>JAJTUV010001284.1:275000-930208 GCA_021653895.1 Mastomys natalensis
CAAACTGTAAAAGTCAACAGTCTTACCAGACCTTTGTTTGCCCATTTCACCGGCTGCCTGCTATGAATGAACAAGGATCATTCCATGGGAGCCACACTGACTTCTAAAGAGTCTTATCTGTCTCCCCGACTATAGTTGGCCAGAGAAACTTCTTTTTGCAGAGTGACAGCTGAAGTGGTCATTTAAATCTTCCTTGCAACTAGTCAAAGTACTGAGGATAAATGACTGTCGTCCAATGCTCAGCCCTCAGAGGGACATCGGTGTTACCTTCTTCAAGGCACAGGGAACATCATGGAAGAGTGGGAAGAAAGATCTAAGCATTAGAAGACAGAAGCCCTGAGAAGTACTGTCCTTTAGATAGGACTGGGCAATATAACCCTGAACACCCAGCAGCTGTTGTGATCTGTACCAGACATGGACACACACATGCATACAGACTCACAAGTCAGACGGGGTAGGCAGCTGGGAAGCAAGGGTCAGCTGCAGGAGAGTGGGAAACCAGCAGTGGATATGATCACAACACATTATGTATGTGTATGGAAGTGTTAAAAATTGAATTAAAGTTTTTAAATTTTTTCTTTATATTTTATGCATATGGCTGTTTTGCCTGCATGCATTATCTGCACACAGCTTCTGTGCAGTATCTGAGGAGGCCAGAAGAAGGTGCTGGATTTCCTGAGACTAGAGTTGTGATCCACCATGTGGATACTGGAACTCAAACCTTGGGAATGCTGTTGTACTCTTAACTACTGAACCATCTCTCCAGCCCCCTAAACAAAGTCCCACGGGCTTTTTTCCTCTAGGTAATGGGTGACTCTCAGACTTGCTGTGGCAGGAGAAGGCAAACACACAAAAGCCCATTTCTTCAGGGTGCAGACAAGCAGACTGGAACTGTAGCGATAGGAATCAGAATGTCTAACCACAGGAGAGGATGTCACCAGGAGGGGAGCAGAAGAGTGATGGAATGTTCCAGATCTGTCTGAGTGACACGAGCCTATACAGTCACTAGGTGTACATTAAGATGTATGCTATTTGCTATCCAAAAGCCACTTACATCATTTTTAAAGAAAAATGTGCAATGCCTTTCAGAAGTTACTTACATCTTATTGAAGCTATAGGCTATGAAGGCACTGGCTCCTAGAAATTCCTAGAAGTACAAGAGGTCCCTTGAAGAAACTCTGTAGGCTGTGAGGTTTCTATTTTGCTCGGGCTCTTTCAGGTCTATATCTGATTCTGAGCTCCAGACCCACTGATATCCTACCCTGACTTTTATTATGTTTCAAAAAATATTTTTATTTATTGAAACTTCCATACATGTATAAAACATACTTTGACATATTTTGATCATATCCATCACCATCTCTCTCCTCTAATTCCCCTGGACTGTCCTGCCAAAATTGTCTTCTTTCCAATTTCATTTTCTCTCAATTATTATTATTATTATTATTACTATTATTTCTAACCCACTGAGTCCAGTTAGCACTGCCCATATGTGTAGTGGGGTGAAGTCACCGTAGCCTGGGAAGCCTACCACTGGTCATACCCCTAAGAAAACTTACTCTCTGTAGCAGTTCTTTTGGGTATTTTGTGGTTCTTGTTTTTCACCTCTCTCTTCTTCCTTTTTAACCCCCTAACGCTAGGTAGGCGAGAAAAAAAGAGATAGATGGGGGCGGGGGCAACAATATTGTCAGACTGCTTCCTGCTGATTCAGGGCATTGAGTTCCATGGGGCAAGTTTGGTCTTCACAGTCAGGATATCTAATTTCTTCCGTTTTGTCTCTTCGCTCATGACTACAGCATCCAGCCACCAACTGGCCAACCAGTCACCCTCTATTGGGGCTCTAGCATTTATATATCCTCTGAAAAGTTCCCAGAATTCCAAGTTTCACACACTCACAGAAAATATCTGCAGCTTACAAAACCATACTCCTACTAGAGCACGAGGCAAATTATAGGCAGCTGCTGTGAACAATCTGAAGCAGCCCCCTCTCCTGTGCCTGTGATTAAAAAGGAGAACACATTTTTATACTATTTCTGTGTTTTTAAAGACACCATACTTCTCACTGTAACTCTCCCTCTCCTGGCAGCTACTTCTGTCTGTAGAAGAGTATTTTATCTTAGGATAGGGTGTATCAATCACAAGAGCTAGGACGTTAAAAATATGTGAGGCTACCTCCCTGAGCCCTCTGTTTATAAAACCCTTTTCTTTACATCTATCTATCTATCTATCTATCTATCTATCTATCTCTATCTATCATCATCTATCTGTTTATGTGTGTCTATGTGTGTGTTTCTGTTAGTATACAAATGCCATGATGTACATGTGTAGGTGTAGGTCAAAGGACAAGAGAGGGTCACAGGGACTCTGAGCTCAGGTCATCAGCTCAGCAGCAGGCATCTCTACCCATTAACATCTTACCAGGCCCCTGTGCTTAATTTTAAAAATGCTGCTTCTGGCTGGGGAGATGGTTCCATAGGTAAAGTGCTTGTATGCCCTTTAAGCATGAGACCTGAGTTCAATCCCCAGAACCTATGTGCAAAATGCTGCAGGTGGTGGCACAGTCTGTCATCCAAGCCCCGAGGAAGTGGAGCCAAGTGGATCCCTGGAGCTAGCTGGCCAGTCAGCTAGACTACTTGGCAAGTTCCCAGCTAATGAGAGACCCTGTCTTAAAAATAAAGGGTAGAGGGTGTTCCTGCAGAAGGACATACAAGGCTGTCCTCTCGACATGGTCACACTCATGTGTGCACGCACACACACACACATAAACACACACACAAGCACAGACCCACTCCAGCAATGCACTAGGAACAACCCACACTGAAGCGTATGTTCACTCACATATATAGCTAACACAGCCCTTTCTTGATATTCTCAGGGGCATGGGTTCAGAAACCCCAGTAGCATCAATGTCTGGAGGCTGTTCTGCTCTTAAATAAATGTTATGGTATCTGCATAGAGTCTACAGACACTTCTAACGTCTGACACAATGTAAGTGCCATGTAAATAATTGTTACATTATACTGTTTGGGGAATAATGAAACGAAAAAAATGACTATGTGCATTTGGTACAAATATGAATTTCTTCCAAATATCTTAAATCTACAGATAGCTGAATCTGCAGATGTAAAAATTGTGGTTAAGAAGGGCTGTGTATGTGCGTATTTCTTAGATTTCAAAATATTTAGAAATGATTTTCACAATTTTCTTTTTTAAAATGATAGGCTACATACCACATGTTCTTTCTTGGCAATCCCTAAGCACCGCTCAGGAACACCATAAAAGAGGAAATGCTACTTTCCATTCATTTCACAAACATGATGAAGTTTCTTAACATACTTTAAATATGTTAGTTAACTAAATGGACATCATGTTCTACTTTGGAGGCATTTAATTAAAAATTTATTCACTTTGATTATGTAGTTTTCTTTTTTAAGATTTGCTATTGGTTTATTTTTTATTATTTTCTCATACATTACATCCCAACTGCAGTTTTCCCTCCCTCCACTGCCCCCAGTTCCTCTCCATCTCCCCTCTCCCCTAGATCCACTCCTCCATTTCCTTTATAAAAAATCAGGCATATCGACTAAACATGGCATAACAAATTACGAATCCTAATCGTAAGACTAGATACGAATCCTCATGTCAAGGCTGGACGAGGCAGTCCAGTAGGAGGCAAAGGGTCCCAAGAGCAGGCAAAAGGCCCCCACTTCCATGATAACATCAAGCTATGGAATTGTAACCTATGAGCAGAAGACCTAGCTCAGATCCATATAGGATCTGCAACCATAGCTTCAGTCTCTGAGAGCCCCTATGTGCCCTGCTTAGTTGATTCTGTGGGCCATGTTCTTGTGCTGTCTTCCACTCATCTGTCTCCCACAATTCTCCCTCCCCCTCTTCCGTGGGGCTCTCCTGGCTCTGCTTACTATTTGGCTGTTTGTGAGTCCCTGCTCCTTCTGATGACAACTGGGCTAGGCACCGATCTATGAATATAGCAGAATATCATTAAGAATCAATTCATTGACTTTTTTTTTTTTTTTTTTTTTTGCCAGCTGTGTTTGGTTTTATCCTGTGTTTTTGGGATGTTCTGCCTCTGGTTCCTAGTTATCTAAGCAGTGTCAGGCATAGGCTCCCTTTCATAGCATAGGCCTCAAATTGGCCCAGTCATTGGTTGGCCACTGTCACAAGTTCTGCACCACCATTACCCCAGCACATCTTGCAGGCAGATTGTAGGTCAAAGGTTTTGTGGCTGAGTAGATGTCCCAGTCCCACTGCTGGGAGCCTTGTCTGTTATAGATGACAGTATTGGGGTGGGGGGACACAGAAACCTAATGCAGTGGAAACTCCCTGGAATCTATGAGAGTGACCCTAGTAAGGCACCTAGAAATGGGGATACAGAGCCTGAGCAGTGTTCTTATATTTTGGGACACATTATTCGACCAGAACTCAGATTTGTACTGTGAGATTAGTAGCCAATGGACAACCTGTCTCTGGTTGGAAAACCAACTTTCAGCCTCCTGGGTGAGCCCAGCCAAGAGCTTTGTGAGAAATGGCAGAACATAGCTGAGGTTTGCAAGGCAGGGGATATGCATGAGGGAACAATGACAGGAGATGGTCTCAAAGAGCGTGGCCTACTTCACCATGCACTGGTATCTCTTTTCCAGCATGGAGGGTTCAGGACCTGAAGAAGGATATGTGGAGTCGGCGAATGAAGTATGTTGATCAAGAAGTGCAGTTCACACACTGGCACTGAGACAACTCATGACACCTTCTTATACATCTATTTTTTCAAAGCTGAAAAGGTTTTACATTCATTTTCTCATATACAATTTCTTTTAAGAATTTCCTATGTTTAACAATAATTTGCACACTGTACTTTCCCCTCCCTTCACCTTCCTCAATCCCTGCAGTTTTGTGCTAACCCATAATCCTTATAACTCATAAGCCGAGCAAGCAGTAACTATCTACCACAGTCCATTGGTACATAGCCAAGAGACAATGGTTGGCAGCAATTGCAGTTACAATAGAGAGAGGTGATAGATATATCCAGGAAATTCTGATTTAATTATTGGTACCTAGCATGTCCCCACATCCTGATCAGATCCAGTCCCTTCAACGCCAGGGGCTTTCTGCAGGTTAGTAATTCGAGTCAGTTCCTCATCCTTACTTGGCTCATCTCTGAATGTTTCCATTAATTCTTGGAGTCAATGATCCAGCAGGACCTTTCTAACTTTTCAGTACTTACCTAACTGTTGTTTGGAACAGGTCGATGAGCAAATTGTTGTCAGAACCAAGTTCCCATCAGGAGAGAACATCCAGACATCAGCTGATGTACCCAGACCAGGCCTCCTGTTGACTCAACTACATCATCATTATCAGCAAGCAGAGTGATCTGCTCCATTCCCATGATCCTCAGAGACAGGTGAGAATCAATCATGGCCTAAGCTTTCTTTTTCTGATTCTGGGGAAATGTCTGTCACAGACAAAGTGAAAGTACAAACTGCCAATAGCAAAGCCAAAAATGCAAATGCAAGGCAGAAGTGGACCAAGCATCCATTCAGGAAAAATCAGGGGATTTTGCATGAATATCCCCACAGATCCTTGCCATGTGGGGGCCCAACTCTTCAGACCTTGCTATAAAGAGAACTATCTGCACTATACTTGTGTGCTGCTCCCAGAAGAGGCTTGGGCGCCGCCATTGAGGGATGATGAGACAGTCTTTAGCTCTGAGTACTCTTGGAATCTGGACCTCTATTTTTGACCTCCAATGTGAGCTTAATGACCCATCTTTAAAAGTTCCCAGGCTCAGAGGGTAAACTTCCTGCTGCTGAAGCATAGACGGACAGAATCCACATAAATGCTAGGTGGGGAGTGTGGCTACCTGTAATTCCAAAGGCAGAGGCACGGAAGCAAGCTGGCTAGCTAGCCTTGCCAATCTGCAAAGCTCTGGGTTACCTGAAAGATCCTGCCTCAAAATATATGATAGAAATCAAGGAAGACACCAGCATCAACCTCAGGCCTCCTCACATATGTGCCTGCATGCACGTGTACCCACAAACATGTATGCCCATCACACACAAGAATAGAGGGGGGAGGACACATACAAGAGAGAGAAAGAGAGAGAAGAGAGAGAAGAGAGAGAGAGAGAGAGAGAGAGAGAGAGAGAGAGATTAAAATGTTCACTCATGTTATAGACCTGAACTGAACTGAAAAGTTATCCCAGGTAGAGTGAAATGAAAAAGGAGATCTCCTAACACAGCAAGTGGTAACATTCAGAACAGTATGGATAAGTACACATATATGCATGCATCTGCAGACACATGCCTATCACATCAACCCCTGGGCTACATTTACCACACACAGTATAGAAAACAACACACACACACACACACACACACACTACAGCATGTTAGACATCTCTTAAGTGTACATTGTATATATAGAACCATTGAGAACATACTGGAAAACACGACTGTATCTGGGAAATAGAATTCTATGTGCACTTGTGACTTGTGAATGGGGCCTGGGCATCCATCTGTAAGCTTATGTGTTGAGTCAGTCCTGAAACAGGTCAGCTCCTCCAGAATGTTGACCTCAAAAATAAAATGTTTAATGCTTATCTAAAAACTTCAAAACAAAACTGCTCATAAAAAGAGAAAAGAAAACACTGGTCACATGCTCTAATAACTTAAAAACAACATGTTAGGGCTGGGGAGACGTTTGCTGGTAAAGGCTTCCTAGGCAAGCGTGGGGACCTGAATTCAGATACCAGCACCATGTGAAAGCTGGGAGACACAGCTCCCATCTGTAACCTCAATGCTGGGAGTTAGAGGCAGGGAGATCCCAGGGCACCTGGCCAGTCAGGCTAGCTGAAACACCTGAGCTCTGGGTTTAGCAAGAAGTCATGTCTCTCAACAGGGGAGAGGAAGTGAGAGGAGAGAGAGAGAGAGAGAGAGAGAGAGGAGAGAGAGAGGAGAAGGAAGAGGAGGAGAGAAGAAAGAGGAGGAGGAGGAGGAGAAAAGAAACAAAAGAAAAGAAAAGAAAAATCGTGAAGAAAAATGAAGACCCCAGATATTAACCTGTGACTCAGTCTTACCATACACACCCACACACACACACACACACACACACACTACACACACACACCACGCACACGTGTGCACATACACCACAGCATGTAAATCATCTGTTATGTGCACAGTAATTGATATAAATAGATACTAATGATGATTCAGTTGAAAGTCACCTGGCAGAGTCTCTCTAGCAAGGCTGTGGGTGGCTCTAACCAGTTTGCAACCCTTCAATATGTGCTCCTCCATCTTCTCCATTTTAGGGAATCTTACTTCCAAAATATGTGCCATGGATGACAGTTCCTGCCTTTCTGTTCTGTTTTATTTTTAATTAAAATATAATTACATCATCTTTCCCCTTTCCTTTACTCCCTTCAACCCCTCCCAATCCTCCCCTTGCTCCCTCTCAAATTCATGTCTTTCTCCCTTGTTATTGTTACATACACATGTGCAAAACCATAAATACAACATGACCAGTCCATTCGTGTTGCTTATATGTATGACCAAGGCTGACCACTTTGCATTAGAAAACTAAGGCTCATTTTGGGGAACACCATTTTCCCAGCTCTTAGCATTCATCAGTTGCTTGTAGTTCTTGGTCTCCTGGTGAGAATCCTCTCTTCCAGGTTAACTCGTCTATTGGTGTATCCTTGTTCAGGTCTTATTTAGGCAGCCATATTGTTGCAGTATCATGTTGAGGCTTCCCTGTCATTTCCTGGTCTTCCAGCTTTCCCTTCCCACCTTCTGTGATGTTCCTCGAGCCTTGGGTACAGGAGTTGAGTTGTAGAGGTATCAGCTGGAGTTGGGCACCCCGAGATCTGTTGTCCTCTGAACATTTGTGGTTTCCTGTAATGGTCCCTGTTTCAAAGAGAAGTTCTATCCTGTAGGCATAAGGATAAGTATTTAGGATGCAGTTAAGAATTATGCAGACTTAATAAAGTGTCAGTAGTAGGCTCTTCCTAAGATTTGTGACCTTGATAACCCCAGGTATGCTTTTTTGTTTTTGTTTTGTGTTTTGTTTTCTCAGATAGGGTTTCACTTGTAGCTGGGACTAACTTGGAACTCACTGAGTAGACCACCTGGCCTCAAATGCATATAGAAAGATTTGTCCGCTTGTTCATCTAGTGCCCTCCAAAGGATGTCCATATATCCCAGAGCTGTTCATACATCCCTCATAAGGTAATCACTTGTGGAAATCCTTGTGATGGAATGTCTCCTTAGGTACCTAAAGAATATAGCCTATATACTAAAGAGAAGCCTCAGAGAGTCTGAGAGACACTGTGTTCTTCACATGGGTGGCTCTGCCTCCAGGCTGTAGCCCCTGAACCTCCAATCAGAAAAGGACCACAAAAAGGCTACAAGAAGATTATTACAAAACAGGCCTCTGTATATTTTAAAGGGGTCATTTTCTTTAATAATTTGATTGTATGTATATAACTAATCTTGAGTACATAAACCATATGAAATGTCCTACTTAGTGAGAAGGGGGCACAGCTCCTGTGTACCCGTGTTTAGTTCAGCTGCTCATTCTTTCACTCAATCATTAATTCATTCATCTTTGGATTCTTCCTCATTGTGATGTCCTTAGACTCCATCCTGGGGAGGTTGGAGAAAGCCAGTGACTTAGGCCAAGCCACCAGGACATGTTTCATTGTCTCCATCAGAGTCACAGAACACAAACACAAAACAAACACTTCCCCCCCCCCAAAAAAACCCCAAAACTAACTATACAAACAGCTATCATTTCTCAATATATATATATGTATGTGTATATGATATATAATATGCATGTGCATATGTGTATATGTATGTATATATGTATGTGTGTGTGTGTGTGTGTGTGTGTGTGTGTGTATATTTATATATATATATTTTTTTTTTCAGTCTGGCCTGGAACTTGCTATGTAGTCTGGGTGGGCCATTAACCTGCCAACCTCCAGCTTCTGCCTCCAGAGTGCTGGGATTATAGGTGTTATTCTAGAATTCTCTTCCCCTTTAAACAATACCTCTCACCTTCCTTACATTGAGTCCTATACATCATTTAGCTGGTCTTCCCCTGAAGGATCTTGACCTACTCTCTCTGGGGCCTTCCATGAACATGCCCAAGGAGGTACTAAGGGATTATTCCTGGGGTGCAAGAATCCAGCCAAGTTTCCTAGTAGACACAGCTTCTGCTGTGAGACTTGGAATTGGATGAGATCAGTACCTGCAGGGATGTAGAAAAGACACTCTGGGCCAGCCCAAGGCCTGTGGAGGTATAGTCTGGCTACAGACCAGTGCAGACCAGTACAGACCAGTGCAGACCAGAAGCCCCAGGAAGGTGGAAAGTGGGCAAGACAGGGAATCCAAGGTTCAGAAGGGGCAGAGTTGGGCTTCACATTTGACAACAGACAGAAGACTCTTTTATAAGATTTTAAATGTTAAAAAAAATACATTCCTTTAATGTGTGTGTGTGTGTGTGTGTGTGTGTGTGTGTGTGTGTGTGTGTGTTTAATGTGGCATACACATGGAGGTCAAAAACAACTTGCAGAGCTAGTTCTTTCCTCCCACCACAGGAAGTTGATGACATCAAACTCATGTCATCAGGCCTGATGGCAGGGACCTTTACCCATAGAGCCATCTGGATGACCCAGTTTAAGCTTTTAGAAGCTGGGGCTGAATCTCAACCATATGCACATTGAGTACAGCAGGGATAATTAGGGAGTGGTGAGCGTCCACATCAAGAGTGAAGCTGGCCAAGAAAGACTGCTCACAGCGAGGCCATTCGATCACACCCACCTGACATATTTTGAGCATACAGTCTACATCCAATATATACATACTCACCCAGACCTACTACTTAGATGGATGCTATTAAACACATTAATTATTAAATTATAAAATTATTTATTTTGTGAGTATGAGTGTTTTGCCTGCATGTATGTCTTGGCAACATGTGTGTGGGAGTGCTCACGGAGGCCAAAAGAACGTGTTGGGTCCTCTGGGATTGGAGGTTAAAGATGGTTTTGAGCTACCATGTGGGTACTGGGAACTGAAACCAGGTCCTTTGAAAGAATAGCCAGTGTGCTTAACTGATGAGCCATCTATCGAACCCTAGAGTCAGAACTTTTATCAAGATAACAACAGAAACAACATAAGAGAGAAGTCCCACAGCCTCTTCCTGCCCACATTGGATATCTGTCTTATGTCCACTAGATATCACCAGACTTCCAATATGCCCAGGGTCAGGGTTGGGACTACATATTTATGTGTTCCCAAAAACCTGTGTGTGTGACTGTGCAGACGTGTGGGGTGGGCGTTAGTAAATGCTGGATGAGTTGGGAGTCACAGAAGTAGAGATTCATTAAAATCTTCAAAACGTCCAAGCTGGCAGGAACTGTCCTCCAGGTTACTAAGGGGACACAGAAAAGTCCAGTGACTTGCACAGGGTCACACAGCTAGAGCCAAGATTCAAGGCCAGACATGGCTGACTAGACAGCCCATATCTATCCATTGAGCCATGCAACTTCCCCACATTAACCTGAGGTCAGGCCAGCTTTTTCTGAAGGGCTACTGTGCTGGCATTGAATGCCACTGTCATAGTGGGACTAGGTGAGAGTAGACACTAGAGCCTAAGACGCAGTTGACACCCATGCATGAATGCAAAGAGTATACTCCAGTGATCATGGAAACCTCTGTCCCAGAGGTCTTATTCTGGGGTCTCAGAGCTCTTATTCTGAGGTGCCAGAAAATATAATGCCATCTTCCTTGAGTCCAGACTCCAGGGTTCATGTCTAGCTCTCTCCCATAGGTGACCCTAGCTAAGCTGTTTTATTACTAATGTTCTTATTAGCACACTTTGTATGGCTTTCTTTTACCATCTATCTCATCTGTCTTCCTACTCCTGGTGTCTCTTCTCAGATAAGCTACTTGCACACAAAAGCCCATATTAGCATCTTCTGGGGAAGCCATATCTTCCCCAGATGGGAAAGGAGCTGCACTAGTTACTTTTATGATTTCAGTGACCAAACCCCTGACAAAACACAATTTAAGGGAAGGAACAGGTTTATAGTTCAAGGGGAAACAGTCCACCGTGGTGAGGAAAGGGCTCAGGAGCTTGAGGCAGCTAGTCACACTGAATCCATCTAGAAACAGAGAACAATAAATGTTTATACTCAATATTCTCCTTTTTATGCAGTCTAGGACCCTGGATACCTAATTTAAGGGCAGCTCTCCCCACTTAATGAATACAATCTAGAAAATCCCTCACAGAGATGCCCATTTTTCATATATTTTCATAGTGAACTTAATCCAATCAAACTGGCAATAAAGATTAACCACCAAAGCAGATTTATGTCAGGGGTAGAACTGTATGACCTGCATGTCCCAGTCCCTCCTTGGAGGCCTTGGCAGCCATTACTAATCAACCTTGGCTTTTTTTTTTTTTTTTTTAAATTAGGAGCCTGGAGTTCTCAGCAATAGAACCTCAGATCATTAACAATTGGTTCGTTTCCTAGTAGGCTTTAGCTGTCCAACTTGACACAGCCTACAGTCAATTGAAAAAGGAGTCTTAATTGAGGAATTGCCCAGATCAGATTGATCTTTGGGGGAATGTCTTAATTTTTAATTGATGTAGGATGGCCCAAACCACTGTGGGTGGCACCATTTTCTTGGTATGTGAACCTGGACCATAGAAGCTAGCTAGCTGAGCATGTCTTCTGTGGCTTCTGCTACAAGCTCTTGTTTGAGCTCCTGCCCTGACTTCATGCTCAGTAATGGATTGTGACCTGCAAGCTGAAATAACCCCTTTTCTCTCTCCTGAGCTGCTTTTTATCAGAGTATTTTTATTGTGTCATAGAATGAAATTAGAACTGTGGATTGTTAAGAAGATAACTGAACCTATTTGGAGGGACCACTCATGGGATCACTGAGGAAAATATAGGCCCTTATATTTGGTCCTTAAACAGCCAGTAAACTGACGCGCAGCAGAAAGAAATTGTCTGAGATGAAAAGAAGAATCATTTGGGAAGAGAGATTCTGAACTGAAAAAAAAAATGTCTCTATAATAGTTACCTGTGGGCATATCTATTATATGTGATTAATGAGGGATGGCCCAGCCCATTGTGGGTGGGGCCATCCCTGGGCAGGTGGTCCTGGGTTCTATAAGAAAGCAGACTGAGCAAGCCACGGGAAACAAGCCAGTAAGAAACATTCACCATGGTCTCTGTATTAGTTCCTATCTCTAGGTTCCTGCCCCATTTGAGTTTCTGTCTTGACTTCACTCCGTAATAGACCTTACCAGCTTTGGTCATGGTGTTTCGGACAGTAATAGAAACCCTATCTAGGACAATATCTTTATTTTAAGTAACAGTCAAAATTTTCATGTATACCATAGATCTGTAAAGCTATATCTACATATAAGTGTTTGCTAATGTTAGAATCCAGGCTCTGCTCACAGATACTGACAGGCTCCCCAGCCTAGCTGGTGCAGGACATCTCACCAGGGAAGTGAGTCTACTTCAAAAGGGCTGCTACATACTATTCCCCACTGCCTCACTGACCTCCGGCCTGAGAATCAGACAGCCTGGCTGCTGGACTGTCTCTGAACCTTCCCCTCCTCAGAGGTATAAAAGGGTCCTTCTGCCCCTTGGGCTGTGGTTCTCCTGAGAGACCCTGCCTTGCTCTCTTTCTCTCCCTGGTTCAAAGGTCAGAGCATCCACCATTCTGTTGCTTCCCCTTCCCTCCCCGCTCCCTGACCATGGCATAAATAAGTCTTCTAATAAATTTCTTAGTCCCAAGTAATGTATCTTAGTGTCATCCTCTTGAACAACCCACCACACCCAAAACCTAAGAGTCTTGCACATACACACAAACTCATTCATTTAAACCAAACTCTACTTTATCTTAAATTAAAAAGAAAAAAATTAAATTTCCCTAAATTATATTGACATAAAGCTACAAGACACCTTGAAAAACCGAGGATTCTGCAGAGAGAATCTAAAGGCATCCTCCCCCAAATGACCTTGGCAGAAGAATATATTGGACAATGTCAGGGAACACGTTGTTACCATAACTATCAACATAGTAAGATCCCTGACACTGACTTGGAAGCACAGCCAGACAGAATGTGCTATTTTAAAAGTTGGCATTAGGGCCTGGGATGATGACTCAGCATGTAAAATCACATGTGCAAACATGAGGACTGAAGTTCAAATCTTTTTCCCATGGAAAAAAGCAGGTTTTGTAACACATAGCTGTAATAACCTAACCCAGTGCTATTGAGGGAGGAGGTAGGGGATAGTGAAGTTGTGTGACACTATCCTGGGGAATGTGAACAAATGTTTACACAACCCCATTAGGAAACCAATAACAAACCAAAGTACCACCAAATTTCAAATTGTTTAACCACCAAATTAATAAGAATATGGGTGAGAGATTATAGAAATATGGATGACTCAAAGACAGATTTATTAGTAAAAGGCCACTCCAGTATGGCTGATGACTCACCAAAGCTGTAACCCTAGAGCTCTCTGCACAACTTTCAGATAGCACAACAGGTCACAGTCTCTCCTCCTCAAACAGCCATTACTGCTTATATAACCTTGGGAAGGAGACTATGTGAATCTGGTAAGTTTCAGGGACTTCCTGAATTTCTGAGTTGTTTTCTTTCTGAGTCTTAAATAGCTTCCATCTAGCAGTCCAGATGGACTGCTTAGCTTCTAAGGAAATCTCTAAGCAACAGTGGAGACATAAGGGTCCTGCTTACTGACCACCAGCTCAAGATTCAGTGAGAGGCCCTGTCTCAAGGGAATAAGAAAGTGAAGACAGGACAACTGTCTTTCCTGGTCTCTGTTAGCACACAGACACTTTAAACTGCACACACATGTACATATGGTACAAACACACACACACACACACACACACACAATTTGTTTTTATAAGATCAGTATTAGGCAGGCATGGTGATGCACACCTATAAATCTTAAAATTTAGAAGGCAGGAGGATCAAATGTTCAAGGCCAGCTTTGACTACACTGAGTTTGATGCCAACTTGAGCTATGAAATTCTGTTAAACTAACTAAACCAACCAACAATTCAGCACCTTTGTCTGCTTCTTTCTACATCTAAAGCATTTCTGGGAATCTCTGCAACCATTGTTCTTACTTTTAAAAGTTGTCTCTAAAAAACAGCTGGCTTCTACATTTCCATACCACTTGAATGTATTTGCCTTCAGCCCAGCTTGTAGGAAGCTGTGTCCTCTGCACAGGGATGCTGCAGCCTAGGCAGGAGAGTCTCCTGTAGGCACTGCCTTTGCTCACTTACTACCCCTGTGGTTTCCCTTGCTGGCTATGCCCTATAACCCAGTTCTGTGGACATGACTTTGACCTTAAATTTCAAGGGCAGGAATCTTATCTCTCACATCCCAGTTAAAGGCAACCTTAAAAGAACGCTTGACAAATGACTAAATGATCAAGCTGATGCCCCCAAGGCCTAGGAGAGAGGAGGGCAGGTACAGGTTTCCACTTGGGAAATCTTAGGGAGCTTCATCTGTAAAATGGCGGCTTCATTCTTTCCCTTTTATAGCTCATGCAGGACTAAGTGGAATTAGAGAACCTGGGAGAGTTCACAGGGGCTGCCTACAGGAGAGTGGATTTCCCCAGGCAGGGAGGCTTGTGTTAAAGATCTAAGCTGACCCCATCTGCTGATGGTTATGGCTTTAAATGCCCAGTTCTGCTCTTTGTAACGGGCAGTTTTGCTGCTCGGCCGCAGGTCAGGGGTCTAGCAAGAGGGAGAGTGGGGATGGTCTGAGGCAAGAGATGCAAAAATGGAGACAACGACAGAGTCTGATCAAGTCTCGTTTATTGAAAGGAAATCCTGGTATTTATACCCATTACACGTGCCTTGCCCTCGTGAGCAAGCTCAGCATGAAGCACTAGTCATGTGCCTAGCAGCGTGGAGACCACTGGGCACTAGCTGCTGGTGACTACTTAAACAGCAAAAGCAAGATTTTGCTCAGCTGTTGCGGCTGTTGAAAAACAAGTCTCTTGGTCAGGGTATATGGCGAGATGGCTGTAAGATGATAGCTGACTTTGTAAGAGTCGGCTCCCACAATGGCTAAGTTTCCAATCACCATCCCTGGCATTTCTTTGAAAGAAAATATAAGCCAGGCATAGTGACTCACACCTTCAATCCCAGAAGTTAGGTGGTAGAAGCAGGAGGATCTCTGTGACTTGAAGCCAGTGTCTTAGTTAGGGTTTCTATTGCTGTGAACAGACCAGGACCAAGGCAACTCTTATAAAAGAAAACATTTAATTGGGGCTTCCTTACAACTTCATGGGTTAATCCTTTATTATAGAGAAGAGACACAGTGCTGGAGATAAGCTGAAAGTTCTACATCTGGATCTGCAGGATATATATTTGTTTGCATGACTTATGGGTTGCAGTCCAGCTAATTCAACAATGGCCTGCTGTAAATGAAAGTCCAAGGATCCAGCGGTCGCTCAGAGTTCAAGTCTGGATCTCTCGGTGGAGTAGGCCAAACCTACTCCATCTTGGAACTGGACTCCATCTTAAAAGAAAAAACAAAAAAGCCTGAAAACTTGGCTCACAGCAGAGCCCAAGCTGCACCCAAGTACTAGGAAGGATCCATGGTTTGTCTTGGCCAGAGTTACTCCCTAGCTACTTCCTAGCAACAGTTAATAAAGATCAATCTGATTGCTTCAGATGTACTTTAAGATCGATTGTGATTGTATATGTCTTGCTTCAGAGCACCCACCTGTCACACTTACAATAGTCAATTCAGTTATATTGCTATGCCAAGCTGCTGGACCCCCACTCACTTCCATTTTCTATAAAACCTTGTCCTGATGAGAGTTTGGGCTGCTTCACCAGACCATCCTGTGGGTCGGCAGTGAGCAAAGCCAAACTCGAGTTTGTAATAAAGAGACCCTAATGTGATCGATTATGTCAGAGTCGGCTCCTTGGTGGTCTTTTGGGATTCCTGAACACTTCCTGGCATAACATCGGCAAGCCTTCAGTATATGCTGGAATCCAAAGTAGTAGGCTCCAGTGCCCCTGAGGAATGGACATGCTAGCAAGGAGACAGCAAGCAGGCAGAGCGAGAGCTTCCTTCTTCCACCTCCTTACATAGGCTTCCACCAGAGGTGTGGCCTTCTTAAAAGTGTGTCTTCCTGCCTCAAGATTCAGACAAAGGTGTGTGTGTCTTCCTACCTCAAAAGTCCAAACTAGAAGTGGATTCACCCACTTCAAACTAGTAATCTCTCATGGGTGTGCCCTCCATTTCTGTAGTTCATTCCAGACATAGTCAAGTTGACAACTAAGAGTAGCCTTCACAAGTCATTTCTTTGGTCTCTCTTTCTAGGTTGAAGAGGAATAGATACCTCCCCAAAAGGGTAATAGGGGCGAATGTGATTAAAATATGTACATTTAGCCGGGTGGTGGTGGCGCGCGCCTTTAATCCCAGCACTTGGGAGGCAGAGGCAGGCGGATTTCTAAGTTCGAGGCCAGCCTGGTCTACAGAGTGAGTTCCAGGACAGCCAGGGCTACACAGAGAAACCCTGTCTGGAAAAACCAAAAAAAAAAAAAAAAAAAAAAAAAAAAAAAAAAAACCTTAAGATATACACAGGCTTATCAAAGAATAAAGAACATTTCTTTTGAAAAAAGTGAGTGTATAGCTGTTTCTGGACTAAACAAGAGATGGTAATTGCTCCCAAGTCTAGAAGAGTATATAGGCAGGCATTGCACCAAAGCAGTAACTGATCCATAAGCTCTAGGCAGAGAGAAAAGAGAGAGAGAGAGAGAGAGAGAGAGAGAGAGAGAGAGATGGGTATATGGGTATGTGTGGGCTGGGCTTTTTTGAAACCTCAAAGTCTACCTCCAGTGACACACCTTCTCCAGCAAGGACATCCCCAGTGTCACACCTCCTAATCTTTCCCAAGCAATCCCCCAACAGGGGACTAAATATTCAAATACATGAGCTCGTGGGGGCATTGTCATTCGAACCACCACGACTGGTGACAAAGAAGGCCTGTTTGGTAAGGTGACATTGCAGTGAAGGATCCTGTCCTGCAACTGTGTGGGATGCTGTCTTAGGATGAGGAAGTGACCATGTACAAAACCACAAAGCATCCAGCACTGATGGAGAGGGGAACATAGCCCTCACCCATAGCTGAGGAGCTGTTGACAATGGATGGCTGTTTGGACAGGAGAGTCAATCTTCTTTAGGGATATGGTCCCTGGTAGGTTGACCACAGGCAGCATTAATTGGACAATGGGTTTTGACATAAACAAACAAACAAACAAATAACCAGATAGATGAATAATAGATGGATGAATGGATGGATAGATAGATAGATAGATAGATAGATAGATAAAAGAACATAAAGTAAAAGGTGTTTATGGGGGAATTTCAGGGTAAATATGATTGAAATACATTATATGCATGTATGAAATTCTTGAAGAATAAATACAAAATATTTTTTTTAAACCCCAAATCAGAAATGTGTGCAGAGCTTACAAGGAGGAGCAAGGCCAGGTATGTGAAGTAGATGAAATTTTCCAGTGCTGGAGTCCAAAGCAATTAAGGATGTGTGCTTTTATTTTACAGGAGATGTAAAGCTACGTGAGGATTTTGGGTTTTCAAAAATGACTTTATTTTTAATTATGTGCATATGGTGTCCGATCCCCTGGAGCTGGAGTTACCCAACATAGATGGTTTTGGTTTTGGTTTTTTTTTTCACCAGAGGAAGTGGAGTTGTTCCTTTCTGAGACAGAAAAGACCAGGGAAAGCACATTGGAAAGACAGGAGATGGGGTGCCCACTAGCTATCTGTAGAGAGGTCTGGTTATAAGGGTTTATAGTTTTGAGGTTTGGGGTAGTGGTCTGGGCTGGAGATCAAACTGAGTCATTCAGTGCTTGAGAGGAAGTCAAGAAGAAGGGGCAGAGGACAGGTCCAATGCCTGACCTTGGAACCACCCCGTGTTTACACGTGGAGAGGTGGGAGAAAGAATGGTCAGAGAGTTAGGGGAAGAATGGATACAAATCGCAAGTGTATCAGGAGGACACAGATGCTCAGAGTTGTCACATATGAGGATGTCCAAGGTAGCCATGGTCAGCGGGTGCCTGTACCAGGGAGGGGTTGAAAGTGCAATGAAGAGATTAAAAAATAGATCAGCCCTGGATGTTTCAAGCAAGAAAAATGAGGCTGGTGGGGACATAGCAAAGGAGATGGAAGAGATACTGCCTCTTATATCACCAGGCCCCAGTGTGAGAAGGCTGAAGACAGAACCTCCAGCACTTAGCCACTGGCCACTGCTGGACTGCAGGGAGCAGTGATGGCTTCTCCAGCAGCAGTTAAAATGTGTTTGTTTGTTTTTATTCATGGGAAGGCACATGTGCTCGGGGGATTACATGGTTCTCACCATTCGCTGTGATGAGATGATGATCATGACGACGATGATGAAGGTAATAATGGTTAATAATGAGGAGGAGGGAAGGAAGGAATGAAAGAAAAGAAGAGAAAAGCTAAAAGAAGAAAAAAGCTAAAAGAAGAGAGAAGAAGGGAGGAGAAAGGAAAGAAGTGAACAATTTTAATATAAAATACTTGGAATCTGTCTTTTCTGGGGGGGACAATATTCAGGAATAAATGCATGCCTTGCTTTAAGCCACCCCTGGTACTTCTCTTTGTAGTTAGTCTTGTGTCTAGACTACAGGCAAAGGAATATTTGTGGAATGGACTGGACTTCTGGCCAAGCAAAGATCCTTCCAGAACTCATAGAACTTCGAGTTTTGTAGAGAGCATCCCTCAAGGACTTCAGACCCACCTCTGCCTAGCCACTGATATTTACCTTGCACCTCCCCAATCTCATCATGTATATTCAAGTGCTCCTTGGTTTTTATTAAATGTGATTTTTATCATTATGTAACTCATGCTGGCATGGGGCCCTGCTGGGAAATGATGTTCTCCCTGCCCAGTGATTGAATTTGGCTAAGAAGTAAGGGATTCACTGCCACATGCAAACATTCTAGAATGTTTTCCCAGCTGTGTTTAGAATTTTAGGGGTGTCTTAGTTAGGGTTTTACTGCTGAAAAGAGACACCATGACCAAGGCAACTCTTATAAGGGCAACATTTAACTGGGGCTGGCTTATAGATTCAGAGGTTCAGTCCATTATTGTCAAGGCAAGAGCATAGCAGCATCCAGGCAAGCATGGTGCAGGCAGAGCTGAGAGTTCTACATCTTCAGCTGAAGGCTGCTAGGAGAAGACTGACTTCCAGGCAGCTAGGGTGAGGGTCTTATAGCCCACACCCACAGTGACACACCTACGCCAACAAGGCCACACCTCCTGATAGTGCCACTTCCTGGGCCAAGCATATACAAACCATCACAGAGTTGTTTAAAATAGTGTTACTCAAACTTCACTTTAAGAATCCCCTTAGAAGCCATGCATGGTGGCTCATGCCTTTGATCCCAGCACTCAGATCTCTGAGTTCAAGGCCAGCCTGGTCTACATAGTGAATTCAAGGTCACTCTATTTAGACCCTGATTCGATGGGTCTAAAATCAGTCAGGAGACAGAATTATCCGTGTAATAAATTCCCAGGTGGCTTGTATTTTATTGGCCAGTGGCTGATGGATTTGGTGTCCTGCTTCAAGGATATCTCAAAGGCATCCTCTCTATATATTTATATTTGTCTACTGGTGCAAAAATGATGGGGAACCTTGGAGGCTAGCCTGGAGCTTCTGGGAAATGTGGTTCTTTTGAGTGTTTTTATTATCTAAGATTATCACATGATTCCCAACTTCCTTGCCCTCACACCAACTTGGAATCAGATGAGTTGTAGTGAACTTTTTTTTGCTGATTATCTCAGTGAGAAGACTTAGGGAAGTAATATTTATGTTTGATCCAGGTTTGAAGATTTGAAACTGTGTGAGTAATATATGAAAACACACCGGAGGTGGTTGAGAAAATTAAAGTTACACCTGATTGAGCATCAAAGCCCAAATCGGACTTCAGTGAAGGTCAGCTCAGGGAACCGCAAGGGCAGCCATTCCCATAGAGTGAGTGCATTGTGTAAGCAGCTCCATAGAGGACATTTTTGTTTAACCCTCAAGATAGAGCTGGAGATGTAGCTGGACATGTCATTGGTGCAGCAGTTAACTAGCATGTCTGAGGCCCTGAGTTTGATCCCACAACAAACAAACAACACACTATAGACTATCCCAGGAGGAGGATGTTATTACTCTTATTATTCTCTGAGAAACCAACCTTGGGTACAAAGTACTTGCAAAAGTCAATTGAAGTGTGCAATCCAGGTCTCACAGATTTTCCGGGGATGCCTCCAGGGAAACATAAGAGCAGCCACAGCCAGAGCTGTGTTCCAAAAGTGCAGGTTTGTGGTGTAGAACCTTCTTCATCACAGAGCTGCATGGGGAAAGCGTTCATTCTAGCATGATGCTTTCCTGAGATTACCGATCAAGATCAACACAAGACTGAGCCTAGCAACGTCTTGTCACAAGGGAGAGGGACTCACAAGGTCCTACTCCTCCTAATGATAGTAGGCAGCTAACAGCTGTTTAAGTGAGGGGCCCATGAGGTTCCCTGAGGATATATAACCAGTTTCTGGGGAGACTTTTCTTTGGTGGCACCCCTCTCCTAAGTTGCCCATTCTCCTGGAAGCAACCCTCCTCATCCACAGTCCTATTAGTAACTCTAATTATACTACTGGGCTACTTAACTAGACTTGGGTGGAATCATCTCTTTGGCCTGTTTTTGGTGCCCTGAGATGAGCCTCCAGCATCTCAAAAGATAAACAAACAAACAAACAAACAAATAAAGGTTTTCCTTATTCCTTCCCCCATCATAAATTCCTTACTAAAGATAGTTTTGTCCTGAAAAGGGACTTTATTTTTACACATGTGGGTATGTGTGTATGTTTTGTGTATGTGTTGTATATGTGCATTTGTGTGGGCGCATGTGGAGGCTCTAAGTTGGCCTTAAGTGCCTTATGTTATCACTCTCTATTTATTGAGACAGTGTTTCTTTGTGAGGCTGGAACTCACTAATTCCAGTTAATGTCGCTACCTTTGCTTGGATCTCCTGTCTCTGAGTCCTGGGATTACAGGCCGTCTCCATGCCTGCCTGGCTTTCACAGGAGTCCTGGGGATCCAAGTTCCAGTCTTTACATTTACATGACGATCACTTTATCCACCAAGCCATCTCCCCAAATCCAGAAAAGCTATCTAAAACTAGTTCTATTGAATTATCATTTACACATGATAAATTTACTTATTTTAAGACCCAACCCATATCTGTGTATATATCAATAGTTCATTTTTTGTTGATGAGTGATATTTCATTTTATTGACACAACACAATTGACAGATCCACTCACCCGTAGTGGATAGCTGGTTGTACAATTTGTGGCACTAAATTTGATTGTTGACCACTGATGTATGTGACTTTAGAATGTCTAGGAAATTCTGTTGCAGTGTGTGTTTTCTATATTTAATTATAACCCCCAAGGAATAGAAATGGGATACATAGTTTCCAATACAATGCAAGGAGAAAAACAATAGAATTTAAAAAGTTTAATCAACTGAAAATTTTAAAAAAGAAAGAAAAGGAAGAAAGGGAGGAAGAGAGGGAGGACAGCCGGTACACAGAGTGGGAGGATAGCACGGTACACAGAGAGGGAGGACAGAGAACAAGATGGGAGCTAAGTTAACCATAATGTAGCACAAGAGCACCCAAAGATGTCATATGAGCAAATGTGCATAGCTGTGTTCCTGCAAAATAATGGAACCTACAGATTAGTCAGACTGGTCTGCAGTTTGGGGGCTGAAGAGATGGTTCAGCAGTTAACAGCACTTGTTGCTCTTGGCAGAGGATCCAGGTTTGGTTCCGAGCACCCACTCTGGGTGGCTCACAGCCACCTGCAACTCCAGCTCTAGCTGCAGTGGATCTGACACCCGGTTTTGTCCTCTCCAGGTACCTGCCTCCCCACCAGGCACACACATAACCATGAACTCTTACCATATGCTTCATCACAGGCTCAAAGCAATGGAAGCACCCAAATGTGAACTGGAACCTTTAAAACTATGAGCCAAAACAAGCCTTTTCTCTTTGCTACAGTAACGGAGAACCTACCCAGTTCTCAAGTGCTGGGCTTAGCCATTGACTACAGCTTCTGCTCCATGTACTTAAAGCACAAGGTCCTCTCTAGCTCGTCAAGGTTTCCTGCCCGCAGTCCCTACTAGTGGACAGCACTGGTGCTCAGCCTGAATTCTGCCACTCTCTCCTCTAAGCATTCGTTTTCTTTTCTTAAAACCACTTTTTGTTTGTCCTCCCCCTCCCTGCTTCAACCTGCAGCTCATCATTTTAGATTACAGAAAGTAATCTAAATCCTTTTTTAGATTATAGGAAGTACCCAAGTGTAACAACCCGGAGCCCCATGTTTGGGGCCACTATGTCCCGGCTGAGCTGCTCATTCAGTCTGCGGGTCAGGGTCTAGCAAGAGAGAGAGGAGGATGGAAGGGCAAGAGACAAGAAGAATGGAGACAAGACAGAGAACCTGTTCAAGTCCCGTCCCCCTTATTGAAAGGAAATTCTAGGTATATGTAACCACAAGCAGAGGAATGCAGCTGAAGACACTTTACCACATGCACCTTGCAGCTGGGAGCACAAAACAGCAAAACAAGATATGGGAGAAAAACTCTGATGTTTATCAGAGTGTGCTCAGCTGTTGTAGGCTGTTGAAAACAAGTCTCTTGTCAGAGTATATGGCCTGAGATGGCTGCAAAGATGATAGCCGCTTTCTGCTAGGAGTTGGCTCACAACACCCAAGAAATCACTTTCTGGGAAATGTAATCTAGTTAGTGCCCCTAGGAGAAGTGGTGTTGGCTTTAATGAGTAGCTAGCCAATCTTTGCAGTTGTGATTGTGCCACCTTAGTTATGCAAAATTTCAGATGACATCTCTGGTTAGAGGACATACACGGAGCTAGGCTGTGTCTCTCAGAAGCTAAGAGGACCAGAACAAGTTTTAAATTTTACTTATTGATTTATTTGTAACCTCCATGGATGCCCTTTTGCTTTCTCCCCATCAGAAGTCGGAAATGGCACTGCAGTAACAAACAGTGTCTTGAGGGTTATTTGGAATTTTGCAGAAGATGGTTTACAAAAGGATAGTCCAAATCACAAGTATTTAATGCATTTTCTCCTCTCCTTCATCTTTTCACTCTGTAGAGCAGAGTGGCCTCAAACTCAGAGATGGGCCTGCCTCTGCCCTGAGTGCACTGAGGTACTTTGAGCTTTGTGCTTTGATATGTGATGAGGATATCATGGTAAGAGTTCATGTTTGGACATGCAAGACAAGATGAACAGAGGACTAGGGTACCACTATTCTTAAAGGCATGTGTCACCATACCCAGCTCAACATTAGTTCATCATCATTCATGATACCTGCAATAAATCTTGCCCCTTCCCTGTCTAATTTCTATCCATTATTCAAGATGAAGTCAAATTCCTTGTTAAACAACTGTGGCCCTTTTAATCCTGACACAGGGGGAAGAAAACAGAATCCAGGCTGAACTGAAATAGCCTGGGAATTTTTATTGCCCCAGGAGAATGTGTGGGCAATGTTAGCTACTACAGCAACTCCTAACGCAGAAGTAGTCCTTTCTGGGAGAACTTTTGCTGCTTTAAGGTGCATCTCCCCAAAACACCAAGGAATGACTCCGAATCTCCCTGTGGCCTGTAGGTACCCAACCCAACAACTAAAAAGTGAGAAACTTGGCCTCAGACAAGTGCAAAACTGGTTAAAGTCTTGAAATGCATCACATGCAAGAAGCTATGTCAGTCCCAGCCAAATATAAGTGGAGGCCTAGAACCTCTCCAATCCTTATTAAAGTTCACTTAAAAATCACCTTTTTAGGGCTGGTGAGATGGCTCAGTGGTTAAGAGCAACAACTGCTCTTCAGGAGGTCATGAGTTCAAATCTCAGAAACCACATAGTGGCTCACAGCCATCTGTAATGAGATCTGATGTCCTCATATGGGTGTCTGAAGACAGCTAACAGTGTACTTTGGGCTGGAGTGAGTGGGGCCGGAGCAAGAGGGATAAGGAAGGGGCGGGGAAGAAATCCACTAAAGAAAGTTTCACACATCTCCAGCCCCATCCTGCTCTGCTTGACGTAAATATTTCCTAAATACAGTGTGATACAGCCACACAACTCTCACCTACACACTAAGTCTATTAGGTTCATTTTGCTTCTCATGTAGATGATGAGATGCTTGAGATTCCATGGGAGAGAAATAGTTTATTGGTGAAAATTTTCTAATCAGGGACATTCCATGAAGAGTGTCATTTCCTTAAATAAGATAATCCTCTTCCCTAATCCTAACAATCCAGTAATGTGCTCTAATGTCCCTGAGCATTATCTACGGAGGTTTAGTCACTTGGATCATGGGACTCTGATATATTTTCTATGTAGGATTAGCTGTGACCCAACTAGATGCCATTCAGACTCAAACAGGAGTTTAGTGAATCACAGAAGGTCCTTCCTTCCTCCCTTCCTCCTCCCTTCCTTCCTTCTTTCATTTTTTTCTATCCATTTATCCTGGGTTCCAAGGATATTCCCAACAGCAACAAGGAATAAAAGAGAGACATTTTGGCCTAGCAGAGTGACACCAGTTACAAGTAGACTAGTAAAGTTGAACAAAGAATCAGAGTGAAACCAGGTTACAAGTAGACTAGTAAAGTTGAATGAAGAATCATCAAAAGGAGCTGGAGAGATGGCTCATTGGTTAGGAGTCTTTGCTACTGATGCAGAGGACCCAGGTTTGAATCCCATCATCTACATAATGGCTTACAACTGTCCTAACTCCAGTCCAGTGACTCCAGTCTCAGGGAATCTGATGCCCTCTTCTGACCTCCACAATCTCTAGACACTCACATGCTGCATAGACAAAAAAGCAGGCAAAACACTCATACACATACATAAATAAATAAGTACATAAACAAAATAACTGATCAAAAGATTTAGAGGAGATGGGACACACTTAGGGTGATATGGCCATTTACCAAGGAATCAAGGCTAAGTAAGAGTGGCCAGCTTTGGGGAGAGGTCCTGAGGGAACCTGGTTCAAGAGCAAGCAGCTGTCTGTAGCTGTCTCTAGCAATGCCAGGTGTACCTAGGGCATACAGA
This sequence comes from Mastomys natalensis, assembly GCA_021653895.1. Lineage (NCBI taxonomy): Eukaryota > Metazoa > Chordata > Mammalia > Rodentia > Muridae > Mastomys > Mastomys natalensis. Next base: position 300,271 of record JAJTUV010001284.1, read on the forward strand.
CATGTAAAGATGGAAAATAACAGGTATGGCTAAGGTGTGCAAACGCAGACTCTCCCCATAGTGTCTGACAGCTCTGGTGCTGCCCGCAGTACCGAGCTCGGGCGTAGGCCTGGGGGATTAAAGAAATACTCAGACTCGGGTCATCCCTTGTGAGAGAATGCCAATGCCTTTACTGGGCAGGTTCAATATATACACCAAGCCAGGGAAGGAAAAACACAAACTCAGGAAAAAACAGGAACTCAACTGAGGGGCAATAGGATGTCAAGTGTAAATTCCCTTCTGGGGCATCATCCTTCAACAGGATGTTTTTGATCTTAGAGAACCCAGAATGTTACTTAGTAGACAGCAGCATACGGAAAGGCTCAGCCAGGGCATAGCAGCCCTTTGGGGTCCTACAGTGTCAAAATGATTCATATTGGTGACAGACTTTCCTAAAGGCAATTTCACAAAATATGCCACATTTTAAAATATCCCTACTATGAGCAAACGTTTTCTGAAGACAGTTTTAGAACCAAGGAAAAAAGGAAGGAAGGCCCTCTTGTGATCACCAAACTCCTGCTTGGGTCTCAATGGCACCTATAGTTGGGTCACAACTAAAACTACATAAATAGTACATCAGATTCCAAGGATCCCAATACTGGATTATTAGGATCAGGAAATAGGATTGTCCCATCCCAGGAAATGTTTCTCCCCATGGAATGAAGAATGAGCCATACTGGTGTGTCACACTCATAACACTGCTTAGAGAGGGACGTTTATAGTTATTAGATTATGAACTCATCCTGGAACCAATCATAATCATAATGGCTAATGGAATTGGATTCTCCTGAATGGTCAGGCTTCAATCACGTGTCTCTTGATTGTTTGTAGGGAATAGAGAAGGCTCTTGATTGACAGTTGAGTTGTGTGGGTATGGATAAAGGAAGAAGCCATTTTTCAAAGAAAACAGGAAGACACTGACCACAGAAGACTGGGAATGGAAAGTCCCTTGCCTTCCCAACAGCCTCCACGACTCCCTCTGCTTCCCTAGCAGAAAATGCTGTTCAGACAGACAGCTTCAGGCATAGAATAAGTGATTCTTTCCAGAACCTTTGAGGGATTTTTATAGTTTGTACCCACACTCCATGTTTTGAAAAGATGAGAAGATATAGAAGACCACCCTTTAAAAAAGAAAACCCAATTCAAGCATGGTGGTGCACACTTTTAATCCCAGCACTCAGGAGGCAGAGAACAGGCAGATAGATAAGTTCTGTGAGTTCAAGGTCAGCCTGATCTACAGTAGATTCTAGACCAACCAGAGCTGTATGGTGAGACCCTGTGTCAAAGAAAATAAGAAGAAGGGGAAGGAGGAGGAGGAGGAAGAGGAGGAGGAGGAGGAGGAGGAGGAGGAGGAGGGAGGAGAGGAGAGAGAGGAGAGGAGAGGAAGAAGAAGAAGAAGAAGAAAACCAGACCCATATTTTAAGCTCAATCTGTGAATAATCAAATAATTTGAAAGATATGTTTGAGACCACAAGGGAACTGTAAAAAAACAAACAAACCAACCAACAACCAACTAGGAACCTATAGGAGAGTTGATGGTGCTGGAAAGATCCCAGACCTTAGATTGACCCAACCATGTCTACATGTGTCAGTGTGACATTGTTTAGCATGTTACACACTGGAACCTGAAGCTTTCTGATTAGACTAGGCTGGCTGGCCCCAGGAGCCCTAGGAATCTTCCTGTCTCTGCCTCCCTGATACTGGAATTACAAGCTTGTCCCACCATGCCAGGCTTTGTTACGTGAGTTCTGGCGATCAAGCTCAGAACCTCATGCTTGACTATTTTATATGCAGACTATTCCTAGACACTATTCCCTAAGCCTCGGTGTCTTCATTCCTAAAGCCGAGAAGAGAAATAACTGTCATGGGTCAACTGTGAGAACACCACAGGACTGTGGAGTGGACCCATCACTGTGCACTGCATCTCTGCAAAGAAAAGGCCAGACGGGAAAACCTTCACATTTAAACAGAACAGACTGATCCTGACACCCAGAGTCTTGTTCAAGAACCCTAGGAGTTAGCTTGGGGTGCTAGTTACAATTGTATTTGAAATTGAAAACTATGTTAAAACTAGAATTTCCCTCCCACCCCCAGACATCAAGTTTTACCAGTGTGTGAATGAGACAATTGTTGCTTTGGTGATTTCAAGAGCTTAGGAAACACTACGCGTTTAAAACTACTTGGCAAGGCCAGAACACCACCACACCAACCCCTGTCCAGTTTGCATGGCTAAAACCGCAGGCCTCAGGCCTCATCAGGATCCTTCCTTAGGACTGAGGAGGTAGCATATATAGTGTTGTGGCTCTGATATCCTCACCTTAAATCAAGCCCAGTGAAAACTGTACAAATGCAGTGGTGGGATCTGACATAGTGCTATCCAAGAGAGAAAGAGATGGGGAGCTGTTGAGAAAGCATCAGTGCCGAGAAGAACATCGGGGTTCTCCTGGGACTCTACACAGTCATTTAGAGAAAAAAAATCATTGAACAGGAGCACAAAGCCACCTCTGACTGTGTTAGGAAAGCTTCAGGCTCCCAGCAATTTCTTCATCTTTAAATCTGCCATGTTACCTTCTGGGGTCGCCACGCCTAATAAAGAGCCTTGTGACAGCCTTGCTCAACAGTCTGGTCTTATACATTATTTGTGGGGGTGTCATGGTCGTGATCTGATAGGAGTGCATGTCACTGGCTAGAGTCCAGTGCAATGGAAGAGCGATGTTTTTGTTCTGGTAATAACTGAAAGTTCCAGGTCTTATACTTGCCCACCCAGGAGGTCAAAGTAGTTACAAGTAAAGATAAATTCACAGTCATCCACAAATCAACATACTGTAGCAAAAATATTGACATTTAAAGCCTGAGAAAATCTTGAGCACAGCAAGATGAAAACATCCAGCTACTTATGTGGAATGTTTGACAAATGAGCAGTGGCAGAAACAATGGCCTGTCTAAAGGAGGAAGTGATATATTCAAAGGCTGAGTATGTTGCAGAAACAATGGCCATCTAAAGAAGTGGGTGATACATTCAGAGGCTAAATTTAGCTTAGGTGATGATATCTTTCAATACTCAATGCAAATGAAAGACTTTTCCATATATGTGTTTGTTGTCTCTTGCTAAAAACCAATGGCCATAGATTAGGTAAATTATAAAGAAAGTGGTGCCATTGCATTTAACAGTTCTGGTACAAGTGTGAGGGGCACTCTTGGGATGAGATTCATACTAGCAGAGTCCTGAGACAGCACAAGACATCCCGTGATGACACATCAGGAATAAGTATGTGTTCATACCTTATATTCCTTTCTCTGTGCTTTTATGCAGCAATATGTTGCTATGATGGTCTCCATATTTTCTAATCTGGATCACAACCCCAGGGCCCCACTTCTAAGTAACATATTTAGACCAAGTTTTTATTTTAAATAATCACAGGGACATTACATCATTATCAAAGTTTCACAGTGCAGAAACTAAATGCAAACCATAGCACTAGATAAGCAGAAAAAAAAGGGGGGGGGTATGCATTTCTACTAGCCTGATCCTGTGATAAAAGAAGAGCTGCAAACGGTAACTCATATCTACAGAACTCAACAACCATCTGAAAAAAAAAAAGTGCCAAGCACAAAAAAAAAGAGAAAGAAAAGGAAGAAAAGGAAAGGAAGGAAGGAAGGAAGGAAGGAAGGAGAGAAGAAGAGAAGAGAGAGAGAGAGAGAGAAGAAGAGAGAGAGAGAGAGAGAGAGGAAGGAAGGAAGGAAGGAAGGAAGGAAGGAAGAAAGAAAGAAAGAAAAGAAAGAAAGAAAGAAAGAAAGAAAGAAAGAAAGAAAGAAAGAAAGAAAGAAAGACAGACCTCTGGGTACTTTGTAGAACCTTAGATTTGAGTTTCCTGTTAGAAATCCAAAATGAGGCTGCCACAGGCATCTGAAGTTTCCTGTCGAAGCAGAAGAAGGAAATTTCAGAGCAGTGCATGGACCAGGAAGGAGATAACCAGAAGTGAGAGTCATGGGTGGGGAAAGGAACAAAGGAAGTGAGAAAGCAAGCAGGAGACGCCCTTCTTCCCTTACTAGCTACTCGTCTTGTTCAGGGACTCAACCAGACCTGCCCTCAGAGCTGATCACTCCACCTCTTGACCCCTGAATCTTAGCTGTAGACTTCTCCTAATGTGAGTCAAGGGCTCTGCAGAAGTCACTAGCCAGTATCCCGATCCAAAATGCTAGTCGAATGTGGGATTGAATACCTTAGTCCCAGCACTTAGCAGCAAAGGCTGATAGATCTCTTATGAGTTCAGGGTGAGTCTGCTCTATATAGTGAGTTCTGGGCTAGCAAGAGCTACATAGCAATATCCTATCTAAAAAAATAAGCTGAAATATTTTAGATTTGAGAATATTTCTATGTTTAGTGAGATATCTTGTTAACAGGGCCTAAATTAAAACATGAACTAAATCAAAATACAAAATTCATTTATGTTTTCTACACATTTGTATACAGCATAGCCTATAAATAATTTAATAGGATATCTTAAAGAATTATATTAATTGATTTATTATATATAAGTTTAAGTGTGTGGGTGTCCATGTGAGTGGGGGTCAGAGGGCAGCTCTCAGGAGTAGGTTCTTTCCTTCCACCATGTACTTCCCAGGGATCAAACTCAGATCATCAGATTTGGCAGCAAACACCTTTACCCACTAAGCATCACGCCAGCCCTTGTAAAATGCTTTAATGGACACATGTTTGACTGTGACCTCCAGAGGTAGACATGAGGTCAGTGGTAGAACTTCCTACTTATAGCATCATGCCAGCACTCAAAGGCTTTCTGATTTGGGAGCATTAGGGATTAGAGCATAAGCCTGCAGTTCTCCAAGGCAATCACAGTCACTCAGAATACGCTTAGGGGAAAATTCTCCAGAGTAGGCAGGTCCTATCTGCCTGACTGCCCTTTGCGCATTGGAACAAAACAAATCATAAGGCAACTGTGATAGGACCCACCGCCACAGGCTTAGACTAACAGCCACACTTGAACAGCTGTCCAATCAGATACTGTAGGTACCTCTCTGGGTCATCACCAGGGACTGATTGATACGCAGTCCCCAGAGGTGACCTGAGTGATAGGAAGGGGAGCTTAACTGTGATGTGGCACAGACTCCACACAGTGGAGAGGGCCTCCAGGATTAAGTCCCTCAGCGAGGGAAGAAACACCATATCAAGGTAGAAAATCAAGCTGCTCCAGGCTCATTTGCCAGGAGCTTTCTAGGTCAGGCCAGGTGACTTAGAGGCTCCTGGGGGCAGAGTCAAGGGGACATTGAGATTAAGATGGCAGTAAGGGATAGTTCTTGAGGAATGGAACACCCTCCCTTCTTCCTCTTTCCTCTTTCCTTTCTCTGACTTAGCGACATTTTCTTGGACTACTTGCAAGCAGCACAATTTCTTGGGACCTTGAAGAAGCTAATGTGCATTGTGTGTCTAAACACAAAACAAAAAATCCTGTTCACCGATCTCCCCTTCAACATCCTGTGGTTGTCCTATGTGGTTGACATGTAGTTGTCACACGTGGCTTTCTCCTAATGGGGCAGGACAGGTGCACATTCCAGTCTAAGGCTGACCTTTGGCCTAGTTAACAGTTCTCTCTTGCATCATTGGAAAGAATGAGAGCCTCTTGCTCTCCCTCCTGCAGTAGGAAACTCCAGATCTTCGCAGGAACTGCCTCCTGGGAAGGGTGTTTCCTCAGAAGAAGGTTATAGGCCAGTAGATAACTCGTTCAACTCTCCTGTCATCTTATACCCAAGCTCAGGGTCACATGATATGATCACTCCCCATATGGAAGTGTCCAGACCTCACTTAGCCAGTAGGGTCTCTCATGAGACATTGTACCTTCACAGGATGAACTGAGGCAGGCAGAGACTTAGTGGTCCAGTTATGTTCCTGTATCTCATCATACCTGAGTCCTCTTGTGTCCAGGAACAATGTGTCTGAGTGGAGTCCTCCTAGGTAACAAGCACTTGACTGGTCTCCCTAACTCCACCACCATCTCCCTCTCTACCAAGCTGGCCAGAACTGGTTAAAACACAGATCTGATTCAGGCATCGCAGAGTAAATTCTTAGCACTTGAGAAGTAGAGTCAAAAGGATCTCAAATTTGGGGCCAGCCTAGGATACTTAGGAAGAGTGTCTCGAAAAAACTAAAACAGACAAAACTTCCCATTCCTTTGAGCCCTCCCTGTGTCTGATTTCACTTCTCAAAGACTTCCATTGCCCCTTCAACCTATCCCCTGGCAAGAAGACCCCATTGCCAGTTCCTGATAATGTTGTGTTTGCAAATACCAAGCCTTTGTTAGAAATAAAGCATTACTCATTCTCTCAGATCTGGAGCAAATGTTATTGCCCATGTGCCTCTGCCTCTGTCCCCCAGGCAGTGTGGTACACAGTCCTTGTTCCCGTGTAGCTGATAACTCTCAACACCCACGCCTGGGTTACAGATCCTCTGTATATGCATGGGCTTGCCAGCCAGGTATAGGGACACCATCTACTCTGTCTCCCTTTTCAAGTTCAAGGAAGTGGTCCAGGGAAACACAAGGCTGATGGGACGCTTAAGAGTCCAGCATCCCAAGGGCAAGTACAGGTCAAGAACTTTGAACAGATATTGATGCTTGCACTTAGTTACTAATTAACAAGTTCTGTAAAGATCAAACAGAACAGGTCGCTCTCCAGAGCTCACTGGGCTGTAAGGGCAACTATTGTAACATAAACACCAGTGGTCTGTTATTGCTAAAGTACCCAATCCTTCAATTATAAAGGAAGAGGATGTTCCAGTAGCCACCTGTGGAGGCTCCTTTATTGCACCATTGCAGAAGTAGCCATGGTAAATCTTAGACAGTGGTATTTGCGTAGCTAGTAAGAAAGGGGTGAAGGCACCTACTTGCTGACCAAGATACAAATTTCCGCCTACTCAGTGCTGTCCTACCTCCTGACCTGTGGAGATGGAGCATCCTGAGACTGTGTCCATCGTCATTTCTTCTCATTGCCAGAGAGTTCATTTCAGCTTTCTGTTTTTCCTTTATCTCTGGGCCTGATTCAATAGGAAGGGGTGACAGTATGTAACTATCAATGTGCTGCTGTGACATCCATCTTCACCTTCAAATTGACCAGATTTGGAGTCAGTTAGGGGACACACTTCTAGGTGTGTCTGTGAATACTTTAATTGAGGAGGAAAGCCCACCCAGGTGTGGGTAACATGCTCCCCATGGGCTTGGGTTCCAGACTGAATAAAAAGAAAGAAGAAAGTGGAATACCAGCATTCATCTCTGACACAATGTGGCCAGTCAGTTATGCCGTGTTCCTGCCTCCATGTCTAGACAACCGTGATAAGCTGTGACCTTCTTAGCTGTCAGCCAAAATAAGTCTTCTCCTCCCTAAGTTGCTTTGTCACCGTGACAAGAAAAAAGAAGGAGCACAGCTTTCAAGTGCACAAATACTGCTTTGGAGTTGGAAGTGAGGGAGGGGCATTTCCCAGAGCTTGATCACGGACTTGAGACTGGATCTGGCAAACACGTGATTTTGCGTGTATAGTCATGGTGCCTTGCTCTGAGGTCACTCTGTTTCTTGCCTGCAATGGCACTAGAAATGACACTTCTGGGGATTGCATCTGTTTCCTGCTGGTGAGGAGTTAGGATGTGGTGTGCTTTAGGGGAGTTCGCCTGTTGTGGATTGTGATAGGCCAGTATGTGGTTTCCTTGACAGTATTGCTCCCCTGATAATGTAATAGGCTTCCAGATTTTGCAGACTAAAGCTTAGTTGGTAGAGTGCTTGTGTCATATGCACAGAGCCAGGATTCAGTCCCCAGCACCGAGTCTGTGAGCAGGAGTAGTGGCACCCACTTGTGATCCCAGCACTTATGGAGTGGAAGGAGGAGAATTAGAAGCTCAAGGTCATTGTCAGCAAGCTAAGGAATTGGAGGTCAGCCTGAGCCACGTGGGCCCCTAGGAACAAAGATTGCTCAAAGGTTATTCACTCTGTCCCTTGACACATTATATCTCATTGCTTCCTAAGACCTGCCTTTCTCAGATGCTTAATTGAAGTATAACTATAGCATATTTATCCAAAAGTGAACAAATGATAGTGTTGTGTGCCACTTGGTAGATTTGCATAGGGTAAATTTACACAGATCTGACCCCAACCAAGAATATAACTTTAGCTATAACTTCCCTCTGGGCTCTCTGTTCATCACTCAACCACCAACACTATAGCATAGTTCCACTTATTTTAAAGTTATGCAAGCAAGTAAAACATATCTAAGAATCAGAGTGTATACTTCTATATTTGGAGTCTGAGGTTCAGCGCTTTGTGAGTTATCCATATTCTGACATGCGATTGTGATTGGTTTCTTCTTATTTCTGTATAGCATTCCATCATGTGAGCGTTCTAAAAGTGATCTATGCTACAGTTTGTTGGATGTTCGGGTGGGGGGGTGATTATCAGTTGGCTTAGAAGGAATAGTACTGACATGAATATTCTTAGATTTCTCCTTTAATTAGTTCATACGCATGTCGCTGGGCTCATGTAATGGCTGAGATCCTCCTCTCCAGGCTCGTGGTCCTGAACACTTGATCTTCAACTGGTGGGAGGTTCTTGAACCCTTGGGAAGGAGATATGTATGACAGAGGAGAGTCACCAGTCTTTAAAAGTTCTAGTCTGGTTCTACTTCTAGCCCGAGTTCTCTGTTTTCAACCCTCCAATATTTAACAAGCTGTGCTACAAGCTCCCACCATCGCAGAGCAAGCCACTTCAGATGTCACGCCTCTCCAGCCAGGATGGACTGACATCTCCTGAACACATGAGCCTTAAGTTCCTTTTGTTATTTTGCCACAGCAATGAGAAAAGGGAACAATATAGTATATTACTCAGACTTCACACACGATAGCAATAGTATAAAGGGGAAGGATTTGTTAAAGGTTTCAGTCCATCATGGTGGGAGAGGTATGTTGGGGTCATTTACATCTTGTGAACAGGAACCAGACTGAAGCAGAAACAGGATGCACTATGACCTTCTGTGACCCCTATGCACCTCCTTCAGCTAGGCCCCATGTTTCACAATTTTTACCATCCCTTGCTTACTGTGACATTCTTAATCCATCAGCAGATTGACTCATTTATTATAGAGACTTTGTGTCCTGATTGTTTCTGAAAACACATTCAGAGATACTCTTTACTAATCTCCTAGGCATGCCCTAGTCCAATCAATTTGACAATCAAAATCAGTCATCACTGGGCTGGGTGTGGTGGCTCATACCTTTAATCCTAACACTTAGGAGGCAGAGGCAGAAGATCTCTGTGAATTCGAGGCCATTCTGGTCTATATAGAGAGCTCTGGGATAGCAAGAACTACATAGAGCAACCCTGTCTCAAACAAAACAAAAGATTAACCATCACAAGGGGTACAGTCTCAGTTATCTAATTGCTACATTACAAAGTGTCCCCAAAACATAGTGGCATCAAGCAGCATTCATTTTGTTACACTCACAGATCTTGTGGGTGGATTAGTTTTTCACAACTTAACACAACCTAGAGTCACTTGGATTGGTAATATGAATAAGAACGATCCCATAAAGATGGTGTATTTGAATTCTCAGTTTCTAGGGAGTGGAACTCTTCGATAGAATTAGAAGGATTATGAGATGTAGCCTTCTTCCATGTTCTTTATATAGGCTGCTAGCAGAAGGTATGGCCCAAATTAAAGATGAATAGTCATCACAATAGACTATGAGGACTTTTGAAGTTGGACTGAATGCATTTTTGAATTATGCTGTGGCTATGACCTTCCATGGTGGCTTGAATAGGATTAGCCCATAGGCCATTCAAATATGTGAAACATTTGAATGCATAGTCATTAGTGAATGGCATTATTTGAGAATGATTAGGAGATGTGGCCTTGTTGGAGGAAGTGTGCCACTGGGATGGGCTTTGAGGTTTCAAAAGTTCATATGCCTATGCAAAGCCTAGTCTCTCTCTCTCTCTCTCTCTCTCCTCTCTCTCTCTCTCTCTCTCTCTCTCTCTCTCTGTCCCAGATCAGGATGTAGCTCTCAGCTACTTCTCTGGCACACCTGCCTGCCGACATGCTCCCTGCCATGACAGTCATTATTTCTGTGACTATGCCTTTGGAACTGTAAACAAACCCTCAATTAAATTCTTTCTTTTACAAACATTGCCTTGGTCATGGTATCTCTTACATCATTGAATGTGACTTAAGACACCTGGGGAAAAAGGGACATCAACTGAGGAGTTGCTCAGATCAGACTGGCCTGTGGCCATGTGTGTGGTAAGCTGTCTTAATTGATGGTTGATGTGGGAGCGTCCAGCATACTTGTGTGGCAAGTTGTAGGCAGGGTGGCCTGAGCTGACTAAGAAAGCTGCCTCCAGGTTCTCGCCTTGAGTTCCTATCCTGACTCCCCTCAAAGATGGAAATAAACCCACTCCTCCGTTAAGTTTCTTTTGGCAAGAGTGTTTTTTTCACAGTAACAGAAAATCAAACTAGAATAGTAGGTAAAAAAAAAAAAAAAATTTTTTTTTTTGAATACAGCACAGGAAGTTTGGTTTCTCTACACTCCGTCTAGTTTGAAGTCTCAATTTGAAAACATCACGTGGCTAGGGGTGGTTTGATTAGCCGGGACTATAATCATCTGGAAATGTCTTTACTCGAAAATCTGATGTCTGGTTTCTGAGAGCTCAGAATCTAAGCTACTGTGGGGTGATGCTCTAAGATACTTGCAAGCCAGTTTACATGGCTTAAGTACCACTTTATGGTAGCCTCCACATGGTCAGATGTCTTCCCTGAAGGCTCGACACCTTTTAGCAAGAAAAATAGAATATGTATGACCTTTCACAAGCATCTTCTTGCATCTCACCACCTCATTCCTCTGGCTGGAACATTAGAAACATTCCGTGATTGAAAGACATTGAATAGAACCCCCACCTTTTGACAAAAGACGTGTCAACGCATTTATACTCATGTTTCAAAACCATCACAGACCTAGGATCATAGAGTTTGCCTATCCTCCTCTCTGGTCAACTGTCAGTCAACATACAATGCAATTCCAGAAGAGCAACTCATATTACTGAGAGCGTTGTATGACTCTCATACAATGTCCACTCCTGTCCATACTCCTGTCCACTCTCCATGTTGCCTTCTGCATTTTAGCTATTCTGGTGGGTACAGAGTGATAACACATTGTGACAGTTTATTTACCTTCCAGTTCCACTTTCCCAGTAACTAATGATACAAGTGGCCTAAGCCATGCTTTTGAAAGTTAGCAGGTATGAAACTACATAACACTGTAAGGTTGGCAAGTATGATTCAGTTTTAGGATTTTGGAAATGAGATGTCACTTTTGGTGGGCCCTAAATGTCCTTAGTACTGTCCTCATAGGAGATAGGTGAAGGAACATAGACACACAAGCAGGACAGTACTAGGGGACTGGTGATACAGGCAATGATTGCTTTTTCCTGTAATGCAGTCCAATGCCAGAAGCCATCAGAATCTAGAAACCCCAAGGAATAGAGATTCTTTTCTTCCACAGAGCATGGCCCTGCATGATAGCTAACTTTAGATTTCCTTCTTCCAAAACTTGAGAGAATACATTTCTGTTGATTGATTTATTGACTTTGACTTCAGTTTCTTTTTAATTAGTAGTTAATTTTGCTCAAAGGCTGTGAGTGTGTGTGTGTGTGTGTGTGTGTGTGTGTGTGTGTGTGTGTGTTAGAGGTTAAGGTCAGATGTCTTCCTCAATCTCAATCCACCTTGGTTTTTAAGGCAGAGTCTTTCACTACATGTAGAGTTTACCAGTTCAGCTAGGCTGTCTGGACAGTGATCCCCAGGGATCCTTTTGTCTTTGCCTCCCGAATGCTGGGTCACAAGTATGCTGCCATGCCTTGTTTTTCAGGGTGCTAGGGATCTAACTCAGGTCCTCATGCTTTCATAGCAATATCGATCTGCCTACCCCACACCTCTGTCTATTTTTTAGGGAGTAGTTATTTACACTTTATATTGGGTTGTCAGCCATTCTGATTACTAATTCCACACACCCCCCACCCCCGACTCTTTTTGTATATCCATCTAAAGCTGAACTGGTTTGAGTTCTCTTGGAAGTAGAGACAAACTAAGAGGTATGAGAGATTTGTTGCAGAAAAACACCTATGAACCAAAAGGAAAGAGAATAGAGTTGAGTGAGGTGAGAGAGCCATCAGAATGCAGACAAGACATAACGACTCTAAGATTCCATCAAGGAGCTCTGAGCAAGACCATGACTTAGATAAGGCCCTACAAGGTGGCAGGCGCTTGTGCCAATCCCTTCTTTTATCGCCAACTTAGAAGACTATGTCAAGGATATCTTGGTGACCATTGTACCCTCCCTCCCTTGAAACAGGGTCCCATACAGTCCAGGCTGACACTGAACTTTCTAGGTAGCTGAGGCTGGTCTTGAACTGCTGATCTTCTTGCCTCTGCCTTTTGAGTGATGGGATTAATAGTGGGTATCATCATACTTTGTGTCTCAGTTATTGTTCTATGCTGTGAAGGGACGCTTATGACCAAAGCAACTCTTATAAAAGAAAGCAATTAACTGGAGACTTGCCTACAGCTTCAGAGGATTACTCCGTTGTCATTATGGCAGGAGTGTGGCGGTGCATAGGTGGCACGGTGCTAGAGAAGTAGCCAAGAACTTTACATCCTGATCCATGGGTAGTCAAGCAAAGGTAGGGAGGAAAAGAAGAGGGAGGGGAGAGAGAGAGAGAGAGAGAAGAGAGAGAGAGAGAGAGAGAGAGAGATTAAGTCTGACCCTGCTGGGGACTTTGGATACCTTAAAGCCTACCCTAGTGACACACCACCTCCAACAAGGCACATCTACATCATGCACACATACTGGAGCCAATGGAGGCAGTTATCATTCAAACCGTCACATTCTACTCCCTGGCCACCATAGGCTGTAGCTGTTATCACAATGCAAAATGCATTTAGTCCAACTTCAAAAGTCTTCAATAGTCTAACATTCTTTAAAAGTCCAAAGTCTCTTAGACAGGAACAATTCTGGGTCAGGAATTTTGACTGTCAGTTAGTAACCCTGTCTCTCCACTTGAGGCCCTGTCTATCTCCTGGAGGTAGACTCTTCAAGTTCCCTTTCCCCAATGTTGAGCATTTTGGCTAAGGTCACCCGCAGTGAGTCCTGAGAATGTCTCACCTCCCAGGTCTCTGGTACTTTCTAGAGGGTCCCCCCACCTCCCACTACTCAAGGCTGCTTATTTCCATTTATTCCCTTTGCCCTCTGGACTTCTCTCCTGTCCCCTCCATATCTGATCCTGTTCCCCTTTTCCCCTCCCCATGACCCAGAATTGTTCCTGTCTAAAAGAACTACAGAGACAAAAATGGAGAAGAAACTGAAGGAAAGGAGGTCCAATACCTGCCCAACTTGGGATCTATCTCATGGGAGTCACCAAGGCCTAACACTACTATGCTATGATGTGCTTACAGACGGAGCCTGGCATGGCTCTCCTCAGAGAGGTCCTACCAGAAGCTGACTGAGACAGAAGCAGATACTTATACCAAACCATTGGACTGAAGTCAGGGACCCCTATGGTTCAATTAGGGGAAGGATAGCCCTGACTGTTCTGGAACTCACTCTGTAGACCAGGCTGGCCTCAAACTCACAGAGATCTGCCTGCTTCTGCCTCTCAAATGCTGGGATTAAAGGTATTCATTACCATTTTGGGTCATTGACTCAGTCTCTTACTTATAACTCCCTGTAAAATCAAAATCAAATTAGAGACTTCCAGCATACAATGGCACAGAATATACATTCCTCCAAGTCCAAAGAGGAAGAAAGGCGATATAGTGAGGAAATACCAGAGAAAAGACCAAAAATCAGCAGTGCACACTCCAATTTTTGCATTTCCATGTCTTATGTCAAAGATCTTTTAGCTTTCTTAAGAATGTCTTATGCAAGATCTTAGCTCTTAGCTTCTTAAGAAAAACACTTCTCTTTCTTGGGCTGGTTCCACACATGGTCTGCAACTCACCTCAATGAATAATCCAGGGCTTTGACATCTCTAGCATCCTGAGGTCTCCAATCCAATCCAGGTTTTACCTTCACATCTTTGAGAAATGGCCTCTCCCCCAGGGACTCTACATTGTACCCCCAGCCTATTCCCACTTCTTCAACCACTGTAGACCTTCTTGCTGGCAGGCCTAGAACCCCACTCCCAGGGGAACGGCAGATTCGCACTCCCGAATTCGGTCCTGAAAGCAGTCCACTCCATAGCACATTTTCGCCTGGCATTCAGCCTCCAAATGCAAGTAGAGGATGTAACTAGGCCTCAGCCTAGAGATTTACATACTAATGAAGGTCGAGGTGGAGCCATTAAGCATGCCTCCAAACCTCCCCTTTCCCTCCCTACTTAACTAGGTCTGCCTGAGCTTTGGGGGTACTCATCCTCACCACGCATTACAATGAACCCCTCTGAACAAGGACTTCCGATCATTGGGGCCTGCTGGCCTGTCCCGCTGAGATTCCAGCCATGGAACCTAGGCCTATCTCAGTATGTACAGCTGCCCGGAAGCCTCCAGGAGCCTCCACGCAGTCCGGCCGCTGCCTGAGGCCCAGGCCTTTGCAGCCGCAGTTTGTCCACATTACCACACTTAACCCTCTGGCAGAACAAGTCCCACATCCCCAAAAGTTACGCATGGCTCTCCGCAGCCGGAGTATACTGAGGATGTTGTCTAGTACAGCTGTACCTAAATGACTTATTAGTCAGGAGAAGATCAACCTAGCACCTCCAAACAATTCCTCTGTGTCTCTTTGAAGACTAGCTGGAGCTCAGTAGGGTCTCATCTCAAGGATTAAAGACGGCCCATTACTGAAAGGGAGAAATGAGAAGGCTAGGCTGATTCCATGGCAGATTTCAAATTGGCAGTTAAGGAGACTAGGCCTAAATCTCTGTTTTCAAGAACTGGGCAGCCGGGCGGTGGTGGCGCACGCCTTTAATCCCAGCACTTGGGAGGCAGAGGCAGGCGGATTTCTGAGTTCGAGGACAACCTGGTCTACAGAGTGAATTCCAGGACAGCCTGGGCTATACAGAGAAACCCTGTCTCGAAAAACCAAAAAAAAAAAAAAAAAAAAAAAAAAGAACTGGGCAATTCCAGGCCTCCAAAGATGTCCTGCCATCTGGCCTGAGGCAAAGACCAATTTCAGCAGCAGTTTCCAGACTTCCTCAGCTAATTCCTCAGTAACAGTTTCCAGATCTCCCCAACAAGTCACCAGCCCCCACACCCCAGTAATGGATTGTCTGTAGAGATGGACCCAACTGATTAACATAGAGGTCACCTACCACAGAATTCCCAAATGTGCTTTAAATCAGGCCTGCAAGCTCACTTGGTTGTCTCTAGATCTTGGTAATGGGAGACCCCAGCATGCTGGACTTCTGCAGAATAAAACACTCTTTCTGTTCACATACTATTTGAGTCTGGGGTCTCATTCTTCTGTGAATCATGGACCCCTACAAGAACTTGGATCCATTCCACTTCTTGGTGCCCTCTTTCTCCTTAAACTGTACATTTTTTACCTTTCTTTGCTCTCTTTGCTCCTTTTCATTAGAGATATGCATAAGAGTGAACACTAATAACCAAGCAGCACAGTCAATAAATACTAAGCTGTCTGGAAATCTTCTTTACCAAAGCTGTTAATCCGTAACTCTTCAATCTAGCCGTAGGCAGATTTATTTTTATTTATTTATTTTTTGAAGAATAAGAAGAGCAGAAAGCAGCCATATTCTTCACCAAAATATCACAGGAAAGATCTCTAGGCCACGTTAATATTAGTGTTCTTATCTGAAACTTCTTGAGCCATTTCCCCCCATGCACAGGTCAAATCACCGTCAGCACCACTGTCTTCCATGTTCCTACTAGGATGGCCCATTAAGCCTTGCTTAAAGCATTAAGCTGCTTTCCTGATCCAAAGTTCCAAGTCCATATTCTTCCAAACAGAAGCATGGGCAGGCCTATCACAACCCCAGTCCTGGTACCAACTTCTGTCTTAGGTCAGGTTTCTATGGCTATGAAGAGACACCATGACCATGGCTTATCTTATAAAGGAAAACATTTATTTGTGGCTGGTTGACAGGTTCAGAGATTTAGTCCATTATCATCAGTTGGGAGGCATGGCAGTGCTCAAACAGACACAGTGCTGGAGAGGACTCAAGAGTTCTAAATCTAGATTGGGAGGCAGCAGGAAGAGCCAGCAGTGAGCCACTGAGCCTGGCTTGACCACTAAACCTTTTTTTTCCTTCCTTTTTTATCCACTTTCCCCATATCCCCTTCCTAGAACCCCCTATCCCATCCCTCCTCCTCCATTTTGCTTTTATACCATTTTAATTACACGCATATAATTAGGTTAGTTCTAGGTTGAGGGTCTCACAATACAATAGATGCAAATAGTCAAGGAACAAGCAAGACAATAAACACAAATAGTCAAAGAACAAGCAAGGCATTAAATAAAATTCTGTGAACACTCCCATGATCACTGTTTCTAAGGGCTTATCAGGATGACCAAAATATCTGAGCCAACTTCCCTGTCCTAGCCCAAAGTCATTTTCATTCTGAAGCCTACTTCCTTGTTCTAGCCTAAAATTTAGATTCCTGTCTGAAATTACTTCTTTGTTCTAGCCTAATATTTAGAGTCCTGTCTTAAATTACTTCTTTGTTCTAGCCTAACGTCATATTCCTGCCTGAAGCCTACTTCCTTGTCCTTGGCCAATGTCATATTCTTGCCAAGCAGCTCATTTCTTTGTCCTTGGCCCATGTCAGATTCTTGCCAAGCAGCCCCAAAGGCTCTCAGTCTCTCCCCCTTTTTTATTTCATTAACAAGACTGAGCCTGTCTTAGGTCATTCTGACAAGAATGCCTTCCTTACCTATCATGGAATATGCATTATCCAAAGCAATGCATTCTGTATTAGGTTGGTAAGGCCTGTGAAGAATCTTACCTGTCCTTGGCTTGCCAGCCTGTTAATTTAATAACCTGTCTGGGGGTCCATTTTCAGGTACAGACCATCTGAAACCTTAAAGCCAAGAAGACCATGTCTCCTAATTATGCTACTCCCTGTGAGTCTATGGAGAGCATTCTCATTCAAACACTACACCTGGCTTTTATCATTGATTTCTTCTCTTCTTTCTCTTCCTCTTTTTCTACTTGACTGTTTTGTTTACATTGAATCAGAGATAAACTATATATCACATTGCTGTGCCATCCTTAAAATTAACAGCGCATTATTGTTTCGCCGCCTGGTTAGTTTAATTTCAAGGACACCACCAAACCCTGGCGAAAAAACTTATAACATGCTCATAAATTGATGCCATTCCTAAAAATAATGTTATAGATTAACTATAAAAGATGTTTCCCTCCTCCGGTGTGTTTTATTCATTGTAAACCCAAATACCTGGGAAAGAAAGTCTTTGATATAGAATGCTTCGATTTTGGCCTATTCCTTCAACATGAATGTAACTGATATGATGTGATAATAAATTTTTAAGGGTATGTACTAGCAAAACACAACACCATCCCTAACTGATACAGATCTTTGAAACTATGTAGAAACCCAGTCGAAAGCAAAGCTATTGAGTGTGAGTGAGTCACTCAAAGCTATTATGCCCTGACTTCAAAATCACAAGAACTGAACAAGAATAAGCTGTAAATTTCTCCCTAAATCTTCAAATGTCATCACAGCAAAGAAAACCACACTCATCATACAGGAATACCAGATTTGACATCTCAGTTAGACAATTTCTCCTTTGCCAAAAGGACAGTTGTTTGTCATAATGATCAAGGTGTAAAGTTACAACAGATCTAATGAGGCTTCTAAGCATTCTTACTAACACACAGAAGGCACCTCGGAAGGAAGTCAGCTCACTTTTCAGAATGGAGTGTGGTCTTTCATTGCAGCTGTGAGAATGGTGAATTTCTAGTTTGCTCTAGCTTACCATGTTCTCATTTTCTCTTCTTACTTCCATGCCCCAGCTTTTACTGATTTGGACCATATAAAGTATTGAGGGCAAAGCAGGTAGGCTACAGTTTTAAATAAACTAATTTTAATTCTAAATCCTGTTTGATCTAGATTTTCATCACTTGAACACATCATATGGGGACAGAGGGGCATGCTGACCTGAAAAGTCTAGAGACCCAAACACAGGGCTGATAGTCACCTTCCAGACTGTGACTCAGGCTGGGATCCCTTCCCAGGCCTGCAGTGTAGAGCCTATGTCTTTCAGCCTGTGGTATCCCTCACCAGGGCTTGTCTTGCCTTGACTGGATGAGTGAAAAATTGCTTACTCGACAGACAGAAAAAGAAAAAAGATGTTTGAAAAGTTGCCCTGCTGTTTAACTTGAGGAATCTCACAGAACTATCCAGGAGTGGGAGCAGTGGACAGTGAGGAGGCAGGTGCAGGTGCACCCTGATTTATAAGGACAGTGCACACTGCTGTGAATGGACCCAAGGCAGTTTCCAAAGCTAGGTATCAACTGACACTTACTGGTGATACACACCATAATCACAGTTCCTGCCTGGTGTCTTGCTTTCATCTGAGGATGCAACATTTATGTCATTTATATAGAGATATCAGCCACAAAGCTGGTGTCATAAGGCTTCAGTATGGGTTTCCTCACTGCCACAAATGTGCTTTGTTAGGAAAGGTGTAGAGTAGAAGAAAACTGGATGTGGCTTTCTGTACTGTTTCTAAAAGGCTAAGGTTATAGCTCAGTGGTACAGTACTTGCCTAGTACTTGCAAGGCCCTGGGTTCAATCTCCAGCCCTTCCAAAAATAAAATTTCAGTTAAAATAAAACATACAGTTTTTTTAAAGATAAGATGTTAGGAGATGCTGGTGGTGCAGCCTTTAATTCTAGCACTTGGGAGGCAGAAGCAGGTGGATCTCTGTGAGTTCAAGGCCAGCTTGGTCTATAGATCTAGTTACAAGACAGCCAAGAATTGGAGAGTGCCTGCACACACCACACACACACACACACACAGAGAGAGAGAGAGAGAGAGAGAGAGAGAGAGAGAGAGAGAGACCAAACAAACAAACTCAAAAACCCCACCTATCTCAACCCATAAAGGAGATAACAGGCATGAGATCCTGTATCTAATTCCCAGCACTCACAAAGAAAAAAGAAAAAAGAAAAAAGACTTGGTGACACACTCTAATCCTAGTTGCTGGGGTGGTGGGCAGGGCAGATAACAAGATCTTGAGACTCGCTGACCAGTCAGTTAGCCAGTCAGCAAGCTCCAGGTTTAGTGAGAGATGCTGTCAAAAAATAAAGTGGAACATGATTGAGGAGGACACCTAATGTCGAGCTTTAGCCTTCACATAACATGTACACACACATACACAATCTGACACACACTACACACATGCCCATCACATGTGGACACACAAACTTGAACACACAACACCACATACACATATATCAAAAAAAAAAAAAAAAAAAAAAAAAGACAAAGGACACCATGGTGACACATACCTCTAAACCCAGCACTAGGGAGGTTAAGACAGGAGGATCTCTGTGAGTTAAAGTCAAGCCTGGTCTACACTGGGAGCTCTGGACAGCCAGAGTTACACAGAGAAACATTGTCAAAGAAAAAGGAAGGAAAGGAAAGGAAAGGAAAGGAAAGGAAAGGAAAGGAAAGGAAGGAAAGGAAAGGAAAGGAAGGAAGGAAGGAGAGAGGGAGGGGAGGGGAGGGGAGGGAGGGGAGGGGAGGGGAGGGAGGGAGGAGGGGAGAGGGAGGGAAGGGAAGGGAAGAAGGGAAGGAAGGGAAGGGAAAGGAAAGGGAAGGAAGGGAAGGAAGGGAAGAAAGGAAAGGAAAGGAAAGGAAAGGAAAGGAAAGGAAAGGAAAGGAAAGGAAAGGAAGAAAGGAAGGAAAGGAAAGGAAAGGAAAGGAAAGGAAAAAGGAAGGGAAGGGAGGGAGGGGAGGGAGGAGGGAGGGGAGGAGGGAGAGGGGAGAGAGAGAGAGAGAGAGAGGAGAAGGAGAGGAGAGGAGGAAGGAGAGAGAGGAAAGGAAAGGAAAGGAAAGAAGGAAAAGAGAGAAAGGAAAGGAAAGAGGAAAAGGAGAGAAAGAAAGAAAGAAGAGGGGGAGGAACTAGAGATTACTAATTCAGGATAGTGAGATGTCTCAGAAGATAACAGTGCTTATGTAGAAAGCCTTACAACCTGAGTTTGATCCTGGAAGTCAGTGGAAGGAAAGCAGTAGCTCCTGAAAGCTGTCTTCTGATCTCCATGTTTACTGTCCCATGTGTGTGCTCCCAACACTAACCAATAAGAAGAAGAAATAAAAGCTACAAATGCAACTTGAAATAATACAGAGAGTATAGAGACAACGGTAGCAATCACTCAGAATAATCGTCCTCTAACATTTGACCATTCCTTCCAGCCTCCTACACAGAGCTGAGCATGAAGGTTGTTACAGGGAGCCGATCCTGTGCCCTGCAGATCTCATCTCTTGCCTTTTTGCAGTACATCCAGCATATCTTCCTACAACAGCATAGTGTTACACTATTACTTTCCTGGTTATGATGATCTCTTGTAGTGAAATCTAAGGTGTGTGTGTGTGTGTGTGTGTGTGTGTGTGTTGGCTAGTTTTATGTCAACTTGACACATCTAGAGTCATCTGAGAGGAGGAAACTGCTATGAGAAAATGCCTCCATAAGGTCAGCTGCAGCAAGCCCGTAGGGCATTTTCTTAATTACTGATTCATGTGAGAGGACCCAGTTCACTCTGGTGTCACCCCTGCACTGGGTTCTATTCTTCCTGAGCAAGCTAGGAGGAGCAAGCCAGTAACCAGCACTCCTCCATGTCCTTTGCATCAGCTTCTGCCTCCAGGTTCCTGTCATGTTGTTTTCCATTCTGTCCTGACTTTCTTTGTTGATGAACCGTGATGTGGACGTGTAAGCCTGATAAACCCTTTCTTCTCCCAGTGGCTTTTGGTCATGGTGTCTTGTCACAGCATTAGAAATCCTGACAAAGACAGGAGGTGTGCCATTTAAAAGTGGGTCTTTTCTTTCTCTGGAGGATATTGTGTTAACAGAGCATATACAAACCTTTCTGCGTTTGTTCATTATTCATGCACATTCCTGGACTGAGCATTTACTCTAGATTACCAGGTAGCCGACAGCAATACTGCCACATTTTTTGTTGTTGTTATGTGATCTGTGTGCACAGCCTGCTAACACTGAAGGCTCATCTGTCTTTGCTGATGCTTTAAGAGAGCTGCCGATTGGGTAGAGAGTGCTGCTGGCTCGTCACTGGTGCTTACCTTCTCATCCACACTGTACCTGCTCTGTGTTCTTACATTTCTTTCATTTTTTTTAGTCTGTACATTTTCAGTATAACATCTTTACTAATTTGGTGTGAATTTCATACACACACATGTTGTAGTTAGTTTGGTCTTATTCTGCCCCTGTAACTCTTGCTGTTCGGACATGTAACTAGGCCTTAGGTCTGATGACTAAGTCTCTACCGCTAGACAAAGATCTGGGATGCTTAGCAAGTAAAGCCACTTGCCACCAAACACAACAGCCTGAAATACATCTCTGGGTCCCACCCAGTGGAAAGAAAGAACCAAATGAGGCAAGCTGTCCTCTGACCTTCGCACATACGCTGACACACATGCTAAGGCATATTTATGCACACACACACACACACACACACACACGCACAAATAACAAATAAATAAATAAATGTAATAAGATTTTCTTTAACAAGAAAAAGATATTGGAAATCAGGATTTGAGATACTGGAAGTCAGTGGTTAAGAATACTTGCTGCCATTCCAGAGGACCCAAGTTTGACACCCAGCACACGAGCGTCTGTAACTCCAGTTCTTAGGGATCTGATAGATTTCTCTGGCCTCTGCAAGCACCAGGCACACATGTGGTGTACAGACATACATGCAGGCAAAGCACATATACACATAAAAATAAAATAATAGTACATTTTAATATTCCTTTCCTTTTAAATTCTTTCTTTTTTAACCTAATTTTTTGTTGTTGTTTGTGGGTGTTTTGCCTACAGCCATGTCTGTGTGCCATGTACATGCAGTGTCTGTGAAGGCCAGAGGACATCAGGGCCCCTGGGACTAGAGTTATAGACAGTTGTGAGTAGCCATTGAGTGCTAGGAAACTAACCCAGGTCCTCCAGAAGTGTAGTGGTACCATTAGCCTCGGAGGCATTTCTCCAGTCTGTTGCTTTCCCTTTCCAAGTATAAAGATCCAGACAGGGGCTGGCAGGATGGCTCAGTGGGTAAAGATACTTGCTGCTTAACCTGGTTTGCTCCCCAGGATGCTCACGGTGGAAAGGGAAAACAGACTGCTACAGACTTTGCTCTGACCTCCACATGTATACACAATCAAAATAAAACAACTAAGTAAGTAAAATAAAACCTACAGGAACTCTGGCCTTCTTGGAAGTGTGCTCAGCCTCTAGTGCTCTGTGTGTTTGCCTCTCAAACAGAGATTGCAGACACGGCTGTCCATTCTCACTTCAGCTGCATATTCTAAGTCTATACTATGGGGGAGCCTCAGACGTCCCAAGAGCTTTTCATTATCTGAGCTAACACTGTTCAGAGTGGTTGTCACCGTCGCTTCGCACACCCGCTGGAGTGATGAGTGCTGTAGAAAGGCAGCTGCTTCCCGGGTACCACTTATCTGCCAGCATGCTCACAACTGCTTCAGATGGTGTGCCCATGACATGGCAGCTGTCTGCCCGGCCTCCAGCCCAGCGTGGGCGAGACCGGGCACTCTGATCTTGGTGGTCTTCTTCTCAAGCATGACCAGCCCTGCCTCAGGACCACTCTGAAGCTGTTTCCACCTTTCTCACATGAGCTCTAAACTCCAGATCCGATTGTTTCTTTTCTGCTCTTTGAATGAGCTAGTTTGTCTCTTTCCTCTGGCCTTTGCACGTATCATCCCTTCTTCCAGAATACATTCCCCATTCTCTATTGAACAACGGTTTCATGGCTTAGTTCTCAGCTTCAACCTCAGGCCTTCCGGGAAGTGTTTGAGTTTGGGACTCATGTAGCCCAGGTTGACCTCATACTTGCTATGTAGCCAAACATGACCTTGAATATTGTTTATCAGCCGGCCAGCGGTGGCGCACTGCAGCAGTCGCAGCGCTCCGGAGTCGGAGGTGGCCGTCAGTCTCTCCTGAGTTCGAATCCCCGTCCGTGCCTGTCAATCAATGCAGAAAAAAAAAATATTGTTTATCATCCTGCTTTGTGCCCCCACGCACTGGGATGACAGGTTCTAGTCTCTGTTCGGCTTGCAGCATGGTTCTGAGGATTTTGCTGATGCTATGATTGCTGCAACCCAAACAGTTGATACAGCGTTCATTCAATACTGCAGGAGGAAGGAGGAAGGAAAGGCTGCTCTGCAGTCCTTCCCATCTCCTCGTACTGAGCAATTAACACTTCAGTTGCTGAATCCTGGGGAGAGCCAGCAGCAGAGAACATGTCCCTTAAGGGACTTGGGGCAACAGAGCTTTCTATTTTTTGTTTTTCTTAACAAGTTGGTGTGTTCTGGTGGCAAGCATGTTTATTCTCCCAAGGACTTTCCTGACTGACTGGAGATAGTGGTCATGGGTGAAAAGACACAGGACTGGAATGAGCACAATGGAGGGGAAGACAGATTTGCTGTCTATGGCTGGAAATAGCAAATCCTCCTCCCACAGTGACATTTCCTTTTGACCCAGAGTTTGGGAAACAGTCTAGCATGGGAAAGAATACAGTCTGGTACACACTCTATTCATGTTCCAAACAATAGTGTGTGAGTGTGTATGTATGTATGTGTGTGTGTTAGTGTGGGTGGTGGTGGTGGGAGCATATGTATGATATTTATATGGGAGGTTATGTGTGTGGTGTGTGTGTATCATGTGTGACTGTGTATGATATTTATATGGGGGTAATGTGTATATCTATGGTGTATACTACGATGTAGTGTGTGGTTGTGTGTATATGTTTGCTTGTTATGAAGGTGTTCAGGTGAGTATCATGAATGAGACAGAAGGGAAAAAGAGAAGAGGGGTCCTGCTTAGCCAAGTCCTCGAGTCCTTGATGCGATCATGCAAATGGTTAGAGTGAACAGCAACAGGCTTTATGGCACCAACAGCTAGTGGGACAAGAGGACTGTTACAGAGGAAGTCAGAGCCACCAACCACAGTCCCACCAGGTTTGTGTGGCTTCCTGTTCTGCATAAGAGAAAGAAGCATTTCTTAAAGATAGAAACTTTTATAAAAAATAAAATCTCTATAAAATAGGAGGTTTTTTGAAGAGGTGGCTCAGTGGTTAAGAGCATTTTCAGCTCTGATAGAGGACCCAGCGTCATATTGATGGCTCACAACTGCATGTAACTGCAGCACCAGGCTCATCCAACCTCTGTGGTCACCTGCACACACATCGGATACCTGCCCCACAGACACGCACACACAGTTAAGAATAATAAAAACAAAGATTTAAAGACAGAATTCTGCCATAAAAAGGGGCTCCCTAGCTCACTTGGAAGCCTCTGTATGATTTATGTTTGCTCTGTGCCAAATTAATTTATCCAGTTGAGGAAGTTGGGGGGAAGGAACCCATGACTTGAGCCAGTCCCAGGCCACATCAAACAAAGCAAGCCCTGCAGGCCAAAGGAACTCCTCATACTTCCTGTCAGAGACAGCAGCACAGGACTTGGAAGGAGAGGCAGCCTCATAACCAACATCCTGTTCTAAGAGCCCCTCTCAGGAATGACCATGAAAGCAACAGATGCTCTGTTGGCGGGGGCTTGGGTGGGTCACACACCATTGCTTCTATGTGGCTATGGAGTGTTGGGAGGGCCCCCGGTGGGTGAGTGGTCAGTACCTGTTATTGAAAAGGCAGGGTCTTACCCTGGAATTCCTCAGCCTCATCCATCCCTGCTAACATAAACTCTATGGTTTTCTCCAACTCTGTGATGCAGTGCATAGATTTGCGCTGCTTTCAACTTGGCCAGAAGCCTCTTTCTGCAATGGTTAGCACAACACGGAATTCCTAAAAGTCAAAGAACTGAGAGTAAGTAACTGTTGCATGCTGTGCTCAGCCCTAAATGGGACATCTGGATCAATCACTAAACCTCTAAGGCACAGGAACATCGCAGAAGGAGGGGAGAAAGGATCAAAAGTCAGAGGATGGGAGAGTTCCTTCTCCAGACGTGCTATGGCCATTACACTCATGGCCTCAATGCAGCTATGATTACCTGTTAGGATCAAGCAACCAGCAGCTAACACTTCAATAGGTAACATTAACTAGACTTAGTAGCTGATGGGGAAAAGAGACAGGGGGGATGTGAAGTGTGATCCTCCCTTCTCCCAGGGTCATTGGCCCATGAGGACAAAGGGAGCAGAGTCAATGAAGAGGGTTTCAGATGACCCATGAGTGTGAACCGGAAATGACAACACTCTGGGATCCGCTTCTTGGAGACAGATCAACTTGATTCAAGGTGAATCAAGGTTATATAGTTTGGGGTTAAGAAATAGGAATATCCTGTGTAGGACTGAAGGCTAAGTTACTGAAATGCCTCATTAGCATGGGGAGGCATTCTAGAAATCTCAGGTGTTTGCTGAATAGATTTCTTATTGGAAGAAAAGAAGCAGAACCTATAATCTCACCACGCTACTTACAACATTCCACAAATAGAGGGTATAGGTGTTCTAAGCTCCCCAGACAAAGTCAGAGAAGGAGCAGCCCTGCTGGTAATCGGAGTCCCCATTTTGCACCAAGCTCAGAAGACTGTCTGGACAATGGTGGACTTCTACCTTGGGAGTGCCCAAGGGGAGCGCACAGGAGAGTTGGGAGTGGGTATGACCAAGATACATCTTCTTTTTTTTTTTTTTTTTTTTTTTTTTTTTGTTTTTTGAGACAGGGTTCTCTGTGACTGGCTGTCCTGGAACTCACTTGTAACCAGGCTGCCTCAAACTCAGAATCGCTCCTCTGCCTCCAATGCTGGGATAAAGGTGTGCATCCACCTTCATTTTCTAATTTTTAATAAAAGATAATTACTTTTTCTTTTTTTTTTTTTTTTGAGACAGGGTCTCTGTGAAATCTTTGGCTGTCCAGGAACTCACTATGTAAACCAGGCTGTCCTGAAACTCACAGAAATCCTCCTGCCTCAGCACTTGAAGGCTGGGATGAAAGGTGTGCATCACCAAGCCTTGCTGGATGGTTTACTTTTTAAAAAGAAAACTGTGGCCTGTTGTGTGTGTGTGTGTGTGTGTGGTTAACATGCTTCCTAAAAAGGTGTAAGAAACCAGTTTGAAACCCTAAGCCACTCAAAGATCACATTAAAGCCGCCTGTGGGGAGGGGTAGCTCTAGTTTGATGGAAATGACTGTCATTTACTCATAACTGGTGCTAATTTTGGGCTGTAGACAAGGAACATTTAGGTTTCCAAGTGAACTTTTATCAGGTCAATCCTCATAATTTGCCTGGATTTAGAATCACCTGAGAAACAGGTCTTTGGTGGTCTGTGAAAGTGTTTACAGAGATTAACTGAGGGACATCCTCTCTGAATATCACTAACACTTTTTATGGCTATAGGCCTGAACTGAATAATATTGTTTTATTGTTCAATAATAAGTCTGAGTAGTATTTTTGTCACAGCAGTAAATGGAGTCACTACCACAGAAATGGGCTAAGCCAAATGATTAGTGAGGTACATTGAAGTTGTTTATTTCAAGGAGGTCAACCAAAACCTTTCAGAATTTTTACCTGCAGCTCAAGCAATTAGCACTTAGCAGGGTATCTTACCAAGAATGGAAACTACGGAAAGGTCACCCTTTGGAGAAACTGAAATTAATTCTGATTTTCACTGTTGTAAAAACAGTTTTGTTTTGTTGTGTGTATGTGTGTGCATGCCAGTGTGTGGTGTGTGTGTGTGTGGTGTTTGTTATATGTGTGTTTGTGTGGTGTGTGTGGTGTGTGGTGTGTGTGTGTGTTGTGACAGAGAACACATCTTCCTCAATTGCTCCCCACCTTAGTTTTTGAGTCCACACTGACTTGGATAGAGCTCACTGATTTTACAAGACTAACGGCAGAAAATTCTAGGGTTTGCCTGTCTCTGCCTGTCTCATGCTAGAATTATAGATGTATACAAGTCTGCTTTAAAAAGCATTATTGTTGTTATTTTATGTGTGTGATGCTATGTCTGTCTGTACAATGTGTACTGTGTATGTGCAGTGACAGGCAGAGGCAGAAAGGGGCACAAGATTCCCTGGAATTGTGGTTACAGACTGTTGTGAGCCTGGGTTCCTTTGAAGAATTGAACCTGGGTTTTCTGCAGGTGCAGCCTATGTGCTAACTACTGAGCCATCCTCTGGTTCCCAGGTTTGGTTTTTTATGTGTGTGCTGGGGATGGGAACTCGAGTCTTACAATTAAGCTGCAGGTACTCTACCAATTTAGTTCCCTGGCAATATCTGGGCTGGCCAGATGGCTCAGTGGATAAAGGGGCTTGCCTGAAGGAAAAGAAGAAACACTTTCTTTGCTTCCCAACTGTGGACACAATATGACCAGCTGCCTCAAGCTCCCATAACCAAGATTTCCCTACTTTGATGACCTGAACCCTTGAAGTGTGGGAAAAGAGCCCCTTTTTAAAGTTGCTTTGTCAAGGCAGTGAGACAAATAACCAATCTGAGAAGGTAGGGTTTATTCAAGATGGGTCTTCCTGTCAGTTAACCCACTCTGGTAAGCTCCCCATAGGCACACTGAGGTTTTGTTGCTTGAGTGATCTGAAATCTCACTAAGTTGGCAATTGCTATTAAACCACCACGTGTGTCAAAAAGTATAAGCAAGTGAAAAATGAGAGAATTCCAGAAGACTTTGAGGGCTGATGAGGTAGCTCAGTGGGAAAAGGCTCTTGCCACCAAGACTGAGCATCTGGGTTCAATTCTGGAGAGCCACTTGATGGAAGGAGAGCACCAAACTAGGCAAGTTGCCTTCTGACCTCCACAGGCACTCTCTGGCACCTGAGTGTATACAAACAGTTATACTCACACACTAAATAAATGTGTGTGTGTGTGTGTGTGTGTGTGTGTTTTCAGGGCCGGGGAAATGACTCATTGGTTAAAGTGCCTGCTGAGTACTGTTGTAGAAGGAGACTCTGGCAAATTATATGTCCATCTCCACAACACTTGGGCATGCCCATACCCGACCCCACTAAGTAAATAAATAAATGTAAATTTTAAAAGTTTCTGGCTGGTAGTCCATAATATAATTGTAATCAATTTTTGTGTTGTTTGCGTAAATCCCAACTCTCAAATGCCCCCTCATACAGGGTGGCTAGACATAGGAGGTAGCTCTTATTTGGGGGTCTACCCCCAGTGGGGCTTTCAATTAAAAGGATCCATATCTGTGGGAGGCCTTCTATGAACCAATAACTTTGTTGGATGCTATTAAACCTCCCAGCAGCCTGCCCACTGAGGACCATTAAGCCCAATTTACAGAAAAGAAAACTGACATATAGACAGGGTGACCCACTCCTGTAGTGGCATATTTTCCCTGCAAGTTGAGAGGAGCTAAGGTGGGAGGAGTAAGGAAAGAAGAGGAGGAGTAAGGAGAGGAAGAGGAGAAGGAAGAGGAGGAACTAGAGGCAGAGATGTAGGAGGATGGAAAGCCATGCATGTATGGAGAACAGTCCTGGGTAACAACTTATATCTAGGTTACTTGATTAGGAAACACCTCCAATTGTGTGGGCATCTGTTATTGAGCATTACCAAACATATAAAGCTTTTGATTAATCTTTAAGCATTAGAGTCTCATTCCTACTGGATACTGAGTGGATGGCGGGATGGTCTGGACGGAGCCAGCCTGTGGAGACAGTGTAGAAGACTGGCGGAGCCATCTCCCACGCTGGCATCTCGTGGGTGCCAGGGCCGGTGTTTCTGGCTGGCCGTTTCTAACTGTGGAGTGCTTGGCTTCAGGCCACGGTGCATGGCGGCCTGAGCTAAGCAGAGCCGCCGCCGCATAGATAATAGGCCTGTCCAGAGGCCTTCATTAAATATCAAACACAACACACCCCCACCTTCAAAACCGGAAGTGAGCAAGCCAGTGTTCCAAGACAGACTTTCATATTCTAAGTTACACAATCTTCTTTCTTATTTTGTGCATGTGTGTATCACTCACATCCCCATGAGAACCAACTCTGCTTGAGGGTAGGAAAGGGGTTCCAGAAGCTATAGATAACAATCAAAAGAAAGCCAGCCTCTGACAGCTTGCCCAAGGGCCTTTTCCCTCCCTTCAGCAAAATTTATGAACCAGTCCTAACCAAAGCTTGTGGGTGCAGCAGGGAGCCTCACCAAAGCACATGTGTTTAGCAGGGAAACTCACCTAGGGAACAAGCCTATAGGGTCCAGGGAGTGGAATGTGGAGTTTGAATATGCTTAGCCCATTGAGTTGGCACTCTTAGAAGGTGTGGCCTGGTTGGAGGAAGTGTGTCACTGTGGGTGTGGGCTTTAAGACCCTCGTCCAGTCTTCTCCTAGTGGCCTTCAGATAAAGATGTAGAACTCTCAGCTCCTCCTGCACTGTCCCTGCTGGATGCTGCCGTACTCTTGCCTTGATGATAATGGACTGAACCTCAGAACGTGTAAGCCAGCCCCAATTAAATGTTGTCCTTATAACAGTTGCTTTGGTCTGGTGTCTATTCACAACAGTAAAACCCTAACTAAGACAGAGGTTGCAGGTGGATCTAGGCTCATACAACTCCTTAGTTATTAAAGGAAAAAGAATATTGGCGTCAGGTATGGTGGTGTCTGCCTAGGATCCTTGACTCAGAAGGTAGAAACAGGAGGTCAGGAGTTCAAGGCCATCCTCAGGCCAAGTGAAGGCTTCTGGGTTGTACTATTCATCTCAAAACACTGCAAACAGGTTAGCACCACGTTGAAACTCTTCTAAAGCCATAAACTATCACTTATAATGATGCCTTCCTTTCTTACAAAAAGTATCATAGATAGCTGGTCACCACTACTTAGCCCAAGACACTGGTGTGTTTTTGGTTCAGTGCCCCTAAATCAAGATACTGAAGACCTTTGTCATCTGCCCACCAGAAGGAATTCCATTTCCTACTCTATCGGCAAGTTTGAGATAGAGATATGCCGAGAATCCAGAGAATCCTATCACCTTCCCAGTCCCCAGATGGGACTCTCCCTCTAGAACAGGTTCTCTTCTGTCGGAAAGCAGTTCCAGTAATAACAACTAGAATAAGAATCTATTAGAATGGAGGCAGGACTACCCACGTCTCAGGGTTGCCGGGAGCTGTGAATAAGATCATGACTTATCCTATCACCATGACTGAGTCAGCCACAAAGCTCCCAATACAATGAAGGGAATTGGGTAGCTTCCCAGAATTCTGAAACACAGCAGACATCCGCTAAATGGCAGCCATCATATATGAAACTCTGACTGGGGCACAAGGAGAGGCTGCCTTAGTTTCGTTTTCTGTTGATACTCTGACAAAAGCAACTGAAAGGAGGAACGTTTACTCTGGCTCACAGACTCTATCACGGTTGAGGATGTCAAGGCTACTGCAGTCAGAAAGGAGAGAGGAACCCATGAGCATGTACCAGTGCTCAGCTTGCTGTCTTCATTCTATTCAGCCCAAGATCCTATGCCCAGGGAATGGTCCCAACCAAAGTTAAGATGGATCTTCCCATGTCAAGTAATGCCCTCAAGATAATGCCCCTGAGGCACAGCAGAGGGCCATCCCCACCTGATTTTAGAGTTAGTCAAGGTGACCATATTAACCTTGGCTGGCCATCACAGAAGGACAGTGAAAGTTCTCGTGCCGAGCTCACAAATGAACTCTGATTTCCAAGCTTTTTGGAAGCCAGTGGGATTAGCTTTAGTAACAAAATCCCCAAATAATTAGCTTATCAGATGCCTTCTAGAGTCTAAGCATTGAGCCAAACATTGTACAGTTTTTTTCTACTCCTAATCCCCATGATAGCTCTGTCAAGTAGATATTATTCTTTTAAGATTCATTTATTTTGTGTGCAAGAGTGTTTTTGCCTACATGTATATGTATATCATACTCTGGATCCTCTGAAAGACCCACTGTTGTTCCAAAAAGCATTTGTGAACCCCGAAAGACCACTAAGGAGCCAATTCCTAGAAAGTGCATTAGAGTCTCTTTATTCAAGCTCCAGCTTGGCCTGCATCACTGTCTCTAACACAATAGAACAGGAGAGTGAAGCTTTGAGCCCAGTTTTAGGCAAGCATTTATAAAGGCAAGAAGGGGCTATCTGACCTGGCACACATCTGATTGGGGGGCCATTATGGCCTTTAACATAATTGTCTGGTGCTGGGAGCCAAACCATAAACTTAACTATTGTTTTCTTCCTGATTGGTGGTTGTTAGGAAGTGAAGTGCCAGGGGCAGGCTTGTAACCTGGAGGTGCAGATTTGTTGGGGAATAATCTGGAAACTGGTGCTAGATACTGGCCTGTTAGTTAACTTGAGTTCAACCTTAGGTAAGGTTGTCTAAGACACTCTGAACCCAAAATATCTGTCCCTCACCACAAGTGCTCCAAGCCATCTCTCAAGCACCCTATTATTTACTATTTATACTATATCATGTTCCCCAAATCATCCGTTAGTAAGTAGTGACAGTGGGATTTGAACCCATACCCATCAAATCCAAACTACCACTCTCATTCTGTCTAGTACTAAACATCTGGGGTGAAGTACTGTGAGCTGCCAGCCTCACAGACACAGGTCAAGCCTCTGAAGATCCAGAGGCTGTTTTTAAAGGCCACATCAATTTGGCGAGGTGCTCCTTCATTTTTTCCATGTTTTTATTTCCAGGGCTGGTTTGTGTTTTAAGTAACTGATTTAAATTTTCCCTTATTTTTTCTCTCCAGGAGCAAGGGCAGAAGCCAGCAGAAGTGAGAAGGTTCTGGAGGATGGTTGGAAGGGCAAAACCAAACATACCATGCAGGAGGCCAGACACAGGCACTCGTCCTCTGGTTTCCGTCCATTCTTGGAATCAGAGCCTCCCTGGCACAGGGAAAGGAAGACAAAGTTTTTATGCTCAAAAATTGGCCTAGGAGCCGGGCGTTGGTGGTGCACGCCTTTAATCCCAGCACTTGGGAGGCAGAGGCAGGCGGATTTCTGAGTTCGAGGCCAGCCTGGTCTACAGAGTGAGTTCCAGGATAGCCAGAGCTATACAGAGAAACCCTGTCTCGAAAAACCAAAAAAAAAAAAAAAAAAAAAAAAAAATTGGCCTAGGGCCAGTGAAAGGTCTCCATGGGTCAAGGTGGATGAGGGCACTTGCTGTTAAGCCTGATGGCCTGAGTTTGATCGCCGGGACCCAAATGATGGTATAAAGATGGAACTGACTCCTAGATATCCTCAGACTTCCACATATGCTACAGCATATTTATGTCTCTCTCTCTCTCTCTCTCCTCTCTCTCTCTCTCTCTCTCTCTCAAAATAAATAAACAAACAAATAAATAAATAATAAAATGTGGCAGTAGCCAGGCCTCTTCTGGAATGATGCTCCAGTGTAAAGCATTCAGTCCTCCTTATGGCAAAGTCTGAAGAATTGGGCCCCCACATGGCAAGGACTTGTGGGGATATTCATGCAAAATCCCCTGATTTTTCCTGAATGGATGCTTGGTCCACTTCTGCCTTGCATTTGCATTTTTGGCTTTGTTATTGGCAGTTTGTACTTTCACTTCGTCTGTGACAGACATTTCCCCAGAATCAGAAAAAGAAAGCTCAGGCCATGATTGATTCTCACCTGTCTCTGAGGATCATGGGAATGGAGCAGATCACTCTGCTTGCTGATAATGATGATGTAGTTGAGTCAACAGGAGGCCTGGTCTGGGTACATCAGCTGATGTCTGGATGTTCTCTCCTGATGGGAACTTGGTTCTGACAACAATTTGCTCATCGACCTGTTCCAAACAACAGTTAGGTAAGTACTGAAAAGTTAGAAAGGTCCTGCTGGATCATTGACTCCAAGAATTAATGGAAACATTCAGAGATGAGCCAAGTAAGGATGAGGAACTGATTCGGATTACTAACTGCAGAAAGCCCCTGGCGTTGAAGGGACTGATCTGATCAGGATGTGGCCAGACACCAGATACTAAAAATTAAATCAGAATTTTCTAGATATGTAGTCTATCACCTCTCTCTACCGTAACTGCAATTGCTGCTAACCATGGACTGTGTTAGACAGTAACTGCTTGCTGAGACTATATAAATTATGGGTTAGCAGAAAACCACAGGGATTGAGGAAGGAAAGGGGAGGGGAAAGTACAGTTTTAAAAGCTGTAGAACACTTTCTAATTACAAAAATAAGAAATTGTTATTATTATTGGCATATGTAATATATAAAATGAAGAGTTTTATAATGATATTTTCATACAGGTATAGAATATATGCTTTTATGCTCAGATGGAAGGGTAGCCTGGGACTCAGAAGCCCAGGAACCATACAGCTCTGAGGGAGACGGTATCCCAATAGAAGGGCATCTAGAGATGCAGGAGCCCAGGAACCACACAGCTCTGAGAGGAAAACTCAGCAGAGGTTCGCAGCTCCCAGGGAAGGGTCTCCCCAGCTGAGCTGAGGAGCTCGGGAGCCTCAGTCCCACTCCTCTTTGCTTCTTTTCTTCTTAGCTTCTTCCAATGAGAGAGGACACCAGGCAGGAAATTTCATGAAAGATTTATTAGAGGGTTCAGGGTGTGGAGGGATGAATCTAGGAATAACTGCCCTCTGCTCTTGAAAGTGGGCAGCAGGGAACTGAACAAAGGACGGGGCTTACATAGGACTTCTCAGGGGGCAGAGTTTTTCAGGGCAGAGATCTCCAGAGTGAAGATTGTTGGGATTTCAAATTCTGAGCTTGAGGACTCAGGGATTGTGGGTTCTCATTGTCTTCAAGGACTGATGGGTTTTGTGGGAAGCTCAGAATTTGGTGGCTTTTTTTCACCCCCTTTTCCCTGCATCCAGCTCATGGGTTTGGATGGGAAGGACTTCCCAGCTGCAGCTGGCTTTGGTTCAAGTGTCATCTTTGTGGAGATGCTCAGGGAGGCTGGAGAGCAGGTGCTACCACCTGTGGACAGCTCCCATGTAGGCTGCAGGCTGAGGAGATGTCATGGTGCTGCCATTTTGACAGGAGTCCCCCACCCCTTTTTTGAGAGGAAGAAGGGGTTTATTTGACTTACGATTTCAGGCTACAGTCTACCACTAAGGAGAAGACAAAGAAGTAACTCAAGCAGCTAGTCACATCATATACACAGGCAAGAACTAAGAAAAACAAAAGGATCCTTCTTGTTGTTCTTTTGCTAGTGTTCTTCATTATTATACATTTCAGGGCCCAGTCTAGGGAATAGTGCCACCCACAATTGATCAGATCCTCCATAGATATTCCCTGGTGCTAGCCTGATTAGTCACCTGCTGTACTCGAGTAGATCACTAAAGCATCCCAACAGCAGTTGACTGTAGAAGACAGTCAAGTTCTCAACCACTGAGTCAGGTAACTGCAACCCTGATCCATGAAAATCCCAGGCTAGAGCCCCATAGCTAGACATACCTGGATTACTATGAGACAATAAATGATTAGTTGGGAAAGCCAGATCTTGAGTTTGTTCACGGTGAGGGTAGTTTAGTTGGTGACCACCTGTATATCATGCCATTGGATAAGACAATGAGCTGAGAAGAATGGGATCTAAAGGGAAATGTGATGATCAGATTGGAAAGGCTTAGCAGTCAGGATAGGTCACAGATAGGGGTTAATGAAGCCTTTGACACTAAGTGATGCAATTGTATTTTCAAGTCAGAAAGTATGTGTGTAGACTCGAAAGTATGATAAAGGGTGCCAGCCGATGTGTCACAGGCTCCAGTTGTGGGGAGTTATTTCCCATGGCATTGACTATGCCCACCTGTATTCAAAGCTGACTTCTATTTTTTTTTTTTTTTTTTTTGGTTTTTCGAGACAGGGTTTCTCTGTGTAGCCCGGGCTGTCCTGGAACTCACTCTGTAGACCAGGCTGGCCTCGAACTCAGAAATCCACCTGCCTCTGCCTCCCAAGTGCTGGGATTAAAGGCGTGCGCCACCACCGCCGGGCTTCAAAGCTGACTTCTGAAGTCACCAAAGAACACCCCCCTTCTCTTTCTTTTTATTATGATATTTTTTATTTTTTACTTATTCAGTTTATGTTCTGGTCATTGTCCCCCTCAGTTACCCTTACCACAATCCTTTCCCCCCATTCCCCTTCTCCTCTGAGCAGGTGATACTCCTCCTGCGTATCCTCCTTCCCTGGCACATCAAGTCTCTGCGAGGCTAGGTGCATCCTCTCCCATTAAGGCCAAACAAGGCAGTCTAGCTAGAAGAACATATCTCACATACAGGCAACAGCTTTTGGGATAGCCATGGAGAAGCTGCTATTTTTCACAGCTCTTACAGGGGCATCTCACTGTGGCTATAAGCCAGGGCAGGAAGAAGGGCTGTCTGCTGCTTTGATGGGTTTTGCCTTGCGCTGCTAGGGGGACTACAATGTATTTGCATATTCAGTCCCCAATTACCTAGTGATGTGTAACAGTTTCCTCCAGAATAAAAACATTCCATCCTCAGGAAAGTTCCTTAATCTAGAAGGTAATCAACTCAAAAGAACTTCAGGAAGTCCTGAAACTGACTGGATTCTCTAGGCCCCTCCCTCCTAGACTGTTGATAGTCACTCTCAGACAAGCTGTCTTAATCAGGGTTTCTACTGCTGCACAAAACATCATGACCAAAAAGCAAATTGGGGAGGAAAGGGTTTATACAGCTTACACTTCCACATTGCTGTTCATCGCCAAAGGAAGTCAGGCCTGGAACTCAACATGGCAGGCACCTGGAGGCAGGAGCTAATACAGAAGCCATGGAGGGTGCTGCTTACTGGATTGCTTCCCCTGGCTTGCTCAGCTTGCTTTCTTATAGAACCCAAGACTACGAGCTCAGGGATGGCACCACTCACAATGGGCCCTCCCCACTTGATCAGTAACTGATAAAATGCCTTACAGCTGGATCTCATGGAGGCATTTCCTCAACAGAAGCTCCTTTCTCTGTGATAACTCCAGTTTGTGTCAAGTTGACACACAAAACCAGCCAGTACACAAGTCAATCTGCAAAGAAGACTCTGGGACTGGCCTAGCAGCTTGGGAGAAGCGGAAACCAGTCCAGCTGCCTGGAAGAGGTTTAGACCAACTGAAGTACTTGGAAGGGACACTCTTCAAACTGTTGCTGCCTACAGGCTGTGGAGTGTGCTCTATGTTCCCAGCTTTTGTGAGCTGTCATGCTGAGGTGGACTTTGGTGAGCAGCTGTTTTTGAGTCATTTCTGCTGAAGTCAGTAACCCCTCAACCATACCCTTGTAAGTATCCCTGATAAAACACATGCTTCACCAGGTTGGACTTTGGTCTGTCATGGGCTCCTTCTCTAGGGCGAATAGATAAATGTGTATGTTGCATCTTCCCAGGTAATATTGTCACATGACACCTAAGCTTCTCTCCTGACACCAAGTTCCTTTCCTTTCCAATATATTCCCCATTCTACCTTCATACCATGTGTGTATATGAAGTTAGAAAGGGAAATATATACACAGACACATTAAAATCTATATTCCATGCAAGAGAGAAAAATGTGATATTTATCTTTTGAAGTCTGGCTTACTTCATTTAACATGGTGATCTCCAGATCTATCCACCCCTCTATAAACGGTCTAATTGTGTTCTTCCTTAAGGCTGACTAGAAGTCCATTGTGTATATATTCCACCTTTTCTTTATCAACTCACCTGTTTGTTGAACATTCTTGGAAGGGGTCTAATTCTCATGAGACAGGTGAGGAAATGAAGTCTGGGCAAGATTGACTGTCTACTTTACCATGCCATTCTATCAAGGCGTTCTTCCCATCATGGGCCCAGAACTGACTAAGTGAGCTCAAAGTTGTTCAAAGGCAGACTCAGCAGCCACAGTCAAGGCTAGTGCCCTGAGCCAGAGCTCTGCAGCTTCGCTCCAGCATCTGAGCACCACTGCTTCAGGCCTGCCGCGCTTCAGACGGAAGGAATGATGGCATCAGTGTTCTCACAGACTGCAAACAAGCAGGAGGTAGCCATCTTAGCCGTAGGTGTGTGTAGTTCCCAAGCCAGGTCAACTGTGCTTCAGCAGGACAGGATGGGGTCCCTGGTGATGCGTGGGGAATGCCAGGGTAGTCTTGGAATATGTGTCAGACCAAGAGTGCTTGAATAGTCCAGGTTAGAAGAAGCTGGTATCAACTTAGCATCTGAGGAACAGGTAAGGAAGGATAGAGTGTCAATCGCTGAGACAGATTCCTGAGAGAAACAGTGTGACAGAGGAAAGATTCATTCTGTCTCAGGGTTTCAGAAGTTCTATCCGTGGTGGCTAGCTCTGGAATTTCTAGGCCTGTGGTGGGATAGGACATCATGATAGCATGGCATGGTAGAACGGAGCTGCTTGCCTCAACTACCAACATACATCAAGAGAGACGGGCAGAGACCAAGGAAGAGCTGTGGTCCGGAGGCTCTCTTTGAGACCTACCTCCTCCAGCTAAGCCCTGTCTTCTAAATTTTCCACTACCTCCCAAAATGTTTCTGGGGACTGAGCCTTGATTGAACACATGGGCATGTGTCTTAGTCCAGGTTTTATTGCTGTGATGAAACACCATGACCAAAAAGCAAGTTGGGGGAGGAAAGGGTTTATTCGGCTTAACTTCCACATCACTGTTCATCACCAAAGGAAGTCAGGACAGAAACTCAAGCAGGGCAGGAATCTGGAAGCAGGAGCTGATGCAGAGACCATGGAGGGATGCTTGCTTCCCCTGGCTTGTCCAGCCTGCTTTCTTAGAGAACCCAAGACCACTACTAGCCCAGGGATGGCACTACCCACCATGGGATGGGCTATCCCCAGTTGATCACTAATTGAGAAAATCTCCTATAGTTAGATCATAAAGGCATTTCCTCAGCTGAGGCTCCTTTCTCTGTGATGACTCTAGCTTGTGTCAAGTTGACACACAAAACCAGCCGGTATAGCATATACCTCTTCCTCGATTCTAAGGATCTGATTGTACTTGGCCAGGCACTCAGATTGGCAAGGGGCACCAGTCTTGATCTGCCCAGTGCAAAGCCCCACCACCAGGTTGGCAATGAAAATGTCCTCGATCTCCCCAGATCAAAGCGACAACATGACACCCCAGCCATTGGACTGGGCCAGCTTACATGCCTGCAGAG
Source organism: Mastomys natalensis (assembly GCA_021653895.1). Taxonomy (NCBI): domain Eukaryota; kingdom Metazoa; phylum Chordata; class Mammalia; order Rodentia; family Muridae; genus Mastomys; species Mastomys natalensis. Next base: position 338,599 of record JAJTUV010001284.1, read on the forward strand.
ACTCAGTCACAGAGCCAATCTGGTTCACTCTGAACAGAAGACAGTTGCAGAACTTCTCGTCTTCAGCCTTGGTAATCCGCTTAGGGTTGGTCACTGTGGCCTATCACCTAGATTGTCTGCACTAGCTGTGAACTTCTGCCAAGCATCCCAGTTGTCCTGGTCAAAGGGGTCTTCAATGGACACCACTGGGTAGCCCTGGATGGAGGACTTGTATAGGTCCGCCATCTGGTCAGGTGTGATGTACCTGCTAGGGTCAACTAGAGACTTGAAGTCCAGATCATGCTTGCCAACCTGTAGAACTAGGAGGCAGCCACATCCATGCTGGTGACAACCTGTCAGTGTAGCCAGCCTGTGCAATTGCAGTCTTGAGCAGCTCCAGGGCTTCTTTGTTCTCCAGGATGTTAGGTGCGAATCCACCCTCATCACCCACATTGGTGGCGTCCTTCCCGTACTTCTCCTTGATGACGTTCTTCAGGTTGTGGTAAACCTCTGCTCCAATGTGTGTGGCTTCCAGGAAACAGGACGCCCCCACAGGCAGGATCAATCATGAACTCTTGCGTGGCCAGCTTGTTGCCAGCATGAGAACCGCCATTGATAACATTGAAAGCTGGGGCCAGCAGGATGACCTCAGGGTTGCTGGCTAAGTCAACAATGTGACAATAAAGGGGTACCTCCTTTTCCACGGCACCAGCTTTGCAGACAGCCAGGGACACTCCCAGAATGACATTTTCACCAAATTTAGATTTATTCTTGGTGTCGTTCATCTTGATCATCAGCCGGTCAATCTTCTCTTGCTCCACAACATTCAGTTTATTGCTAACCAGAGCAGGTACAATAGTGTTATTGACGTGCTCAACAGCCTGTGAGACACCCTTCCCCATGAAAGCGGGTCTTACCATTGTCTCAGAGTTCTAGGGCCTCTTAGATGCCTTGGATGCACCGCTGGGCACCGCAGCTTGGAAGAGACATTTTGCAGTGTACAGATCCACCTCAACATGGGATTCCCACGGGAGTCAAATCTCTCTGGCATGGATCGTGAGAATAGACATGGTGAACTTCTGGCAGTCAGATCACTAGGAAGAAAGAGAAGAGGGTTCTATAGACCAAAAAGCATTAATGACAGACGTGAGCACAACCCTATACCTGAGCAGCACTTTTAGTGATTGTTCTTAAATGCTTTAACCTCCTTTCTATCCCACCACCCACCAGAGGTAGTGGAAAAGAAAGGATATGGGGGAAGTGGACCTGTTTCCTGCATTGTCAGGAATCAGCAGTTCAGTTCACAGGTAAGCAGTCACAGTTCGATCCACCCACAAACACTTCATGGATAATAGCCAGGACTCAGCCTTGGCATGAGTCAGCAGGAGGAACCACAATCACCAGGAAAAGTTCTCAACTGTGCCTCTGTCAGTGAAGCGAAGATCAGCAAAAATGTGAGACCAACAATCATTACACACTGGCTCTATAAGCAAGCCTAGGACCAGCCTTCTTCACTGTCCATCAAGTCCTATTTATACTCCCTCCAAATATCAGATGTCCTCCACAGGTCTTGCCTCACTACGAGTCTTGCCTCAACATGTTGAGTCTGACTTAGCAAAACTCCACCTGAGTCTGTCTCACCTGACATTACTCTGCAATCAGCCCCAGTCTGTTGGAGTGGTAAGAAGCCAAGCACACTACCAGAAGTTTTTTGGTGAGTTTCTCTCTATGGAGTCCCAACAAATGGAGTTTAACTACACAATATAAAACAGACCAATACATGCATGTTGTTAGCGAAGTATCCTTCATCATGTGTCCTTTCATGGGTTTGCTTTATTTAGCAGAATATCTTTCACCTGTATCTGCTTCAGTGAGCCATTCCTTCACGAGTCTGCCTTAGCCTTTCACCTGTGTCCCCTTCATGTGTTTGCCCCAGCAAAACACCATCTAACACAACTGACTTTCCAAAGAACCTTTAAGTTTCCACTTCATAAAGATATTGTGGTATATCACAGGCTAGCACCTACAGGAAGCTTTCACCTACACTGAACCTGAGGGACTGAGGTGACCTTCAGCCTGACCAGAAAGTGAGGAAAAGAAGCCTAGATGAGGCAGGTCATGTAGGGCTCTGACTGAGGCAGAGGAGGGAGGAGGGAGAATTTGTTGAGAGTCACAAGTCTATTGTGACTATCATGGTACTGTGATAGAAGACCACAGCCCGAGTCATTTCCAAATAATGGAAAGATTTTAAAATAAATAAATAAATAAATAAATAAATAAATAAATAAATAAATGCATGCTATTGGCTCCTAGTTCTGGAAGTGTAAGATTAAGGTACTAGCAACTAGTGAGGATCTCTTGCTACATCATAACACGGCAGATGGTAGATGGAAAGCAGAAATACAAGAGAAGGAAGGGAAGAGGTGAAAGAGGAGAGAGATGGAGGGCCAGAGATGCATGAAGAGTTAGAGGGTTCAGATCCATTCAGGTGGTAATGTTAATCCCATTCTCTGACACCTCTTAAAGCACCTCCCCACTCCATAGACTTCACTGTGTAGCCTAGGCTGGCCTGAAGCTTCCATTGGCCAGGATCCATGGTCCTCTTGCCACTGCCTCCTGAATGCTGGGATCATAATCATGTGTCACCATAAAGGGCCCATCTATTAATGCTCTCATGGTAATTAAGGTTTCATTGTGAGTTTTTGAGAGAGCAAACTGTCCAACTTAGCAAGGAGCAAGCCAGGTCTGACCAACCGTAGCTTGAGGCAAGCCAAGTCTGTCCAACCATAGCTAGAGACAAGCCAGGTCTGTCCAGTGTTGTGCAAAGAAAGCAGTAGCATCCAACAGGCCACACAGCACGCTATGCTATTCTTGTTTATGACACATGAGGCCCTTTCTGAAGCTTGGGACATAGAAACTACTGCAGGAGCCAGCTCAGGAAAGAGTTTGCATAGTAAGGTCATGAGTGTGACCTTTATACCTATTAGTGCCTGGGGAAAGACAGCTCACAGTATTCCCAAAACTATGAGCTTCTTTGAGGTTACAGTGGAGGAAGAATATCTCACTAGAAAGGCAGGTGAGGTCCTCCGAGGTTCATTGTCCTCAGAGATACCTCCATGCCAGGACTCTACCTTCTCTGAGAGCCTGGGGAGTGGGGGAAGATGACTTCCTCTGGCTTTCTTCTTGTACTCAGAAAACAACACAGCACTACCACAATAGATGTGTTGTGGGTGTAGAGGACAGGTTGCAAAAGGAAGAGGCAAGAGTAGATGACAGGAAAGTAGGTAAACACGCAGTATGAACGTCCCGTAAAAATATTAGGTTACTATTAAACACCTCTAATTTTCTTTTGTTATTAGCAACAAAAAAAAGCTTATTAATCTTTAAGATTGATTTTCATGGGTGAGTGAGGGGAGCTAATGGGAGAGAAGGTGAAAGATTGGAGAGCACAAAGGATGGGGTAGTGGAGGCTCGGGGCTGAGAGAAGGTAAGAGATGAGATATGCATTGGAGCCAGTCGGACATGAGCTATGGAAGCCATGAAGCGGTTAAATACCCCAGTTGTAAAGATTTATTTTTACTATATTGGGTCTTGATGTATGCATGTTGTGTGGTTCCCAAAGAAGCCAAAAGAGGGTGTTAGATTTCTCTGGAGTTGGAACTATAGGTGGTTGTCAGAACCTGATGTGGGTACTGGGAACTGAACTAAAGTCCTGTGGAAGAGCCACAAACGCTCTTCCCATGATTTCAGTTTTATTCTAAAGGACTTGTAAGAATAAGTCACAGAAAAAAAGAGAAAAAAGAAGAAAAAAAAGAAAAAAAAGAAAAAGAAAAAGAAAAAAGAATAAGTCACAAGAAGAGGCCTTTAGAGCAGTGGTTCTCAACCTGTGGGTTGTGACCCCTTCAGAGCCATTGATCCTCTCATGGGGATCACATGTCCTGCATATCAGACATTTACATTATGATTCATAACAGTAACTAAGCTACAGTTATGAAGTAGCAATGAAAATAATTTTATAGTTGGGAGTGGGTCACCACAACATGAAGAACTGTATTAAAGGGTCACAGCCTTAGAAAGGTTGAGAACCACTGCTTCAGGTGAGAGCTAAGAGGGTTCCCAGTGCAGTGCTTCCAAGCATACAACCAGAGGGTGTTACCATCAACACATCACTGGGGCCTCAAGAACCTGGAGTGATAGATTGAACACTATCTCTGGCTCCCTGTCCTTTCCCTTGACATCACAGGACTCAAAGCCCTAACTCTTTAAATCACACCAGAGATCAGGCTAGCCGCATCCTGCAGATATGGACATGTCACTGTACCATTCATTGTGTTGGTAAAGTGTCATGTGCTCTTTGAGCTACTTGAGAAGTTGTCTCTGAAAGTAGGGTCTCCCTTCCAACTTCAGACTCAAGCACATTTATGTCACGTGGCCTGTAGGAGCCTTTGTCTGGGAATGGACTGGCCTCTCTAACTGTGACAGGGAAGGAACCACAAAGCAGCTGCAAAGTAAAAAACACTATGTTCTTGAAAGCAGCTGCATGGTAAACTATTCCCAACAGGTGTTGTGTTGTTTATCTCATGATATAAAAATGCCTGCATTGGGGAAGAGAAGCCAGAAGTTCATAGGAAAATCATTCATAGACAGAAAGCTCGCTAGGAAACCCCTAACTTCTTTAGTCGGTTTGTAACAGACCACCCCCTCCCCCCATTGGTGATGTATCTACCTGTCACTGTTTGTTTTTTTCCTAGAAAGTCTCACTCAGGGAAACACTGATCTAACCAGGGCTTTCCTTATCAGAACTCCAGCTGGCTGCCCCAGTGGTACTCGACCAGTCCTTTCTGCTGGGTGTCTGCAAGCCCCCTTTAAGGATGGTACGTTTCTGTTGTTGTGTTCTACTAGGAAGCTTCACCTAGGGGGATATTCTGATCTGTCTGCTACTCTACACATACCCCAGACTGTCTCAATGAAAGTTCCCTAGTAGTTTTTTTGCTGGATGTTTTGAGCATCTAATTTGATGTTTATTATCTATCTCCTCTCTCCCCTCTCTCTCTCTCTCTCTCTCTCTCTCTCTCTCTCTCTGTGTGTTGTGTGTGTGTGTGTGTGTGTGTTGTGTGTATCTCTTTCTGTGTCTGTCTCTGTGTGTGCGTCTCTCTCTCTGTCTCTTTCTCCCTACCTATCTCTTCTATTTGTTTTTTTACTTCGCCTTTCTTTATGGTTAATAAACTCATCCACTGAAAACTGAAAATACAGGTATCTAGACCATTATCCAGCCCATACACAACAGCCACCGCTAGTCACCTTGTTAGTATAAACTTGGGAGTGATCCAGAACCCACCACGACTACCATAGACACTCCCACCACTTAGGAAATTCCAAAGGTTTAGAAGCTCAGCCCCAGGAATCTAAGACAAAAAACAGACAAATTCTTTTTTTATATATACAACATCCCAGAGGCTGTAACATTTCAGCTGAACCAGACAAAGGACTGATGTTGCCATGGCTACAGGTCTGCATCCATGGTCTTGACACGCTGTATTTTAGTCACTGCCCAGAATGCTTAGGGGGCTACATTGAGAATCTGCTAAGAGTAACATGGCTAATCATTCGTGACAGCTCTGACATAGGGAGTAAATGAGAAGGGGGCAGTCAGAAGGGGACAGTCAGAACACACACATTCTGCACCTGCGATGCCAGGTCTAGGGGATTATATCTTTATTTTTTATTACATTTTTTATTTGGGGAGGGCACATGTGTACCACAGTGCACATGTGGAGGTCAGAGGACAATCTGCAGGGTCAGCTCTCTCCTTCACCATGTGGATCCTGGGATTCAAATTCAAGTCATCAAGTTTAGTAGCAAGTGCTTTTACCCAGTGGGCCAGCTCATCAGCCTGGATATTTCTTATGGGGAATAAAATCTTAGTACAGAGTAATGAAAACAGTCACACTGCCAACAAATGAAGGCTTAGTGTTAGAATGTGTAAAACTTACCCAATTTTCACTCTAGTCCTAATGTTATAAGGGATGCAGTATTTCACACCTGCCACAGAGAAAGCATGTCTCTGTTTTCCCTCTTTAAAATCCAGACTAAGGAAGGACACAGGCAGAGATGGGGGTATCCAAGTATCTCAACCAATATGGCTCAGATCAGCCTTCTGACCCTTGCTCTCCAAGCCCAGCAGTCCTTTCTCCAAAGGATTGTCTCAGTCAATGTTGGGCCCTTTCTTGGACCCTCATGTCAAAGCCACCCACATGCAGGACAGAGATCTGGCTGGCAGGTTCTAGTTGCTACTAATCATTCAAAGATTAGGATGCTTTATGGTGGTTGTTCAACCCTCTCTGCTCACACTCTCAGAGTGTCCTATCATTCTGGCTTTCCCCAACCCCTGGATCAGTATGAATACATAGAGAAATTCGTTGAGCTCAGTGCAAGGTAAAACTGCAGGATGTTGAAAAATGAATACAGGGCTGGGAATGTAGGTCAGTTTATACAGTGCTTACCTGGCAGGCATGAAAAACCCAGGGTTCAACCCCCTGAGTCATATGAACCAATCCTAATGGTGCATGACTGGAATCTCAGGAGGTGAAGGCAGGAAGGTCAGAAGTTCAAGGACATCCTACGTACATCGTGAGTTTGAGGCCAGCAAGAGTCACATTTGGCCAACTGTAGATCACGAGGCCTTTCTAACTCATAGAGCCTATGTACGATGTTCAGTCTCAACTGTCAACTTGCCAGAGATCTAGAATGACATAGGAGATAAGCATCTGGGAATGCCTATGAGGAGATTATCTTAATTAGGTTAATTGAGATAAGAAGACTCACTCATTGAGGGACCATTCTCTAGGCTGAGATCCTGGGCTGTGTGAAAGGGAGAGATTGACCTTTATCTTCTCTCTGCTTTCTTTGATATGCAAAGTGACCAGCTACCACAAGCTGTTGCCCAGATTCCCCCACTAACTAGACTGTAACATGTGAGTCTAAACAAACCCTTCTCCCTTACAGTGATCTATCTTGTCAGGAGTATTTTATCACAGAACAGCAAAAGTAAGAAGTTACAGATCATTCATCTTCCATTCTAATGACAGGGGTCGTCAAGACCCTGGCCAGCATCCTGCTGATTAATAATAGTAGGTAGCAGAACACTCCTGTATTTCTGAGCATAGAGGGGCTGAGCAACCAAGAAATCAGTTTATCTTCAGATGCTGATATTCGACCTCATTTGCTGACATTCACCACAGCATAATTCAGTGTGGGAGGAGGAATACTCACCCCCACACACTCTGTTGTTTTGCCTGTGGTCCTGCCCATGTGGTTATATCCTCGTCCACAAAGGACAACCAGAGTCAGTTTTTGGAAGGAACGGGGCTTGACTCTGTTACTGGAAACTCTTTCTCAGAATTGTACAAGGCAAAACAATCTTCGCAGACTTTATTTTTAGCAGATGTCCTTCACTGGCACGGTGAAACACATTGTCTATCAACATTCTAGTAAAATAGTAAAGTGTGTATTTATAAACATGCTCTAATGGGTCGCCATGGAGTAAGACTTCTGTTTTCATGGGATGTCCTTTCTAAATGTGTGCTGACTTCGGCTCCCTTCTTTGGATAGGATGAGACAGTAGGGGAGGAGGGAAAGGAAGAGGTAGCACGTTTCATTCTTACTGATTGTTTTGGCTGGGCTCCTTCCTGTGGAGGAGGAGAGTAGTTGGCCACCAAGGAAGGCCATAGCCCCCCTCACACCCTTCTCAACCATACGTGCTACTTCACTCATTGCTATGACAAAAAGCAACATAAAAAAGGAGAGTTCATTTTAGCTGATCGTTTGAGGGGATCCAGTCCAGAGTGGTGGGAAAGGCGAGGCAGCATGAGACGATGATCAGTTAGTTGTGTCCAGTCAGGGAGCAGAGAGCCAGGAGGGCCATGCTCAGCTCACTTCCCTTTTTTTTTTTTTTTTTTGGTTTATTCGAGACAGGGTTTCTCTGTTTAGCCCTGGCTGTCTTGGAACTCACTCTGTAGACCAGGCTGGCCTCAAACTCAGAAATCCGCCTGCCTCTGCCTCCCAAGTGCTGGGACTAAAGGCGTGCGCCCGCCACCACCACCACCGCCTGGATCACTTCCCCTTTTCTCAGTGGGAGTCCCAACCCTCCTGCTATTCACACCCAGGGGGTGTCTTCTCAGTGATTCTAAACCAGTCATGTTGATAATGACGACTAATCATGTACCATTCCTTCTCCTCCTCTTGCTCCTCCTCTTCACCATCACCACCACCCCTAGGAGAGGGACACTGAAGTAGTCAAAGTTGACAGGAGGTAGAACATGCAAGTTTAAAAAGTTCCTATGAAGCCGGCAGTGGTGGTGCATGCCTTTAATCCCAGCACTTGGAAGGCAGAGGCAGGCGGATTTCTGAGTTCGAGGCCAGCCTGATCTATAGAGTGAGTTCCAGGACAGCCAGGGCTATACAAAGAAACCCTGTCTCAAAAAAACAAAAAAACCAAATAAAACAAAACAACAAAAAAAGTTCCTATGAGCAGGAACAAGGGAGAGAGAAGGGAAGGGAAGCACAGACAAGCCAAAGGTTCTTAGGTTGAAAAAACTATTCTCTATGATACTTTATGGTGGCACATGGCATTGTGTGCTTGTTATAACCTATAGAAGGAATATCACCAAGACTGTGCACCACAGACTTCGTGGCTTGCTAGTGAGAATTGATGGGACTAGCTGGTATTTTCTGCTTGATTTTTGGCAAATCTAAAAACTCCTCCTCATCAAATTCCATTCATTAAAAAAACAAAAAGTATACACTTGAGAAAGTACATTCATTCTTGCCTCCACTGTCAGCTGAGACTCATTTCATTAAAGCTTCCCCTAACTAAGAGAAGGAAAAGAAAAGAGAGGAAGACAAGCTAGAGTTAGCCATGAATTCAGATGAAAGATTCAGAGAGACCCCTTGGCCTGCAGTATAACTGGACCCATGTGTGCTGCCTGGGTGGAGCACTGCACGTGGGCTCCTACTGAAGAGGGCATGGTCTCCTTATTGACATCAGAGCTTTGTGTGTTGTAGGAATTCCAAGCAGCATCTCAAAGACTATGGTGAACCTGTCTAGACTCTAAGTCTACCCAAAGCTGGGAGGAGACAGTTTGGGATTTGGAGTAAAAAAAAAAATCTCTACATATTTACCATTTTCAGAACTGAGAGTGTGACAGGTTGAGGCAAACACTACACATGAGAATCCAAGGGAGAGACATAAGTGGATCACTGCAGAGCCTGGTTACCATGGTGAACAGAAATGGCTTAAAACCAACTCAACCTTAGCATCCAAAATGGCAGGATTAATGCCACATATAAGCAGCAAAAGGATCCAGAATGCTGATGGTTAGGGTATAGAAGTAGAGGGCCTACACTGGGTCATCCAGATTCCTAATGTTTAGGTTGTCCACTTGTCTTGGTCTCTGTCATTAAATATTTCTTCCTTCAAGAACAAGTTTGGGTGAGACTGAGCTTTTATCAAATCCCAATGACTTGTCATTCCACAGAGAATGACAGAACTCTTGGCATGGACTTGGGGCAGAAACAGGTGTGAGAGTAAGCCAGGGCAGCACAAATAGATGGCAACCCTGCTCCAAACCTCCACTCACTCACCTAAGAGAGCTTAAAGAGATGCTTTGTGGGAAGATCTTACGAGAAGACAATTTTAGCAATAGCATTTTGGAACCAGGATAGCAAACAAAAGAAGAACACCTGACTGAGCAAATAACACAAACCAAACCCTAAGCCACAGGCTTTTCAGAGGTAGAAGAGGGCTAACAGAGATGGCTCAGTCAGTAAAATATTTGCCTTGCAAGTATGATGACCTGAGTTCAGTCCCCACAATGCATGCAATGTGGTGCTACCCACTCATAATCTCAGCTCTGGAAAGGTAGCGGCAGAACCAGGCCAGTGAGAGACACAACAAAAAATCCAGCTGCCAAAAAACCAAAACAATAAAACCAACCACCAGACGGGTGCACCCTGAGGATCAACACTGGAGCTTGTTCTTTGGTCACCACACACATGCCCACGTGCACAATCACAGAGAGATAGAAGAGGGAGCCCTGAGGACTTTGGAAAATGGCAGGGAGTAGATGGGTAGTTAAAGTGGAGAAGACTGGGAAGAGGGCTGGTTGAGAGGTTAAGTGTGTAGAGGTTACTTTGAACACTCAGTGGGCCATCCATGGAGACCAGCTAAACTTGTTATCTCTGGTGCTTTGTAGCCTTCACATTTTCTTCCCCTGGATACCACCTTGTCTCAGTTGAGCAGAAGTCAGAACTCTACTCTTTGAGTGAGAATTTGGACAGGAAGACAATGGAATCTAAGTTGCAGAGAGGGATCGAAGATAGATATTGATTACCATACTCAGCAACTTCTAGCCCTTTCAGTGCTGGGGGTGGGAACATGCTGGAAGCCCGATCCCTGCTTTCCAGGCAGGAGCCCAGAAGACCGATCTCTTCTCTCTCTCTCTCTCTCTCTTCCTCTTCTCTCTCTCTCTCTCTCTCTCTCTCTCTCTCTCTCTCTCTCTCTCTCTCTGAAGATTGAGCAGAAACCTAGAGATGCTGCTGCAGGGGACTTCCCCTAAGATATGGTCAGACTCTATCCTGATTGAGAATGACATCTGCAAATGACTTGGGGGTTTGGAAAAGGAAAGTAAATATGGGTGCAGGGGCTGGGGAGATGGCTCACTGGATATACTACTTTCCATATAAACATGAGAGCCTCAGCACTTACATAAATACTGGGTGGACTTGGCAGTCTGTTGGGAGCTGACTCCTAGCAGAAAGCGGCTATCATCTTTGCAGCCATCTCAGGCCATATACCCTGACAAGAGACTTGTTTTTCAACAGCCCACAACAGCTGAGCACACTCTGATAAACATCTTGTTAGCTGTGTTCCCCTGCTTGTCCAAGGCGGCAAGGCACGTGGTAAAGCGTATAAATACCCATGATTTCCTTTCAATAAACGAAACTTGAACAGACTCTGTCTTGTCTCCATTCTTCAAGTCTCTTCCACTTCCATCTCTACTTTCTCTCTTGCTAGACCTTGACCCATAGACCAGAGCAGCAGCTCGGGCCAGGACACTTAGCCCCCAAACATGGGGCAGAATGGGTGGCTGCTACAGCAGTCCGGCCTGCCTGAAATTCCAGCACTCAAAAGCTGGACACATTCCCCAGAGCAAGCTGGGCAGGAAGACTGTATTAGAGAGCTCCAGGTTCAGTTAAGAAACCGATTCTACTTCAGTGACCATACATTTGCCTCAGCACCTGTGCCCACACACATGTAAACACACACACATGCATACACATCACATGCACAAGCTGAAGTAAATCTCCAACCCCAATAAGCCTGTGTAAAAACATACAACTCAGTTTATTTATAAGCTGCACACCTAGACTGGGCAGGTCTACCACTACACTACTCTAATCCCAGCTATGAGACCCCTTGCTACTTGTGGCTTCTCCTGGCCATGTGGTTCTGCTCCATCTTCCTTCTACCTCTTCTTCCTCAGTCCTCTCTCATTCTCTACTCTCCCCCGAATCTGTAGAATCTCCAGCCCCACCTTTCCCTTCCACTGCCCAATCACAGGCTCTAGCCTTTATTTGACCAGTTAAAATAGGGAAAAGGTTCACATGAAATCACCCAAGTATGTGATCCACTCCTATCTGGGCAGCCCCTCCTGAGGAAGCAGAATTAACATCAGAATACAAACAGCATCAGACAACCCACTACGCTTTCCCCCTTTTTTGTTCACTTAAAAGGCTCTTCTCTCAGTTATAAAAGAGCATGACCATTACAATTATGTGAATTATAAAGTCTAAGATACACTTAGCACCCAATCTGTCATATTTGTCAATTTAGACAAAGCACTCTACCATCTATCCTAACTTTAAAAACTTACAATTTTAAACCTGAGTTATATTTTGATTTTAGCTTAAAAAAAAAATAATGAAGGTAGAAGGGATGGATAGCATGACAAATGTGCAGAGACTGGAGTGGTGTGATGCTCGTAGGTGAACCGTGGGCAGAGCAGCGGTCCAGAGATGAAGCAGGGGAAATTGAGAACAGGACCTGAGGGTGGCAAGGCCAAGTGAGGCCATAAAGCACCTGATAAAGGAGCCAGGTGGCCTCATATCCAAGTCCCAGTCTCACTTCTAAGTATCACTGTTGCCAGAGGCTGCATCTGCCAGCACAATTATTGAGTCTGGCCTGGGTCTGCTGGCTGCTGCCCTGAGGAACCAGATGGAGGAAGATTCTAAGGCTGTACTCAGTTGATGGGAATTAATTCGGGAGCTAATCGTGAGCCTGGTGAGACTTTGAGGAGAGAGGAGTGATGTGTGGAATTGAGTTCGATTTAAGGACAAATTAATTTATGAGCCAGACACTTAGAGAAGGGATGTTGGGCTGCACCAAAGCTAATTGAGAAACTCTTTCCAATACACTGTTTATTTGGCATCTGTCTTTACAGGATGAGGCGGCAATGGGAGACTAGGAAACAGGAATCAAGTGCTTTGGTTAGGAGGTAAGAACTTGGATAGGACACGGGGGCGATGATCAAAGCCGAGAGAGAACAGCTGCAACTCCTGTGAGTAGAAACAAGCACCCAGACACAGGAGCTCCAGACGTCACGGAACGTAACTGGCCGATTGCTCTCCACTACCCAGGGAAAGGATGTCTTACTCTCCTACTGCTTAAGGAAGCCTTAAGGAAACCCCACCACCCAGAGGTGATTTATTTTTGGAAACCCTTAGCCTTCTGCACAGAATATTTCTGATTGATAACACAGTCTTCCCCTTTAAGAATAGAGATGGCAGCACCAGCAAAGCATCCTGGAAGGAGATTGAAGCAAGCTCATGTTTCTGACTGTTAACCAAACCCATCCCTTGAAGGATAGAGACTGCAGCCCCAGCAAAGCATCCTGGAAAGGAAATTGAGTTGCCATTTCCACAGTCGGCCTGTGAATTAAAACTGGTTTCTTTATAGGGTCCGCACTGTAGCACATGCTGGCCTCAAACTCACGGCAATCCTGTCTCAGCCTCTTATGTACTAGATTACAAGCATAAGTTGTTTAGGTATCAGGCTCTGAACACAGTGACATCACATCTAGGCGGCCCCCACATCATTGCCAAGGCAACTACCATACATTCCCAGAATCCATCTGGCTACCTCCCACCCTTACCTGTAAGAGGCTACGTCACCGACCATGTAAAACAGGCAGAATCCCTGACCTCGCTCTCTTCTTCCTTTTCTTTCTCTTCTTCTCTACCCCCCCACCTTTGCCCTATCTTCTGAGTAAACCCCACTTGGAACCGTTTGGTCTGGTGTGGTCTGTTCTAAGCTGTGCGCGGATGTATATCATAAGCCACCAAGTCCAGTTTATACATTACTCATTTTAAAATATTTATTTTTATTTTCTGTATATGTGTATGTGCCTGAATGTATATGTAGGTGCATCTTGTGCATGCTGGTGCCTTCAGAGGCATCAGATCCCCCAGAACTACCCCAGGAAGTTGTAAGCTGCTGTATGTGAGTCCTGGGAGCTGAACTCAGGTCCTTTGAAAGGTAGCAAGTACTTTTAATTGCTGGGCCATCTCATGTTCCCCTATCCTCTAATCTTATCTAAGACTAAAAGTCTGATTTCTAGTGCAAATAACTTTCTGGAAAACGAAGCAAAAGTTCATTATTGACTACCAACACCTACTCATTTAACAAGGCCCAAAGAACGGGGTGACAAGGTGGGGGTGGGGACCCTGGGATAAAGACTAATAAATATGAACCATGTTACATGTACACTGAAGACTTTTGAACATGTCATTTCATTCTGATGGCATTCTTCATAAGCCTCATTGGAGTATTATCTTCCTCTTATATACCCTAGGACTCATTTCCCAGGGAGGCTTGCTCGGTGATTTGGAGACAGTTATTGTGGTAATAGATGGCACGGCTCATGTCTTGCAGAGATAGCCCTTGGGACTATCTGCCCTAGAGCTAGGAACCAAGAACTCATGAGGTGCCAGCTCCTGCGCCAAAGCAGCCCCAGCTTTCAGCACTTCTAGAACACTGGATGTGGAGGGTGATAATAACATCAGTGATGTAGAGTTACCAAGCCCTTGCACAGCAAGCATCTGATGTAGATAGTCCAAGCTCAGGGACTGGGGGAGACAAATCCATCAGTGAAGTCCTTGCCTCAAAAGCACAAAGACTTGCCTTCGAGCCCCAGAAACCATAAGAAATCATACTTGACATGTAAGGACCATACTTGACATGGTGATGCGTACTTGTGATCCCAGAACTAGTAAGTTGTAGACATGGAGGCCGATGTCCTTTCACCATATGGGTCTATAAAATCAAACTCAGGTCTTCAGGCTTAGTGCAAACACCCTTACCTGCCAAGCTATTTGCTGGCCTTAAAGCAGATAAAAGCAACTTTGGGAAGACAGGATTTTATTTTAACTCATAGTTCCAGTTGATAGTCCACAATGGTGCAGAAGTCAAGATGGCAGGATCATGAACAGCTAGTTGCATCCACAGTCAAGAGCAGAGGCAGAATGAAGCATGCATGCTAAATGCTCAGTAGACTCCTTTTCAGTTAGTCCAGGAGCTACCGTGAAATAATGCTGCCCACATTCGAGATGGGCCTTTCCCACCTCTGTTAATCCAATTAAGAAAATTCCTCACAGGTCAAACCCATCTAGACAGTACCTCATTGTCCCAATACCTCTTCCCATGTGAATCAGATTGTGTTTCACTGGCAAAACTACCTGTCACAACCACCAAAGACAGGAGCAAGAATATTCACAGTTGCATTTGTGATCACTTCAAAACAACTCAAATGCCTGCTCTGGTGATTTGACTGAGCTTGGCCCATGGTAAATGCTACTATTAGGAGGTGTGGCCTAGTTGGAATAGGTATGGCCTTATTAGAGGAAGTGCAGCGCTGTAGAGGTGGGCTTTGAGGTCCTATGCTCAAACTCTGCCTAGTGTGAATGAAAACCTCTTCCTGGCTGCCTGTAGAAGACAGAGTCTTCTCCTAGCTGCCTTCAGATTCTCCCAAACCATGCCTGCCTGGATGCTGCCATACTTCTTGTCATGATGATAATGGACTGAACCTCTGAACCTGTAAGCCAGCCCCAATTAAATGTTGTCCTTTATAAGAATTACCTTGGTCATGGTGTCTCTTCACAGCAATGGAAACCCTACCTAAGATACCTACCAATGGAATTTTTAAAAAAGATCATAATACATTCATACTAGGCGGCAATGAAGATTAATAAATGGAGTGTAGTTTCAGTGGTAGAGTGCTTGCCTAGAATGTTCAATCACCAGCAATGAAGAAAGAAGGAAAGAAAAAATGTAAATATAATAAACATTTTATATAATAAATAAATAAATAAAAAATATCATCTTAGTTAGAGTTTTACTACTGTGAAGAGACACCATGACCAAGGCAACTCTTATAAGGACAACATTTATTGGGGCTGGCTCACAGGTTCAGAGGTTCAGTCTATTATCATCAAGGCGGGAGCATGGCAGCATCCAGGCAGACATGATGTAGAAAGAGCTGAGAGTTCTACATCTCATTCCAAAGGCAGCCAGGACAAGGGTCGTAAATCCTATGCCCATAGTGACACACTTGTTCCAACAAGGCTACACCTACTCCAACAAGGCCACACCTCCAAATAGTGCCACTCCCTGAACCAAGCATATGCAAACTATCACAGATAAAGTAAGTAGATATTTAAAAATATATATATATATAAGCTTCTTTCAGCATCCTAGATAAACCCTACAAACCCAATTATCTCTTATAAGAGAACACAGACATAAAGTTATCTACTATAGGACTTCCTTTATACAGACTATAAAGACAGTAGGATAAACTAACCTATGGAGTGGCAGAAGAGACACTGTCAACATAAGAGGAGGGTGAGGGTGGTGACCAGAAGGAGCCACAGGCTGTCTTCAGAAAAGCTGTGTTGTTTGTGAGAATTATTCACAATTTTTGAGCAATATTATACTTGAATATTTTTCTTTTTATGTATTATGTGGTTGGTATGTATGCATGTGTGTAAGCATACGTGTGCATGCAAGGATATGTGTGTGTACAAGGATGTGGAGGCCTACAATTGATCTTGGGTGACTTTGTTGGTCATTTTTCACTTTACTGAGGCAGTGTCTCTAGCCAATTTGCTCCAGGGATTCATTCCTGCCTCTGCCTCCTGAGGGCTGGGATATGTATATGAATGTTTTCCCTGCATGTGTACCTGTACATCATATTTGTGCAGTGCCCACCGAGACCAAAAAAGGACATCATATCCCCAGGGACTGGAGTAACAGACCATTGTGAGCACTGTGTGGGTTCTGGACTTGAACCTGGGTCCTCGTTGGAGGGCAGCCGGCCAGTGTTCTTAACTGCTGAGCTGTCTTTCTACCCTGAGACTAATTTTTACTAGGAGAAATGACAACAACAAAGCTGGCTCCCAGGGAGCGGGTGGAGGGCATGGTTATGTTTCAAATCCAGTCAAGAAGTTTGCTGCAATCTCTTTCAGCTTTGCATCTGATTGTCCAGAGATTTTCCCACCAACCCTGATATTGCCCACTAGGGATTGATGCTGGATAAAAACACAAGACAGAAAAGCATTCTCCAACGTTATGATTTTGCAGGGCTCTGGTTTATCACAACACTCCCTTTACAGTCATAGAGATAACAGCCCCCTGTGTTTCAGTAACCACAGGAAAACACTATGTTTGCTCTAACACCTCAGGCAGAAGCATACCACAGCTTAAAAGTTGCTGAGTGCAACAGTCACAGCAAGATCAGACACAAACTGTGCAAAACAATAACCTCACGATACTGAGCTAACTCAAGCTTCCTGATAACCCACAACCTTATTCGTGGTCTTTGGGTGGGTAGCAGGTTTCACATGGTATACAAACGGATATGGACGGGAGGGAGGACCCTTTAAAGACTATCTCCAAGAAAACCTGTCCATCAGTTGGAACACCTGGCAGAATTATGCTTTTCCTGATAAGAGCACACGAGACTTAATGGCTGACAAGGACTTAATAGTGTCTATGACCCTGTGCTGTCTGTTAGAGGCATGTTCTTCGGAGACAAACCTCATGGTTGGTTAATCCTGGTAAACCTTTACATCCTAGTGTGGTAAATTTAGCTTATCTCTAATAGGACTGGTTAGCATACTACTTATCTTTTGGTATTTGGAGGCAGGGCTCCCTTAGCTAAATTCTACTTTGTATGATTTAACGTGTCCTACACAAATCTATTAACAAGTCTTTTATAACACCAGTTACATTACTTTGTGAGTAATAGTCTTTACATCAGGACCAGGAAAAATTGAATCTGCTTTCAAAAATATGATAGGTATTTTATCTATTGCTATGTAACAAATGACCACAAGTTACATTAAAACAACAAAAATCTGGGGCTGGAGAGATACCCAGTGTTTAAGAGCACTGGCTGTTCTTCTAGGACCCTCCCCTCCCCAGTTCAGTTCTTAGCTCTTACATGGTAGCTCACATCCATCTGTAGCTTCAGTTCCTGGGAATCCAATGCCTTCTCCTGGCCTCTGCAGGCACTGCTTATATGTGGTATACATATAAATGCAGGCAAATACATTGATACACATAAAATAAAAATAAATATTTTTTTTAAAAACCACGTCTTACAATCTCACAGCTTAAATCTGGGTATGGTGAACTGGACTTTCTGCTCAGGATCCCATGTAATTAAAACCAAGGCAGTGAGCCAGGTGGTGGTGGCGCACGCCTTTAATCCCAGACTTGGGAGGCAAGGCAGGCAGATTTCTGAGTTCGAGGCCAGCCTGGTCTACCGAGTGAGTTCCAGGACAGCCAGGGCTACACAGAGAAACCCTGTCTCGAAAAACCAAAAAAAAAAAAAAAAAAAAAAAAAAAAACCAAGGCAGTGGTGAGGGCTTCAGTTCTTGACTTAGACTCAGAATCACAGGGTTTGGAATAGTACATCTAAAGCAGTCACAGGAATGAGGTCCCCTAGCTTTCCTTCAGACGATAAAAGTGGTGATGTACAGACACTTTGAAACAAGCTCTCTCACAGAGACTGACCCCAAGTCTCTGATGTCTCCTTCAACATCTCTGGTTTGGAGCCGGGTGGTGGTGGCACTTGCCTTTAATCCCAGCACTTGGGAGGCAGAGACAGGCGGATTTCTGAGTTTGAGGCCAGCCTGGTCTACAGAGTGAGTTCTAGGACAGCCAAGGCTAACAGAGAAACCCTGTCTGGAAAAAACCAAAAAAAAAAAAAAGCCAAAAAACTCTGGTTTGTTCAGTTGGTTGGTTTGTGTGCTAAACCTGCGGATGCTCTTACACTCCCAGCTGGGGTGTCAGCTCTCTATGGATAGGAACCTCATGTTTCTTTATCATTCTGCAAGACAGAGCACACCACTGGCTTTTAGCAGATGGCACTGATAGAAATTAGTTGTCTTCTTCTTTCATACATATCTGTGTGTAATTCCCAACTACTTTGATAGATTATTCCTCCCTCCACCTTCCAGAAGAGCAGAGTTTTCCTTGACTGAAGTAGACTAGGATGGAGCAGTATTGGAGAGACCAAATCCCTGCTCAGTTCCCCTAAGATCCACATCGGGAATGTCCATGCATGCTCAAGTACTGACTACTAAATGCTATAGCTATACACATGCTAAAGGATCTGTGGCCAAGCCTATAGCTAAACCATCCATGATGAAGGCAGCTTCTTAATAACAACTTAAAAAGAACAACACTGGTGTATTTAAGAAATAATTTTTTCAGCTGGGCAGTGGTGGCGCACGCCTTTAATCCCAGCACTTGGGAGGCAGAGGCAGGCAGATTTCTGAGTTCGAGGCCAGCCTGGTCTACAGAGTGAGTTCCAGGATAGCCAGGGCTACACAGAGAAACCCTGTCTCAAAAAACCAAAAAAAGAAAAAAAAAAAAAAGAAAGAAAGAATTTTTTCCTGCCACTCACTGGCTGTAGCACTTGGAGAGAGTGGGTCCTACACCTTGCTAAGGCAACACAGTAAAGCTGGCTCTGAAAGAGTGGGAGAATTGGCCCTGGGGATCAGGAGAGCTGGCGCCGGCACCCACCCCAACTCCTGGCTAAGGTGCAGTGTCTGAGTGTGGAAAAGATTCCCTTCTTCACCACATTTTAGCAGGCAGAAGAGCTGCCCCAGTCCCCTTGCCCTGACAATGAGGTAGACCTGGCCCTGGTGGCACGGTCGAAGGAGAGCTGGTGGATCTAGGGCCTTGAGTTGCCTCACCCCAACATCTACCTCATGTGTGAACTGCTGGAGCACATGGAAAGGCCCGTCCTGCAGAAACAGAGCTGCAGGTTCTCCGTGACACACAATACACGGCAACAACAGGAGTCTTAGAGGAATCCCAGTGAGGATCCAGCATTGAGAATGTAGCAGAGGTCAGAGGCCTCAAACCAGGCAAAAGGGTTTACTGTATGACACACCACGACACACTGGTGAGATATTTTTAATATAAAACTCCTTCTTTTATCGTTTTTATTTTTATTTTTTGTTTTCTTTTAGGTGGAGACTGCAAGGGTGAAGGACAGACATGGGGGGGATTGGGAGATGACTGGGACTGGGGTGTTTGATGTGAAATTCACAAAACGGTTTTTGTGGGTTGTTTTGTTTTAAGAAACAATTCTGGCAATATCTTTGCTGTGTAAATCTTCCATCGGCCAAGTGGTCAGACTCGAAGTTTCCTATCTCTGTTTAAACTGTTCAAAGTGTAACCTGGAGCTGGGACCCGAAGGAGATTTAAGGATGATGGTGTCTGTAGAAAGCAGAAGCCTGGGTGTTTTATATAAGTTAGTATGATCTCCTATTTGAGGCGGTTCTTTTGGGGGGCATTAGGCAGAACCAGACAAGCACTATTAAAGATCTGTCCTTTTGTCCGTCTCTAAGTGTGCAAAGTGATTTCACACTGGGAAGGCTTATTAGTCTATAACAATGTAAAAGGTGTTATTAGCATTTTGTCTAAGCTCCGCCCCACTGTTGCCTGGCAACAGCCAGGGTCCCTGACTCAGTATAAAAGAGGCTGCTCATTCTCCCCCACCCCCTCCGCGCTCTCTCTTGCTCGCTTGCCTTCTTGCTCTCACTCTGTTCTTTCGTCCCTTCCCTCTCCCCATTCCTCTCCCCGCTCTCTCTCCACGTGCTCGTGGCCGGCCTCTACTCTCCCTTTTGCTTTTCTGACTCTACTACCCTCTCAACTTCCCTCCCCATGCCCTGAATAAAATCTACTCTTTACGTCATGTGGCTGGTCCCTCAGGGGAAGGGATGCCTCAGCATGGGCCCCCGGTGGCACCCCCTTCCCCCATACCTCACTACACCTCCACCAAACCTTTTCCTTCTCTCATCTTTTTATAAACTAACAGGTGTCCCTTAGATCTTAGACTCAGCTCAGATCCCAATGCCACCATGGTGTTGTTAATGGTTCATGGTTGTTTGTTCACTTGCTTGAAAACATCTTTCTCCTTAGCCCATTTGGTTTTGCACGACTATGACTCAGGTAAGCTGTGAAGCCTGACCTTACGGTTTTTCAAATCTGTGTATGTGTATGCGTGTTGTATGTGGATGTGTGTAGGCATGTACGTGTGGCATTCTTCGAGAGCCACCCACCTTGATTTTGTGATGCATCCTTTCATTGTGAACTGGGACTCAACAGTTAGGCTCAGCGGGCTGAAAATGAGCCTCAGGGAATCCACCTGTCTCTACTTCCCCAGCTCTGGAATTCAAAGCATCCATCACCAGACCTGGCCCTTCCAAAAGGTTGCAAGGGGGTGGGGGTGGCGAATCAACTCAGCTCCTCGTGCTTGCATGGCGACGCTTGGCTAATTGAGCCAGCTTCATAGCACTTGAGTTCGAATCTTGAGTTTGCTACTGCTTACACAGGTAAACACCAGCAGCTTCTTTCATTGCTCTAAATTGCCCTAAAATATGGGGACGAGAAGGCTGTACCTCAAAAGAGAGTCATGAAAATAGACGGAACCAAGTTATGAAAGGGCATGTCACAGGCACTCTACAAAGGAATGTGATGAACACAGGTGAGGGAAGATCAGGCTTCAAGACCTGCCAGAACCTGCCGGAATCTAACCTCTTGGGTCCCACACTTGCCAGAGGACTAGGTCCCTGTGGGGGCGTGGCCTCCATTGGCACCTCCCTCTGCCCACCAGCAGCTTTTCTGTGGTGTCTTATTGCAAGTTCTTTTCCCTGGCTTTGTTAATCTGGCCTCCTTCTCTGGTGACTGCTCACAGAAAACATTCCTAGAAAAACCTCAAGGGACCAACTTCTTTTGTGTTCCAGGACAGCAAACAGTGGGTTGTGTTGGCTGCTACAGAACTCCAGCCCCTGGGAGTCTGAGGAAGGGACATGGAGAGTCGGTCAGGATCAACTGACATCAGAAAGCTGCTGCTTCAGTAACCTTAGCCTGGGATCCCAGGGTACCGTAGGTAGAGTCAGAGGATGAGGGAATCCTTGCACCCCTACATCACACGTGCCCTCCGTTGGGCTGAGGTACATTCTCTCCCATTTCCCCTCTGCTTTCCTACAGAATTGTCCTACAGGCAGAAGTCCTCATAGCTTTGAAGGCACCAGCCTCAGGGGAAGTCCTTCTTCTGTCCTGGTTGTGGGAAGAGAGACATTTGGCTGACATAAAAGAAACAGGCCATCTGGAGAAGCCTGAGAGAGATCTCAGTGAATTGTCCCAATGACTCTCCAAGCTTTTATTTATTGTAAAACAAACAACCCCAAAAACCAACATAACTTTAAATAGAATTTTTAAAAGGAACAAAACACTGAGCCCTGACACCCACCACGCGTTTGTTTTGGCTACAAAGTTAGCTGCATACAACCTGTGTCTGTCTTTCTTTCCTTCTTTTCTTTTTTGAGACAGAGTGACTATGTAGACCAAACCGGCCTTGAACTCATAGAAGTTTGCCTGTCTCTGCTTCCCCAGAGCTGGGATTAAAGGTGTGTGCCACCATACCTTGCAGATTGTCTTTGTTTATTTATCTACTTTTAGACAGGGTACTGTGTATCTCAGGCTGTCTTGAACTCAATATGTGCCAAAAAAAGACCTTCAACTAATCCTACTGAAGGCTTGGGTACCACTATGCCTAGTTTATGTGATGCTGGGGATTGAATTCATGGCTTCAAGCATCCTAGGCAAGCATTCTAGCAACTGGGCTACATTGCCAGCTTTTTTTTTTTTTTTTTAATTTAACATTTAATATGCTTCTTTTCCTTTTCTAGTATTAATACACAGTGGTCTACTCTATTGTTGTTTTATATGAATGTGTTTTTTTTTTTTTCAACTGCAAATATGCCAGCCAATTTGACTCAGGCATAATTAATGACTCCTTATCCCTGGAGCTCTCTTGTTTATGACTGGGATCTTTGAGGTTGGGTCCTGGCAAAGCTGTGAGTGAAAGGGAGTTTATTTTCTGGGCCCATCTGCATCAGAAAGAAGATCTTCTTTCTTCTCTGTGAGCAATGCAACCTGAGAGTTCCCTTGTCCTATCCTGATCCTAAGCTGCCCTCTGAAGTTGTGTCCTTGTTTGGGGACTTTTAAAACAGTGGTACTATATATTTGATTTGTTCCTCTGAGTGAAAGCAATGTGTGTTTATGTAAAATGTTTAAAAAAAAAAAAACAGAAAAGTCAAAGAAAATAAAAATGTTACATGCTGGTTATGGTGGTGCAGACCCTATCTATAATCCTAGCACCCAGGGAGCTTGAGGCAGAGTATTGCCAAGAGTTTCAGGGATCCTCTGTCCCTTCTTTCCCTCTGCTTAGGCTCTACAGTGAGTTCCAGGTCAGTCGGGGTTACATGCAGAGGCAGAGGCAGCATTGCCTTCAGGCTTCTATGCCACTGCTTTGACGCCATTTCTGCTCCAGGTCCTCTTCTTCTCACACTCTGTCAGCACCTCCGGGTTTATTCTGGAGCTGATGTGTATCATATGAATGATGGCGGAATAAAGGACTTCTAGAAGAATGAGCTGAAGTTCTGGGCACTTGTTAAAAACACGCACAAACAAATATGCATAGAATACCACACGGGGGCTTGAGGGTAATTGGTTCAATCCACAGAGTAACCCATAGCCTCATGTAACTGGAATGGAGGGAGAGTTTCAGCAACTGGTTTCATCTACTATCTCAGAAATGTCTGTAAATGTCTTAGAAATGTTTCCTTTCTAATCTTTGTACTCTGCGTTTGCACAGCAGTAGTTTCTTCTTCAGGTTTACTCTTCTTCTCGTCTAAATGGCTGGTTTTTACACTTCCTCTGAGGCTACTCACTGCTAGCAGGAAATGGAAGCATTTCCGGAGATTTCCTCTAAGTCATTCTGGTTCCTGTGGCCAGTGATAGAACTGCTTTTTATTTCTAGAAATTACTGAGGCTGCCAAACACACACAAACACACACCAAAACAACAACAACAAAAGTCTAAATATAGACTTTACCTCATGTTTGTTGCCCAATTAGAAGTTAAAACCGCCTGATAGTGGTGGCACACACTTTTAATCCCAGTACTAGGGAGGCAGAGGCAGGCAAATCTGTGAGTTCAAGGCCAGCCTGGTTTGCTGAGCATGACAGCCATGGCTACACAGAGAAATCCTGTCTCAAAAAACAAGCAAGCAAGCAAGCAAGCAAACAAATACAATAAATAAAAAAACAAACAAAAAACAAAGGAAGGAAATATTAAAACTGAATATATTTAAAAATATTTATTACATCAGGTATGATGAAATACAACTTTAAGCTTAGCCCTCAGGAGGCAGAGGTAAGCAGAGCTCTGTGAGTTTAAGGCCACCCTGGTTTCCATGGATGGTCCAGGCCAGCCAAGGTGAGATCCTGTTTAAAAACAAATCTAAACATCAGCACCTTCCTTCTAAACCCAAAATAATGTTACTTCATTAAAAATAATAAAATAGGCCCGGGAGTACTGTTTAATGGCAGAACACTTGTCTAATCAGCATTGGGCTCTATAATATAAATACCTATTTATAAATAGAAAAAAATACATTATTAGGACTAGGGGAGGTGGCTCAGTGTGAAAGAACATTTGCTGAGTAACTATGAAGACCTTAGTTCAAATCCCCACCTCCCACATAAAAGCTGCGCATGACCTGTGCTGGAACCCCAATGTTAGGGGTAGGGGAAGGACTGGTTCCAGGAGCTTACTGGCCGGCCAGTATAACTACAATTTCACTGAGAGATGCTGTCTTAAGGCAATAAATTGATAAATTGGAGAGGGACAGAGACACCACATCCCATGCCCCATCCTGACGTTCACATGCATTCCGAGACAGACGTGCATGTACTGGATGAATGTGTACATAGAGTCCAATACAGAGAGAGAGAGAGAGAGAGAGAGAGAGAGAGAGAGAGAGAGAGAGAGAGAAGAGAACACATAATGCAGAGATTAAAGTAAGTCCATCACATGATAACCGTTATAAAACAAACAACAAAACCACTTCTCTCTTTTTTTCCTTCTTTTTGACCCAGCAGTCATTTCTTTCTAAAGTAATACTGTTGTTAATTTCTTGAGCCATGGTGGCGCACGCCTTTAATCCCAGCACTTGGGAGGCAGAGACAGGTAGATCTCTGAGTTTCAGGCCAGCCTGGTCTACAGGGTGAGTTCCAGGATAGGCAAGGTTACACAGTGAAACCCCATCTTGAAAAACCAAACAAAAACTGTTTGGAGAATGTCCAACAATGTGATCATACCTACCTTCCCCATTCTACCCAGATCTACTCCCATGGTGCTACTGACTTTTTTCATTTTCTGTAAAAACATTTTTGCAAATCTCTTTTTAGGTGTTCCTTAGTCAAATATCCTGCGTCTATCTTTAATGCCTAATTGATTTTCATGAAAAAAAAAAAAAAAAAAAAAAAGAGCCTCACACTACTATGTAAACCATCTTAAGATACTTGTGGGTATTCTCTGCTACAATGTATCTATAACAAGCACATACTACAAAACTACACGAGATAGGTGCTTTTAAAAGATGTATTATGTGTATGCCTGTGCCTGGGCAAGCATTTGCAGGTGTCCTTAGGCCAGAAGAGCAGGTCAGATCTCTGGAACTGGAGGAGTTACTAGGTTTGGGTTGTAAGCTGTCTGATGTGGGTGCTGGGAACCTGTAAGGTCCTCTGCAAGAACAGTACATGCTCGCAACCACTGAGCCATGTCTCCAGTCCAGGAGGTAGTTTTTTTTTTTTTTTTTTTTTTTGGTTTTTTCGAGACAGGCTTTCTCTGTATAGCCCTGGCTGTCCTGGAACTCACTCTGTAGACCAGGCTGGCCTCGAACTCAGAAATCCGCCTGCCTCTGCCTCCCAAGTGCTGGGATTAAAGGCGTGCGCCACCACCACCCGGCCAGGAGGTAGTTTTCTTAAGGATGTGTTGCAAGTTGGAATCTGAAATCATGAGCTTATCATATTGTTAAGCCCATTGTCTACCTCATGCTTAAACATGAAGTAATGATTCACTGAGCAAACACGGGTCTTTCAAGGCTGAAGATTAAAGTATATCACCCAGATATTACATTCATTAATATCACTGTTAATCTCAGCAGAAAAAGATATCCTTACTGCTTCAGAATTCTAAATTTCAATGGAGAGTTTTGCATTATTGGAAACACATGGTTAACTGTTTTCCTTAAAGATCTACGATTACTTAGCTTATTTTCAAGAAAGTATCTTTCAAGTCAGAGTGCCCATGGTCATACTTGTTTCTCTGTAATAAGTGATATTCCCTGGAGGAGGAGATGGCTCAGGAAGTAAGAGAACTTAGTATGCAAGCATGAAGACCTGAGTTCTGATCCTCATTACCCATGTAAAAGCCAGGCATGGCTAAATGCACCAGTAACCAGTGGGGGCCTGACTAGAAGATTGCTGGGATTTACTGACCACCCAGCTTACCTGAAAAACAGCAAACTTGGGATTTAGTAAAAGATCCTGCCTAAATCAGGTAAGAGTGATAGCAGCACATCCAGTGTTGTACACTGGCCTTTGTGTGCACACTCTCAGGCTCCCACATGTGCCCACAGCATGAACACTATTAAACGAAATTTTTAAAATGGTGTTTTGTGGTCTGGAGACACAGTCCAGCAGTTACGAGAGCACTGGTTGCCCCAAAGGACTCTGGTTTCCTGCACCTGCATGGTGGCTTATGGCCACCCATATTTTCAGTTCCTGGAGCTCCAAAACCCTCTTCTAACCTCTGCTGGCTCCTAGATACATAGACATAGACACGCAGACACAGACAGACAGGCAGATAGGCAGACACACACACACACACACACACACACACACACAGCAACACCCTCTTCTGACTTCTGCTGGCTTCTCGATACATAGACATAGACACACATACCACACAGAGACATACACTATTTTTAAAATGTTTTCTGAAAATACATGATTACCGGGCGGTGGTGGCACATGCCTTTAATCCCAGCACTTGGGAGGCAGAGGCAGGCGGATTTCTGAGTTCGAGGCCAGCCTGGTCTACAGAGTGAGTTCCAGGACAGCCAGAGCTACACAGAGAAACTATGTCTCAAAAAACAAAACAAAAAGCAAAATATCACCATTTCTATAGAAATGAAATAATGAATAATAACAAAAATACAAATTAAAAAGATGCATACTCAAGAATCTTTTTTAAAGATTTATTTTTATTTTTGTGTGTATGAGTATTTTGTCTGCATGTATGTCTGAGTACCACATGCATACAGTGGCCAAGGAAGCCCGAAGAGGGCAATGGATCACCTGGAACTGGAGTTACCGGGCCGTGTCTACAGCCGCCTCAAGGATCTTTGTAATTTGGTGCCATGATTTGTTTTGTTATAACAAGGCTTCATGTAGCACAAGCAGGCATAAAATTGGCTGTGTAGCTGAAGATGACCTTGAACTTCTAATCCACTTCAGTACACTGGGATTCACTCCATCCACGTATCACCCCACCAAACTGGTCATGGTTTCTTGATTAATGATGGGCAGTTTTGTTCCACCTTTTGTATCACCACATTATTATACAATATTTTTGACTGTGGAAATTCTCTGAAAGGGTGCCAGAGATACTAAGGAGGTCACAGACCATATTTGTCATTTTTTTTTCTTTTAACTCCAAGCAGAACCCACTCAATAGAAACCAAAGTTAGACAAACTTACCAAAATAGGATATTGTAGCTCACGAGGGGAGGGTGAGAGGGTGGCAGAATACCCACAATTCCTGTCATCAGATTAACTAAGGTAGT
Organism: Mastomys natalensis; assembly: GCA_021653895.1. Taxonomy (NCBI): domain Eukaryota; kingdom Metazoa; phylum Chordata; class Mammalia; order Rodentia; family Muridae; genus Mastomys; species Mastomys natalensis. Next base: position 365,910 of record JAJTUV010001284.1, read on the forward strand.
AAATGGAAAAAGTGAATTTAGGAAGTGGTAGTTGCTGTTTTTGACTTATTAGTAGTCCTATTGTTGTACGGTAGTCAGAGTCTGGAAGCTTCTCTGAGGCCACTCAGTAAACCTTTGAAATCTAGTGACTGATTCTAGTGTATTATTTGGGGGACTTTTGGAACAGGTCTTATTTTCCTTCACTAAGTGTGAACCAGGTGACAGAGCTCATAAATACTTATCAGATGTCCCATGAGGCTAAGACAGGAGGCAGGGTTCACATCTTACAGTTCATTGCCCCCACTTACACCTACCTCTGCAAGGCAGGGGACCTCCAGCTTCCAGAACAGTTGTTATTGCTAAGAGGGTGGGGCTCCATACAGGGAGATGTGGGAGAGATCCGAAGCACAGAGATGTCAGAGAATCTGACCCCACAGGCAGGCCTCAGGCTGATCCAATAGTAGGAGAGTGTGGTGCTCTGCAGTCTCTTTACAGCTGCCATCATTCCAGACAGCTACTGTCTAACCAGCCTTGGCCAACCCACTGACTTTAGCCTGTCACAGTTAAGCTTTCTTCCATGTTTTTTTTTTTCTTTCTAGAATATTTCCAGTGTCCTCACTTTAAAATCATCCAGATGTATTGTTTTGGATAGCCATGAAAGTAGAATCCACCTACTCCATTCTTTCCTATGTTTTTATTTTTGGCATTGACTACCCAGATAGCATCCCTGACCCCCAAGGCATCCCTGCCCTACTCTCCACCCCATGGAAAGAACAAAGATGTATCCAAACCAGCTGCTCTGAGAGAGCTGTTGAAAAAAGGAAAACTGATAAGGGCTCTTGGCTCCCCGGTCTAGTTAGGCTCTTCCTGTTCAAAATGAGAGGGTTCTTGTTCGGTAAAAGATGGATAGCCGTGCTTTGTGTTGCTGGGAGAAGGGGGTTCTAAAAGCTCGCCCAAGCCTTCTTCCTGTTTGTACAGGCTGACAAAGTTTCACTACAAAGCTCCGATTTTCTCAGCTGACACACAGCCATAAGATCTATCATGGGACCTTGAGCAGCCCCAAAAAGGAGTTTGCTATTCAGTAACCAAGAAAACTGGAGCTGTGTCTTGGAAAGCATGCCTCCTGACTGTCAGAATGCTCCTTTGTGGTTAAATGTTCTTGAGGTTGAAGGCAAGCTATTCCAATATAACAAAAACTAAGGCACTAGGACATTTCCCACATACACGTGCAGTAACAAAGGGTCTGCATCTTCAGAAGAACTTGGCTTCATTATAATATCATTTACTTTGCGGTTTGGATCCCTTTCTTGTCGGCTTTTCTAGAGGATCATGGGAAGAAATATCCTAAAAGGGAGATCCAGTCCAGTTTTAGGCATCTTTAACACATCAATTTTGGATTTATTAAATGCGTTTTTAAAAATTGTATGGCATTTTCTTTCCAGAATTAAGGTGTGAGAGGTCAGGGGGTCAGTAGCTTTCAGACAAATGGGATTTGAGTGCTCCAAGCCCAGGTTCTGTTCCTGCTTCTGCCCACAAATGACTTTAAAACTACTCACCCTCAGCCCTATGCAGGCCTCAGTTCCCTCTCCCATTAAAACAAGTTGATTGGCTTGGATAACTAGTACAGTAACAAACGTCTAACCCAATCGTTCTCAACCTTCCTAATGCTGCAACCGTTTAATACAGTTCCTCATATTGTGGTGGTAACCCCTGACCATAAAATTATTTTCGTTGCTACTTCATAACTGTAATTTCGCTACGGTTGCGAATCGGAATGTGTCTTCCATTGGCCTTAGGCGACCCTTGTCAAAGGCCGTTCGAGCCCCCAGGTTAAGAACCGCTGACCTAGCTTGTGTTTGTCTCCTGGGTCTCAGGAACCCAGGACCAGTAACTGTCTGAAGACCAGTGGGCAGCTGGCGAATAAAGCACGTGACTACGTCAAGCCCCTTAGTTCCCCGGCTCCGATTCTTAATTGGATGCTCAGTCAAAGCCTACAACCGGTCCAGAGCCACCTTAGGTTCCCCGGAACGCCTTCCACCATCTAATCACGCGAAGCCTGGAGAGAGTTGGACAGATCCCCAAACGTGGAGCACCCTTGTCCCAGGCTGCCTGGCGCCCCGCTCCCCCTCTCACAAGCAGTCGGAGGGGGTCAGCCCGCTCGGAGGCGGGGCCTCGGCGCACTCTGATTGGCCTCCCGCATCCTCGTGACGCACGAACCCGCCCCCGCCTACCCCCACTCTCCTCAGCATCCGCGCCGGGGAGCGGACTGTCCGGGGCTGAATGGGCGCGAGCGCGGCGCCGGGGGCGGGCTGGGGCGCGGGGCGCGGGGCTGGCGGCTTGCCAGCGCTCCCTCCCTAGCATGCGCACGGAGGCGGCGGGCGGCGCGGCGGGGAGGCCCCAAAAGCCTCGAAGCCAAGCAGCGGCACCTGCCTGCAGAGGTACGTGGCGCAGCCCCGGGTAGGCAGAGCGGACACCAGGGAACCCAGGCAGCGGCGATCCGCCTTTGCCCACTCATACCCCAGGCCCAGCGGCTCCTCCCCAGCCCTGCGACGCCGGACGCGCCTGCGAGGGTACGCGGGCGGAGGGTCGCGGCACCCGGCCGCCTCTATGGGCGCCCCGGCGCAGCCTGCGCAGGTGTGGACGCGGCTCTGCGGGTAAGGACGACCCGCCCCGCGTGGCAGGTCCAGCCAGAGTGGCCCTCTTCCACGTCGCTTGGTTCTGGGATTTTAATTCATTGCTGGAACCTTCTGAGCCGGCAGAGTCGAATTGACTCAGTGTCTCCCTTGACTGCCTTGGGGAACCTTGTGCAGGGTCACTAGTGGCTCCTGAATCCTCCTGGCGCATCCATATCGGTAGACGTGCTGTGTGAAGTGGGTAGATTTCTGCTGGTAGAATTCACTGGTGACCTTCCCTGCCCCTCTCTGCGGCCAGTCCTGCGGAGGAGACACGTTGGGGCGACCGTTTTGGTTTCTTGGAAATTTTAAGCTGTGGCCTGACGAGGGATGCGTTCTTTGTGCACTGTTTGGTTTGTTTTGCGGAGAGGATGTTAGAGAACAATTGGTAGGAATCCAGTAGATCAAAGGGAGCTCTTGTCCCTACCCCACACCAGCTGGATGACCTTGGCAGACACTGATAACCTCCTGTGGAGATCTTGCTCTCCAGGTCCGTACTGGAAGACTTAACTTGCTGATGGCTAAGGTCTCTTCCACAATAGGTTTGTGGTTTTAACCATTTAAAATAAATCTGTCATTGACGAGAACTCTCAGAATCACTAGCTGACTTGGAAATGAAATTTTTATACCTTTCCGTCGTAATTCAGTCTCAATTCATTCATATATATATATATATATATTATATATAATATATATATAAATTAGGTGTTATTTACTTAAAAGGAGGAAAAGGTGGTTGGTTGTGTGTTGTGCTTTTTTTGGGACCGATGAGTTGCAGGTTCCTTCGGCCAAGACCTGTGCTGGGTTTTAGACTCACAAAAGAAGGAGACTCACACTCATCTTCTGCCCTCTGGTGTCTAGCCAAGCCTTCCCTTGGTTTACGACTGTAAATCCTCTTCCACCTGCAGACAGACACAGGAGCTGGGAGGGGGGATCTATGTCTGTGAAAGGACCAGAAAAGCAGATCTTGGGTTCTTTTGTGTAATTCCATATCCTGACAGCTCAGAATGGTTTTTAACATTGCTGGTTGCAGGGCTGGGAATCATCTGACTTCCCAGTGTTTGGACAAGAGAGTTTAATATGAGCTTCCAGAGCACCCCTGACATCCTTGTCTGCTGTGTGGCCAACGCTGTGGCTGTAAGGTGGACATTCTTCTTAGGGTTGATAGTGTTTTCCTTGAGATTTGAAAAGAAATTGAGATGATTGGGGGTTTTGATGGCTGTTTTTTGTTGGTTGGTTGGTTGGTTTGGATTTTGCCTCAGGGATATCACGTAGCTCCAGCTGGCTTTGAATTCACTGTATATCCAAAGCTGGCCTTGAACACTGATCCAAGTGTTGGGATTACAGGCCTGTGCCAACATCCCTGGCTTAAATAGAGTAAGAGGAAGCATGACGAGGCTTCTGGAAAATGGCATGCTGGGGGCTGGCAGGAAATTCTAAAAGCACACATTTATGATGATTCTGAAAATTCATTCAATTGACACACATTGGTCATTGTCCCGTGTTATTAAAATAAGTTAAGTGGTGAATGGTTAGGGAAATATTCAAGAAACACCTGTCCTCGGCTTGCCTCCTCCACATCTTGCTCCCTTGAGGGGCTAGCCAAAGTAGTGAAGAATTAGCAGCTGTCTCTTGGGAGATTAATGGTGGGCTGGGTAGTTTTTAATGTCAACTTGATACAAGTTGGAGTTATTTGGGAAAAGAAAAACATCAATTGAAAAAAATGCCCTCACCAGATTGTCCTGGAGGCAAGCCTGGGAGACATTTTCTTAATTCGTGACTAATTGGAGAGGAGCTCATTGTGGTCCTGAGTTGTATGAGAGAGTAGGTTTAGCAAGCTATGGGGACCAAGTCAGAAAGCAGTGTTTCTCCATGGTCCCTGCATCAGCTCCTGCCTCCAGATTCCTTCTGTGTGTCAGTTCCTGTCCTGAATTCCCTCACTGATGGATTGCAATGTGGAATTGTAAGCTGAAATTAAACCCTTTCTTCCCAGTGGCCTTTGGTCATGGTGTTACAGCAGTAGAAATCCTGACCAAGACATGTGGGAAGTAGAGAGTCACCCTCCACATCTCTCTAGCTCTGCAGGAGGACTTCATTCTGTTCTGCTTGTGGAGCCAAGAGGATGCTCATCACCCTCCAAGAGCATGTTCTTCATCGCTAGTCTGGCTGGGAATGTTTGGCATAGAAACAACTGGGAATATATACAATACCAGCTGAGGATGGAGAAGCTAGGACTGCATCAGTGTGGGTGGCCTGTGTTAGCAGAGGCATCCACAGGAGGGGGTGTGATTCACACACCAAGGGTGGGAGGAAGCCATAAATATGGATGGTGGCACTGGAGCTCTCCTGGGAGAGAAACCCAGGAGCACTCCCATAGAGGGGATTAGTGGAGTGTATGAAGGAGCAGGGGAAAAACAAGTTGGAGCTGAGACGGGCTCACCATAGATTGGTATTTGCTTACCTGAACACCAGACGAGCTTTGCTCCTGTTTTAAACGTTGTGTAGGTGCTTGGAGCAGGTTTGTTAATTTCAGCACTTGGGAGATAGAGGCAGGAGGATCGGGAGTTCAAGATCAGCTGCTGCTATAGAGCAAGTTAAAAAGTCAGCTGGAGTATAGGAGACACTGTCTTGATAGATATAAATAAATACATACTCACACTCGCACTCACACACGCACACACACACACACACAACACACACACACACACAAAGCCAGGGAGATGGCTCAATGGGCTAAGGTGCCTGCTGCCTAATGACCTGAATTCAATTTTCAGACCCCACACAGTAGGAGAGACCCCTGTTCTTTTCTGACCTCCACATTTAGAAATGTACGTAGGAAAAAGGAGAGGCACCTAAAGTGTATTTCCATACTGAGCATGTGCCACACTCAGATCAAGGAACAGAAAGCACCAGGACCTGTATCATACCCAGTCGGTCACTGCCTCTCCTAGCATTTACCCTGGCCTGACTTGCTTCTCTCACACGGTGCCGAAATGGAAACGTATGCTGTGTGTCTTCTGTTGCAAGCACTAAGTGACAGAGGCCCACCCCGTGCTGCCTGTGGTTACGGCATGTTCGCTGCCGTAGCTCACAGTGGTCACCAGGTAAGTTTAGTGCCTCTTGCCTGTGATCAGTTGTTGAATGTTAAGCAGCTTCCAGTGTTTGTTTGCCCCAGATGGTGCTGCTGTCACTCCTCTGGTGCCCAGCTTTGGTAAAGCGTGCGTGAGTGCGTTTCTGGGAATCATGGGTTTATTACTCACGCCGAGGACCCCCAGGCAAAGCTGTTTTATTCTAGTTTTAGAATTAACCACGGTGGGAGCTCCTCCATCCTCCACCATGAAGGTGACAGTTTCCAGATAATGGTGCTGGTGTTGCTTTTCCAGTGGGAAGTTTCTGCCTGGCCCCGTTTGTTCTATATGGCCTCAGGAGGAGCAGTCCTACAGAGTCCAGGCTCTTGTTGGGTCCTAACACAGGGCAGGCTGAGCTCCAAGATCCTCTTGATGTGGAGAGTGTCTTTAGTCGACTGCTTAGTTTGATCTTAGTCTCCACCCAGCTTAATGCAAACAAACCTCCACCCAGTCCATTTAACTTACCTACAGGAAAAGCCGTTTCTTGTTTGAGTTTTTGAGCAATAGAAAGCATTTTTATACTTCAGTTACAGCAGGGAAAAATACCCAGGGGTGAATTTTTGGATCGTGAATGAACTCCTGTACTCTTTTTCCCCTTCAGGCTTAATACCATCTGGGGTTATAATAGGTTAGTATCATGTGACTGGGTTTGATAAGCTCAACAAACAGCAAGTAAAGGTCTACTTTATGAATAATACTTAAAATTTTTGAACGTTGAAGCCACTTTTAAAAGTGCTTGTTTTCAGATAAGGGCTCGAAAAACTCAGTCTGGCCTTGAATTTTGACTCCTGCCTCCCTCCCTAGTGCAGGGATTACAGGCCTGTGGTACCATAAGGTCAGGTACCATAAGACTATCATTTTCATAATGGCAGACTTATGTATATTAAGAACCAAGCAGAGCCAGTGTTTCTGTTAGACAAAGGCTATCTCCCTCCTGCCTGTCCTGTCTCCTCTTCTGCCTCTGCTTTTTCATCTTCTTCTAGCTTGTTATTTACCCCCACGAGTTTTTGTCTCTTTATCAAGACTGGCAGGCAGCGAGAAGTTCAAGAGGACAAAGTGGCTTCTGGTCTTCCCTTCTCTTTGCTTGCCATTTTCTGCAATAGAGATATTAGTCAGCAGGGGTTATCCTCCTCTGGCAATGGCTGCGGCTATCTTTATCTGTATGTTCCTTCTGTTTGGGTGCTCTCCTGTGGAAACGGCCTGAGCCATACCTGCAATTTAAAATTTTCTAGTAGCCTCCCTTTTAAAAAGGTAAAAAAACAAAACAAAACAAAAAACCCACCAAACCTGGCAAGGGACTAGAGAGCTGGCTTTGTGGTAAGAAAGCTTGCTGCTTTTACAGAGAACTAGGATTCCATTTCTAGGATCTAAGTCAGGCAGCTTACAACTGCCCGTAACTCTAGCTGTGGATTATGCAATGCCCTCTGCCAGCCTCTGTGGGTATGTGAGTGCACATACCCACGAGTGTGCTATACACAAAATTAAAAAATAAAAATATGGCTGGCAAGTTGGTTCAGTGGGCAAACGTCTCTGCTGCCAAGTCTGATAACCTGAGTTTGATACCCAAGTCCCAGGTGCTGGAAGGAGAGAATTCAGAAAAAGATCCCTCACATGCATAATCTCCACTTGTATACCATGGCGTGCACACGTGCACGTGTGCACACACACACACACACACACACACATACACACTAAAATGTAATAAAATGAAAAATAAGAATAAAAACATAAATCTTTAAAAAATATAAATAAAAAGAAACAGGTAGATTCAAGCTTCCATTTCTCTGGAAGATACCGACTTCTAAACTCACACACACCTAGTGCCCACGGCTTCTAACCATATGTAATCCATTAATGAATATTTTATAGTTGGTTAGTCATACTCAGTCTTCAAAGCCTGCTCCCCGCATGAGAAGTGGTTTTCTCAGTCTGTCCTCAGCTGTCATACAACTGTTCCATAGACTAGCTCATTGATATCACCATAGTGCTGTGAGCTTGCTACCACTGTCCTTCTCATTTTATTTGTATTTTTTTGGTTTTTCGAGACAGGGTTTCTCTGTGTAGCCCTGGCTGTCCTGGAACTCACTTGGTAGACCAGGCTGGCCTCGAACTCAGAAATCCGCCTGCCTCCGCCTCCCAAGTGCTGGGATTAAAGGCATGTGCCACCACCACCCGGCTCGTCCTTCTCATTTTAAAAAGGAGGATATTAAGCTAAAAAAGACGTAAGAAGTTGCAGAGGGCAGAGCTAGCATTCAGACCTAGACTTAGAGGTAGTAGATGGGGCTTCTGTTCCCATATCTTTGCAGCAAGTAATGTATTCCAGTCCCTCAGAAGATATCCCATCAGAACGGATGATATCTGGGGCTCCGTGGTCAGTCTTCTGTCTCATACTGCTTCATGAGGGAATGTCTCCATCTCTAGTCCAGCTTCAAGAGGGGTTTCTTCAACATCCAGTTCCACTTAGAAAAATCCCTCTTACTCCTCCAGGATAATTTCAGCACCCGTGGTAGGGACTGTTCATTTCTCTGTCAGCCTCACCATATTGTCCCTCTTGGACTGGACCCTTCAAACACATTATCCTCAGACATCTACATCCAGGTAGGACTTGCTGTCCCTACACTAGTGACATCTGCCCTCCAAACCCTCTGCAGTTCCTATTCAGACAGTGGCAGAGAAGCATTCCTTCTTCAGGGGAGCCTTTTAACAGATTCTCTGCCCCCAAAGCCCTTTAAACCCTCTAAAACCTCTTGTAACACTTGGCCCAAGTGTCCAGTATAGACTCCAGTAAGAGTGACCACCCTGTAGATAACGACACCGGTGGTGGATGTAACTGGTCTGTTTCTCTGCCTTTATTTTTGTTGCTTGTTGTTTCAGGAGGGATTGTAAGACCTTCTGAAGCAAAGGCTGAGTCTGTGTTGCTTCTTCCTGTATGTCCAGATACACAGTCCATATATGATTACACCTGGTATGTCTGTTTGGGAGCCTACTTAAATGCTGGCTTAAAATCTTTTGCTAAATAAGATTGGGCCCCTCAACACTTTATAATTCCTTCCCTGAGAGACTACTGGTAATTAAAGATTGTTAGAGAAAGAGTGTCATTTTCTTGAGTGGCATAGATACTGATTAAGTAGCTTTTACTGGGACAAGAAACAATAATTAAACTCAGTGGACTATACACAGAGAGGACTTGGAGGCAGGAAGGGAGTTTGTTGACAAGAAAGGAAAACAGGTAGAAATGACTAAAATTCATTATAGAAATGTATCAAACTACCAAACGTAAGTGTCTAAATTAGGGTTTCTATTGCTGTGAAGACACACCATTACAACCTCTTAAAAAGGACAACATTTAGTTGGGGATGGCCTATGGTTTCATCATGGTGGGAAGCATGGCAGCATGCAGGCAGACATGATACTGGAGGAGCCAAGCATTCCACCTTTGGATCGGCAGGCATCAGAGAGAGAGGGCAACACTGGCCAGGCATGAGCTTCTGAAACCTCAAAGCCTCACCCGCCGACACACTTTCTCCAACAAGGTCACATCTCCTAATGCTCAATTTTCATTCAAACCACCACAAGCTCAGTGACCTTTTGACCACCCAGTGCCTGCCCAGGTTGCTCTTGCCAGTGTCCTGCTTAGAGCCACTGTGTTGATGTCCTGGGGTCTGCTTAGTTGAGTCCTCTGACCACTGTCCTGTAGGTCCCCAGTATCAAGCCTCAGCACACCTCTGGATAACCATCTTCTTTCCGTCTGGAACCCACTCTGAAATCCTTCTTGCCCCTGGAGCACTCACTGGCTCATCATTCCTCTGGAAGGCCTCCCTGATTTCCTTTGATGGACTTGAGGCTCCTTACCCATCAGGCCCAAGATCTCATTATTGGTGCTTTGGGGTTTTGGGGGGTTCTTTTGTCATATTCATAGAGGAAAAGGATTATGCCCTCTTTATTTTCCTATTCTCAGTTCCTGGTATGTAATATTTGTTAATTAAATGTTTATTTATAGGATTATAAGTCTGGGCATGGTTGTTTATGCTTGTAACCCAGGGAGCCTGAGGTAGAAGATTACATTGGATTTAAGGCCACTTAGTTAAAAAAACAAAATAAAACAAAACTAAGGGATAGGGAGAAAGGTTGAAAAAACAAAGCAATTTCTATACCAGTGTAGACCAGCCCTTCCCAACCAAGGCTATATGAGAAATTTAAACTCTAATATCCAAAGGCAGCCTGTGTTATACATTAACTTCTCTCTTATGTTTCTGGAAAGACTCTAGTTGTTTGGCCATTCTTGGGACAATTGACAAAATTCCAGCCCTTTGTTATAGGGCTTCATCCCCAGTGGAATTCAGGTCAAAGAAGGCAAATATAGACAGCTCAACCCTGTTTATGTAGAATACTTGTGACATAAAGGCTTACAGAATATAGATAAGAAGAGTGTTAGCAATGGGCACCCCTACACTGTAGGACGTCTTTCCAATCTTCTTTTCACTGCTAAATATCCTCTGACATTTCTAACTTTGTAAAAACAAGAGTTCGAGGCTGGAGAGATGGCTTGAGGAGGAAAAGTAGCGTGTGCAAATTCGAGGGCCTGAGTTCAGATATGGAACACCTACATAAAGACTGCATGTGGCATGGTACCCCAGGGTTGCTGATGGGTCAGGGCAGGAGTCTGGCCAGCCAGCTTAACAAAAACACAAAACGGAAAGGGTAAGACAGACAGTAATAGACAGAGACACCTTATGTCCTTCTCTGGCCTCTTGAAATGTTTCCTAGATAAAGCAAATTAGAGGAGGAGGCAGAATCACAGAGTAGAGTGTTCTCAGTAAAAGACACAAACAAGTAAACACAAAACAAAAACAGGCATTGGTGTGACTGTCAGCTCCCTGGGTTCAGCATCTGTGCTTGTTTCTGGATTTCTCAGGAAGTCTTTAATAGACACACAACAATTAGTACAGTCTCAGGTCCTATCTAGAGAATACATAGTTTTCTTTTATTGATTTTTAAATTCTATTTTATGTGTATGAGTATTTGCCTGCATGTATATATGTATGCCATGGGCATGCCTGGTCCTCACAGAAGCCAGAAAAAGGCATCAGATCTCCTGGAACTGGAGGTGGTTGTGAGCTGCTGTGTGGGTATTACTGAATTAGAGTCCTCTACAAGAGCAACAAGTGCTCTTAACCACAGAGCCACCTCTCCAGCTCCTACCCAGTTTTCCTACTAGCTAAGAGTGAACATGGTTGAGGTTCCCGGGAGCAAATGTGGGAGGAGACCCAGCTGCTAATTCATTTTCACAGCTCTGTTCTGACCAGCCTTATTCCTGAGGTGCGAATGTGACCTTACCTAACTTATAATTTATCCTTTTCTCTACCAGTGACTACTGAAACAAGCAGATTTGATGAAAAAAAAAAATAGGAACTTTACTTAGTTCCTAAGTGTGGTAGTTTTAATGAGAATCCACACACACACACACACACACACACACACACACACACACAGGCTCATATATTTGAATGCTTGCTTCGTCCCTAGTGGGTGGAACTGTTTAGGAAGGATTGGGAGATAATGGTCTTTTAGAGGAGGTGAGTCACTAGGGATAGGCTTAGATTTCCAAAGCCCGTACCAGGCCCAGTTTCTCGAACTCTGCTTTCAACTTGAGGATCAGGATGCAAGCTCTCAGCTGCTGCCCCAGCACCATGCCTGCCTGCTGCCATACTTCCTGCTATGATGGCCATGGTCTCACCTTCTGAAACTATAAGCAATTAAAGGTTTTTTAAAAATGAGTTGCCTTCGTCCATTGCCTCTTCACAGCAATAGGAGAATAACTAAGACGCTAGGATTCTCCCATCAAGTCACTTATTAGTTCACAAAGAGAAAATAGCAACTGGCTTATGCCACCTTAACCAACTATTCGCATGAGGTGTCACCAGTGTCAGGCTGGGTGAACACCGTGCGCCTCCTGAGAAAATGCTGAGAGGAAAGCACAGCCTCCCACTGTGCTGCTCTGGCCCCAGTGCATAACTCAAATCTGATCGTGAAGAAAAATCAGATGAACCCCAACTAGGGAACATTCTGCAAAACACTTGGCCTTTACTTTTCAAAAAAATGTCAGGGTCATGAGAGACAACTGAAGTGTGTTAGATTAAAGGAAGCTAAAGACACATGACATTAGGCCTCATATGTGATCCTGGGTGGTATCCTGGAAAAGGGGGAAATTTTTTTGTTTCTGTTTTTGTTCAAAAGTCATTGCTTGAAACTACCAAAGAAATCTTCCTGAGACCTTTATATTAGACTCTAGTTCTGAGTCAGTGTCCAGGCCCCACATTGATCATAACACTGTGTTCATGTGAGGAATGACTTTATTTCTAGGAAAATAAAATATTTAGGGTGTGACAGTGCCTACAATTTTCTTTCAGGCATTTAAATAACTTATGCATATTATATACTAATAGAACAGCAGCACACATTAACCAAGGGGGTGGTTATCTGGGTGAAGAGTAGATGAGAATATAAGTATCGTTCTTGCAATCTTTCTCTAAGAATAAAATTGTTTCAGAAAGCAAAGTGGCCATCTCTGCAGCCTCCAGTTCACGGTGTTCTGACACTGTGGACACAGAGCTGTGGCGTGGCTGCGTCTTGTGTGGCCGCCACTGCTCGTTTCCGATATTGTTGAGTGTTCCTCAGCATCTGTCCCTCCTGACCTCTGCAGGGAACAGAGGGAAGACCTGGTCTCTGTTGGCCTCAGAGTTCTTTCTGCTATACCAGCTATTGCTGCTATTCTAAGAGACTTCCTGGTTTGTGGCTGGCCTCAGGGGCATCTGGTCAGCCAGCTCTGACCACCCCTACTCCCCATTTCCTGATTTAAAGTAGACCTACCACAGTCCTGGGAGAGAAGTTTGTCACACAGACTTTGAAGTGTATTTAAATCCAAACACATACCTGTGCACTGTAAGATGCTGTGGTTCAGCCCTTGATAGTAGATAAGAGACAAGCCACACATTTGCCTAATAAAGATGGGTCTGCCCGTGTTGGCATTGTGACATATAATTGTCATTCCAGCACTCAGGAGACTGAGCAGGAGGATCCTGAATTTGAAGTCATTCTGTCTCAAAACAAGACCCACAAAGCAAAAAAGTATCCCCCAATGCCTTGAGAGAACCCAGAGTTGTACATTTCAGTAGAAATCTTACACTTCTAAAAGCAGAATCTTTTTATTAATTTTTGATAATTTCATAATACATGCAATGTACTTTGATGATCCCCCAATTCCTCCCCCCAAACTTCTGTCCTCCACCCCCTTCAGACTGATTCCAGTTTGTTCTGCCCCCACCCCCAACATTTTAAAATCCAGTTTGCGGAACCTTTTGTACTTCCAGCTGGGTTTCTCAGTGGAAAGGTAATGGTGGGGGCCAGATCTTGGGTTCAAAGCAGGATCTCCAAGTTGGGGCTGTAATGGTTTGTGGTGGGTAGGCTCGAGGGCCTCTCTCTCTGTAGTGTTCTTCTGAAACAGCCGAGCTCCAGTGGGCAGAGGAAGGGAGACTGTGATACGAATTTTTGTTCCTCTTTTCTACCTTTCCTTCCCAGTCCTCACTTGCCAGAACTATTCCCTTCTCCACCATTCATGGCTGTCTACCCTCAAGCCCAGCCCAAAATAAACATTGTTGTATTCTCTGTGCGTGTTGGAGCTTAAAAAAATCGTGCCCACTCTTTCCTTTTTGGAGGTCTTTAGACTAACTTCTGCCAAGTACTCTTGCTTCCTTTCTTTCCCTCCCTGGCCCCAACATTTTAATGCCCATCCAACTGGCCAAGCTATTTACAATTCTAACTTTGGAAGTCAGATGAGTGAGGATTCTAACATCTCAGGAAGGAAGAAAAGCAATAGAAAGTTTTTGCCCAACCTGAATTTTTGCAACTAGTGAACTTACTTCAGCCATGACTTGGCCCACATCAAATTGACAGCTAGCTGAGCATTTCAACTCTTTCCTGTTCTGAAGAAAGTGGTAGCACCAGGCAGATCCAGTTGCTTTTGCTCCCAGGCCTGTCCCTACTCATACATGGGACAGCCATTGATTTGTTTGTCTGTGCCTCCCTCATCTCCCATCCAAGGGGTCTTATGTACAACCTGGGCACTTAAGCAACATCCAGTGAGCCGGGAGTAATGGTGCAGACCTTTAACCCCAGTACTTGGAATGCAGCGGCAGACAGATCTCTGAATTTAAGGTTAGGCTGATCTATATAGTGAGTTCCAGGAAAGCCAGAACTACACAAAGAAACCGTCTTGAAAAAAAAACCCAAAAACAAACAAACAAAAAATGTCTATACTTTAGCTGGGCAGTGGCGGCACACAGTTCTAATCCCAGCACTTGGGAGGCAGAGACAAGCAGATCTCTGAGTTGGGGGTCAGCCTGGACTACAGAGCAAGTTCCAGGGCTACACAGAGAAACCCTGACTCAAAAGAACAAAGACAAACAAATACATAGATAAATAAATGAATAGAAAAGAAACATGCAGCGATGGTCGTGTGTGGATTTGGTGATGATGGATACAGGTGAATTTGGGTGCACTTTCAGGGTGGTCCAGTTGCAAACTGCTGGTCAGTCCCTTCAGCCAAGCAGTGCTTGTTAAGTGCCTTTTGCACGGTGGCACTCTTAGGCTCCTGAGTTCAAACAGTGAACGCAAGGACAGAACACTCACTTAGCAATCTCCTACAATGTTGCCTGTGCCCTGGACAGCTCTCCGCCTGACCCTACCTGCCTTGGCGTTTGGGGGAGAATTGGTGCAGAGTCAAGGACACAAACTCCGGAGCAGGTGAGAAATGCTGCAGCTAGCTCATCTGAGCACTGCTGCAAGCTCCTTTAATACCCTCCACCTGAGCCCCCATTGGTCCCAGGAAAGTATGTGTCCTAAACAGAAGTTCCTGATTGGCTGGCATTATTTGCACTAGCAATTGGTCTCTCAGGCAGTCCTCAATTAGGTCCTCCTGCAGTTGCACGGCCCCAGCATTTACATTGAGGCAGCCCCTCTGTTCTGCTACACTATGTTAGTGTGGAGCACAGTTGAATTGACTGCTTTCAGTGGCTGTCTCCAGCGCAGGGAAGTCAATCAGCAAAGCAGATGAGCAGGTTGAGAGGTAATAAGCTGTTTATCAAGGGTCGTAATTGAGGAAGGCAGAAAAGCCAGGCCACAGGGAGTAATGGGTAAGATATTGGAGAGGCACCATCTGTGTCCATGAGTTGCATTCTCACTTTGAGGAGGAATGTTTTTAGAGAGTATTCCAAGCGCTCAGAATTCACTGCCTTAATATTTTAGACTTGTAAAGAGCAGAGAATTGAGTGATTGTAATGATTCCCCACTTTACATCAGAGGGATCTCATTGGTGTGGATTAAAAACCCTCCCTTGGGATCATGAAGGATTGATTGGCCACAACAGTAGGGTGCAGATAGAAGACAGACCCGTATATCTTGGCTCAGTTTGTAGAATCTGGAGAGCTTTCAGGCCAAAGCCTGTTCACTCCATGTGTTTATCTTTGCCATGGAAAACTTGCTTAAAAGGAGGATTTATTTTGAAAGTGCTGTGCCCACATTACATGAGGGAGCTTGCTTGAAAGTGGACATCCTCATCTAATCCTGTCAGGTGTCACATTCTGGGCACAAAGTGTAGGGATTTGCATTGCTTTACAACCTCAAGTGATTCTTGTCCAAGATCTGATTGCAAAACCCTGGCTGAGGTGATAGAGGGAGTGTTGGGGGAAACGCAGCGATCAGCACTTCCTGTAGTTTTGTGGGGTTAACTATTTACTTGTGAAGTTGGATTAGGCCCTGCCTACCCTGTGGACGTGGGAAAGGAAGGACGCTGTGGATGGCATGGTTTCCCCTTCGGTGGTGGATCTGGGAGTGGGTGCTTTCCTCCCACTGCCGTGCACCGGCTGTTAGCCTACTTTCTCCAGCCTATCTGTGTGTGGGGGCTCAGACCAGTGCATTCATTGTCTTGTATACCATTGACAGGTAAGCACCTGACCACCATCTTGATAAACCAAGATCTCTTGAAATTGTACATTGCAACCCCAACACAGAATATTAAATATTGAAATGCAGGCATCATTAGTTTCAGTTCTTTAATGTAGCCTGACATGTAAGTCTAATTACCCTTCTTGCCTTTCATATGAGGCGGTGTTGAAATATTAATATGTATGGTAACATCCCAACAGTGCCAGGGTGCTTTTGTTCCCCCAGGGACATGTGGCAACATCTAGGAACATTTAAAAATTAGTACATTTTATTTATTGGAACAGTGTGCATATGTGTGTAGTCGTGAGTGCCATGGCATGAGTGTGGAGGTCAGAGGACAAACTCCAGGAGCCTGTTCCGCCACCGTGTGAGCCTTGGATGGAACACAGGACTTCAAGCACAGAAGCAAGTGTCTTTACATAGTGAGCCATCCTGTTGGCCCAGGAAATAAAATTTTTTAAAAAGGATTATTTACTACTTATTTTTATGTGTATTTGTGCTTGCCTATGTGAATTTATGTGCACCAAGTTTGTACAGGTGCCCATGGAGGCCTGAGTACATCAGATTCCTTGGAACTAGAGTTATAGGTGGTTGTGAGTTGCCTCCTCTCTCTCTCTCTCTCTCTCTCTCTCTCTCTCTCTCTCTCTCTCTCTCCTTCTCTCTTGTGTGTGTGTGTGTTGGGAACCAAACTCAGGTCATCCACAAGAGTGATAAGCACTCATAATAATGGAGCCATTTCTCCACTCCCCCAAGACACATTTTTGATTGACACACAAGAGGAGCAGGAGGAGGAGTGGTTTAGAGATGCTCCTGAATGTCTGATGATAAATGGGACCACCCCTTCCCACCACCTGTGGAGCTGAACATGTCTGCACCAAGGTGGAAAAACAATGCAGAAGACTAATTGAATATCTACTCGCGGGCGGTGGTGGCGCACGCCTTAATCCAGCACTTGGAGGCAGAGGCAGGTGGATTTCGAGTATTTTGAGTTCGAGGCCAGCTGGTCTACGAGCGAGTTCCAGGACAGCTCGGACTACCAGAGAACCCTGTCTCGAAAAACCAAAAAAAAAAAAAAAAAAAAAAAAAAGAATATCTATCTCTGTTGTTACAGGCTAGGATTCTAAGTAAGCTTTGCGTTGTGTGTGTGTGTGTGTGTGTGTGTGTGTGTGTGTGTGTGTGTGTAATGCTAAAGCTAGTCTGTGGTTAGCTACCTAGATTGTGTGGGGATGGAAATCACTTGGGCAAGGAAGAGTAGGTCGACTTCTTCTAGAATGGAGAGAGAAGTTAGAAGTCAAAAAGTTAGAGCATCCAAAGCCATGCATGTGTAAGGCACAGGACTGGTGTGCTCCTGAGTGATTTTATAGTGGTTCTGTGAGGATTACAACATGTTCTGCAATACATAAGCAGTGATCTCTGTGGTAAAACAAATGAATGGACCTGTCATCTCACATTTCCTTTCTCTGTGATTGGAGCACCTGTAATACACTTCTCTAGCAAGAGCCCCTCATACATTTTGATCTACTTTAAATAATTGTTTTGATTTGGGTTTTTCTGAGACAGGTCCATGCTGGCCTTGAACTCAGTGAACCCAAACCAGCCCCATACTTGCAGCAATCCCTCTGTCTCAGCTTCCCCAGGGTCAGGGTTATAGGCATGTGCTACCAGACCCAGCTGGTATATTAGCTTTAGCCCTCACGTGGTACATTAGATACCCATACTTGTTCATTTTCTGTCTTTCCATCTGCTTTCTGTTTCCTTCCCCTAACTCAGACTGTGGTAACTGCTCTTGAATTCTCTCTATCTGTATTTTTGAGGGTTTTTTTTCTTTTTAACATTGCACATGTATGTTACGCTCATATAGGATTTGTCTTTCTGTGTTCCGTTTATTTCACATAGCATGGTGTCCTCCATGGGCCTCCATTTTGAAGCAAGCAGGAAGCATCTTTGTCCATCTTTGCTTCAAGCTGCCTCTCCCTTTGGGTGAGGATAGAAGAGACTTTCATTTAGAACTTAGTGGCCCCACTGCAGCCCGGCCTGCACTTGCTAACCCCAGTGCTGCCGCTGGCCTTGCCTGCCCACTGACAGCTGCAGACTGTTCTGCTCAGTGCACGCAGAGCTCTGCACGGCCTCCTCTCCTTGGGATCACGTTACTCTCTTGGACAGTTGGTATCCAAAGCAGGGACTCGGCCGTTGTTTTGTCTCCATGTCCTTACTGTGTGCTTTGGCAGGACCAGTGAAACTTAACTGACAAATTACCCTTTCATGTGGATGCATCAGGGGTTTCTATGGTGGCCCCTGCTCCAGGGTCAAGCAATTAAAAAATTTGTCCAGGAACGATTCAACTTAGATGATGACAGTTCCAGAACTATCTAAACCCTACAAAGCTACAGATTCATTCATTCCCTCACACCCCACCCTCTTCTTCTCTCTCCTCTCTCTCTCTCTCTCTCTCTCTCTCTCTTTCGGTGACAGATTTTTCATATTGTACCCCAAGCCAGTAACTTGAGGTAATTCTCCTGCCTTTGCCCCCTGGTTGCTGAGATTGCAGGTGTGAGCTACCACATCCTGCATTTTGTTTTTCTTAATACTTCTTTGTTCATTTCTTCAACTTCCTCAAGGTAGTTTTTCCCAAGTAAGGTCTGGGATTTTCATCACTGTACGGATCTTCTGTCTTATCTTCCTTATCCAAGTGGCCCTAGATCCTTGTCTGTTCTAGACCTACCTATTTCCTTCCTTACTTCAGAAACTGAATTTTACCTGGGCAAGCAGCATACATAACCTATGGAAAGCCCCAGATAGCTCTGCTGTTAGAGTCACCATTGATGAAACATCAGGACCAAAAGCAACTTAGGTAAGAAAGGGTTACATTTTCACATTGCTGTTCATTATATTATTCAGAGTTCTTTAGAGTAACAGAATTTACAGAATGAATCCCCCTCCTAAATAAATATGTAAATAAATAATGAATAAATCAATAAATAAATTAGATTTATTAGAATGGCTTATAGGCTATGGTCCACTGTGGAGAGCTGGTGTCACAAGATGATGGTTGGCAATCTGCCAGCCCTAGCTTGGGCATTACTGCACCATGATCAGGGCATGTAGATCTGGCATTACTGCTATGCATATTGCTTGTACATAAGATCAGGCCGTTTGACGTATGGGCGGAGCACCAATCCGGAATGGCTTCTGATTGGAGGAGACAGAGATTTAAGGGCGGGGAACGACAGTTGGCGGGCTTTTTCAAACGTTAAAGGTTTCCTGAATAAACGGTGCTGAGAAGGAGTTCCCGTGGCCGTTGTCTTCTGTCTGCTGGTTGGATCGGGAGGTGACAGTCCACCTTATCTAACAATGGCCACCTATAAATAGAAGGTCTAAGAGTCTAGTAGTTGTTCAGTCCATGAGGTTGGATGTCTCAGCTGGTCTTCAGTATACACTTGAATCTCAAAGAAGTAGACTCTAAGGGCAATAAAGACTTGGTAGCAAGGCAAGAGGAAACAGGCAAAGAGCAAAACCTTCCTTCTTCCATGTCCTTACATAGGGTTCCTGCAGATGGCATGGCCCAGATTAGAAGTGCGTCTTCCTGCCTCAAAAGATCTGGATTAAAGGTGTGTCTTCAGATTAGAAGCGGATCTCCCCACTTCAAATTAAGCAAAACTCCTAATGGTGTGTCCCATTTAGGGGTTTTAGTTAATTCCGATATGGTCAAGTTGACAACCAAGAATAGCCATCACAGTCATCAGAGGACAACAGGACAGGAACTCAGGCAGCATAGGAACCTGGAGCAGGAGCTGATACAGAGGCCTTGGAGTAGTGCTGCTTAACCACTTGCTGGTCATGGTTTTATCAGCCTGCTTTTTAAATAGAATCTAGGACCAGCACCCCAGGGATGGTAACACCTACAATGCGCTGGGCCCTTCCTCACCAATCACTAATTAAGAAAATGTCCTTTAGGCTTGCCTACTGCCTGGTCTTATGGAAGGAAGCACTCCCTCCTCTCAGGTGACTAACTTGTGTCAAGTTACATAAACCAGTCAGCACAGACCCCAATGCTGCCTTCCTCTTGCCTGTACTGCCCCCCTCCCGCACCGGTCTTTCTTGAGCATTCTCAGGCAGTTGCTCTTGCCCCCACAGTAGCTAGGACTCTGGGCTGAGCTCATTAGCTTCATGCACCAAGTTCACAGGTCAACCCCTCCCCCACCTACTTCTGCAGGAGGAAGTGTAAGGTGCACACTCAATCCTCCTTTGCTCCCCTGTGGGGAGCCTATCCGCCATGCCATCTTTTCTCCACTACAAGTTTACAAAATCACAAAAGTTAGTCTAGAAGCTGTCTCTTACTTTCCATGGGTGGGTAGTTGTGGCCTTCCCAGCCTTGAGCAGCCTAAGCAGACCTTGAACAGTTGCCAGGACAGGTCTTATCAACCTGGACAGGGACATCTGCCCTGGCTGCAGTTGCAGGTTTCCATGGGAACTTAGCTGTTTTGGCTGCCTGCGCTGACCTTGCTCTGCAAAGTACTCCAGCTGAAGCAGGGGATGGGTTTTGTGGGTTTTCCCTTTATATATGCTGTGCTTATTATTAAACTTGGAGTCTTGATCAGAACCTTGACTTGGCTTCATTTTTCTCCCTCTGCCCTTTTCATATCCAGCCTCCCTTTCAGGTAAACCCAGGTATAGGTAGTAACAAAGGTATAGGTAGTGCAAACACACTGGAAACCCTTGTAGCTTAATTCTTTTAACTCCATAAAGCAAGGCTGGCTGTCAGAACAGACATTCTGTCAAACCACAGTCCACATCCCACCGTCCTCCTGGGCACTGGCATCTGATCACCTCCCATGCCACCCTAAACCACACAAAGCCTGACACTCATGCCTACTTCTCCCTGGGAGCGGGACACGGATCCTTGGTGTACTCTCTTTCATCACCACCTTCCTGTCATCATTTCTTAGTCAATCTGCCACTGCCTCCTCATCCTCTTGGCCACTCAGGGCAGCCCTCAGTTTCCTCATTCACCTGTGATACCACAGCGTGTGTGCCCAGGTCTTCCCTCACAGTCACTGTGAATGTAGCCTTCAGCCACCTGGGCTAATTCCTCATCTGTGGTGAAATCCATTTCTCACAGACCTCCCACACCCATGGATATTATCTTCGTGTCCTTAGCTGGACACGCTCACCTCACTCCAGTCCTGTTTGCTCGCTCAGAGGTTGTTTGAAACAGCCTGCAGTATTTAAGCCCTCATGGACTCGACTACTGCCTGCTGTTCCAAAGCCCTGTTCTTCCCAGGCAGTGGAGGTGGAGAGGGGTGAGTTGGATTTCTCAACACCTCTACTTACACAGGTACGTCCTTGGGAAAGTTAAATTCAGATAGCAAAACAGGGAAGTAGACGTTTTAGGGTTTGGTAAGATCGGATGTAGGCTTACCCTTCTCACTCCGTCACTCTCTTGACAGCAAGTATCCATAGGGTCAATTTGCCACTTCCTTTTTTACTGCTTTGAGATATCTGTTCTCTTTTGTCTGTAGTGGTTCATTCTTAATTTCATGAGAGTTAGGTTTGGGGGGCCTGTAACCAGTAATACATCCTGCACAGGTCCATCCTTCTCTAGGTCCTCCTCAGTGACCCTTTAAGATCCTCAGGTTTCCTCACATTGCTTTTGTGTATCCACATTCACTTGTTTCCTGCCTACATCCCAGTCAGTCCCTACCTCCTTGTAACCACTAGCTTCTCTACATCCCTAAAATTCACTCATTTCGGAAGTAGATTATTGGGAGCTGGTGAGATGGCTCATCGGGTGAAGGCACTTGTCACCATGCCTGGTGACCCGAGCTTGAGTATCATGATCCGCATGGTAGGAGAGGAGAGAGCTGAGTCCTTCCTTCAAGCTGTCCTCTGATATAGTTTTCTTCTTCTTCTTCTTCTTCTTCTTCTTCTTCTTCTTCTTCTTCTTCTTCTTCTTCTTCTCTCTAATTCTTCTTCCTCTCTCTCTCTCTCTCTCTCCTCTCTCTCTCTCTTTTTCTCGTCTGTGGTGAAATCCATTTCTCACAGACCTCCCACACCCATGGATATTATCTCTGTGTCCTTAGCTGGACACACTCACCTCACTCCAGTCCTGTTTGCTCGCTCAGAGGTTGTTTGAAACAGCCTGCAGTATTTAAGTATGTATATATACACATATATATGTATATATATATGGATGGATGGATGGATGGATGGATGAATCGATCGATCGATAGATAGCATGGTTGCATATACTTTAATCCTAGCACTTAGGAGACTGAGGTAGGTAGATCTCTGTGAGTATAAGACCAGCCTGGTCTACAGAGTGAGTTTCAGGACAGCCAGGGCTATGTAGAGAGACCCTGTCTCAAAAACCAGAACAAACAAAATATATGCACATAATTGGAATTACACAGCATGTAATCTTTAAGTTCCTTTAACTTAGATGATAGAACAAGATATAAGTAATAGTAATAATTATAGTAATATGGTATGAATAATAATTCACTTGTACATCATTGATTCAGAAAATGTCACTTTTAAGCATCATCTCTCCAACTGCTAGAAGTATAGACAATGCTATTATGCCTCTGTTCCCTTCTGTTTCCAACTGCCTAGTGTGGTATATATAACATAGTTGGCCTTCGCACAGTTTCTTTAAGGTGAAATAGTTTACATATAGACTAGAAGCTCACCCCCCCTTTTAAGATTTATTTTTACCCCATGTAGTAGTTTGAATATGCTTGGCAAACAGGAAATGGCACTATTAGAGGTGTGGCCTTGTTGGAGAAAGTGTGTCATTGTAGGGATGGGCTTTGAGAGTCTCCTTCTGGCTGTCTTTGGATCAAGATATAGAACTCTCAGCTCCTTCTCCAGCACCAATTAAATTGCCTTGCTCATGGTGTCTCTTCACAGCAATGAAACCCTAACTAAGACACCTTACCTCCACTTCCCTTCCTTCACTTCCCCCTCGGTCTGTCCTTCCCTCTTCTCCTTCTGTGTTCAAGGTGTGCATGTGCATGTGTGTACACCTATGCGTGATTACATACAGTTACCTGAGGAGGTCAGAAGGTGTCAGATCCCGTAGAGCTTCAGTTCCAGGCAGTTGTGAGCCATTTGACATGGCTCTCGGGAACCAAACTGGAGTCCTTTGCAAGAGTAGCAAGTGCTCTTAGTTACATTTCTTCCTTGGGGCTTTAATAAGAAATTTTTTTCTTATCAAACACATAGTCTCTTAAAAATCCATTACACTTTTGTGTATGAGTAGAAAAACACCTTCAAAGATAAGCCTGTTCTATGTGAAGTGGTTTGTAAAGCTACAAAGTAGAGGCAGTGGTCCAGTAGCCTGAGTAAGGATAGGGTTAAATTGGTATGCCCTGGGTGGGGAGCCAGGCACTTAGGAGGGAGCCGGGAGAGGCTATGGGCCGGTCCTGAAGAAACTATATTCAAGTGAGGGAGACAAGAGACAAATCCTAGTTTAAAAAGTAAGTAAGCCTGAACACCGTGTCCCCCAGTGCACCAGGACAGTGTCTGTATAGGAAGGTGTATAAGTATAAGCAGTTCCTCCAGGGAGGCTGTGAGTGTGGTCACCTGTGATCTAGCTCAAGTGTTTCCACATTTTATAAGCTAACTGAACTGACTACCAGAAGATGAATTGTTCATGTCATAATTATGGTTTTGTTACTGTGATAAAATACTCTGATAAAAGCAACTAAGGAGAGAAAGTTTATTTTATATGTATTACTTATTCACTAGAGGGTAGGGCGTGCATGGGCCATGGCACATACAGAGGTCAGCAGACACCTTTTGGGAGTCTGTTCTTTCCTTCTACCCTGTGAGTCCTAGGGGTTGAACCCGGGTCATCATGCTTTACAAGAGCCTTTTCCCCACTGAGCCATGTCACCAGCCCAGAAAGGGCATATTTTTAGCCACAGTCTCGTCATTGCAGGAAGTCACATTGCAGGACTGTTGACCACAATGTACCGATAGTCAGAGCAGACAAAAACAAATGCATGCGTGTGCTCAGCCGACTTTCTCCACTCTGGTGCGGTTCAGCATTCCTTGCCTAGCAAACGGTGCATCACCATGGGTGGGTCTTCCCACCTCAGTCACCATAATCAAGACAATCACCCACCCATAGGCGTGCCCACAGACGAGTTCTAACCTTCCCTTATCTTATCAGCTTGACAAGACAACACATCATTTTAAAGTCATAACTTCCACCCCTACTCCACAAAATCTCATTGTTAATCTCATAAACTTGTCCAACCTGAACAACTCCCATATCTTTAAAAATCCCAACACTTTAAGAAATACTCTCTTCACAATGACGTCTATAAAATAATTTAAAAAAAAAAATCAAGCTATATATATATATATATTGGGACAAAATAAACATCCCCATTTCGAAATAGGAGAATGGCATAAAGCAGTCTCACCAAAACAAATTCAAACTCTAGCAGGGTAAATACCAAACCCTGAAACTCTATGTTCAACATCTAGAGCTCATGATGAAATCTAACAGGCTCCAGTGGATGGGATACCCACTCCTCCAGCTCTCCTACCTCAGCACATACAGATTCTTCCTGAGGCTGGCTATCCTACATACCTGCAGCTCCCCTTGACCAATGCTCCACAGTCCTGACATCTTCAGTATCCTTTGGTCTTCATGAAAACTTAGGCTTCACCATGGTCTCTGTGTAGGGACCCATCAGACCCTGCCCTATAGTGGCTCTCCGTGTCTTCCTCAGTCTTGGGATTTTTTTTTCTTTTTTTTTTTGGCTTTTGCCTATGGAGTGGTGCCATCAACACTGGTACCATGTGGAGGATGGTTTGACATTGTCGAGTTTTGATGCTAGCTTAAGGTGTGTATCAGATGGGCTAACCCTGAGGAAACCCTTCGATATTCTCCCAGCCTCTGCAAGTACTGCTGATCTGTCAGCTACAGGTGCTCAGCCGCAGCCAGAATAACACCATTCTGCCTTGAAAGTTCTCCCAAAAGTTAGACCATTATCTTTAAATTTAGTTTCTCTCAGTTCTCAGGACAGTAGGGTAAGTAAAGCTAGATTCTTGACCAAAATAGCACATGATTGGCTGCTGTGTGTTCCTGATGAGTCTTGTTTCTTCCTTCTGCAAGCTCCACTGTCTGCATATCCACTGGTCTCCTTGCATCTTCCAGACACCACTAGAACAGCGCATAAGCGCTGCTCCCTTAGGCTGACCAGACAGTTGTGCCTGAAAACTTTCCAGAGTCTTGGCTCTTGTAACTTCGCATTTAAGGCTTCAGTATTATCTTCAGCAAAGGTTTCCTAATAAGGTCTTTGGCACTGTTTTTTTAAATGTATTTCAATAGAATGATACACTATGGTATGACATATTCTCAGTCTAGAATTGGTAGAATATCTGCCTAGTTAGAACTGGAGTTGAGGGACAGGTTATTTACAGTAGAAGGGAAAAGGAAAAAAAATAATAACTTGAGTGTCAGTTTACTTATGTTTGAAACAGGGGCTCATTGTGTAGGAGAGGCTGGTCTTGATCTGACAATCCACCTGCCTGAGATTCCTGAGTGCTAGGATTAGCCTTCAAAAATGTCAGCTTAAGATAAAAAGGGTTTTATCCTTTTAGAATCAAAGAATCCATTATCCTCAAAGAAAATGACCAAAGTCTAGCCAGGTGTGGTGGTACAGTCTCCAGTCCCAGTATGAGAGAGACTCAGACAGGAAGGTTGCCAGTTCCACATGAGCTACATAGTGAAATCCTGCCTGCAAAGGGGAAGAGAGAAAGTAAACCAAGTAATGAGATGCAGTTTGAGGTCTAGGATGGGTAGCTCAGTAGATAGAGCACATAGCATGTGAAGCCCTGGGTTCAGTCCCCAAGGAGATGGGTGTGTGTGTGTGTGTGTGTGTGTGTGTGTGGTGAGTATATTTAGCCTTTCAGATAGAAAAGCTAAATATAGTAAATATATTACTAAATATATAAATTTATTATAATAGCAATTGATGCCCATATAAGCTAGGATATAATTTTGCTTAATTGCTTTAGTTTTACTCTGTTGCTGTAATAAACACCACAACCAAAAGCATCTTAGAGAGGAAAGGATTTATTTAATCTTACTTCCCATCATAAAGGGAAGCAAGGTCAGAAGATCAAGACAGGAACCAGGTGACAGGAATTGAAGCAGAAACCGGAAGAATGCTGCTTACTGGCTAGGCCCTGTGGCTTTCTCAGTTTGCTTTCTTATACAGCCCAGGCCCACCTGCCTAGGGATGGCACAATTCACAGTGCCTGGCCCCTCCTACATCAGTTGACAAGTCTTTTCTCAGACATGTCCCCAGGCCAGTCCGTGGGAGGCAACGCTTCATTGACTTCCCTCTCCCCAAATGACTCTTAAGTGTGTGTCATGTTGACAGCTGAAGTGACTGTGACACACCTCCGAGAGAATACAAGACAGCCAACCGTTGCCCAGGAACCAATGCAAGCATGGAAACAATTATGTGAATTTTTTATAGACACTAAACAAAAGAAGCTCATGATTTATGAAAGTATCTATCCATCCCATGGTAAGTAGGTTACAGTAAAGTGGGAACATCTCTGCCACAGGTTTTAGATCCTGTGTGATGACAGTGTTAGCCCTTACGTGGTTGCGAGTTAATAATTCCGAAGATTTTGCCTGGTACTTGGAAGGATGTTGTATCAGGTACGTGGGTGCTAAAAGACTAATGGGGGTTATTAAGATAGCCCAAGATAATCTGGATTCTGGATCGGCAGCAATACAGCTCTCCCAAGTTGTAAAGTTCAAACCCCATAACTGGTTTAGAGTCTTCAACACAGTTTGTGTGGCCTTTTCCCTGGGAACTTCAGGTTATAGCACTGAACGATTAACAGCTGCTTAAATTGGTGTCTTCTTACTTTATCATCCTGAGGTCCAGGTGGGATAGCAGCAGCTCCACCATGTGACCTTGTGTTAATCCCACCGGCTGAGAATAAGACCACTACCACAATACTTTGAGCCAGATTTGAAGCAAGCTTTAATTAAATACTGGCCAAGATGGTGGACTCTGGTTAGGAGCATTCTGAGGTTCCCAGAAAATGGCTGTGAGTCACATCCCCTTTGGGTTGTGTCCTGAGTCAAATCCTTGACTCTGTGGCAGGTACCTGTTTACATTGGGATCTAATGACCATCAGCTTAATGGTACCCAGCTGAGAGTTATCATCTAGTCAGGGTATTAATGACACAAGGCCAACAGTAATTAGTAGAGACAGAAAGGTCAAAGGCCCTGCATTGGCTGACATCAGTAACTATCCAGGAGGAGCCTGAAAATGAGAATGGGACCAGTCATTTATTTCATCACAGGTCCCCCCCCATAACTCCTTTTTTGCAATATTTATTTATTTATTTAAGGACAGTGGGGTTATCTCTAACAGTTATAGAAACAATTTTCTCTTAAAGCCACACAATACTTCCTTGTTCTGTATAAAGCAGGTCAGGCACCCTATTGTATTGTAGACCAGTTTCAGCTAATCAATCTACCTGTTGATAGATCTGAGTCGATTTGGTTTTAACAAGTACCTGGTCTGTCAGTAGGCATGATAGGTAGCCATTTTGACCCCTATGTCAGGTCCTTTTGACCTAGCATTCCAGCCTGTTAAGGAGGACATGGGGTGACATACTCTACTCTCTTTAATTACTTCATGCTGAAATTAGGATGTCATCCTCAGATTCAGGTAATTTGGCATTCATCAGAAGCACCTGATGAGCTGACCCAGCTGGAGAAACAGGGAGCAATCACGTCAGCTGGACTGGTCCACATCAGCTTTCAGCAAGGCCAGAGCTCAAAGCCACTTGGATCAGTTTGTAGTCTGGAGCTGATTCCTGGGTGGTGTCTGTCATCTGAAATCTGTCTCAGCGGAAATCTGCTGAGACAGATATAAACTAGGGACAGAGTTAAAATTTAGGAAACTTAAAGGAAATACACGTGGAACTTTCAGGCCTATAGTCCTAGTAATTGGGAAGGAGAGAGTCTCAAGAAAGAGTGGGACAGGGGCTTGAGGAGATGGAAGCAGAGAGAGAGCAGGAGAGAGATCCCATCCTCAGGAATAGGCATGTGGGGAGACTTGGATGATTCTTCTCTGGAATCCTTTTCACTTGTGGGAGGCAGATTCAAGTCTTAGGACTCCTTTGACTCCCCAAAGCTTACATGAATTTTTTAGTTTACAAAAAGAGATAAAAGTTTGCCACGTTTGTAATCTGTAGGGAAATCTACATTGTGGAAAAAGCAGCTAACGGGTGTCTGTTAAGACAGCCAGAGTAGATTCCTACCATTGA
Organism: Mastomys natalensis; assembly: GCA_021653895.1. Lineage (NCBI taxonomy): Eukaryota > Metazoa > Chordata > Mammalia > Rodentia > Muridae > Mastomys > Mastomys natalensis. The sequence continues at coordinate 394,010 of JAJTUV010001284.1, forward strand.
ATCAGCAAAAGCTATGGCTTTGGGTTAAAAAAAAAAAAAGAACATTTATTTCTCCTCTGTCCAGTGGGATGGATATATAGATTTGACAGTTAATTTTAGCCCAATGAGCAGCACCTTTAAGTCTATACTTAGAAGACAACCAAATGAAATTGTCCTTGTGACTATAATAATGACCAGTGCTCTGCCAGCTTATCAGAATCTCATCGATCAATGTTAACACTCTGAACTTTTGAAATCATGGTATAACAGTAACATAGAGAGGGAAAGAAATAGGAAACATTCTCATTTTCATATACCTTAAGTCATTCTCTTAAACTTTACAACTTGAATTTACACCGTAAGTCACTTTCTTAGACCCTCAGAACTTACTTAAAGCCTTCACATCCTCAGACCTCTCTGTACCTTAGATCACATTCTTAGACCCTCAGAACTTATATAGACTTTAAACCTTTTTTCCACCTAGCCATTTACTGGAGGCACAAATAGTTCTTACTGAGAGAAGCCTTTGCAAAGCAAGTTCTTTGAAATAAAAGAACAGTAAAAAGTTACATCTGAAACCTGTTTGTCCTTTAATATGAAGACTGTTTGCAAGGAAAACCTGCCTACCTTTCTCAACAGGAGACTTAGTAGCTCTAGAAACAGCAAGGCCTGATTTTACATATGAAATAAACTATCATGGTAGCTGCGGCCTTGCAGGCAGGAGCTGCTTGCCAGCTGCTGTTAAACTGACAAAGCTACAGTTAGCCTAGCTGTCAATGCCATCAGAGAAGGATGCATTAGACCAGGAAGTATTCAAATGGCCTAGGTACCAATTAAAATGACCAAGACTTACCCATTACAGAGACGGTCACCCTAGGCTCCTGTGGTGTCCTTGATGGCTTTGGGGGGGCTGAGGTCCCAGGCCAGCATTGGTCTTCAGTCACCAGGCCCAGAAGATCTGAGAGACTTTTATGTGGAGGAGGTGAGGAACTTAGAGACTGACCTTACTTTGACCAGGGAGAGTACAGCAATCAACCCAACAGTGTCCAAAGTTTGGGCAGAGCTTTGATGGCAGCAAGGCATAAGGCAGTTATGCCCAGTAGTTAAGGCTACCACAATCCAGGCGAGGGCGTCCTGTCACATTTAGAGACCTAAATGTTTAATGTTAGATTAAACATTTTAAGTTCCAAAGTCAGCAGATCTCTAAAATGTTTTGAGGCCCAATATCTATTAAGTATATATGAACTAAATAAACTTTGCTTGTTTTTAGTTACTTGCTTTAGGCTTAACCTTGAAAACATTAAATAAAGCTTATTTCTGTAATTAATTACATTAGTACTTAGCATGACTACAAGTGAGGTTCTGAACACGTTACCAAATTTGATCATTTACCTGTGACTATTAACTTACCTGTCTTAACCATGGGCTAGCAGCATTTATTTATTCATTCATTTATTATTTATTGGTTTTTTTTTCAAGACAGGGTTTCTCTTTATAGCCCTGGCTGTCCTGAAACTCACTCTGTAGACCAGGCTGGCCTCGAACTCAGAAATCTGCCTGCCTCTGCCTCCCAAGTGCTGGATTAAAGGCATGCGCCACCACTACCCGGCTAGCAGCTTTTATAAGACTAGGATTTTGCAGCTTTATCTCTGTGAAGTTTGAGGTTTTTTTTTTTTTTTTTTTTTTTTACGGTTTCTTTTCGAGACTGGGTTTCTCTGTGTAGTCTGGGCTGTCCTGGAACTCGCTCGGTAGACCAGGCTGGCCTCGAACTCAGAAATCGCCTGCCTTGCCTCCAAGTGCTGGATTAAAGGCGTGCGCCACCACCGCCCGGCGAAGTTTGAGTTTTAAAAAATAACCGTTTCTGAATGAATTGAAGCTCTTTATATCAAAATAAAACTTTAACTCAAAACACAATCCAAATAGAGACTGAAACTTTCCTGAGCCATTTACAAGTGCACCACTATAGAATTTTAGTTTCTTATATTATTCAGATTATCAAATAGCTAAAGCTTAACAAAGTTAGCTAAGACAAAGGCGGAAGACATACATTCTTATGTCAGTCTCTTTCAGCCTGAATAGACCTCAGGTAAGGAGATCATCAAGTTCTTTGCCAGACTGCTCAGTCATTGTCTTGCTACATCATAAGATAGAATATTTAGTTTTTTGTTGTTTAGTGTTTGGTGCTCATAGCTGTGCCCCAACCTTTTTAGCCTTTCTTTATTTTTAAGGTCAGATATTAATAATATAAAACATTCTATAAACTTAAAATATCCCATAGTCTTATACATTTAAATATTTTAAAAGCTGTCCTTTTAAAAATATCCAGCTTTTTTAACTTAAAGTTTTCTGTAAAACTCCTAAACTTTCTGTTAAAGAAGTTTAAAATCTCTTAATTGTGTGCTCCTATAATAGTAAAAAATAAAGTACCTTTTTTTTTTTTTTAAAGAGGAAAAGAAAAAAAAAAAAACCAGAGCAAAACCATAATCTGGACAAGACAAAACCAAGCTCCAACAGTGCAAACAAGTCAATACTCAATATCTGGGATTCATTCACAATCCTCTGGGATTTCCCAGGGGCCTGGGTCACTTCTGTGGCCCTGTCCTAGGTATCATTCACAGCCTGCCTTCTAGGTCCCAGCTGGCTCCATTTCGTGGCAGCTGCTGTTTCTGGTGGCTCTCAATGCACCAGCATCTCTCCTGGGCTGTCTTCGGCTCCAGCCCTGCCACACAGTGCTAAGCCTCAGCTATTCTCTATGGCTACTTCATGCCTTTAAAACCAGTTCCACCTGGGCAGCTCATATTACAAAGTTTGGCTGCTAGCACAAGGAATGTTCTTGTATGTAAATGCATGGAGATAAAGCTTTAATACCATATAAAACAAACATTGTTTTTAAAACCTGTCTTTCATAAACCTTGGCTTATATGACTTTGTTTTCAGGACAGAAATTATTATATAACAATCTACCCTAATACAAAATCTCACAGACCCTGCACCTTCCTTGATTTATACCATGTGGTCACCTTTAATCAACGTGGTGGTGGTGAAGTCACATGACATTCATCCTCTACATCCCTAACAGAGATGGTTGCCAGCCACGTGGCTGCCTCCTTCCGGACGGGGGACAACAGCTAAGATGGTGTGGCAAACCACATGTTGCTTATATCCCAAAATGGCATCATGCTACATGTTACCTTTAAGATTACCTATGTATTCGTAGATTTTTAACTATCAATCCTATGGTACAAGTTTTAAGTTACTTTTTTTTTCAGAGATTTTACACCATATCCAATAAAGTTATAAATTGTGAGGTACAAAAAGTTCACGTAAACCAATAGTCTAATTCATTTGGCCATTCTGATTTGCTTTCTTTTATCACAGCATCAGGTGGATCCCCCTTACCCTGACATAGAGACTTTAAAAGCATGCCTGGGTCTGAAAAAAGGAGAGCCATAACCCAATTCCAGAGGCAGCTTTTCAATAAATAAGAACAACATAAAACAACTTTAATATTATCCACACCCAAAAGACATTTGAATCCTTGCTAAACTGAACCTAGTGGCCAGAAAGCTCATAGATAAATTCTGAGCCCTGGCCATAAAAGCAGCCATGGTAGTAGTGGTGCCTGGTGGCCGGCTGCAGCAGAGACAGCAACAATATAACCAAGAAAACAGAACAAGGAAGGTTACAAACTCAAAGAACAGTCAGAAACAAAATGTGGTAGCCACCAAACATTTATACCTTCAACTGAGCAAGACCCATTTCTGTCTTCAGCTCCGTGTTGGCAACAAACTTACAGACACGCCAGAAAACATAGACCCATCCACACATGCAAAACAGACAGACACCACAAACAGACAAAGCTCTCCAACCAACCAGAGCCAGCCAGACAGGCAGTGTTTCACTATTTGACCTAGAGAGAAGAATAATTGGGATCCCACTGAACCTCCTGCACATCCCAGATATAGATCACGCATAACAGAACAGACTGTGGCACAAAACCAGAAGGACTTCAGATGCTCGCAACTTTTCTCAACATGGCAGTTGCACTCGATAGTTCATAAAACTGAAGGCCACTTCAAAACCTTGGGTGGAACATCAAGGCATATGCTTCCTGAGGCCGCCCCTCAGTTCTGCAGTTCCAGAGTGACGGTCTGGCTTTTGAGTGGGTAGTCTGAATCTCACTGGGGCCTCCAGAAAATGTGAATCTGGTTGAGAATAAGACTCTTACCATAACTTGTTAAGCCAAATTTGAAGCAAGCTTTAATTACTGGCCAAGATGATGGACTCTGGCTGGGACCATTCTGAGGTTCCCAGAAAATAGCAGCAAGTCACATTTTTTCAGTGGCTTATAAAGACAGAACTCATAAAGCTATGTATTTTCTACCAGGTCCAATCAGGAGCAAGCATATATCTTGACGTACTTCCTGCCTGCATACCTCCTGCTTGTGTTCAATCAGGCATATATCCTTTGGTTCTTCCTGCCTACATATTTTCTATCTGTGTGATCAAGCACATCAGGTGCAGTTGAATCAATCAAACTCATTTAGGGAAGTGAAAACGTGGTTTTTTGTTTTTTTTATCATACATGAGTAACAATCTCCAGCATTTCAGAAAGTATCTTGTCCTTGGACAAGTGGGCTTACAGGTTAGAGACATTTTTGTTTTATGGATCTTTGAGGCATAATAGTTAAAACTTCAAACATAACTTAGCTCTCCATTGGTGTTGTCAGAGATGTACTAGATGTCCTCCTGTGTGGTCCCAAGCGGCTCACGTTTCTGCACTTCAGTCAGCAGGAAGGAGCAGAAAGGAGAAGAGGGACTGTGCTAAGGGGCGGGAGGAGGGGGCAGGGGGAAGCACCCTGGGAGTTGCAAGTAGGAATGCTGCCCCTATTTCATTGGCTAGAACTTAAGCACAGAGCATAACCAATTCCAAGAAAATCTGGGAAGTGTACTCTCTGTCTTAGCAGGCCATGTTTCCAGCTAAAACTCTGGGAGAAGTGGGTGTTGGGGAGGAGGGGTAGGGAGAAGAACAACTTCTTTCATATTTTCTCATGTGATAACACTCATGCACAGAGATGAATGGTGTGCTGGCAATGTGACTAGTGCTAAAGTACTCGCATGTGCGAGACATTGGTTCAGTCTCCAGCACTGCAGAAAAAGAAAGGGGAAAGGGAAGTATATTCACAGACATATATTTAAAGGAAATATTTCTTTTTAAATTACCATTATCTCTTTTTATTTGTTTCTCTTGATGTGACCCTTGTGTTTAATGTAACTTTAAAAAAAATCTTTTCATGGTCTTTAAAACTCACAGGTACAGTAAGAAGAATTGGAGTTAGCACCACATACCTGTTCCCAGCTTCAGTTAGCATTGTCCTAGGCATTTTCCCTGTGGCCTTCAGTTTTCCCTCTTTGTGTTTATTGTTTTGCAAAGTAGCTCTCTATCTATAAACATTTCTGGTTTTTAAATCTTATTTATGAGAGAGAGAGAAGAGAGAGAGAGAGAGAGGAGAGAGACAACGCACCTCAGATCCATGGCTATTAAAGAAAAACACTTGTGTTCTCTCTCTCTCTCTCTCTCTCTCTCTCCTCTCTCTCTCCTCTCCTCTCCTCCTCCTTCCTCTCCCTCCCTCCCTCCTTCTGTCCCCCCACCCCGTCTCTTGCACCATACATACAGTCACACTCTGGTCACAGTGCACATGCAGAGGTCAGAGGAAAACTTTCAGATGTTGATTCTTTCCCTCCACCATGTGGGATCCAGTTCATCAGACTTCCCAACACTTGCTTTTACCTACTCCGCCATCTTGCCATTCCCCCAGCCCAAATTAAATTGTTCATTTGTGACAATCTAGAGATTTTCTGTACTTCCCCACTGCCACACATCTTGTAAACCTGTAGTGCCCGATACATCATGACCAGATTCATCACTTCAGGGTCCCTCATAGCACCACACTCCACTCTCTTTATTCCCAAGGCAGTGTCTGTAGCTTTTGCACTCAGCATCCTCCTGCCTCAGCCTCTTAGGTGCTGGGATGATAGGCATGTACCAGCATCCCTCCTCTTCCCCATAATTCCTGGCACCCATTGCTATGCTATCTGGTTTTGTCTTCTGAAGATGTTAGGTCTCATACAGTATGTGACCCTACAACATGGGGTCAGCATAACTCCCTTCTGTTTCATCCAAGTTGTTGTATCGGAATCCATCCCTTTTCTCACAGAGGAGTACTCCAGGCACAGCTGTATCACTTTAGTCTTGTAAAAGTATAATCCACCTAACAATTCTTTCTTCCCTCATTTCCTCTCTCCTCCAGCAATGCCAAGTGAGGTCACCTCTGCAAAGCTGAGAAGTGATTGCTCAAGGACCTCCCTGCAATGGTACACCCGAACCCAGCACAAGATGAGAAGACCCAGCTTGTTATTAAAAGACACCCTCAAGTAAGCACAACCCCCAGGCCCCAAGACTGACTCCTCTAGGTCCACAGCATCTAGATGAACAATATCAGTGAGGTTCCCACCTGATGTTAGAGGAAAACCCTGGGTCCAAGGAGCAGGTTACACCACAGCTGAGTTGAAGACTCAGTATGTAGATGAGTGAGTTTATCCTCTGTTTGTATTTGGGAGATGGGTTTGTGGGAGCACCATTCCCAGCAGCCGATCAGTCTCTGTGCTTGGATGCCTGAGAGCAACTTACAGTTCTGCATGCCACTGCTTACCAAAAGAGGCATCCATTCTTATCTGTTATGAGCTCATGTAAACTGGTGAACTAAAGTCCTCTTAAGACACCTGAATACCACTAAATATTGAACACTGGAGAAGACAGAGGTGCTTAAGCCAGGTGACTCTTATATTCCAGCACCTAGGAAAATTAGCAGAGGAAGAACTTGGTGGGTTTTTTTAGTACCAGCCAAACCAATTTTCTTTGTTTCTTCCTTTCTCTCTCTCTCTCTTTCTTTCTTTTCTTTTTCTTTCTTTCTCTCTTTTTCTCTTTCTTTCTTTTTTTTCTTTCTCTTTTTGTCTTTGTCTCTTTTTTTTTTAATTAATATATCTTGTGTGTGTGTGTGTGGTGTTTTCACATGCAGCTGTATGCTTTTAAAAGTCAGAGGACAGATTTGTAGAGTCAGTTCTCTCTGTCTACCTTCATGTGGTTTATGGGGCTCAAACTCAGGTTTCCAGGCTTGGTGGCAAGAGCCTTTCCCCACTGAACCATCTTATCAGCCTGATTTTTAAACAATCTATTTGTATTCTTGTATCATGTATGTGTGTGTACATGCATGCACATGTTCACACATGTGTGTGTGTACATTCACAGCAGACATAAGCCGAAGGATGCACTAGGGGATCAGAGGATAACCCAAGGAAGTCAGTTCTAGATGTGCATCCCAGGGGTCAAGCTCAAGTCACTAGACTTGGTGGATGGTGGTTTTAACCCTCTGAGCCATTTCCATAGCCTCCAGTTTGAAAATTCTTTTAAAAGTCTTTAGAGAGAAAATATGTAAACTCAGGCTTAGCATTGTGGCACATGCCTGTGGTGCCATCACTCAAGAGATTGGGGAGGACCTCAAGGCCAAGCTGGGCTGCATATTGACTTTGAAGCCAGTCCTGGGATGCATAAGAATCTGTTTCAAAAAGCAGAGAGAGAAAGGGGGTGGGCAAGGAGAGATGAAAGTTAGTCTTACATCTCACTTCATGGATATTTATGTGAATAACGATTTGTATCCCATCCAGTGCCGGTCAGCTGTGGTTACGAGGGTTACGCCACCTAGCACTGTATCAGGAGCCTACTGTAGGTCTCAACAGACAGACCTAGGGCAAGTTAACAGACCTGCTAGGAAGTCAGCAGGGGTACTGCAGTGTGGGGATGTCTTAAGACCCTCTGATTTAAAAAAACAAAACATCAAACTGAGGAATTCAGCTCAGTGGGCCACACCTAGAATACAAGAAGCCCTGGAGTTGCTTTTCATCATTTCATAAACTAGCTGTGGTATGTGTACCTGCTACCTTAGCACTTAGGAGGTAGAGGCAGGAGATTCAGAGGTTCCAGATCTTCAAGCTACATAATGATTTTGAGGCCTGAGATAAATTAGACTCTGTCTCAAAAGGAGGGGGAGAGGGGAGGTGCTGGGAGATGAAGCCAGAAAACCTGCACTGTATCTTAATCCTTCTCTGGGATTGAGTACATGGTCAGGTAAAGAGGATATGGTACTGTCTATGAAAATGGCTTGGCCAAGTCAAAAGAGAGCAAATACCCAAACAAAGAATGTATCTTATACATATAAAGATACAGGTAACATTAGTTCCCAGAGCAAAATGTGGCAGGTAGGGGGTTCTATATCTAATCAGGAATCATCTAATCAGGAAATGATACCTTCCTTTCACTGTGTGGTGACCTTAGAGCAGTGGTTCTCAACCTTCCTAATGCTGTGACCGTTTAATACAGTTCCTAATGTAGTGTCCCCCAACCACAAAGTTATTTTGTTGCTATTTCATAACTATACTTTTTCCTGCTGTTAGGAATCATAATGTAAATATCTGATCTGCAGGATATCTGTTACATGACTCCCATAGGTTGAGAATTGCTGCCTTAGATCCTGCCTTTACTTCTTTTGAATTAGGATTGTACTCGGTGTCTATTTTTCTCTGTGTATCATGTAATGCATTGCTGTACGTGACTCCCCCACCCAGGTGCGTGGTGGTTGTGCTTGGAGTCTGGCTCCTGTACATCCTCAAGGTGAATTACACTGCTGAAGAATGTGACATGAAAAGAGTGCATTATATGGACCCTGACCAGATAAAGGTGAGCTCGTGTGTGTGGTTTCAACCAGACATTTCCAAGCGCCACCCCATCTCTGCTGTAAGACATAGAAATGCTCAGGAAAACCTGAAGAAGAATGGTCCAGTCATATCTGTTTCTGTGCTAAAATTCTCTGCCCACCATCTGGCCCTTCCATTCTGCAGAATTATTTTCCACCTACTAGTGGGCTCTCCCAGATACACGGTGAGGCATCTATCATGGAGTTTATCATGTGCTGCCCATCATTCTTCTAAAACAGCTGATGACAATGTTCTGTTGATGTGGTGTGTCATTCCTGTTCTTGGTCAGCAAGTAAGAGCCATGTGAGCAAGAGGGAAACCCAGTTCAGCACAGCTCCATAGCCAGTGTTGGTTCAAACTTTAAGAGTCTGATACTAGGCAGTTTATTTTAGGCATATTTAAGTACAGAACAATTTGGAAAACAAGTTTCTGGTATAACACAATCCCGGTGTAAAAGGAGGCCTAATACACTGAAACTCTTCTCAAAGTATATGTCATTCTTCCATGAAAAGGATTCTAGATAGGCCAGATGGTTATCTAAGGTCAGGAGGTTAGGTGTCTTGAAGAAATCGTATTGTCACCTCCGTGGCTGAAAGAGCTTGAGGAGGCCCTGGCCTTCCAAAGCTGGGGAGCCTGCCTTAGCACTCGGGGTCTCTGCATGAGCTACCTCCATTCCCAGCCTTCTGGGTGGAAACAGGCCATGCATCTTTTCCATTCAGAGACAACACTGCTGTTTAACGTTCCCGTTTCCCTAGTGCTCACCTGTGAGTACAAAGACAGGTTTTACTTTTAGGATCTTCGCATAATATTCAAAGTTGTCCTTTCAGTTTCTGTTGATGTTTCTAACTTAGATACACTAAGTACAGATTTCACTCGTATGTTGAGTAGTTAAATTAGTAGTCTTCAGCCCAAAGTAAACAAGAGATGATCTAAAACAAGGTGGCGTGGTGAGAGTGAGCTCCAATAAGAACAGACTTGTTACCTGGACTGTGACTCACTATGTCACTTCCTCAAGCCAGCATCGTGTCTGTCTACAGACAGAGTGGCCTGCCGGTTTGACCTGCTTGCCCACATCCACATCTAGCTGAAGTCTATAACTAGCAGACCCAGCCTCGTTCAGTGCTTGTGTATGCCAGGAATCATGCTGCAAGTGTCCCACACTGTCAACTCAACGAGCCCTCAAGATTGCCCTGGGGATATAGCACATCATCTTCCCTGACCCACAGCTGAGATGACTGGAGGTTGGACATGAAGCAATCAGGCCAGGGTCCTGACCACTCTGTAATCCCAGCACTTAGGAGGCCGAGGCAGGAAGATTGCTCCGAGTTACAGACCTTGTCTCACCAAAGCAAACCAAACTCAATCAAATCCAATGGTACTGAATCCACTGGGCCCAAGTTTTCTCAATGGTGTATATCTGTGTAGATGCTTCCTTTCTTGTTCAATTTGGATTTACTCATTTCTGCTTTTAGTCTGTGTATGCTTCAGAGGCTTCTGGTTTTTATGGGATACATAAGCAAGCCACTGAGCAGCTTGACCCTGTTTAGTCGTGGGTCTTTGCTTTCCTGCTGTCCCTCTGTCCTCTGATGCTTGCTACCTTCCCTTGTTTTATCAAGATCCATGTCTGCTTGAGAGCCACGTTTGTCCAGTGTCCTATGCTTGGAGCTCCCTCCTCTGCAAGCCTGCCTGGCCTTGCAGACACCCCCTGAAGCCCGTTCAATTCCATGGCTTTCCACAGCACTCTTGGACCAGCATTGTTGACATCCTGTGTTCTGTTTCCCGAGAAAGGCCTAAAATAATGGCATTTAGTGTGGCTTACTGAGTCACCGTGGATTCTTCTGTCTCATTCTTTGCTGAGCTTCCCTGATTTCTCATGCATCTTATTTTCCTGTCCTTTTAATTACATGTACCAGGCCCGCCTGCCTGCCTGCCAGTTGATGACCTGGAGTCTGCATAGTGGAGGAGAGAAGAGTCTCTCACACAGGGCTGAACATGGTGCTCAGCGTAGGGTGGATGACTTTTCATATGTCTTACCATGCAGAGCCCCTCCATCCCCCCCCATCCCCCCATCCCCACCCCCCACCCCCCAGCAGACGTAGAGACCTGGCCACCTGCATTCCTTATTTCCCCCAAAACTATATTAAGAGACCGGAGTTGGTCTACTTGTCCTTTTAGAGGCCAGACAACCCTTGTGTGTGTGTGTGTGTGTGTGTGTGTGTGTGTGTGTGTGTTGTATTTGTGTGTACACGCCATCACACCTGATTTTCCCCATGGGTCCTCAGGCTTGTGCAGAAGTACTTTAACACTCAGCCATTCCCTCCATAGCTATTGCTCTATTTTTGAGCGGTTTGTTTTTTTTTTTTTTTCATTTTATGTATATAAGTTTTTGGTTTTGTTGTTTTGTTTTGGATTTTGGGTTTTCAGGACAAGATTTCTCTGTCCTAGAGCTTGTGTGGTAGACCAGTTGGCCTCATACTCAGATCTACCTGCCTCTGCCTCCTGAGTACTAGGATTAAAGGCTTGTGTCACCACACCCAGCTTGTGTGTAGATGTTTTGCCTGCCTGTATGTCTGTATATCATACGTGTGCAGTGCCCACAAAGGCCAGAAAAGGTCACGGGATCCCCTAGAATTGGAATTGTAGAGGGTTGTGAGCCTCCAGGTAGATGCTGGGAATCAAACCCAGATACTCTGGAAGAACAGCCAGTGTTCTTAACTACTGAGCCATTGCTCCAGCTCAATGATTACTGTAACTATTGCTCTTTAAAGTTCTTCAGGACTCTACTGACTTGATAAAGACCAAAAAGAGACTCAAGACGACATTTCTGAGGTACCATAGAAAGGGTGGGAACACTTACATTGCCTGAAAGATCTGCTTGGGGGAAATGATTAGCCCTGCCTAGGTGACCTTAGTGACAGAAGAGTGTATTGGACTGCAGGAGGTAAAGGCTTGAGACCCCCTGCTGTTTGCCACACTCTCTCATATTAATTCATGTGACTATATTACCAGTCGGTCTGAACTGTAAATTATTTGTCAGTGGAGTTGAGTTCATACAATTCCTGAGAGTCTAAGTAAAGGCCTGAATGCCAAACTGGCTCCTTAGGAGTTCCCTCCTGTCCTGTTGTCTGTTTATGTTTTGTCTTTGCCTCAGGCGTGCCCTGCGATTGCACAGTGGCATTTCTAAAAACAGAACCTGCTGAGTCACCTTCCCCTTAAGACTGTTGGTCTCTCCTTACCTTTGGGAGCACATGGAGACCTCTTCCTCCATCTGAGGAACTTCATGGCCCCGCCTGGCTTCCTCTTGCCCCACATCATCCAGCACTACCCCTGTAGGGTGCACAGGCTGTCTCTTGTTGGAGCTGCGTCTCTTGTTCCCTCTCAACATCTTTCTTTCTAACCCCTTTATTGAGATATAATTCACACATCATAAAATTCACTGTTTAAAACATGTGGTGCACAGTCTTCCATGTATTTATGGAGCTGCACTGCATGGTGATGTGTATACGAACCTTTTCATCATCCCCAAAGAAACTCCAGGACTATTAGCAGTCACTCCCTGCCCCAGGCAACCGTGAATCCCTTTCTGCCTCCAAGGCTGTTGCCTGTTTCCTGTAAATACAGCCCACTGGCTTCTGTTGTTGGCGTTTTGCACCTGTATAATGCCTTCCTCTTTCCAGCTGAAAACTAACCCTGGGACTGGACATAATGACCCACAGTGGTGTTCCCAGCACCAAGAGGATGAGGCAGTGATTGGGGCCAGTGTGCACTGTGTAGCAAGACCCTGTTTCTAAAACTAAACAACAACAAAACCCTCAGGGATGAATCCTGGAGAACGTTTGCTATAGTTCTCCACTGTGGAAGGGAAGCTGGGGACTGTTACTTGCGCCATATCCCTGAGCGCCAGCAAGAGCTGTGGTAGAGAACAGAGGCAAGGTAGCCTGGTGTTCTATTACTTGAGACGTTTTTTAAAGGCGGGTTCTTGTGTGGCTCAGGCTCGCCTTAAACACTCAGTAGCTCTCTTAATGTCTTTTTTCAAACATTTCCTTTACGTATGTGTGTCTGTGGGTGAACACATGCCCAGCATACACATAGCAGACATAGGACAACTTACAGGAGTTGGTTCTTCCACTGTGTGGGTTCTAGAGGGATGGTGGAGCACGTTTACCTACTCAGCATCTACTGCGCCTACCTTTCTGAAAAAGACAAAACAGCAGCAACATCAGAAACAGTTTTCACCCCTATACATTGCCCCACTTTTCAGAAAGGTTTTGGCAAGATCTCCCCCTCTCCTGTGTGCAGCTTATCATGGAAGCCCTGGGTGGGGCCCAGCAGGAAAAGACATGGAAAAGGAGGCAGACGGGAGGTCCTTAAAGCTACAGCAGACAGCACACTAGTTTGTTATCTCTTGTACACTGTGAGCTGGGATTGCAGATGTGTGCTACACATCTGGCTTTACCTGTGAGTGGATTTGAATGATTGTACATGTGTAGTCTCAGAACAGTGAACCCTGTTAGCTTCATTGGTATATCCAGCATCTGGAAGCATGAATGGCGCCCTGTCCTGTCCTATCAGATACTAGTGTTTGTAGTTGCACTGAATCCACCTGCCATTCATTCAGCAGGGAGGTAGAGCAGCTGCCAAGTTGTGAAATTTATGATTCTTTTTTATTTAAAAATGTCCATTAACATGCCCGTTATTAGCAAGACCAATGGTAGTCTCTGAAGGAAGGCTTAGACATTGAAAGTGTGTCTGAGATACAAAATTGTATTTAAAAGATATTTGAAGAGAAACTGCCATATTGTGTTAATTTAGGCTTGGTCTGAGTGGTGGCAGCAGCAATTTGAACTTGGCCCACTCTTCCTTCAGAGAGCTTAAGACCACAGATCACCCTGGGGACAGCATTCCGTGCAGCATAGTTAGTCAGGGGTCCAACTCCTCAGCGTTTCCAGCTCCGTGGTCCTCCACCTACCGTGCTCACCGTGAGCGGACTGGCCCTGCAGAGCTGGTCCTTGAGCGGCAGCAGCACCCGCCACGTATCCCTGCTGTCCTTGGACACCACCCCACTTTCTACAGGCCACCCCAAAACGTGTCAGAGATTAAAAAAAACAAAACCACAGCTCCATCCCCCATCCGGTATCCACTGCTTGTTACATAGATCTGAAGCTGCTTGCCTTTCCGTCTGACAGTTGATGGATATGAAATCACACAGTGCGATTTAATCCTTCGCGCACTCCCTGAGTCACCATTCTCAGCGTCAGTCAGTTCCCACAGAGCCCACATCCTCTGCAGCAGTGAGGGTTCACTGTGGCGTCCACCCCTTGAGTATTATCCTTAAATCCTGGCTGCCTGTAATCACCGTAAGGCTGAGAGCTTTGCTCTCACTTGTGGCAGCCACTAGGCAAAGGGAGGAGGAGACCAGTGTGCGGTCACAGATGTGAAAACTAGTGTTTCTATAGGAACAAGTCTCCAAATACCAGGCAGTATGGCTGAGTTAGGCTCTTTACCGTATTTAGTTAACCCAAAGTTCTTTGACCTAAATTCTCTCCTTCCTGAAACTATAAAGTCAGCAGGTAATGAGGATAGAGCTTCATGTGGACTCAAAAGTCTGCCACTTACTTGTTTTTCTAAGAAACATGCTCCCCAAAGCCAGGAAATGGTCGTTTTGCTGAGGAAATCACCTTGCCCTTAACTCCTTTCAGTGAATTTTCATGTTGTGCTGTCCCATGGTAAATTGTCACTTCAGTGACAGCTAGACCTTCAAGATGTCTTTATTCTTCGTTGTCGGTGGCCTGCAGCTCAACCTGGAGGATTTTGAGAGCTAAAGCCGTTATTTCCACCCCTAGATTTCACACAGTGTCTTGTTTCTTAAGAGGAACATCAGCTCTCTGGATCCCAGAGCCGCCAGGATGGCGCCTCCCAGTCAGCCCTCCTCCACTTGACTGCCATGTTCCGAACCCCTGCTTCCTCTAGGCACCCCACTTCCTTAAAGTGAACTGTCCCACCTTTGGGGTTTGTTTGTTTGTTTGTTTGCCTCGAACCTCATATAGGGAAAAGAGGAGAGTCCACTCTAGTTAGAAGAAATTACCCCTGTGATTTCAGGCCCCTTCAGAGCTCAGCATATCTTTAAATGAGTGGAAACGAGTGAGGAGGGGCTTGCAGTAGTTTTACCCTCTCCAATGCCATTTAGCTGTGCTTGTTTGCTCCCTCAGATCTCCAGCCCCAGCCATGAGCAGCAGGCAGGCAGGCAGGGCAGGCAGGGTTACTGCAGAGGGTGACAGCTGAGCCTTGGGCTCTGCTCACAGTATAGTAGATTAAATTTAAGCCTGAAACTGAATGCTTTTCCAGGACAAGGAATGGAATGAAATTTCACTCCTCTCCAAAGGAAACTTTTGAAGAAAAGATTTGGCAGCACAGGAGAGCTGCACACATGCTCCCAGCTTGCTTCCAGCCCCCTTTCCCCGGGTCCTTTGGCACTTTGAGATGTTCCTTTGGGTCCTAGGTGACATGTGAAAGCATGTGCTGGCCATGTATCCTAGGGGTGAATTGGGCCTTAGGGCCTCCAAAAATGGCTGTCCATGACCACCAGACCTGGAGACTATAGAGATGAATGAAGACAGTAGCAGGACCCTTCTGTTTGTCCCCCCCCCCCCCACCCCAGCCCAGTTTGGGATGAGGCCTATGGGGGGCGGAGCCTCACCTGCTTAGTGTTTGTGAGGACTCAAGCTCCTTGCTTGGCTTTCCTGCTGATCCCTCAGGAAGATGCCAGTCCATATGTGACCTGCCGATATGTGGAGTGTTTCGTTCCTTACCCACAGGCACAGAAGCTGCTGTTTCAGGCCTTGGCACGTGAGCAGTCCTGCTCAGTGATTCATTCTCCTGGGTGTGCCACCTTGAAACCACAAAGTTTTACTGGTGACCTTATCTTCGGGTGCCACAGAGAGGTGTGAGGCTGTGATAACATCTATCAGTTTCCCTTTACCAAAAGGAAGTTAATCCCAAGTGCATACATGCTGCCCTTTACAGGCACTAAATAAATTTTCAAGGCTATACTTGAAAAATATTTTTAAAGGTTTTCTACTGAGATGAGGGAATGTTTCCGTCAAAAACATATTTTATAAAAATCAGCTAATGGCTGATCAGGTGGCTCCCATTGTAAAAAGCACCTGCTGCCGAGACCAACAACCAGTTACTCCCTTAGCCCCACACGGAGGAAGGAGAAAACTGCCTCCCATAGGTTGGCCTCAGATACCCCCACACACATGAACACAAATGTGTGCACAGTGCACACGTACACACATAACACATACATATACAGAATAAAGTGTAATAAAAAATTAGGGTAAAAGTAATAAGACTCTGAGGAAAACAGCTGAGGTAATGTTTAAAAGTACAATGGTAAGAATCTTCATGATACACTGATAGGTTTGAAGACAAGATACAGTCCTAAAAATAGGTATCCTGGGACGAACAAGACCCTGTGCCACACATCCACACGCACTTGTGTGCACACAGGAGGCAGCTGCATGGGAGTAGGTATGTGAGGCTGTCGACACAAAACGGGAATCACAAAGCAGGAGTAGCGCATGGGCTTCTTCTGACTGGGCCTCAGCCGCTGGCCTTGCTGATAGGAGGCCCAGCTCTGGGCAAGTACACAGGAACCAGCAAGTTCTGTGTGGTCAGGACACTTGTTCTCTGATAACACTGAAGGCACAAAGCTGACTTAACCCTGTTGAGAAACAAGACTATTTACTACCCTGCTGGTTGGAAAACATGAAGCTCTTTATTATTATCACAGTAAAAAAAAAAAAAAAAAAATCAAACAAATGAAAAACAAACAAAAACCCAAATAACAACATTTACCATCTTAGCTAGTCCTGTGGGTCAAACCAGAGCATTGCCACATGCCAAGCAAACATACTACTAAGCTGTGTGTGAGTGTGTGCGTGTGTGTGTGCACTATAAACAGTAGTGGGCGTCAGAGGACACTTTGGTAGTCAGCTGTCTCCTTCCATCTGGTGGGTCCCAGAGATTAAACTCGGGTCAGCAGCAGACCTTTACCTACTGAGCCATCTTGCAGGCTCTCCAGAACCTTTGAAAACCACCGTTTTTGTACCATTTAGGCACATTCCTTATCTCTCTGTCTCCGCAGTCCCTGGTCCCACCATTGTCCTTTGCATTTTCTGTAAATCTGACCACTCTGCATACTACAGGTAAGTGCAGTCAGCCAACTTAGGGCCCATCTTCTGGTGATAGTTTGTCTCAGCGGCATAGCGAAAGTAATAGCCTTGTAGAGTTTCTGTTCTTGTCATAGATGTGGCCCTCTGATTCCTTCCTGTTCCTGAGCAAAACACTAACCCTGAAAGGTAAACATTCTGTATTACCAGACGGTAGTCAACAAGGGAGTGACTCCAGGCATCCCAGGACTGAATGTCTAGACAGGGTTAAATTCTAATGTTGGAGAGATTTTAAAGCCTATGTTGGTCATCCCTTCCAGAGAGCTCAGAGACATACTCAGGAAGTCTTACAGAAGGAATGTCGGCCCAGGCACGCGAAGAAAGCTATGGCTCAGATATTTGAGGACAAGTACAGCAGCAACTTGGAGCCTTTTGTGAAGAAGGTCCCCACGGCCCGTGAAGCTGAGCTCAAGTACGACCCGCCTTTTGGATTCCGGAAGTTCTCCAGTAAAGTCCAGAGCCTGTTGGATATGCTGCCTGAGCATGACTTTCCTGAACACTTGAGAGCCAAGCACTGCAAGCGCTGTGTGGTTATCGGGAACGGGGGCATCCTTCGCGGACTAAAGCTGGGCCATGCCCTCAACCAGTTCGATGTGGTGATAAGGTATCTGCGCTCAAAACCAGCCTTTCTCCTCTAGAATTTAGTCTTGTACTCTGGGCTAGTGCAGCTCCCGGGACAGAGAGAAACAATGGGAGCTCTTCAGCACCCCCTTCAACTCTTGGGGGTATTGAAACAAAATCACAAATGGCCAGGTGTCCAAATTGTGTATTGGTTATCCTAGATTCAAGGCATATACTGTGTGCTGCCATCACTTGCCAGCCCTTGCAGAGGAAGGAGGTTTTGAAAGATAGGGCACTTGGTAAACAGTACTGTTAGGCAGGGGCTGGAGGCTGATGCAAGGTGGGAGGGCGATGGGGGACACCTGGCCCTGGGAACAAAGTTTAGGGTAGAGAGCCCTGGGAGGATAGACAGCCTGCAGGGCAGCTAGAACTCAGCACAGGCAATAAGCAGCCACCCTAGAGTTCAGTGACTTTCCTGACTCTTCAAAGGGGGTTTTGCTTATTTGCATACTTGTTTGGTTTGGGGGCTTGTTGTTGTTGGGGAGTGTGTTTTGTTTGTTTGTTTGGTTTTGGTTTTCTAGGATGGGACCTCTCTGCCTAGGGTTAAAGGCATGTGCCCCCATACAGTGCCTAAAAGTTATTTTTCTAGATTAGGGGTATGCCGAATGGTAGATTGCTTGTATAATACACAGGGTCCTGAATTAGCACAGGAAAAAAAGGTTTTCCAATATAAATGCAAAATATGCCCATTATTAGGAAGAAAATAACAGCTACTCATAGCATGAATAACCAGCCACTGCTGATTGCTGTGCTGTTCCTGACACTTGCTCTGGCCGTGTGCTTGCATCTGTGTTTCTGTCTCTCTCTAAAGATTGATTTGTTTTTTATTTGTATAATCTGTGTATGTACGTGCATGCGTGGGAGTGCCTGTGGAGGCTGGAGAGGACATCAGAATCTCCTGAGAGAAGTTATAGACTGTTGTGAGCCACCCAGTATGGCTGCTAGAAACCAAACCATGGTCCTCCGGAAGGGCAGCCAACACTCCTCGCCACTGGGGCATCTCTCTACCCCTCCATTCGTGTTTTTATAAAATATTTTAACTTACATTTAGTATCTCAGAGCTCCTTTAGAAGAAGATAATTTTTTGGAGACTCTTTTGCCAGACATTAGACGATTTATGTCTCTTTACTTTTTATTATGAAACTACTTTGCATATTTTTATGCTTGTATCTTTTTACCCAGCTCTGATTGGTTCCTTAGACAAGTTATTTAAAATAGAATTGGTTTCTTCAAGCCTAGGGCCTATTTTTCCAACCCTGGGTTACAGTGCAGTACATTAGCCACAAGATCTGGGTCCTAATTCAGTCTGTGCTGCAGAGACACATGGGCAGATGGAAGAGAAGAGAATGGAGCAGCGCCTAGGGATGAAGGTGTGACATATATGGTTGGGGGTGACACACAGAAAGTGGAAGCAGTGAAAAGACTGAATCTGGGGCGAGCATATTGAAAAGTAATTGACAGCCCCTTTTAATGATTTGAAAAAATAATGTCAAGTGATAGAAAGATTTCTACTCTGGCCTTAGCAGAACCACTAACCAGAACCACTAACAGAAACCAAGAAGTGGAAGGAACTGGTTAGCAAGGGACATGACAAAACCCATCCCAGCCATTTTGATCCCCAAAGTGAGGCTGTTCACATGGGACCTTTGTGATTTGGGCCAATCACTCCATGTTGCCTCAGTTTCCCCATTTGTAATCCAGAAGCCATAGGGTTTATCCACTGTGGAGACCAGACGTGCAGCCGACTGTAAAGCACTAAGAGCAGTGAGTGAGAGGACGGTTTCAATGCTCTGTAAATGCTACTGCTACCTAGGGAGAGGGCATGGGAAGCCGAGGGCTGGGGAGAGGCGCAGTGGGTGAAAAGGCCTCTGTAGGAAAGGTTGAGTATTCAAAGGGGCAAGGAAAAGAGACCAGGAGGAAGCAGAAGGAACGCAGGTGACTGGGAGCAGTGGGCCAGGTCTCACAGGGGTCAGTGGCTTGTAACAGCTGCCACCTGTTCTGGCTTTTTGTTACCTGGCAGTGTTAAGTGCTTTCCTTCCAGAAATAACTCCAGTGGTTGATGTCATGAGTGTCTGGTATCATGGAAGACTCAAAGATCTCAGATCCTAACTGATTAAATACAAGGTCTGAAGACTTCCAGAACCTTGTACCTGGGCCCATTTGAACAAATTAATGCCTGTGTGCGAGTAGCACTGTGCAAGACAGGGCCCGGAGCCCCTCATCCATCCAGTGGATTCATGGCTAGGCTGTGGGAAAGAAGTGGTTAGAACCAATACAGACGGGGCAGACCTTCACTTCTAGGACTGATAGCTAGAAGAGACTGCATATCAAGCTGGCTTAGAAGGACAGCAGTGTGTTCTCTTCTCAGAGAGGAGTAAGACAGGGATGGCTGAATGAAGAACCCTACCTGGTGTTCAGGGACAGGGCTAAGACAGCTGGGAGGGACCAGAAATGAGGCTTGATGTCCTGGGGTGGCGGGACTGGGCATAAGGGCTTCAAGGGCAGGGAGGCTCCTGTGTACCAGGGGCGGTGATGGGTGTATCAAGCCTAGTTAGAAAGAGAAAGATTAAGAAGCATCTTTATTTTCATAGTTCCGTGGAAATAGTACAGATACTTCCTGTTTACCTTCTCCTGAACGCCCTGGTTGAGCGCGCCTGGCTGAGCTTATGTTCTCTGTATCACTATACAGATGCTCCTTAGCTATCCCGGAGGCTTCCACTGCACACCAGCACACACTTCGATCAAAAGATGCACGAGGGGCAAGGGAGGTAGCTCAGGCATAGATTCTTGTTGTAGGACTGGAGCTCAGCCCTCCAGTGCCCAGGTAAATGCCAAGTAGACATTGACAGCCCAGCTGTAAATTCCACGCTCTATAATTCCAGACTCAGAAGGCAGAGGCAAGGGATGCCTGGGCAGGCCGGCTGGCTAAAGTAGTCATACCGGTGAGCTCTGGCTTCACCTGAGAGACCTGTTGCAGTGCTTAAGGTGGAGAGCCATTGAGGAGGACTTCCCATGTCAACCCATTCATGCATGTAAGGGAAGGTGAGGAGTGGGGATGCGTTGCCTCCACCTTCCTACTGAGCCTCCATTTCCCCTCATGGTCCACATGGCTGCCACCCCGTAGCATCATAAAAAGGTATCCTGCCATACAGGTCACCAGCCCAGGAAAAATCAAAATCCAAAGTTCAATTGGGTTTCTGTCAAATGCTCCTGGCTTTGAACCGTTATAAAGTTGAACGATTTTAAGTCGGTCCACTGACAGTCCATCTATGCTGTTACTCTCGGCTGACCCATTTTGGAAAGTTGCAAATAGCAAGCCTAAGAGCATGAGCATGCCCTAAGAGCATGAGTGTGCCTTTCCTTAGAACGAGGGCATGGTGCTCGGGATCAGAGAGAGTGTACAAACCATGCCCTTCGGTTTCGAAACAGAAGAGAACAATCTGGCCCAGTGGCATGCTTTGCCACTTAGTTGACCTACTCAGTAGCTTGTTTTAGTAACCAAGGGATTAGGTGTTTAAGGTCTGGAAGAGGATGTAGCCAGGAGCCAGAAAGTTTAGACACAATTGTGCAGCAGACACTTTTATGAGATTTCAGAAGACCATTAACTAGCTGGGCACAGTGGTGCATCTCCATAACCCCAAGTTCTTGGGAAACTTTGGAATTCTGTCAAGAACTCTTAATTGTCAAAGCAAACAGGAGATTTTGAAAGAAAGTAATATCCAGGAAAGCCTCAAATGTTATATGATTGGATTAGCTTCAAACACCAGGACATGGCAGAACTGCTGACATTGACAGTCTAGGGCCATAGGCTGGTGTTCCTCTGGGGACTGCAGGCTGCGAGCAGCCAAGACCCTGAAGGACAGTGTTGTGAAGTGCACGAGGCTGCTGGGAGGGAAGCCTGCTCCAACAGTGTCCTGATGCATGGAGGACATGGCATAGGATGTTGGGATGTCACGTGGTGTGGCAAGATGGTTAATGGCCTCCTTTGACAATTGTTCCCTTTGACCAGGTTAAACAGTGCACCAGTTGAGGGTTATTCTGAACACGTTGGAAATAAAACTACTATAAGGATGACTTATCCGGAGGGGCTCCACTGTCGGATGTTGAATACTACACCAATGACTTGTTCGTTGCTGTTTTATTTAAGAGTGTTGATTTCAAGTGGCTTCAAGCAATGGTAAAAAATGAAAGCCTGGTAAGAACCCAAATTCCCCAGGCAGTCAAACATTGGTAAAAAGTTAGAGCATCTTGGATGCAATTATGGTCGTTTATTTTTAAATAGACAGTAGAATTCATACTTTTGTGTTTGTCTTTCAAATTATACTCTCCCTCTTTGTAGAAACCCTTCAGAACTCTTGCTGCAAATTGCTTCCAGACCTGGTTAAGAATTGGTTCATGGAACTGAAAATGCAGCTCAGTTGTACAGTGCTTGCCTGGCATGCAGAAGGCCTGGGTTCAATCCCCAGCACCACAGAAAGCCTGGCATAGGGGTGCACACCTATAATCTCAGGACTTGGAAAGTGAGGGCAGGAGGATAAGCTCTGGGTCATCCTTGGCTGCATAGAGTTTGAGGCCAGCCTGAGCTACATGTGATCCAGTCTTAGAAACAAAGAAAGAAAGAAATTGAAATCAGGAGAGACTTTTAAGTGAAAATGGTGGTCATTACTAAAAGGGAGTGTGAACTTTGGACCACACTTTCTATTCCGAGGTTAGCTACCTTGTTCTCCAAGATAGACTCGAATGGCTTTCAGTCACTTCAAGAAGAGAGATTGCTAGGATGAAGGAAAACAATAAATATGTATATGTATATGTATGTTTATATTTCATCCCAAAGATGCTATGGTCAAGATCCTGTGATTGGGGTAAATCCAAAGCCTTCTAGAAAGACGGAGCAGAGCCTTCCACTTAGTCGGATTCCTGTTGGTCTTTCCAGTAATCAAATGTTACTTTGTAGTTCAATCCATTAAAGTGAAATAATTTTCAGAGCTCAGTTATCAAGCTGATGACAAATATCTATCTCTAAAACTAAGAGGATAGGGCCAGCAAAAATGGCTCAGAGGGTAAAAGTGCCTGCCGCCATGCCTGACAACACACACACTAAATAAAAACTAAAATACACATGTTTTAAATTAGGTCCATACTATGTGATGGAGCCATTTCTATCTCCAGAGCCTGATTCTCTGCAGATTATTGTGATCTGGATTTTCTATTGCATAGAATTCTGATGGGAAAATGAAGTAACCTACAGCCTGTTGCTAAGCAACTTCATGAGACTTGGAAATAAAGTCAGTGGAAAGTGGATGCGTGTTGAGGACCCATCCAGCAAGGCACTCACAGCACTCAGTACCCTTAAATCCAGCCAGTTAATTGTCCTTCCCTGGGAACACGGTGGCTCTAGATTGTAAAAGATACACCCTCAGGTCATCCCAGGGAAATGTCTTCCTCAAGCAAACAAACTGGTTCTATGTGTCTATTCAGGTCTGTGCCACCTTTGTAAATTACAGGTTTCAGGGTTACACTATTGGGTTGAAGTACTGGATTTGCATGCATTTAGATGACGATACACTAGGGTTTGGGGTACAAAGCCTGTGACCTTGGCATAATTAGCAGTGAATCCCTTATCACCCCTGTTGACAGAATGACATTACTAACCATCCTAATGGTTGCTTGTACTCTTTCCTCAGCCATTTTGGGTTCGTCTCTTCTTTTGGAAGCAGGTGGCAGAAAAAATCCCACTCCAGCCAAAGCAGTTCAGGATTTTGAACCCAGTTATCATCAAAGAAACTGCCTTCGACATCCTTCAGTACCCAGAGCCTCATTCAAGACTCTGGGGTCCTGATAAGGTATTTTTGTTGCTACTCAGTTAACTGTTCTCTGTGTACAAGAGGAAACTTGATGTTCAAGTTTTGTGTGGACTCATCTGTACCCCTAGAACAGCAGCTCTCAACCTGTGGGTTGCAGCCCTTTTAGGGATCAAATGACCCTTTCACAGGGGTTACATATCAGACATCCTGCATATGGATACTTACATTATGATTCTTAACAGTAGCAAAATTACAGTTATGAAGTAGCAACAAGAACATTTTTATAATTGGGGGGTCCTCACAACATGAGGAACTGTAATAAAGGGTCTCAGCATTAGGAAGGTCGGGAACCACTGTTCTAGAAACATCTCCAGTAGGGAAACCTACTCACTGACCAGTGTCCATGTGTGGTTATCATTACACCCCGTGGTACCAGGGCTCTTCATACTTGAATTAGCCTTCTTCCTGGTGTACTCTTTAGGAGAGCGACACATCACTGAGAGAGAGACACATCACTTAAGGTATCTTTGCCCACAGCCACACTAAGGGGCACATTGTTTATCTAAAAGGTTTCTGTATGTTTTGTCTCTACAAGATAGTAAGAATTGGTACTTACCATCACTTCACAGATGATAATAAAGTCAGCCCTCTAGGACAGTGCTTGTCAGACTGGCCCCATCTCAGACATTCAGACTTTATTGGTCAGTGTTGGGGTCTGTACGTGGGGATTTTCAAAATTACCCAGATGATTTACTTTGCAGCCTAATTTGAAAAGCTTTTTGTTCTAGGTTGTCCAGTTAAGTAGAGTGTTAACCTGCAATTAGCGTATGCTGCCCAAAGGGGTGGTATGGAGAATTCTTTTCTTACTTATAGCTTGATAGTGAGGCCCATGTCTTTAAAAACTCTTAAAACTTGTATGGAAATCCTTTTTATGAGACAGGTTTCTCTATATAGTCTTGGCTGTCCTGGAACTCACTTTGTAGAGCAGCCTCAAATTCATGTAGATCCACCTGCCTCTGCCTCTGCCCTTTCCTTGCCCTCTGCCCTCTGCCCTCTCCCCTGCCCCTGCCCTGCCCTGCCTCTGGAGTGCTGTGACTAAAGGCACATGTCACCACACCCAGCTAGGAAATCTTTCTTAAACATGATTTAGCACATGTATGACCAAATAACAATGCACAAAATACAAAGAATTCTTCCTAGAGCTAAAAAAACAAACAAAAGGACATAAATAAATAAATAAAAATGGAACTGGAGACATAGCTCAGTGCTTACTTACAGTTAAGAGCACTGACTTCTGACTTGTAGGAGTGCTGGCTGCTGACAGCTTAAAGCACTGGCTATACTTCCAGGGACCTGAGTTCTGTTCCCAGCCCCCACATAGCAGTTCATAATGTCTGTAACTCCAGTTTCAGGGGATCTAGTGCCCTCTTCTGGATTCTGAGGGTACACATATGATACACTAGCATACATGAAGGCAAAACACTCATACAGATAATTAAAAAAAAAAGAGAGACAAAAATTAAGAACATTTGACAAAGAAGAAAATAAATAATGAAAATACATAATAAAATATTTAATCCCCAGTAATTAAATAAAAGACAGTTAGAGCCACAGTGGCTTTTTTTATTTTAACCTCACTTCTTTGTTGTGTTTTGTTTTGTTTTTGAAATATGATCTCACTAAGTGACATGGCTGGCTGAGAACTCACTATGTAGAGCAGGCTGGCCCTAAAATTCTCTTCATTCTCCTGCCTCTGCCTCCAGGTACTGAGATCACCAGTAGACACCACCACACTTGATTGGTTTTTTGTTCACCTTATAGCAAAATTTAAAGATCTTTGTCTGGCAGCAATGTAGGTAGAATAAAGTGGCCCCTTTCCTATATTAGTAGTCTACATTAACTTAAAATAAGATGGTCCCGGGTGGAGAGATGGCTCAGCAATTACAAGCACATGTCGTTCTTTCAGAGAACCTTAGTCCAGTTCCCAGCACCCACATCAGGTGGCTCCCAGCTGTCTGTAACTCCAGTTCCAGGGCACCCGATACCCTCCTTGGGTGTACACACACACACACACACACACACACGCACACACACATACGAGAGGGGCGGAGAGCATACATTCACATGTGCGCACACACAAATAATAAAGATAAAATCTTTTAAAATTGTAAAATTAGAATTACCTTGCTGGGCGTTTGGCATCCCCATCAGCCCAGTACTCAGGAAGTTAGGGCAGGTCCAGACTCAGCTACATGCTACATGGTGAAACCTTGCCTCAAAAAGAATAGATTTCTTTTACCCAGCAATGTTACTCTGAAACCTTGATTATAAAAAAAAAATTAGAGGAATCTCCACTATCAGGAAGTTACGGATATTCACCGTGGCATTAGTAGCAAAATGCTGAATAAAACATAGCCTAGATACTTAGCAGGTAATAATTGTTTTAAGGTGCTAAGGATATAGCTCAATTGACAGAGTGCTTGCCTACATTAACCAATGCCTGGGTTCAATCCCCAGAACCACGCAAACCAGGCATGTCTGCACTCCCGGCACCCAGGAGGGAGAGGTAGGAGGATCAAAAGTTTAAGTTCATCCTCTGCTTCATGGCCTAGGTCTGCTCTGAAAAATCTCACATCAGAGACTTCCTCATGTATATATGCCCTTCCATCAGGTGGAGAAGTTTTGTGGGCTGTGAGGAGGTGTGGTCTCAGGGCTTTTTGGTACAGATGACTCAATTTTGGAAGGTTCTAGTCCTTTTTTAAAAATTACATTTATTTATTTGTGTTTGTGTGTGCCTGTGTGTGTGTGTGTGTGTGTGTGTGTGTGTGTGTGTGTGGTAAGTCAGAGGACAGTTTGTAGGAGTCAGTTCTCTCCTTCCACCTTTAGGGACTTGAACTCAGCTCATCAGGCTTGGCAGCAGGCCCTTTACCTGCTAAGCCATCTTGGCAGCCCCGTCTTCATGCATTGCTTCCACGAAAAATTGGGTTCCCACACAGTTGCACAGGCATTGGTTGTGGATCCCTAGTGTGCTGAGTGCCCTGCCTATCACTTGAATTCCAGACTACATGTTGGAGGATACAAGACGGGAGGGTACACAGCCTCCACGTTCATCTCACTGTCCAAGAACAGGCGAGAAGACTGGCTATGACAACCCTTTTCTTTTTTTAAGATTTATTTATTTATTTAATGTATGTGAGTATACTGTCGCTGTCTTCAGACACACCAGAAGGTGGCCTCAGATGCCCATTACAGATGGGTGTGAGCCACCATGTGGTTGCTGGGAATTGAACTCAAGGACCTCTGGAAGAGCAGTCAGTGCTCTTAACCACTGAGCTATCTCTCCATCCCTGTACACCCTTTTTTAACCAGTGAGGCTGACTTTGAGACGTGGATGCCCATGGATCAGGAAACAATTTAGAATGAAACAGAGCTCCTAGAAGTGTCCCTGACCCCATCAGAGTCTATGAGCCCTGGGGCAACTCTTGTTCCAGTTTACTGAAAAGGAATATTTATGGAAGGCACAGTCTTCACTAAAACGAAGAAGAAACGTCAGCAAGTTAAAAGCTATCCAAAAGCAAATTCAGTTGAATATCCTAAATCTGAAAATCAAAAACTTTTGACAGCTAACACAGTATATCCTAAGTGGAAAATCTATACCTGGTCTCATGTGATAGGTCATAATCAAAATGTAGATACATTAAACATACCTTATAAAGTATATATGTATAAGGCATATGTGAACCACAAGACAGTTCAGTGTGTGTGGCCTGTTCCCAAGATGTCCTCTATGTATGCACAAGCACTCCAGAAATACAGGAAACATTTCTGGGACCATGCATTTTAGATACAGAATATAGCCTGCAACTGGACCAGTGACAACCCTCAGGGAGAGCCGTCAGTCAAGGCTCTCTGGGCTTGTCTTATGGTGCTGTTTTTACCAAAAACTTCGCTGAAGATCCAAAAGCTTTGTGCTGGGGTTGCACATCCAAGAGAAGCATGAGCATGATGCCTGCAGGCAGAGGCGGCGTGCCATGAAGACCATGCAGCAGAGGCCCGTGCCATGATGCCATGCAGGCAGAGGGCGTGCCACGAAGCCATGCAGGCAGAGGGCATGCCACGATGCCATGCAGGCAGAGGGCGTGCCATGAAGCCATGAGGCAGAGGGGTGCCATGATGCCATGCAGGCAGAGGGGTGCCATGATGCCATGCAGAGAGTCAGAGGAGAAGTTAAAATGGGATGAGCCTTGGACCTGCTGGGCCAAAGTTAGTTGAATCTATTGTGAAAGGAATAAATGTACCAGACAGAGTGACATACACAGGTAATCCAGTACTCTAGAGGTTGAAGCAGGAATCATGGGGTAGAAGCCAGCTTGGGGTACATGACAAGACCTTTATCTTAAAAAACAAAAACAAAAACAAAACAACAAAGTATAGGGAAGAATGTGACATGTAACATACAAGTTCAATCTCAGACCCACATGGTGAAAGGAGAAGAAAGGCTCTTGAAAGTGGTCCTCTGCCCTCCAGGACTACACAGTGACTGTGTGTCCAAGTGCAGCATACATACATACACACACACATAGATACACCACCAATACACACACACACTCTTAAAAACATAAAAAGAGACACCTGGCAATGGTGCACACCTTTAATCCCAGCACTTAGGGTACATGAGGAGAGGTCTCTCTGTGAGTTTGAGGCCACTTGGTCTACAGAGTGAGTTCTAGAACAGCCAGGCTACACAGAGACATCATGTCTTAAAAAAACAAAATAACTTTTAAAAATGATAAATGTATAGTAATAAAAGTTATGATGAAATCCTAAAAAATTAGAGGGTGAGTTTAAAAAAATAATTGAAGTATTATTTTTTAAATGAATAAATTGGTCTGTGTTCTTTCCAGAATATCCCCACGATGGTGTCATTGCCATTGTCTTAGCTACGCATCTGTGTGATGAAGTCAGCCTGGCAGGCTTTGGATATGACCTCAGTCAACCCAGGACCCCTCTGCACTACTTCGACAGTCAGTGCATGGGCGCCATGAACTGGCAAGTCATGCACAATGTGACCACAGAGACCAAGTTCCTCCTGAAGCTCATCCAGGAGGGCGTGGTGGAAGACCTCAGTGGGGGCATCCACTGAGAACTGGGAGCACAGCAAACCTCACTTGGAAATGCAGCTGTGAGCTGTGGTGAGCAGCCTCCGGGCAGTTAACCCCGCAGCTGCTTTGATGTGCAGCTAGTGGTTTTTTAAACTCAATTTTAAAAACAGAAAAAGAAAGAACAACAGCAACAACAAAAGCTCAGCTCTTCGCACCTCTTTGTCCTATTTATTTGAAGTCAGTGTTGGGTTTTGCACAATTTTATAAGTTAAATTTTTAAGAATGGGATTGGAAAGACTTTTCAAAGAGAATTGTATTATTTGTTGTATTTTAAAGAAGTAATTTAATTTGCAAAAACTGTACACATGTACTCTGCCCAGGTGTTGAAGTGGGAGAAGGGCTTCTGCCCCTTTGATGACGGCCTCCAATGCCTGATTCTGGGGTCTGCTGCTCTGCTTTGCTAGAACTGATGGCAGAGAAACGTGCTGCCTCCTGGATGAAGAGCTTACTCTGGCAGCTGCAGGAGGCTGGGGACCTGGCCTGCTAAACAAGTTCATAACCCCTTCCTGCTAGTCCATCTGCCAGAAGACTCACAGGACTCAAGCAGGGCCGCGAGGCTGGCCCGGAGGCTGCTGGTTGGTGAGCCACTGTCAGCTGAGTACCGTGATGTTGGCCCAGGATGGAAGATCCATACTTCCTACACTGTCAGGGCACTTTTAAACTTCTGGAGAAGTTGTGTGTGTGTGTGTGGTGTGTGTGTGTGTGTGTGTGTGTATTCATTCGTTCTGCCCTTCCAAAGCACTTAAGTATTATTTAAGGCTCTCTGCTGTTTGTCTGAGATGGTTCATCGAAATTAGGACAAAACCTTGTTATCCAGAGCCATGGGGAACAAGCCCTCTCCGGAATGATCACATTTCTGAAGCACTGGAGTGAAATCTCCCCATTGTTATAACTTAAGAAACAAATTTGAAATGCCCTGAAGTGTGTACCAAGCAAGTAAGAGGAGGAGGAAGAGGACAAGGAAGAGGAGGGGAGGAGGAGGAGAGAGAGAGGAAGGAGGAGAAAAACGAAAGAAAAAAAGAATAAATGCTTTTGAGGAGCCCCTGTCATTTAGTGACTTTGTGTGTTTGTTCCTTTGTTCGTTCGTTTTAGGAAAATCCCTTCATTCTCTGCTAAGCAGAAATCTCGCCCTGGATGCTTCGTAGTGAGGGACAGTTAGAGTGCCCCACTTCTTGCTATGTGAATCAAGCCTCCCCTGTTCCCCACTGGTGAGTGATGGGTCCCTTGCCTTTCAACACTGTGACAAAATTTCATGAGCAAGGCAGCTTACTAAAAGAAAGCGTTTAATCTGGGGCTCGGTGTCCAGAGGGTGAGTCCATGACCATCACAGGAGCATTGCAGCAGGAGGCTGGAGCAGTCACTGAGAGTTCATGCCTCACAGACACGAGGCAGAAAGAGCTAACTGGGAATGGGGCCCTTTGAAACGTCAAAGCTCACCCCAAGCGACACCCCTCCACCAAGGCCAAAGCTCCTAATCCTTCCCAAACCTACCAGTGGGGGACCAAGCATCCAAATAGGAGCCTGTAGGGACCATTCACCTTCAAACCACCTCAGTACTTACCAGTTGCCTCTCGGCCATGCTCTAGCTTGTCTCTTCAGTGGCCTGGTCGATGGTGTAAGAAGGTGTATGTAGCTGTGTCCCATCCATCAGCTCTGCCTATGTTCTGTAGCCCCCTCCCATGCCCTGTCACTCCACTGCCCTGCAGTGAATCCTGTCCCCAGTCCATACTGACACTTGTCCCATCAACTTTCAGGCCTGATCCTGCTGCCACCATCCTCTTGAGTGTCCCGTCTGCGTCTGTATTGTGTCTGCTCCCCTCCCAATTTTCTTCCTCATAAACAATAAGCAAACGCCGTAAATAAATAAAAAGGCTTCTCAGAGACCACAAGCTGATAGGAGACAGTGTGAAAACATCTACCGAACATCTAATCAGCACTGGGCATGAATGTGTGCATGTGTGTGCACGTGTGTGTGCGTGTGTGTGTGTGTGTGTGTGTGTGTTGTGTGTGTGTGTACATGCAGGTGTGTGTGGAGATGACAAGCCAGCCTCGGGTAGTGTTTCCTCGATTGCTATCCACCTTTTAATTTTTGAGACTTGCCAAGGAGGTCAGACTGGCTAGCCAATGAGCTCCTGGGATCTGTCTACCTGATTTAATTACATTTTAAACACCGTGACAAAGGCAGCTTACAGAAGAAAGAGTTCATTTGGGGTAAGAGTCTGTTCTGGTGGAGCAGAGGCAGCAGGAGGCAGGCATAGCAGCTGGAACAGCAGCTAAGGGTTCATGCTGGAACTGCAAGCAGGAAACAGAACTAGATCCACCCGCAGTAATGTACTTCCTCCAGCAAGGCAACACCTCCTAAACTTACCCAAACAGCACCACCAACCTCGTACCAGGTATTCAAATCCCCAAGACTCTGACAGACATCCCCTTCAATCCACCGCCCTGTCTCGAGCTTAAGTTCTCACGCTTACATTAAGAATGTCATTGATGAGCCGTCTCCTCAGCCCCCAACACCTCAGCACCCCTGTCCCCATCTCCATACCTGTTTGTGTGGAAAAAGGCCTTCTCTAGGGTATTATACGGTTGACTTCCAGTAACACCATCACCTAAAGACACCACATTCGAGGTACACTGGTAACTGCTGGTGTTTGAGCAACTTGGGTGGGCTAGATGTGGTCTACCTATTCATGTGCTTCTAGGGGATCATTGAGTGAATCTGACTCATTTTGTTTTTACCTGCAGAATCTATACACTATCTTTACATTAAGTATAATTAGTTCTGGCCTTGGAACCTGCTTTAGGGATGGGGATGAGTATGGGGTGACTCATGTTTTTGGACAAAGCTCAGCCAGAACCTTATAAAATCATGACACGTATGTTAAGGCTCTTGTACTCTTCAGTGTTCCTCTTGTTTTATACATTAGAAAGCAATGTCTGTTTCCATAGGTCATGGGGGGTGGGGGCAGCATGTCTTCATTATTGGTTGGACCCAGGTTAGACTTACTGAATGATAACTTCATGGTCACCAGTGGTTTGAGTGGCAGCTATGTCTCTGTTACTACAACAAAAGGCAATTGTTAACGTCAACTATCCCTTTGCTTCAGCAACATTCCAGTCCTTTGCTCCCTTACTGGATATCAAAGGGATTATAGAATTTGCTGCACACACACATGTGTGTGCATGTACTCATGAGTGCATGAACATAGATACATTCAGAGGGTATAATAAACACACACAAGCACTCCTTCCTCTGGAGAGTGAGACATCATGGTCCAACTTTCTGACTGTTTATTAACTCCTGTTCTACCATCCAAGGTAACTGTATACAGAATATGAATTTGTGTTCGTGAAGAAATGGACTCATATGGCTGGTGATAACCCTGACCCACAACCAACGCTCAATGGAAGACAGCCAAACCAGAAAGGAGGGCTACCCACTAAACATGCATGGCTACTCATTAAACATACATGCACAGATGTTTTTAACCATGTTCTCTCCAGGGAAAGTGCAGATTTAACAGTTCACTTGAATTGTCTGAATAAGATGTTTACTAATTCCCAATACTAAGAAATTGTTGAGCCAAGCATGGTAGTGCACACCTTTAATCCCAGCACTCAGGAGGCAGAGGCAGGCGGATCTCTGACTTTTTTTTTTTTTTTTCAGAGCTGTTACACAGAGAAATTCTGTCTGGAAAAACAAAAAAAGAAAGAAAGAAAGAAAGGAAGGAGGAGGAGGGAGGGAGGGGAGGGAGAGGGAGGGAGGGAGGGAGGAAGAAAATGCAGTTTACTGAGCAAAGAAGAAACGTATGTATCAACATGATACCTAGACTAAGCGATGTTCTTTGAGTTACTTTTCTTAAAAGCATATTTGGAGCTGGAGATGTCAATCTGATGGTAGAGCACTTGTCTAGCATACATGAAGCCCTGAGTTTAATCCCCTACAGAAGCTGGGCACAGTGGCACAGGCCTCTGATCCCATGCTTGAGGTAGAGGCTAGAGCAGTGGTTCTCAACCTTCCTAATGCTGCGATCTTCAATACAGTCCTTCAGGTTGTAGTGAACCCCAACCATAAAATTATTGCTACTGTTATAAGTCATGATATAAATGTCTGATATGCAGGGTATCTGATATCCAACCCCTGTGAAATGGCCATTCGGGCCCCCAAAGGGATCGAGAGCCACAGGTTGAGAACCACTGGGCTAGGGGTTCAGGAATTTAAGGTCATCTTTAACTACATAGCAAGTTAAGACCAGCTCAGGATATAAGAAGCCTTGTCTATGAATAAATAAATTAAGTTTTCAAGTGGATTATGTTTGATATCACATAAAGGAAGACAAGTTTAGAGATCTTCTTCTGCCTAGAAGTGAGATTCCAAGTGTGCTGTTTAAATGTGGAATGCCTGAGAGGCTCATGTATTTGAGCACTTGGTCCCCAGGTGGGGTTCCTGTGTGGGGAGGTTATGGAACCTTTAGGAGGTACACCCTTGCTAAGGGAAGTGCACCTCTGTCTCTGGAGGTGGCCTTGATGGGTTATAGTCTTGTTCCCCTCACCTCGTGTTGATAACAGTGTGACCAGCTCCTGCCAGCATGCTATGCCTCCACCATTATAGACTCCAGCCCTCTGGAACCATAAGCCAAACGAACTCACCACCTTAAGCTGCTTATGGTCATTGTTGTCTTCACTGTTCCATTGCTGTGAAGAGACACCATGACCACAGCAACTCTTTTTTTGTTTTGTTTTTGTTTTGTTTTGTTTTTTTGGGGGGTGGTGGTTTTCGAGACAGGGTTTCTCTGTATAGCCCTGGCTGTCCTGGAACTCTGTAGACCAGGCTGGCCTCAAACTCAGAAATTCACCTGCCTCTGCCTCCCAAGTGCTGGGATTAAACACGTGTGCCACCACTGCCCGGCAACCATGGCAACTCTTATAAAGGAAAGCATCTAATTAGGGCTGGCTTACAATTCAGAGATTGAGTCTATTGTCATCATGGTGGGGAACGTGATGGGCATGGTGCTGGAGAAGTTAAGAACTACATCCTGCTCACAGCTAACCATTGAGCTGATCATAGGGTTCCCAGTGAAGGAGTGAGAGACAGGACTGAAGGAGCTGAAAGGGTTTTCAGGCCCCATAAGGAGAGCGACAATACCAACTAACCAGAACTCCCAAGGTCTAAACCACCTGCCTGGGAGCTCATAGGGAGAGACCCATGGCTCCAGCTGTATATGTAGGGGAGGATGGCATTGTCGGGCATAGGTGGGAGAGGAAGTCCTTGGTCCCATGAAGGCTGGACACCCCAGTGTGGGAAATTCGTGGGTGGGGAGGTGGGAGTGGGCAGGTGAGTGGGGGCACATCCTCATAGAAGCAGGAGGAGGAGGGATGGGATAGGAGGTTCCTGGGTGGTGGGAAAATAGGGAAAGGGGATAACATCTGAAATGTAAATAAAATATCCAATTTAAAAAAAAAAAAAAAAAAAAGAACTACATCCTGACCCACTGTCAATTAAGGAGAGAACTGGGCCTGGTATGGGATTTTGAAACCTCAAAGCCTATCTCCAGTGACTGTTTTCACCAGCCAGGCCACACCTCCTAATCCATCGAAATATGTGAGCCTATGGGGGCCATTCTCATTCAAACTACCACAGGCTGTTTCATCATACCAGGAGCAAAGTCATCTCAGGTGCTCAGCTCATACGAGCCTCTCAGGTACAGTGGCTCTTACCTCTGTATAGCTGCGAATGCAGAGAACAGGAATCTCTAGAATCTCTAGATACCTTACAGCAGCAATATGAACAGCTGTGCCACAGCCCCCACCCCACCTTACAACAGCTGTGCCACAGCCCCCACCCCTACAACCTGTGCCACACCACTACACAGCTGTGCCACAGCTTCCTCCCCGTCTTTAGGGATTCATTCCAAGACTTCTTGGATAGTACTGAATCTTAGTCATAACTATATTTGTTTCTGGACCCAGTGTCCATGACAAAGCTGACTTATAAAATCAGCCACAATAGAAGAATACAAGAGAGATGGCTCAGCAGTTTAAAGCACTTCTTACTCTTGCAGAGGACCAGGGTTGCTAGCCCACTATCCTTATGGTGGCTCACAACAGTCTGTAACACCAGTTTCAGGGGTTCTTCTGCCCTCTTCAGGCCTCCATGGGGACTACATGCACATAGTGCACTTAACAAATTTGCAAGCGAAACACTAATCAACATAAAATACAAATAACTGTGTTATTTTTTAAAAAAAAAAAAGATTAACAGAGATTAATAATAAAAACTAAAGCATTTGTGGTAATATAATACAAAATTACTTAAAATGTATGAATTATTTATTTTCCAGAATTCCTACTTAATACTTTCTTACCGTAGTCATCCAAGGGGCACTGAAACTACAGAAAATGGAATTCTGTATGAAGAGAGCTACTGTTCACTAAACACTGGGATGTTCCAAATGAGCAATATATCGCTACTTAGTTCTGTTATCTGAGTTACGGTTTGCCTCATTGTAGAAATTCTGTTCCAGTAAAAGTTGGCATTAATGACAGGTCCATTTAAATACTAACTTGTCGAGGAAGGTCACACGCTAAATGAGCCAAGAGTCATCTGAGCAGAATGACAGCTGAACTAGCTGTGTGCAGTGTGCTGTGTGCAGGGAGGGACGACTTAGGCTGAATACAAACAGTAGGCCCACGGAAACGGAGCTTCACACCGATAGTTACTTGGATCAGAAGATCCTGTCAGGGCCAGCAGGATGGCTCAGTAAGTCAAGGAGAGTGCCCCAAAGCCTGAGGACCTGAGTTTGATTCTCAGGCCTCACATAGCAAAAGGACGAATCTGCTTCTCCAAGTTGTCCTCTGACTTCCACATGTGTGTGGTGCATGCAGACAAGCAAAAATGTATCTTATGGGGCTGACCATTGGGAGTGGGAAGAAACTGTTAGCTGCAAGGAGCTAAGAATGCCAGTGCTCATCTGTAACTAAGTCACACACTGTTTGCTGACTCTTTTTATTCACTCTAAGGCACCCATAATAAAGCCTTGCTTACCAGAGTCCTTCAGGACATGGGCTCACGTACCCCAGGCTGGACTCAGGCTTGCTATGTAGCCAAGGATAATCTTGAACTTTTGAGCCTCCTGCCTCCACCTCCAAATGCTAGGACTGCAGGTGTGATCCTCGTACTTAAACCCTGGTTTGTGAGGTTCTGGAGATGAAAGCTAGGGCTTCCAGAATGTTTGCCACACGCCCTGCCATCTGAGCTCCATACCAGACCCAGGGCAGATGTATTTGTCTTCATATCTTTTTTAAAAAATATTATTTATTAATGTATATGAGTATACTGTAGCTGTCTTCAGATACACCAGAAGATGACATTCAGATCCCATTACAGATGGCTGTGAGCCACCATGTGGTTGCTGGGAATTGAACTCAGGACCTCTGAAGAGTAGCCAGTGCTCTTAGCCTCTGAGCCATTTCTCCAGCCCTTGACTTCATATCTTTGGTGGAATTTAAAGATAAACAGTAGATGTTCTAAGATGGTGCATGATGAGGAGTTCAAGCCTAGAATCTTAGGGGCCCTTTTATGCTAGGTAAGCAATACACAGACACTTTTTTCATTGGTAATTGTCCTAGTCGTGTAAGTAATGTGGTAAAAGAAACCATCACAGGCTAAATGGATCCGTTTCACAGCTGGACACACAGCCGTACATTTTTGGGAAACACTATTGCTTACGTTTGCAAAACAGGTTGTGAACCCTGCTTTTTAGAGCCTAGCGCTTCTTGCAGGCTATGACTTCCCTGGAATGGATTGTATGACCTGGGGTGGCCAGAGCATGTTATCACAGAAACAGAAATAAAGCCAGGACAAACAGTCCTGGGCTGAAGCTGTTTCCTATTCCAGGCACTTGTAATGAGCTTCTTAACACAGAGTTAGAAACCAGAACATACAGCTCAGCTGTATCACACGCCTCTTTTATAGGGAGCATCCTTGTTACTCAGTAAAGTTTGATGGTATGTATGTAGTTCAGACTTGGTCATTTTAAATTAGCCAGTTGTCCCTCTAGGGTATTGGTGCACAAAAGGTCTTTTCTGCTCCTCAAGTGTGATGCTCAATAAGAGGAGCAAATGAGGTTCAGAATCCACACACACGCACTCTCCTAGTCTATTTGGTCTACTGTGACAAAGTACCTTGGACTAGGAGACTTAAAAACAAAAAGAGTCCATTTTGCTCAGGTCTGAAGGCAATGAGAGGGCAGACTTTCTGCTTCTTAGATGGTATGGTGCTTAGCTTGGTCAACTCGACAAACATAGAGTCACCTGGGAAGACCATCTCAGTGAGCCTGTCTACATGGGGTTGACCTTTGGGTATATCTGTGAGGGAATTGTCTTTTTATTTTATTTTTTATTTGTGTGTATGGGGGTGGTTGTAAGGGAACATGAGTGGGGTATTTCATGGAGACAAGGCAACGACATTGGATCCCCTGGAGCAGGTTCAACATTGGTGCTGGAAACTGAACTTCAGTCTCTGGAAGAGCAAGAAGCACTCCTGACTTCTCCTTTCCCTGCTGAGTTGCTTTTGGTCAGTGTATTTTATTACAGAAGTGGAAATGAAACCAGGACAATATTGCTTCAACTGTTCAAATATTGCTTCCCCTAACAATTTTTGACCCCATCCCAACATTATCACCATTACATTGGAGATTATCTCAATACATTTGGAGGAAGTTCAGTCCATATCTTATACTTCACATGCACATGCTTGCATACACACACACACACACACACAAAAACACACAACACCACACACACTCATACTCCAATAAGCAAACTTACAGACCAAAAACCTACAAGAGTTTGGACTGGAACTGGCACAGAAGATGTTTTGTTAGATAGAGTATCTTATCAAGGCGTTTCCTTCCCCACTCATGAGCAGATCGGATGTCCCATTGTTGTCTTTGGACAATGTAACACCACACTCATTCATATATCTACTTTGTAGTTTTAAATTTATCCCCAGAGTCACTTCTGGTGGTCTCCTGACCTCATCCATCTCAGGCTGAAGCAGCTTCTAACTCTGCAGAACATTCCCCATGGTCAGGTCTCCTCTCCTTCTCTAGTGCTTGCTTCCCATACTGTACTTTCCCCACAACCAGGAAGGGTCCTTCCTCTTCTGGAAGAGGCACGGCTTGAATGACGGAGCAGAGGCAGTTGGAAGACCATAGCCTTGTTCCTGTTTATCAGAGTCCCAGCTTCCTACAGTGACAGAGAGCTGCCCTTTTTTGTTGTCCAGTCTTGAATACTGCTGAAAGGTGACACATTTTATGTAGTCTTTATTTCAATATGAGTTAGGGAGGAAAAAAACTTATTTGGATTTGTTTATTTCTTGTGTCTCTGTGTGAATAAGGAAATAGTAGGTAACTTCCTCAATGGAAAAATTAATATCCCAGTAGCTCAAAAGCTGTACTACAAAGTCAAAAACTTCCATTAGCACACATTGATCGAACTGATTGTGAGTAAAAAGAGAGAGAGAAAAAATTTTTTTTTAAAAATACTAGTCCTAGAAGCCACAATGCAAAGTTGCTGTGTCCAAGGAATTGCCATCCCAGCACCTCGCAGGACCTTCCATGTAGCATCAGCTGACACAAGAGTCCGTTTTCCCACGCTTGGCTTTGCTCTGACAGACGCAAAATAAATGCCCTAGGTGATCTGTCCATGGAAACTGAACCCTCGTGCTTTCCAAACCTGGGAACTGAAATCGAACTGACAATGGCTTCATTTCACACACACTGAATCCATCAGACCTAGGACTATGGCCCTGACACTGACTGAGTGGAGGCCCCTCTGCAGGATACCACCTCTGTGGCTCTGACTGACTCTCCTTACAGGCCATTCCACTGCTAATGCCATTTTGTACAAACAAAACACATAGTTCCAGACAGATGCTCATGGCTGTATCCTAGAACCCAGTAGGGCTCTCTCAAAAATACTGCCCTGCTCCATCAGAGTAACCACCATAAGTCCCTGCAGCCCTCTGAGAACCAGATCCCTATGGTAGATGGCAAAAACACAGGCTCAGACCCTTTGTACCCGAATTTCCATATAGCAGGGGGAAGTAATTAAGGAAAGGTAGTGTGATGAAGACATTGGTGTCAGGGTTCCTCTAGGAAAATTCCATGCTGGAGATAAAGATGGGCCACCAACAGGAACTCTGACTTTAGAAGAAAAACTACCTGCCTATGCATTGCATCCTTCCAGCATTGTTCCCCCTCTGACTCTGTCTGTCTGTCTGTCTCTGTCTCTCTGTCACTGTCTCTGTCTCTCTGTCTCTCTGTCTCTCTCTCTCTCTCTCACACACACACACACACAACACACACACAACACACACCACACACACACTCACATGTTTGTAAAGTTGCACTAAGGCAGGATTAAGGTAGATATTGGCTGGAGGCCAGCAGTTTGCTTCAGACATCAAAGCTATTAACCATGGGAAGTCATTAACCATGGGACAAAATGCCATTTTCAGCAAGTCTGAGCCAAGGCCAGGGGGTGATCAATGGAAGGCAGGAGACTGGAACTAAGTGCAGGCAGTTTGAGCTTGCTGAGAGGAGGAAGTGAAACATCAGACACACGTTGTCTACTCAGGACGGAATACACTTTCTCACAGCACAGCATGGCATGGCTCACTTTATCTTACCAAATCAAACTGACAAACGCAGGCTCAGATATCAGCTCAACTGAAACTTCGCAGGCCAGACAGAGATCACTGTCGGAGAAAAGGGCAGTTGGACTCCCAGGGAAATACTAATGGAGGAGTCCCTTGACTCATAGTTGAGTCACACCCAACAGTGTGACTGCGAGAAGCTGTGGGGAACTGGATGCTAAGTGTGCTGGGAGGGAGGACCCAAGAAATCTGACTTCACATTGGGTAACACCGAAAACTGACTGGGGCTGGTGGTTTGGGCCTTCTGACTCAGGATTCTGCTAGTCATTTATCTAGATTCTTTAAAAGCCAAGACCAGCTTGGGAGGCAGAGGCAGGCGGATTTCTGAGTTTGAGGCCAGCCTGGTCTACAGAGTGAGTTTCAGGACAGCCAAGGCTATACAGAGAAACCCTGTCTCAAAAAAAAAAAAAAAAAAAAAAAAAAAAAAAGCCAAGACCAGAAGCTAGGAGCCTACCTTTGCATCAACACTCATGTGCATGTCAGCCGGTCCCAGCTCCTCTGGCAGTTTTTCCACTATTATGAGGCCTCATCAGAGCCTGTTCACCTTGACTTCATTTTTGTAAAGAAAACCAATGGAGGACTTGGAGAAGGGACTGAAGGAGCTGAGGGGGTTTGCATCCCTGTGGAGAGGGCAACAGTGTCAACTGGTAAGACCCACCCAGAGCTCCCAGAGACTAAACCACCAACCAAAGAGTACACATGGAGGGACCCATGGCTCTGGCTGCAGGAACAGCCCTTGGTCCTGTGGGGGTTCAATGCCCCAGTGTAGGGGAATGCCAGGGCAGGAAGGTGGGAGTGGGTGGGGGGGGAGCATCCTCATAGAGGCATGGGGAGCAGGGATGGGATAGGAGTTTCCGGAGATGAGACCTGGAGAGGAGATAACATTTGAAATGTAAATTAAAAAAAAAAAATCCAGTAAAAGAAAAAAGAAAGAAAAGAAAACCAGTGACTTACTCATGAGCCGGTATGCAGCACCACCTAGTGTCATGAAGCCATATGCACCGTTCTTCCCGCTGAGCGTCCAGCCCTGACCACTTTTGGTAGGGTTCCAGCCCTCTCCAGCAGCTGGTGCACAGCACCCTCCTGTCCTGTCTGTGCATGTCCTATCTGATGTCTTAACTATAGGCTCCTCTTCCCTCTCTCATGTCTTTGTCCCTGATCTTTCTCTGTCATCTCTTTCTGAAAGAACATCAATTTCCATGGATCAAACCACACACTGGGAGGAAAAAAAACAAAACAAACCCCAGCTTCTCCAACAAATAGTACTGGTCAGACTGACTGTCTGCATGTAGAAGAATGCATATGGACCTATATTTACAACACTGCACAAACTCTATATGAAGCAAAGACCTCAAATAAAACCAGATACACTGAACCTGATAGAAGAGAAAGTGGAGAATAGCTTTAAACTCTTTGACACAGGAAAAGACATTCTGAACAGAACACCATTGGCATAGATACTGAGAACATACTTCATAAATAGCACCTCATGAAAAGCTACTGTATGGAAGAGGACACCATCACTCAGACAAAATAATAGACTACGGAATGGGAAAAGTTTTTTGTTTTTTTGTTTTTTGGTTTTTGTTTTTGTTTTTTTTTTTTTGTTTTTTTTTTTTTTACGAACAATAGAGAGCTAATATCTAAATATCTAAAATATGTAAAGAACAGAAAAACTGGACATCCAGAAAACAAACAACCCAATTAAACATGGGGTACATATCTGAACAGGAAATTCTCAACAGAGGAAATACAAATGGCTGAGAAGCACTTAACCAAATGTTTAATGTCCTTAGTCATCAGAAAAAATGCAAATCAAAACTACTTTGAAATCTCATCTTATACCAGTCAGAATGGTCAAGATCAAAAAAGTGAGATGTTAGTAAGAATGTGGAGTAAGGGGACACTCCTCCACTGCTGGTGGGTGTGCAAACTTGCACAGTCACTATGAAAATCAGTGTGATGCTCCTCAGGAAGATGGGAATCAATCTACCTAAGATTCAGCTATCACCCTGGGGCATAGACCCAAAGGATACTTCATCCTACTGTACTGTACACACTATACTATACATTACTTGCTCAACCATGTTCATTGCTGCTTTATTCATAATAACCGGAAATTGGAAACAGCCTAGATGTTCACCAATAGATGAATATATTTTTTAAAATGTGGTAAGTTTACACAATGGAATGTATTCAGCTATTAAAGAAATAAAATCATGAGACTTGCAGGTAAATGGATGGAAATAAAAAAAAAATCGTCCTGAATAAAGTAACCCAAACCCAGAAAGACAAATTTGGCATACGTCTGTTTATATGTGATGTTAGCTGTTGAGTCTTTAATAAGCAAGCTACAATCAAGATAACCACAGAGGTTTGGCAGAGTAAGGGACTAGCAGAAAGGGATAATATCTCTAGGAAGGAGAAATAAAAGAGATAAGTATAGGTGGACAGCGGAGGCAGGAACAGGAGGGTAAGACGGGGATGGGAGGAAAGAGAGGCAAGAGAAGGAATATGAGGAGAGACAGCTAACGCTAAGGGCCATCTGAGAGGTCATGGGGAAAGCTAATACAATAAAAGCTTTCTAAAATATACACATGTATGAAGATGATCTAAATGAAATTACCAAATAATGGGTGAGATGGAGCCCCAACTGGACCTTTCTGGTCACCAAATGATGCTTCCTGTGCTGGTCATGGGTTATATCTAATTGAGTTCTTGGCCACGGCATCCCATTGCAACTCCCAGACAAACCAGGCTATTGCCAAAGCTATTGGCTGCTCTCCTTAAACTCAGTAAAGCCCTATTCCTAAAGACAACAACCACACAACTAATGAACACAGAGAAGTAGAGCTGGTGCCTATAGGTAGCCATCACCCCTATAGACTACTGTTCATGACACTTGAGGGTGTTCAGCACATGAACAAAGGAGAAAGGTAACTCCCAACCAAGCTGAATCAATAATAATGACCTGCTTGTAAGATGTGCTAGGGCAATAGTGGCACAAAGCTTGTGGGAGTAACCATCCAACATCTGATTTGAGTAAAGGCCCACTGCGTGAGATGACCTATATCCCTGATATTGTTCTGGTGCCAGGAACTAGAGACAAGATAGGCCAGGATCCTAGGGAAAACCGAACACTACTGTTCTGCTAAAAGAATG
This sequence comes from Mastomys natalensis, assembly GCA_021653895.1. Taxonomy (NCBI): domain Eukaryota; kingdom Metazoa; phylum Chordata; class Mammalia; order Rodentia; family Muridae; genus Mastomys; species Mastomys natalensis. The sequence goes on from JAJTUV010001284.1 coordinate 436,503, forward strand.
TACTAATAAAATGTTACTCCTAACAGCATTCTGCTTTAGTCATAGATCAATGTCTTGCTTAACCATCATCACAGAGGCTTCCTCCTGCAGTAGACGGGAACAAATACTGAGACCCACAGCTGGATAATGAACAGAGAAGGAGAGATTATAGAACACTCAGTCTTAAATGGGATGTCTGCATGAATTTCTTTCCCTCAGGACTCAAGAGAATCTTTTGGAAGAGGAGGCAGAAAACTTGTAAGATACAGACTGGATGGCAGACACCAAGGAAACAAGGTCTTCTAAACATAGCAAAACCGACACACATGAGCTCACAAGACTGTGGCAGCATGCACAGGGCCTACTGGGTCTGCACCAGATGTGATCTCAGTGTTGAAAGAAGTGGACACGCACCTTCATCTCTAATTCAGAAGCTATATCTAATTGATAACTGCTTGCAAATGAAAAACCAGTTTTCTCCAACAGAGTATCACTAGGGATACAAACCACTCTTAAAGCCTGGACCCATACCCAATAGTAGATGACCAACACAAAAAACTCAGTGCTATCTTTGGAGGCTCTTTGTCTCCTAAGGTTTTTACAGGGCTCCCCACCCCCAGTCTTTCAGGTCCTTTGTGTGTATGTTATGGCACTTGGTTTTGTGTTCTTAGGGAAATCCTGCGTGTACAAACACATGGGTCTCTGCATCTACGTGTGTATTTAATGCTTTCTGTGAGCTCTTTTCTTGTTTTTCTGTTTTGTCCCGTTCCAGTTTGCTTTTGTTTTATCTTGTTTCATTTCATTTTCTTATAACTCATTATATTCCTGCTGGTTTTCTAACAAGAGACCAAAAGGATATGGATATAATGGAAGAGGAAACCCACTGAATCTGGAACTCGTGGGTTCAGCCATACTGGCTGGCTAGAAAGCTCAGTGGATCTTCCTGCATCCACTTCCCCAGTGCTGGGATTACATCCTTTCTTTTTCTTTTTCTTTTTGCTTTTCTTTCTTTCTTTTTTTTTTTTTTTTTTTGAGACAGGGTGTCTTAAGTTAGGTTTTCTATTGCTGTGATAAAATACTGACCAAAAGCAACTTGGAGAGGAAAGAGTTTATTTCATTTTATACTTCCAAGTAATAGTTCATTACTGAGGCAAGTCAGGGCAGAAACTCAAGCAGGGCAGGAACCTAGAGGCAGGAACTGAAGCAAAGGTCAAGGAGTAATACTGCCAACTAGCTCACTCCATATATTAGTCAGGGTTATCTGGGGTAGCAGAACTACATATATAGAAATATATATGTAGATATATATGTGTTGTTGTGTACACACACACACACACACACACACACACGTGTGTGTGTGTGTGCATATTTATTGTAATGACTTACAAGCTGTGCTCCAGTTAAGCCAACAATGTCTGGTTATGAATGGAAAGTCTAAGAATCCAGTACTTGTTCATCAGTCCACAAGGCTCAATGTCTCATCTGGTCTTCAGTATAAACTGGAATCCCAAAGAAGTAGACTCTAATGCCAGTGAGGAAATGGATGAGCTAGGAAGAAGGTACTTGAGCAAAAGAGCAAAAGCTTCCTTCTTCCATATCCTTACATGGGCTTCCAGCAGGTGTGACCCAGACTAGAGGTGGGTTTTCTCAGCTCAGTTGATCTGGATTAAAGGTATGTCTTCCTGCCTCATAGATCTGGATTAGAAATAGGTCTTCCTACTTCAAGTTAAGTAAAAATTCCTCACAGGTGTGCCCTCCATTTTGGGGTTTTAGTTAATTCCAGATGTAGTCAAGTTGACAACCAAGAGTAGCCATTACAAGTCCACCCCTTGTCAATTTGACACACACCCACATCTCCTAATTATAGGTTCAATTTCCAAGTAAAACCAATAACCAGGTCACAATAATGCCCAAACATAATATAAACTATCCCATGTACAACTGCAAATGCATTACATATTTAACCAGGTTATAATTGTGCCTAACATGATATATCTCTTGTACAACTACAAAGGCATTATAAATTTAGGATGGGTGAAAATGCCCTTTAGGGACATTCTTTTAGCATCACAAATTTAAATATGACAACCCTTGATACTCTCTTAACTGATGTTACATCATCATATGATAAAGAAATTAAGGAAAGAAAACCTGAATATCTGTACACATTCTTAACAAACACGACTGAAATACTTAATGAAATATAACCCTTGTTTCTGTAATGGTCATGTGGTTTTAGCTGGTATTTATAACTACCTTCCTCTATTACCATTCTGTATTTCCTCCACCAGTGGATGTACTTCAGCAGGTCTTGATTCTTTCCTGGCGGAGGGACCCATACATTCATTCCTGATGGGTCTGTGCCCTTTGTCACCCTTCCCAGATTACGTAGTGGTAGTTTCCCACTGACTTTAATCTCAGGACATAGTAGCATCAAGAGATGCCCTAAAGGATCTCTTGCACTTCAGACAAAGTGCAAGACAACTTTCTCACCTCTATTGTTGCCCTGCTAATTAAGGTTGAAGTCTATCTTCAGAGCTCAGCACAATACGGAGGACTCCCTTCATTGGCAGGATTTCCACTTCTCTGACCTTGTCTAGGGAGCTCAATCCCCACCCCCACATCTTTACCTGCAGAATGGCACGTAGACTACAGGTTCAACTTCCTTTCTCCTGATAAGAACTCGTTCAGTTAGCACCTGAGACCTGGAATGCCTCTCTATGCTGACGATGCATTTTGGTACAGTAAGCCTTCAGCCAATGACCTTTGCCCATCCTGGATATTCTGACCTTGGTCCCCAAAATTACATAAGCCTTGAATCACCCCAAGTAAGTTTGATCTGTCTCCCTGTAACTGGTTCCCCCCCAACCCCCACGCCTCCACCCCCCTTTCGATGTCTCTGCTCCCTTTACCCTTGTAAACCAATATTGGTCAATGTTCCTCAGAGGCAGAAAGGGTCATCCTCCATTGTGGAGAAGCAATCCAATTTCCCTGTTGGTATTCTGGATCAATCACCCTTCCTAACACTGCTATTCTTTTCTTAGGGCTTCAGGGCATCAGGAGCCTGGAGGAATGACCCATCAAAGTGGCAAGGGGAAAGTCTGAGCTTCAGCACAATGTTTGTTGTGGCTCTTCCCAGGAACACTTCCCTCTCTGCAACCAAAACTTCTAGGCTAGCAGAACTTAAGGTTGTGAGTGAAGAATGAAAAATTACAGAAATCCTATTATAGTTATATATATATAAGTTCTTTTTTAGATTTCCTTCAAAGGGCATGGAAATTCTCTCTGAAACAGGCTACCTGGCTGATCACAAAAGGGCAGAACCAAGAATGCAGGTCATCTGGGTCACTGGTTCACAGGCTCTGGGCTCTGTGTTCCAAGGGCAAGACCACAATGACAGGGCAGGACCGCATTCTGAGAAAAACAGACGTACAAAGTGTTTCCGAATGACCCTGACTCACCTAGGTTGGGTTCCTCTGGAATGTTGCGCTATTCTTATGATTATGCTTCCCTAGCAACCCTCGCCCCCTCCCCATCCCTGGTTTGTGGGTATCAGATCTCCCCTCGGACCAGTAATTGGGGTCAACTCTACTCCTGCGTGAGCTAAAGAGTTGACCACAGCTGGCTGTCTGTCTCCACCCTAATAAACCTCTGCTTGATTGCATCCAATCCCAGAGTCTTGTGAGAGTTACTGGGTGGTCGTGTCATCCCGAGACTTGAGTGGGGATCTCCCCTGAGTGGGGGTCTTCATGAGAACAAGGAGCAAAAACTGTCCTGATGGGTCACTAGGAGTGATAGTGAGTAGTACTAGTCCCTTTTGTTAGTATTCTGTCTAAACTCCACCTCCACAGTTATCTGGCAATAGTCAGGTATGCTCCTCCCCACAGTTACATGGCAACGGCCAGGTAGGCCTGCCCACTATAAAAGGGGGGTTGCCTGCCCCCTCCTCTCTCTCTCTTGCTCTCTTGCTCCTGTGATTCCCGCAGGCCTACAGGCTCCCCTCCCCCCTTCCCTTCCCCCTCTCTCCACGTGGTCATGGCCAGCCTCCATTCTCTCTGCTCTCCTTCTCTCCATCTCTCTCTCTCTCTCTCTCTCTCTCTCTCTCTCTCTCTCTCTCTCTCTCTCTCTGCCTCTCCTACCCTCCTGGCTCCCCTCCCCATGCCCTGAATAAACTCCATTCTCTGGTATACCATCGTGTAGCTGGTCTCTCAGGGGAAGAGATGCCTCGGCATGGGCCTGCTGACACATCCCCTTCCATCATTGGTTTGTTTCCATCCCATCACCTTTTCCACCCCTTGATTCCTGGACCCATGGGTCTTGATCATCACAGAAACCATACCATATGTTAGACACTGATTCAAAACATATAGTGCCTTCTGGAGAACTTTGCCCCAGACCTCCAGGCTGCTGCCACCCATACTGTAACTGTGTCTTCAAAGGACATTCTACTTTTCTATCAGGACAGCTGCTTCAAGATGGTAGTAACCATCTTGGTTACCATGGTTAACATGGTACGAAAAGTAGATTCTATGATTATCTGCCCACTGTTACACTTCTGTAGCTGTGAAGTGAGAAACAATACTGTGTGGAATACCATGACCATAATGCATTCTTAAAATTCATGATGGTGGTTTTGGCAGAAGCATTATGTGCAGAAAAAAAAAGCAAATCTATAACCAGAATGTGTATCTACTCTGATAAGGGCAAGGCATTGTCCTTTCCATGGAGGAAGTGGTCCAATATAGTTAATGTGCCACCAGGTCACTGGCTGGTCACCCTGGGGAATGGTGCCATATCTAGGGCTCAGTGTTGGTCTCTTCTGTTGGCAGATCTGGCCCTGACTGTAACCAGATCAATCTTGGCGAGTGGAAGCCCATGTTGAGCCCATATGTAACCTCCATCTCTCCCATTCCAGCCACTTGGTTCCTGAGCCCAATGGGTAATGACAGGAATGGCTGGGGAAAGAGGCTGACGGTCCACAGAATGGGTCATCCTGTCTTTTTGATTATTGAACTTCTCAGCCGAAGTCACCTTTTGATGAGCATTAACATGGGATTCAAGTATCTTCACATCATTCATCCATTTGGAAAGGTTTACTCACATACTTCTTCCCCAGATGTCTTACTCACCAATTTTCCAATCATACTCTTTCCAAGTCCCTGACCATCCAGCCAATCCATTGGCTATAGCCCATGAATACGTGAACAATTCCATGTCTGGCTATTTCTCCTTCCAAACAAACAATATGACTGTGTGTACTACCTGAAGTTCTGCCCACTGTGATTATTTCTTCACCAGTATCTTTCAGGGTTGTCCCAGAAACACGTTGTAAAGCTGCAGCTGTCCATTTCTGAGGAGTGCTTGCATAGCATGCAGACCGTTAGTAAACCTAGCCTTCTCTTTCTAAACCAACCAATAATGGACTACACCTCATGAGGCTATAGGTGCATGCTTGGCACCAGACAGCATTGCGATTGGAGTAAAAACCAAAGGCACTTGGGCAACATCTTCATGTAACTCGCTTGTGCCTTCAGCTTGGACCCATTCACAAGTATACCACTTCCATTTGATAATAAATTTCTGTTATATATGTTCTACTTTATGACTTTCTGAGTCAGATAACACCCAGCTCATGATGGACAGCTGAGGTCCCATGGTAACTTGGTGGCCCATTGTCAAATGTTCAGTTTCCACTAAGGCCCAACAGGTCAAGAGCTGCCTCTCAAAGGGAAAAGAACTGTCTGCAGATGATGGTAGAGCCTTGCTTTAAAACCCCAAATGATTCTGATTCACCTGCCAGAGACTCCAAACAGCATCTGTATCTGCCACCCATACCTCAAGTACCATTGGATCTGCTGGATCGTGTGTTCCAAGTGGTAGAGTGGCCTGCACAACCAGCCTGAGTCTGTTAAAGGGCCTTCTCCTGCTCCAGGTCCCACTCATAGTTAGCTTTTCTAGTCACTTGGTATATGGGCTGGAATCACACACTCAAGTGAGGAGTGTGGTGTGTCCAAAATCCAAATAGGTCCACTAAACATTGTGGGTTTTTCTTGGTGTTGGGAGAGGCCAGGTGCAATTACTTATCACCTGCTTTGGAAGCAATATCTTTGCACATACCACACCACTGGATTCCTAAAAATTTCACTGAAGTAGAAGGTCCTTGAATTTTGGTTGGATTTATTTCCCACCCTCTGATGCACATATATGTTACCAATGAGTCCAAAGTAATTGTCCCTCCTGCTCACTTGGTCCAGTCGGGATAATGTCATTGATATAGTGCACCAATGTGATAGTTTGTGGAAGAGCCAGACAATCCCTTCTAATTAAGATCCCTTCTAACTAAGTTTTGACACAAGGCAAGAGAGGTATCCTTGAGATAAAAATTTAAAGGGATAGCACATTAATAAGAAATTCGAACAAGACTGAGTTGAATGTTACAGCAAGGAGCAGCTAGCTCATGTCGGTTGTGTGTAGCAGATAAGGGTTGGAGGAGCAGCCAGCTCATGCCAGCTCTGTGCGTGGCAGATAAGAATGACGTGCTATGCTGGGCGGTGGTGGCACACCTTTAATCCCAGCACTTGGGAGGCAGAGGCAGGCGGATTTCTGAGTTCGAGGCTAGCCTGGTCTACAGATGATTACAGGACAGCCAGGGCTTACAGAGAAACTGTCTAAAAAAACAAAAACAAAAAACAAAACACAAAAAAAAAAAAAAAAAAGAATGACGTGCTATGCAATGATGTAATGCTAGAGAGTGACCGCAGGCAGGCAGAGCCCCTGATGCTGTGACAGTGAAGACCATCATGCTATCTGACTCTCCAACCAGAGACAACCGACTGCTGTAGCTGAGTCCGGATAAGAGGATCCAGAGGGAGGAGCCTCCACCTGAGACACACTGAGCCTTTGACCCTCTCTGTCACTTGCTTCTGAGTCAGGTACCCCATGTGTGTGCTGTGAACTGAGTGGTCATTATAATGAGTAAACCTTGACATTAAATGGTATCTGGACTCTGCCTCTCCTTCCCAGTCTCAAACTGGGTGTGACTCTCGACAAAGGTATATGGCTGGCCTTGCCAACTGAAAGCACATTGTTTGTGGTGGTCCTTATGGACAGGCACCAAGAAAAAAGCATTTGCTAGGTTAATATCTGCATACTATGTACCAGGAGATGTATTAATATGCGCAAGTAAGGATGCCACAGCTGCAGTTGGAATCACTACTTGATTGAGTTTCTGATAGTCAATTGTCATTCACCACAAGCCATCTGTCTTCTGAACTGGCCAGATAGGAGAGTTAAAGGGAGCTGTGGGACCCAGCACCCCTGCATCTTTCAAGTCCTTGACAGTGGTACTGATTTGTGCAATTCTTGCAGAGAAACGATACTGATTTTGTTTACTGTTTTCCCTGGCAGAGGTGACACTAACCATAATAGCCCTCACTCCATAAATAAGGGAACCAACTTCTAAGTATAATCTATCCAAATTATACATTCTGTGACTGGGAAACAACCCACAGAATGAGTTTTGGGGACCCACTGGACCTACTCTGAGTAGAACTTCAGCCAAAACCCCATTAATCACCTGAATTCCATGAGCTCCTGCTTTAACTGGAAAGCTACGTTTCTTGAGATCTCCCAGAATCAGTGTTAATTCATAACCATTATCCAACAGAACCTGGAAAGTCTCATTGTTTCCTTTCTTCCAGTGTAAAATGCCCATAGGTTCCTCTGGGGAAGAACTGGGGAAAAGGACAACAGTAAAACGTTTAGGTATTTTATCAAGGTTCTTTCTTAGGAGAACCTGGCTGTCCCTTCCTTCAAGGGGTTCTGGGTCTACAAACTGGCTCTTGTCTGGAAATGGATTCACTGGCTGCGATTGCCACAATCCAATGTAGCCTTTCTTTCATTTGAGACATTTTTTGCTTATACAGATCAAACAAAAATTCATTGGGCTTCTTATCTATTTCATGCCTGAAAACACCATGGCTGATCAGCTCATACCAAGAGTCCATATGAGTCATGCCACTGTAAAATCCACTTTACCTGTGCTGAACATTAGGTCAGACCATTGCGGACATTACTTTGTCTTTGGCACCCATCACTACAAACTACCAGCACTTTGCCTTTGGCAATTCACTGCTGTCACCTGGTCCCTGCTCCCTTGGGACCCAATTAAACCCACTGCATTTAAATTCATCCAACTTCATCCAACTGAACAGCAGCGTCTCCAACCCTAAAGTCTGGTACAAGGAAAAAGGTGACAACACAGCTCTTCAATGTGCTGGTGCCCCTCTCAGCAGTTTGCATCTTATAGGATTAGTCAAGGGCCTTTCCATTCGGGAGGATTAGGTTTTACACAGTATACTCACCCTTGCATTGTGATTTCCCAGAACCTTAAAATTCCTTCATCAACACTTAGCTACAGGACATCAGGAATCGCTTTAGGCACAATGTTATTGTACAGTGTGTAAGATTATCCTTGCATTATTCAGATGTTGATTTCTCGACCCCCATGTCTGGTTGTAATACGGACATGACATTGGAATGCTTATCTAAGTATCTCCGGCCTGAATGTTGTGTAAACATTGTTCCCCATTTAGTCTCTGTCTTGTCAATAAAAGCTGATCAGCCAATGGCTGAGCAGAAGAGAGACTAGGGCGGGACTTCCAATCTCAGCCAGGGGAGAGGGAGAAAGAGGGTAGAATTCACCAGGTAGAGAGGGTCAGAGAGACACCGTGGGAGCGCACCTGAGCAGCGCGAGTCAGACCAATACTAAAATACAAGTGTCTCGGGGATTTTGGCAAGGAGGTAGCCAGATTAGCCCAGACGAGTTGAGTAGATTAATAACTGCTCAGCTACTGTGCAGTAAAGCTTATCAAATAAATCTCAGAGTATCTCTCTCATTTATTCGTGAGCTAGCCAGGATAGAGAAAAGATTATTCCTTTTATCCTTTTACCCATCTCCAGCTCCTTTTCAGCAGGCTTTCTTTTGATACATGCTTCAGCCACCCATTCAGATTCTAGATACTTTCCTTACCTGTGTCAACTTCCGTGCTAAACCTAGAATCTCCGCTGAGAGGGCCCATATTGATAAACTCGGCCCGATCCAGTTTTATGTTCTTTCTACCATTATCCCACACCCTTAAAATCCATTCCTACACACAGTACTCAGACTTCTGCTTGAATGAATTAGCAAACACATCAAGCTCTTTAGTACCGCAGCGCTCCTCCTCATGGACTGTATTTCTCCCGCACCCTAGAAGCCGTTGTTCCCTTAAGTATGGTTATAGATCTAGAGGCAACTATTAGTGGGCCCTGAGGGACATCAGTATTGCCTTGCCTGGCATTTCCTTCAGACAAGGTTTAGCTGGTTTAGCAGTCAATGAAAAATTAATTTCCTCCGTCAAAGGTGAAAAGGGGAATATTTCAAGGGGTGGGACTGAACGTAGAGACTACTTCCTCAGGTGAGATAAGCCCTTGAGCGTCTGAGGGATCCAAGTCCTAAGCATCAATAGGGTCTCCTACACATCCCCAAGTAACAGGATCCCTTCCATTCTTTACTAATTAATGCCCTTACATTAACCACTGACACCCTCAGAGGCTGGGACTTGAGTTCTCGCTGCAATTCAGCCAACCTTATAATGAGGGCTTAGGTTTGATTTTCCACAATTTGATCTCTGTGTCTGCTGAAGAAAAGATTGTCTTTCAGGGCAAACTTAGAAACCTTTAGCCTGTTTATGAACCTCTGAAGCTGGCTGGTCAATTTTATGATTAAGTTCATTGTTGTCCTAACGTGTGTGTGTGTGTGTGTGTGTGTGTGTGTGTGTTGTGTGTGTCTTAGTTAGGGTTTTACTGCTGTGAACAGACATCATGACCAAGGCAACTCTTATAAGGACATTTAATTGGGTCTGGCTTACAGGTTCAGAGGTTCAGTCCATTATCATTAAGGCAGGAACATGGCAGCATCCAGGCAGGCATGGTGCAGGAGGAGCTGAGAGTTCAACATCTTGTTCCAAAAGCAAACAGGAGAAGACTGGCTTCTAGGCAGCTAGGATGAGCTTCTTAAGTCCCATGCCCACAGTGACACACTTCCGCCAACAAGGCCATGCCTCCTAATAGTGCCAGTCCCTGGGCCAAGCGTATTCAAATCACACACACACTCTCTCTACATATGTGTGTATATATATGCAGATGGCAGAGCCATCTCCCACGCTGATGTCTTGTGGGTGGCAGGGTTGGTGTTTCTGGCTGGCCATTTCTAGCTGCGGTGTGCACATGGCCTCCGGCCGAGAAACATGGCGGCTGAGCTAGGCAGAGCCACCAGCTTAGATAGTTGGTTTGACCTGTGACCAATTTTAACTATTAATTTCAACGATGTCCTCTTACCGTATAGATTCAAATTAAAAGTAGATTTTCCTACTTCAAAGAAATCAAAAATCCCTTACAGGTATGCCCTCCATTTTGGGGTTTTAGTTAATTCCAGACATAGTCAAGTTGACAACCAAGAATAGCTGTCACACTCCCCATGGCTTGCTCTCTTTATGTACCTCAGTACAACTTGCCCTGGGGTGGTACCACCCACATCAGCCTTTAATCATGAAATGTCCCCATAGGCCTGCCAATCTGATGGAGGCATTTTTCTCTTGAAGTTCCCTCTTCCTAAATTACTGGAGCTTGTGTCAAGTTGACAAGAACTCAACCAGCACAGAAGTTGGGAATTTGTGGATATTTCTTTTTTAGCAAGAAACAAGCAAGCTATAGTGTGTTTATTCATGTAGATCTAAGAGGCTGACTCCATTTGTCAAAGCCTGAGAGCAGACCAAGAGAGGCTGTGACCACAGTGGCCACAGAATTGCAACTCTGCTTCTGAAAAGTGACAGAGCTACAGGACCTCCACCAGGGACTGTGCTCTAAGTCATGTCTCACCATGGGTCCCTCAGAACCTCCATGAGCCTCCAGAGTGCAGGGAAACGTCTCAGAAACTGAGCACAGCCAGGCTTGGGGCTTACAAATTTCGGAGCTCACATACATTCTGTTGTGTTGACCTTTTATTTTGGATTTGCTTTTTAGTTATGTGTGTGTGTGTGTGTGTGTGTGCGCGCGCGCGCGCGCGCATGTATGTGTGTGCATATGTGCCTGTGGGAGAGTGTACATGTGAGTGCAGGTGCTCTCAGAAGCCAGAGGCATAAGATTCCCCTGGGCCTAGATTACAGGAGGTTGTAAGTGGCTGTATGTGGGTGCTGGGAACTGAACTCAGGTCCTCCACAAGATCAGGGTGAGCTCTTAGCCACCCAGCATCTCTCTCTCCACCCAGCATCTCTCTCTCCACCCAGCATCTCTCTCCACCCAGCATCTCTCTCTTCACCCAGCATCTCTCTCTCCACCCAGCATCTCTCTCTCCACCCAGCATCTCTCTCTCCACCCAGCATCTCTTTGGCTCCTTGTTGAATCTTGAGACATGCTTGCTTCAGTCACTTTTTCAACACTATAACAAAGTACTGAAAAAATCAACTTCAAAGATGTTGCAGTTAGCTGGGCTGTTTTAAAAAATAATTTATTCTAATTAACATATAATTACATAATTTCCCTTTCTCTCCCCCACAACTCTTTGCATGACCTCTCTAATCCTTCTCAATTTCATGACCTCTTTTTCTTTAATAATTATTGTCATTTTGTTTTAATTATTATTGTATTATATATATGCACATACATATATATATGTATATTATGCAACATGTGGATCTGCTGAGTCCATTGTGTGTGTGTGTGTGTGTGTGTCTGTGTGTCTGTGTGTCTGTGTGTATGTGTCTGTGTGTTTAGGTCTGTGTGTTTAGGTCTGTCCACTTGGTGTTGGATAACCAGCTAAGGCTCCACCCCTGGGAAGACTAATTCTTCCTTTCTGAGTAGTTAATTGCCTGTAGCTCTTTACCTTGGGTTGTATGCTCATGAGATTTTCCCATCTACATTGGTACATCAGATGGTGCTGTCACTGTTCAGTTCTTGTTTGGGCAGCGATATTGTTGAAATTACATGAGTGTAGCTTCCCCGTCATATCTAGAAGATATAGTTTGAACATAAAGTGTCTCTCAAGGCTCACATTTGGACACTTGGTCTCCAGCTGGTGATGCTGTTTTGTTGTTGTTGTGAAACTTTTATAAGATGCAGCCTCACTGGAGGAAGCAGGTCACCAGGAGTGGGCCTCAATTCGCTCTCTGCTGCTTCCTGATTGTGAGTGCAGTGAGACAGGCTGCCCTCTTTCTGCCAGCATGCCCCTCCATCCATCACAGAATCTAGGTCTCTAAGCCAGAGTAAGCCTGTTTTTCCTTGAGTTGTTTGCCTCAGTGCAAGAGAATAGGGGCTTTGGGGGGTGGGGGGATCTCATCATATCAGAGAGCAGAGAGGGGAATAGGAGATAGAAAGAGAGATAGAGAGACAGACAGACAGACAGAGACAGAGAGACAGAGAGAGGATGAGGCAATAGGGACAAGATATACCTAAAGGCACGCCCTCAATGGGCTAATTCTGCCAGTGGGGTACCACCTCTTCATTCTCCCATCTCCCAATAATGCCATCAAATTATGACTGCATCAATCCACTAATTCATTGACTTATAACAAATTAACTCATCCTCATGATCCAACCATTTCCCCAGAGGCCCACTTCTGAAGTCACCAAGGCTTCAACACTTAAGTTTGGGCAGACTGTTGCATAGGAAACCAAACACACCAATTTAACCAATGGTAAGGGCTAGAGAGATGGCTCAACCATAAAGAACACTTAAAGCTCTTGTAGAGGACCATGGTCCAGCTCCCAGCATCCACAGAAAGTTAGCTCCAGTTCTAGGGGACCTGACATCCTACAACCTCTGAGGACACTTGTACACACAGTGCACATAAACTCACACAAGTACACATATACTAGATAGATAGATAGATAGATAGATAGATAGATAGATAGATAGATAGATAATCTAAAAGGTATTTAAGTGGTCATGTTTTCTTTCAGCGACTTAAATATTTTATGTCACTCTGGTTTACTTGGCTGGTTTCCGATGAGAAGTCTGATGTAATTACCATCCATTTCTTCTAGAGAGAACATGTTCCCTCAGCATTCTCTGGCACCTACACTTACAGCTTTGTGTTTCCCTTTGGTTGTCTGTACTTATACAATAAGCTGAGGTGTGGAATTGTTGCAGCCGCTGCTGTTTATTCTAGTACCATTGTGAGCTGAGCTGTTTGCATCTGTCATTGATTTTTGAAAATTCTCCACCATGATAACCATTGTTATTTCAAATAGTGCCACTTCTTTCTCTGTCCTCTCTGGCTGTTTCATCATGCACAGGATTCACTGTGACAGGTTACACTGTTTGTGTATGGGTTATCCTATTTGTATATAGGTTATACTACATATCCCTGGCTAGCCTGAAACTCCCTACTTAGAGCAGGCTAGCCTCTCTCTCACAGAGATCTATCTGCCTCTGCCTCCTTAGTGCTGGGATGAAAGTTATATGCATTCACACATGGTCTCAAAATTCTTTTCAATTGTGATTACATGTGTGGATGTGTGCAAGTAAGTGTGGGTTCCTGAAGAGGCCAGAGGCATCAGGTCCCCTAGAGCTGGGGTTACAGGAAGCTGTGAGGCACCTACTGTGGGAGCTGGGAACCCAATGCAGGTCATCTGCAAGAGTAGTGCACACTTTAACAGCTGAGCCATCTCTCCAGCCCCCGTTATGATGTGTCTAATGTCTATGTTTTCCTTTTGCTTGCTCATCTGTCTTGTATGAGTTTGCTTTTTCCATCATGGCCTATGACATTTCATTTCAGGTGTCAACTTGAATGAGGCAGAGTATATCCATGTTAAACATTATTCTGGGACTAAAAACACAGCTCAATTAGTAGAGTGTTTGCCCAGCATGGACAAAACCCTGGGTTTGATCTGTGTGGACTGAGCACAGCAGTGCAAGCCTACAATGCCAATACTCAGAATGTGGAGGCAGGAGGCAGGGGGATCAGAAGTTCAGGTACATAGCAAGTATAAGGCCAGTCTTGGTTACATGAGACTCTACTCAAAACAAAACACAATATTTTTATGTTTCTAAGTCAGATCAACATTTAAAAGAAGTAAAGCAGGTTGCCTCCCCAGTGTGCTATCCAATAGCCTGAGGCCCTGAGCAGAACCAGAAAAGAGGGAATCACTTCCCCTGCCTGTGCTTGGCCTGGCCATCTCATCTCGCCCTGCTCTGGGTCCCAAATGCACATTATCTGCTGCACTGCCTTTGGAGTCCTCAGACTTGGACTGAGATCCACTCCTGTCTTTCCTTGTTCTTCAGCTGTAGACAGCAGATATCAGGACTTAGTCTCCATGATCGAATCAGGCAATTCTTCAGAATAAATGCATATTATTGATTCTTCTTCTCTGCAGAATCTGATTTCTGTAGAGCCTTTCACACATTAACCTCTGTTTTCTTTAAATATCCATGTTTTTCTATACATACTGTGATTTTTCTTCTAAGTTTTGGGATCTTGGTTGCAAACCAGCGGTGATGCATAGGTGTCTGTTCCAGCTGCTTCTCCTATGTTGAGCTGATCTCTGCTTTGTTAATTTCTCCAATACCAGTTGGTGGACTGCCCTGAGAAGACAATTTTCTGTTATGACTGAAAAATGGTTTATTTTTAGTTTTCTTAGTGTTCCTTGTAATAAAGATGAATATGACAGATTTTATAGATAGATGATAGATAGATAGATAGATAGATAGATAGATAGATAGACAGATGGATAGACAGATGGATGGGTGGATGGATGATAGGATAGAGTCTCATGTAGCTCAGGCTATCTAGCTATCTAGCCAAGGATTGTCTTGAACTTCTGATCCTCTTCCTGAATGCTGTGATTTAGACCTGCACCATCATGCCTGGTTTTATATGGTGCCCAGGGCTTTGTGCATGCTGGGAAAGCAATTAATTAGCTAAACTACATTCCCAAGCTGAGAATCGTGACTTCTAAACTCTTTTCATATCAAAGCTGGAACAGGAAGTGCCCCTAATGCTGCTATTTTTGAGTCAAGAAGAAAGAATGGAATTGCAAGTAGGAAATGGGAAAGTATGTATACCAATACCAGAGACAGAAAACAGCCCAGGGTTCCCATAGAACTTTCAGAAATAAAATATATCTCAGAGACACACAAAGAACTAGAGTAATGGGTTCTTGGAATCTGATTCCCTGGGAACAGGTTGGCAGCCAAGAAGTCTGAACTCCTACGGCATTTCCAGTGGCTTATTAGTCCAAACAGTCAGAGAACACAGTACGGAAACTATGCTTACATTGTATAGCAATTTTCTTTGGTGCCAGGAGCCTCATTAAAACCCAGAAGGTATTTAAGACTCTGGAAGTTTTAAAGGAGGAATTATTAAGAAATTCTAAAGGAATTAAACTCAAAGTTCTCAAGAAGTCCCTGAAACTTACAAGACACACAAGGCCCCTCCCTCCCAAAGGATACATAAGCAGTAAAGACTGCTAAAGACAGAAATCAGTCGAGTAGTCTAGAGGAGACTCTCTGACCCGTCTAGCTACTAGCAACTCATACAGTGAACTCCTGGGTACCATTTTCATGAGTTGTCATTCATGCTGGGATAAGCTTTCTATGGCACAGTTGCCTTTGAGTTGTCACTGTAAGTAACCCTTCACCTATATTCCTGTTAATAACCCCCTAATAAATTCATTAATTCACCAAATTGGACTTTTGCAATACTATTACTTTGGTCTGTCATCATTTTCTATTTGGGTGTGTAGACATTTGTGTCATGTCTCCCCAGAAATAATGTCACACATTGTCTGCAAAATCTCCTGCTAGACACTTTGTAAGCCTTGCTTGCCTCTAATCATCACAATAAAACTCTAAAAGCATGTGACAACCCATTTCACAGGTAGAACAATTAAGTCCCCAACAAGAAGGAAACTCATCTAAGCTGCTCTGCTAATAAAACTAGAGGCTTATGTCCAGTCCCCAGTGTGCAATCTCCAACCTCATCTTCAATTCTCTGTCATCTCATGGTATCCGAGAATTGAGTTCTTTAACTCAACCCTTCAGAGTGGCAATGTTAGTGAATGTGAGATGGGGAATGCCTACTTGTGAGGATGGTACCTGGCCCCTGAAGTTAACACACCCGGGAGAGCAGGCTCTGGACATGAGTGCAGATCACAGTGCGGACAATGATGTTACGTGGCTAAGAAAGTCCGAGTACAGGGACTGAAAGAAATAACAGCAGAGAGCTTAGAGCTTAGAGCAAGATGGCTCAGTGCTGCCAAGTCCCAGGACCTGAGTTCAATCCCTCGGGCCCTCATCACGTTAGAAGGAGAGAACTGACTCCCACTAGCTCCCACCCATATACACAAAGCAGATGAATGCAAGAAATGTTTACAAAGCATGGCAATCAAAATGCAAAGAAGTAAGCATAACATCATAACTGTATAGGAAACACAAAAGGAGACATCTGTGAGTAAAGAGCAAATGCACAGAGCTAAGTTTTTGGATACATAAGAGGAATCCTTCTCAAAGTGACCAGTTTATAAGAGGAGACATAGGGAGCGCAAACTCACCAAGCACAGAGCCAGGAAAATTCTCTCAATTTTGGTGTCCTCAAAAAATTCTTATTGTGAACTAGACTTGGTGGCACATGACCAAAACGGTCATCTCAGCACTTGGGAGGCGTAGGCTGAAGGAACAGAAATTCGTCTTACTGGAGACCAACCTGGGCTCTATGAGCCTGGGAGGTATGTCTTTATGACAAGAAATCCTATGTTAAAATCCTAACCTTAACTGCTAAGGCTATGTAGCAGACCCGGCAGTAGCCACTCCACAGATCCTGCATCATTTCTGCATCTCTCGACAGCACCCCTGTGTCCATAGCTGTTCACCTTGCGTCACGGCAGTGCACTGTTTATTTAGGCCTACGGAGATTATATGCATATTAAACATATAGAGACCTTTCCTTGCTGTTATTCCATATGCAGGGATTCTCAACCTGTGAACCTCGACCCCTTTGGGGCACATAACAGATATTCTGCATGTCAGATATTCACACTATGATTCATAACAGTAACAAAATTATAGCTATGTAGTAGAAATGAGAATAATTTTATAGTAAAGTGTCCCAGGATTAGGAAGATTGAGAACCACTTTCATAAGCAATACAGAACATCAACTGGTTTGTAATATTAACATCACCTTAAGAGTTTCTGTATACATGAAGAGCCAGGCATAGTGGATATCTGTAGTTCCATCACACAGGAGGCTGAGGCAGGAAGGTCAATGCAAGTTCCAGGCCAGCCTGGGCTACAGAGTAAGTACTTGTCTCCAAATATAATAAGATACAGAAATATGGCTCAGTGGTTCAGAGCATTGATTGCTATTCAAGAGGACTTGGGTTCAATTCCCAGAATCCCACCATACCATTCACAGTTCCAGTTCCAGCGTTTGGCACTAGAGGAATCCAGAAGAGGTACACAGACATACACGCAGGCAAAACTCTCATATACATAGAAAATATAAAAATAATATAAAATGATAAAATAATATAAACACATATGAGGATATGCAGAGGTTTTCTGCAAGTAGTACATCATTTTACTTCAGGGACTTGTGTGTAGACCTCAGCATCTCCAGGAATCCAGGAATCAATCCCCTGGGAGTACCAAAACAGGGGTGCAGATGTTAGAACATGTCAGCTGCTCTCTGGGAACCTCCAATGTGAACTCAACAAACAAGACCCATAGACCATCTGGAGTCAAGGGCCCAAGCTCAAGTGCGGCTTGAATACCTGCCCAGCTGTGCAAGTTCCTAAGCGCAAATCCAGAAAGGACTAGGTCTTAAGTTAGTGATCCGTTCACTAAGGGAGAAGCAATCCAGTTATTGTTGAGCTGCTTGCTCTCTCTGCAAATCTTGTTATTCTGTTTATCATCCGAAGTCTAAGAACAATGAGCTTCAATGTTCTGTGGTTAATGAGCTATTAGCTCATCACGAAAGAAGACCTCGGGATCCCTTAGAGATCATTTGCAAATGTAATTCATGACATTCCCTTAAACACATTGAACTGCATTATAAATTTAGCACACGGCCTCTCCTTCATAAGTACTTTAGCTGTCAAACAAAGCAAACCACGACCTTAGCAAGCAAAATCTTTCAAGTATTCAGTTGTAAATCTAGGAAACAAAACTTATCTCTACAGTGAGGCACAGAAATGAGTGAAGTTTTCTTTCTCTTTCCCCCTTAAAATTATTAGTCTAAGTTTTATCCATTTAAACTGGAAGGCATCAGTGCTGGGGAGATGGCTCAGTCAGTAAGGAGCATGCTTCCCAAGCATGGGGGCCTGAGTTCGAGCCCCCAGAATCCACATCTTTTTAAAGATTATTTATTTTATGTATATGAGTACATGCACTGTCACTGTCTTCAGACACACCAGAAGAGGGCATCAGATCTCATTACAGATGGTTGTGAGCCACCATGTGGTTGCTGGGAATTGAACTCAGGACCTCTGGAAGAGCTATTTGTGCTCTTAACCACTGAGCCATCCCTCCAGCCCCAGAGTCCACATTTTTTAAAAAGCTTCATGTATTGACTCTAATAGTTCCAGAAATGGAGAGAGAGAGAAATGGAGAGACTGGTGGATCTCTGGGGGGTCACTTGTCACCCAGTTAGACCTACTTGAGTTCCAGGCTGGTGCGAGAGTCTTCTGGCCTCTGTACCTGCATGCACATGCACGCACGCACTCGCGCGCGCGCGACACACACACACACGCGACACACACACACGCACACACACATTAATTAGTTAGAAGCATCAGCTATCTATCCATCCTTAATATGTTAACAGTGTCTAACACACAGACTACTCCTAAATGCGTGTGGCAGTTTTGGTCGTCAAGAGCTTAGCTCGTTCATAGTGGGCACAGTAATACTTCCCTAGGGTAGAAGAGGACTCTTGAAGACAACATGAACTGCCTCCAGCATGCCAAGAGGCCTCCTTCTGGGAACTGGTGATCTTGGACATGCAGTCCCTTTTGGTCAAGGAGTCAAAAAGCCAGGATTGTTGTTGACCTGACAGCCACAGTGACCAGAAGGACCCACAAGGCTCTCTATGTAATTACAATTACAGGACAAATAGGATCCACTCTGTGACCCTGACCTCCTGGGCAAGTGACTCTTACTCATTTGGGAGGTCACACTATAACGTTACATCCTGACAAGAATGTGAATATTCTAAAGGAACAGTTGCGTCCCTCCCTCCAGTGTCACACCATTGAGACAGTAGTCCACAGGGAGTGGAATTTCCTCAGGCGTCTCCTGCTGGAAGAAGGAAAGGCTGGGTCCTTGGTACCACTCCCAGGGGAGATTTCACACTGCTGACAACTTGTCTAACCACTTTGGTCTGGTAGGATTGCTCAGTGATGAGGCGCTTGCCACACAAGCCTGAGGACCTGAGTTCAATGTCCAGAACCCATGAAAAGGTAGAGGGGACCACCAACTCCACAGACCACCTTGCAGAGGAGACTGGGGCAGCGATGATGCGGGACCATAACTTGACCAAGCCCACTTAGTTATGTACATCTCCGTGCATAAGTCACACCCTTCGGGACCCTGAAGATAAAGTTGAGAAGGTTGTGGACACCACTGAACCTCTTTGTTCCTCTTCCAGCGTGACTACATTGAATTCATATTTGTTCTAGGCTTCTCCATATTACTTGTCTGATTAATGAGTCTATTAAAGGCAGGTGGCCAAGCCTGGCTTTTTAGGAGATGCCTGGCCGAAGCTCTGAATCTAACAACATAATGTCACCTTCCTTATCCAGACCCAAGTGTCTTCAAAAGGAGGTAAGCAGTGGATCCTTGTCATGTACTGGCTTCAGTTTTAGAGATTCCTCTGAGAACCCATATTGTCCCACAGCATGTGCTATAACCCAGCCCAGAGCAGGAGCCTTTCCGGAGATGACCACTTGGCTGTGGTCCTCACATATTTTCCTCCTGCTGGGCATTTTGACTTTCCTGATTTTATTAACCTTGAGGGGATTGGGAAAGGAGGATGTTCCAGAGCAATCTTGAGGGACACATTCAATAGCCACAGGCAAAAGGTGTGGGGGGAGTGGCAAGAACAGGAGTGGGCACGAGCCACGCCCAGGGCTGTCAACCACCACAGGAAGCAGCCTCCTGAGCTCACAGTGGGCCCTGTGAAGATTTAAACATCCTCTCCTCATTCTCTGTACCACATTGAGATCTCTGGTACAGCCTGGGCAAAGACACCATACATCCTCACCTTTCAAAGCTAGTAAGAAAGCCCTTTCTGCCAGCCTAGTACAGTGGAGTCAGGTTGGATTCTATTTTAATTTCTTTCTTTCTTTTTTTTTTTTTTTTTTTGAGCCGGGTCTGGCTAAGAATCCCTGGCTAGCCTGGAACTTGCTATATATACCAGAGTGATAATTTCAGACTCACAGAGATCTATCTGCCTCCGCCTCCCAAGTGCTGGGATTAAAGGTGTACATCACCATACCTAGTGATTTTAATGAAAACATTAAATATTATTTCTAGAAACTGTGAGCTCTGTTATATTCTCGCAAGCTGATTCACACACACACACACACACACACACACACACACACACACACACGAGTCTCATGTATCCCAGTCTAAGAAGCCAAGGATGACTTGAGTACGTTTAACCCTCTAACCTCTGCTTTCTGAGTAATCCTGGGTTACAGGTGTACACGTCCACACCCCACTCATGCAGTGCTGGGGATGGAATCCAGGGGCTCATGGGTACTAGACAGGCAATCTATTAACTGAGTCACACCTCCCGCCACTCATAAGATGATTCTATGTGGAGTTCTGAGAAGCGTCCCAAACACAGGGCTGGCTTGGCCATTTGAAAACTGGGAGCCTTGGGTGGCTTCTATTACTTCTCTGACCTTCTTAAAGCTGTTCATCTGTAAAGTGAGAGTGAGATATCTATCCGCTGGTATCCCTCCAGGGTTCAGGAGGGCTGGAGAGTCCCCATTTGTGAAGGCTAAGCAGGTACTGCCCTGGAAAGCCCACCATAAGATCACCTCCTGTACTGTGCGGCCCGTGCTTCCCATCCTGGCCAGCAGAGGGCAGTGCCACATCACGAAGACTTTCTTTTTCCAAGGCTGCCAATTTCCAGGGCTACTAACGGAATAAGGTGTGTTGTCTGGCAGCTTTCCCCCTTTTCCAGTGGAACAATCAGATTCTTGAGTCAACAATGTGTGAACACCAGTGTCACATTCCCAGGTTCTCTGTATCTGGACTCTCACATAACAGGTCCCAAAGCACTGGGACCTTCTGGGAACCTAGGAAGTCCTGTGGGTCTCAAACCAGTGTGTGTTCATAAGGCAACACCAAATCTGTTAGATATCAGGAGTGTCCCCAAAAGGGCACTCTAGGCTCAAAACAGCCTTTTTCTGGATATGGCTGTTCTCCAGAATGGTTAGGGCAGAGGTGGGGCCCACCAAGCTACATATTCTGCAGGTGCTAAATCAGGTTACACCAGCCTCCCCAACATTGATCCCTCCCTTCTCTGTGCTTTGAAAGAACTCTGGGTCAGCCATCCCCTAAAGTTCAGCTACACAGCTTAGGTGGTAGGTTGGTACCCCAACTGTGGCTCTCACACACACACACACAAAAATCCTGCAGCTCCCCAAGGGCATCTAGGGCTCAAACACCCTACGCTTTTCAGTCCTGAGGAATTCAATTGTATGGGGAAACTGAGGTACAAAGAAAGGAAGAGATTTGCCCAAGACCTAAACAAACCACACAATACTAGAAGTTATAGCCAGTAACTGGATTCCAATGGGCCTCTTGGCTGTGAGTTTCTGGGGTTCGAATCCTTGGGGAAAGAAAGCAAAGGCAGCTCCTGCCATCTAGAAGTCTGGGAAAGCCATTGAGTCGTCACAGGCTGGGTATAGGGGTACAGATTATGAGTGCAGTGTGGTCCTGGGCAGGAACCCCTCTAATTCCAGCATGAGTGACTTACCAGAAAGGCACTGAGATGCCCTGGGAGTGTCAGCCTTTGCCTGTGACAAAACACAGCCTCTCTGCAGGTCCTCATCATGGGGGGCAATTAAGGGGAGGAGGGAAAGAAAGGAGTTCCTGTCAGAGGAGCCATAACTGACTGGTCCATTTCCTGGGGTTAGCTGCAGGAATCAGGGACATAGGGTGAGTGATACCTCTTGTGTCTCCCTGTCACTGTGCAAGCTGGCTTGAGTCCCTCTTCTGTTCCCCTGACTGGCATCCAGAAGGAATACTGTAACTGATCACCCAGATTTTCCACCAGAGAAAACCCATTTTTGTGCATGGCAGACACTGTTTTGTTTAAGAGACTGGGCCAGGGATGCAGGATTCCAGATAAGAGGCTAGGATAACCTCACCCTGAACCAGAGGAGCAAAGGTCAAGAGGGCGGGAGGTGAGAGCCCTGGGGAGCTGGAAGGAGGAGGAGCCTGTTTGGAGAGGGTGCTGGGACAGGTACCTCCCAGCAGACCCAGCTGTGGACATCTCAGGGCACTTGAAAGGGATGCAGCTGGGTCAGTGGGTCAGGACTCAGGTGTGGGAGCCAGGTGTCAGATCAGCAGCTCTGACTACTGCCCCCTCTTCGTTTCATGGTGCTCAAACACATCTGGACTGTGAAGAAAGACTGCACAGGTACAACTGTTCGATTCACGGCCCCCTATTGATGGGTGGTGTTGGGCGAGTCTTGGCGATCCTAGTTTTTCTTTACTGCTGTTAGCAGATTCTCTCATGAGGCTCCTGTGAGGATTAGCTGAGCTGTAAGCAGCTTTTGGCACCATACTGGCTCTTAAGGGCCAGCTCCATATAAATAATAACACTGCCTTTTAGTGAGCACTTGTTACACCCAGACTCCAAGTTACTACCTAGCTCATCTCAAACCTTCACAGGAAACTCCCAAGTAGCTTACCGTAAAACAAACAAACAAAAAAGCCAGTTTCACACGTATATACAGTGTATCTTGATCATGGCCCTGCCCAATCCCTGCCTCCCATGCTGATGTCCTCTTCATTTTTCTGTTATCGTCGTCGTTGTCATTGCTGTCATCATCATCGAACCCACGGAGTTCAGCTAGTGCTGCGTGATGGCATACTGACAGATCTATTGGCGTGATCTTGTGCCACTAACACCAAGCAACAGAGTTCACATCTCTCCTCCCCAGCCTCAGACTCTCACAGTCTCTTCTTCTGTAATGTTCTCTCAGCCTTGGGAGAGGAGGTTGATTTGATGTCCTATTTAGGACTGAGCCCTTAGTAGTCACTTAGCGTCAGCACTTTGACGAATTCTAAGTCTCTGGATTAAACCCTACCTAGGGCAGAAACTTCTCTGGCCAATGTTGAAAGTGGCTCTAATGTATGGATACAAATATAAATATTTGGCTTAACATTTTGTCCCAGTGTTACAGATGGGCAGGTAGAGACCCTTGCCCACAGTCACAGAGGGGCAAGGTGGTGAGTGGTTTATTTCCTTCCCAGGTTCCAAAGACCCATTGGGAACCGGGCCTGGGCCATGCGGTCTCTGGCTGATGGCTCTGGAGGTTTGGAACAGGACGCGTGGGGATCAGTGCTCCCCATCCCAATCCGCTGGCTCATCAGCTACCTCCCCCACATCCAGGAGTCCTGGTTCTCTTGTTAAAAGCCGGGGTGGGGGAAGGAGCCCTTACACACAGCGCAAATGTGTCCCTTGCTGCCTGGATTCTCCTGGAACTCGGGCGCACACAGACAGAAGTTGTGTACACAGGATTTTAGTATTTCCTCTCCGGCTCCAGCCCCAATTTGAGGGCCTGTAAAAGCTTGAACGGCGTCCAGTGCGGCGTGGTTTGCCTAAGCCAGGCTCCCGGCGCTGAGTCAAAGCCCACACAGGGACCAGGGCGCCTGGGATGAGGTGGGGGGACCAAGCAAGGAGGGGCGGATGGCGGGAGCGAAGCTGCTGGGGGGATGGAAGCACGGAGAAAGGCGCCAGCTGCGGGGGCAAGGGGACGCGGGCGGGGAGGGAACTCCAGTGCGCCCACACGCAAACGGCCCAGCCTGCCAGGAGCTGGCTGATCTGGCTCTAAGCAAACCTCAGGGCTGGGGTGCACTCCTTGGGAGAGGAGAAGGCGTAATTCCATAACCCCTTTCCTCCCTCAGAGCCCGGGAAGCTTTCCCTCCTTCATTGGGACAGTATTGGAAGCTGGGGAGAGAAGGCTCCTGTGGCCAGGAGGTGGGTACTGAAGGCACTTCTGGCCTCTGACTTATAAGCACCTCAACCGCCAGCATGAAAACACCTTGTCCCTGAACTGTGTGCGGTCTTTACAGTTCACTCACTCTGTAAAGCCCAAGGGTGTGTCTACCCCCATCTCTGCAGCTCTAGTTCCAGCATATAGATGTTTGGGGCAGGAGACAGAAAGGTCAAGTTCTCACCCTGGGACCCAGTGTGCAAGGCCTGCAACTCTGTTGATAACGCTGAAACTGTCCATTGAGGTTGGGCTTGTCTTCTTGGATCTGTAGCAAACAAGAGTGTTCAAAACACAAATGGTGAACACTTTGGGTAGAGGTCTGTGGCCTTAGGGTTTCCAGATCAGCATTCTTCTCTCCTCTCTAAATCTAAACACGCCCCATAAAACCTTGCCTCGCAAATTCATTCCCAATCTCTTCAGACATGTAAGTAAACTGTTCACTTTTAAACTTAATTTTTGAAATGGGTGGTGGTTGAGTGTCAGCGGGATGAAACAGAGTCTCCTGCACCCCAAGCTAGCTAGGCACTCTGTGTAACTGAGGGTGACCTTGAACTCCTGATCCTCCTGCCTCCACCTCCCAAGAGTTGAGATTACGGAGGGAGGGGGGGCATGTGTCACCACACTCATCTTAAACTTTACTTAAGTTTTAAACCTTGCTTAATCTTTAAGGCTTGTGGTAATTACATCCTTTGAACAGCATAATTTAGAAAACCACAGGATCATGCAAAATGCCACTGTACTGGTACAGTAGTGTGACTTCCTGTAGAAGACCTGCCCCAAAGTCATAGGCATGGATTTGCTTTTCCTAGTGGCCATTCATATTCTCCCCCTGTCCCCCCACCCTCCATCTCCTTCTTCCCTCCCCCTCCCCCTCCTCCCTTGCCCTGTACCCTCTCCCTCTCCTTTCTGTCTCCTCCTCCCCTTAGTCAATGCTTAATGTTTTACCTCTTAACTCTACGTAATAAACTCACTAACTCTGATTCACTCTGACTAGTCCCGAAGTACTTTTCTGGGGTGCGGTCATGGACCTTGCTTAATTCTTCACAGATCCTCAAGGGGTGCTTCAGGCTATTGGTGGAGGGAGTGGATGGTATCTCCCAAATGCTCTTGACATAAGCCAGGGCTGAGGGCAAGCTGGCCCACTCTGATGAGGGGAGTAAAGAGGCTCCGTGTGGGAGCTCTGCACACACCGTTACCTTCATGTTGTTCACACTCCAGAACACTGTAGCCTGTGCACTCAGCCCAGGTCAGGCAGGACCTGCCCCCACCCCACCCCCCCAGCAGAAGCACTCTAATTTCTGCTCTGCTTCTTTAAAATCCTGAAACTCTGAAAACCAAGGAGATGTGCACGTGTGTATATGTGCAAATGTGTGCTGTTTGGAACGGAATCTGACCTAGACAGAGCTCATCAGTGATTTCAAGCGACACATTTCTGTCCATCTGAACCCCACTGCCTGGGAACCTGATCTGTGAATATTGGTTCTGACACCTTTGCTAACAAGGCTGTCCCCAGGCTGGGATGAAACAGGTGATCTAGTCACAATACATTACAGGACTTCTCTAGCCCTCCTCAGCAAAACCAAACTTTAAAACTTCCTGGGCCGGGTAGTGGTGGCACCCACCTTTAATCCCAGCACTTGGGAGGCAGAGGAGGCAGATTTCTGAGTTTGAGGCCAGCCTGGTCTACAGAGTGAGTTCCAGGACAGTCAGGGCTATACAAAGAAACCTTGTCTTGAAAAAACAAACAAACAAACAAACAAACTTCCTGGTCCCCAAAGGTTCCTGATAGGAAGCTGTGAACAAGAGAAATCTATCCACATGGCAGTGATTCACACGGCTCTGCTGGTGCTCTGTAGCTGCAGTGTCCTTGGTGGCCCTCAGCTTCAGTTTCTGGAGACAGCCATCTTGGGAGCATCACGAAGGACTGAAGTCTCCATACGCAGATGGCTATGTACAAAACGGTCCTTATAGCACACTCCTTTGGTGGGAAGCTGGGCCTAAGGGATTTTTGTTATTTTCTCATTTGAAATAATTAGAAATGCATAGACAATAACACCGTAATGTCCAGGGATGTCCTCAGCGGTCTCCCTCCTGCTCTCAAACGCTGTTCTCCATGCTCTGTCACTGTCATGTGCCCTAGTTTGCTTTCTATTGCTGTGAGAAATCCCACGACCAAAAGCAACTTGGGCAGCAAAGGGTTTATTTGGCTTACAGTTTCCACTCACAGCCTGTCACTGAGGGAAGAGAAGGCTAGACCACAAGGCAGGAACTGGAGTGGAGGCCGTGGAGACACACTGCTTACTGATGTGCTTCTCATGCTGTGTTGCTTCCTATATCACTCAGGACCAACTTCCCACCGGTGGCACCGCCCACAGTGGGCTGGGCCCTCCCACGTCAATCATTAATCAAGAAATGCCTTGAAGACATGCCTACAGGCAATTTGACAAAGGCATTTTTTTTCTCCATTGAGATATCCTCTTCCCATATGAATTGACCTTGTGTCAAGATAGCAATACATAAATAGGTAAATAAATAAATAAATATGAAAGCAAAACTAACCAGCATACCACAGTACAGTATCGAAACTAGAAATGGACATTAGGACAATCTCAAGAGTGTATCTTGATTTTACAAGATATACATGCCTGTTCATCTCATTCCATGTCTCTCTGTCTCTCTGTCTCTCTGTCTCTCTCTCTGTCTCTCTCTCTCTCATTGTGTGTGTGTGTGTGAGTGTGTAAGTGATTTTTTTTTTATATACGTTCTCACTCTGTAGTCCTAGCTGGCCTGGAACTTGCTATGTAGCTTAGGCTGACTTCAAACTTCAGAATCCTACCAAATACTGTGGTATAGCTAGCCCTTAGCTATACCACCTTCTATAATATGGATAGATTTGTCTTTGATCCTTTTTAACAGGGTCTTTTGCAGATTGTTTTTCATCTTTAGAATTGTGTGTATTCATGTGTGTGTTGGCAAAGAGGAGGCAGGAAGGAGGAGTGAGCAGGGCAGTCAGGTCACCATCACCAACTGGACCAGTCTCAAGGTTGGCAGTGGGTTCCAGGAGCACAGGGTGATGCCCCCTGTGTCTCCCTGACAAAATGCAAGCTGGCTTAGGTTCCTATTTTGTTTTCTTCATTGGGATAATCAGAGGGAGTAATGTCACCATTCACCCAGACTGACTACCAGTAAAAATTCATTTCTCTAAGTGGCAAGTACTGCTTAGCCCAGGAGACCAAGAAACATTCTGCTGGGAACTGCTAGACCACATATAGCGGATCCAGAAAATAGGGTTCAGGAAAGAGGGAAGGCAATTCCAGGTCTCATGAGTGTTGTCTTACTTTTCTATTGCTTTGATAAAACCCAGTGACTAAGGCAACTTATAGAATAAAGCATTTAATTTGGGGGTTCATGGTTCTAGAAGATTAGAGTCCATGACCATCATGGCAGGGAGCATGGGAGCCGGCAGGCAGGCTCAGTAGCTGAGAGCTTATATCTGGTCTACAAACAGGCAACAGAAAGAGAGAGCTAAGTGGGAATACTATGGGCTTTTGAAACCTCAAGGCCTCAGTATCAACACAGCCATTCCTCTTAATCCTTCCCAAACAGTTCCAGCAGCTGGGGACCAAACATTCAAACACAGGAGCCTATGGGGGCCATATTTATTCAACCTACCAGGAGCGTTCTAGTTTGCTTTCTATTGCTGTAGAAAAAACCATGACTAAGACAACTTAGGGAGGAAAGGTTGTTGTTGTTGTTGTTTTGTGTTATCTTTTCACCTTATAGATTATAGTCCATCACGGGGGACGGGGGGGGGGGGGCAGGTCAGGACAGGAACCCAGAGGCAGGATCTGAAGCTGAAGCTGTGAAGGATCCCTGCTTACTGGCTTTCTCCCCATGGCTTGCTCAACTTGCTTTCTTACATCATCCGGGACTACCTGCCTAGGGGATTGCATTATTCACAGTGGGCTCCCTGGCCCCAGTCAATCCTTAATCCTATAGACTTGCTCACAGGCTAATATGATAGAGGCATTTTCTCAACTGAAGTTTTGCCTCCCAGATAACTCAGAGTGGTGGTTTGAATAATAAAGGCTTTCATAGTCTCATATATTTGAAAGCTTGGTACCCAGGTGGTGGAACTGTTTAGAAAGAATTAGAAGTCATGGTCTTGTTGGAGGAGATGTGTCACTTTGAGATTTCAAAACCCCAAGAAGTCCAGTCTCTCAGTCTCTCTCTGTCTCTGCCTGTCTGTCTATCCGCTCCTCCCTCCCTCCCTCCCTCCCTCCTTCCCTCCCTCTCTCCCTCCCTCCCTCCCTTCCTCCTTCCCTCCTCTCTTTCTCCTTCCCTCCTTCCCTCCCTCTGCCTGCTGCCTGCCTGTAGATCAGAGCTCTCAGCTACTGTTCCAGTGCCATGCCTGTCTGTTTCCTCCCAGAGGATCTTGTTCTAATCCTCTAAAACTATAAAAAGCCCCAAATCTTCTATAAGAGTTGTCTTGGCGCAGGCAGATTTCTGAGTTTGAGGCCAGCCTGGTCTACAGAGTGAGTTCCAGGACAGCCAGGGCTACACAGAGAAACCCTGTCTCGAAAAAAACCTTAAAAAAAAAAAAGTTGTCTTGGCTGTGGTGTCTCTTCACAGTAATAGAACAAAGAACTAAGACACTCTAGCTTGTATCCAGTTGGGAAAAAATCAAAACAAACAAACAAACAAACAAACAACAACAACAACAAAAACCCTACCAGGATAATGAGCATTTGTGAGACTGCTCGTTGGCAGAATGCTTAGGAAATTTCAGCCCTTGATGAAAAACCACTGACACACATCAGCTGTGCTAAGCAACAAGCCACTGTGAAGAATGTGTTTCTCTGGATAATATTTGGTTGTTACTGAGAGAAACCCAAAGTTTCCCAAATTGTATTCCTATCACAGCACACAGAGATGACAACAGCAACTGTAAAGCTCACTGAGTTTGCTAGTCTCTATGTCAGCTTGACACAGCTAAAGTCATGTGAGCAGAAGGAATCTTAATTGAGAAAAGTCCTTCATAGGACTGGCCGGTAGGCATCAGTAGGGCATCTTCTTGATTTGTAACGGATGTGGGAGGGCCCAGATCTCCGTGGGCACTGCTATCTCTGGGAAAGTGGTCCTGGATGGCATAACAAGAGTATGAGCGAGCAAGCCAGTAAGCAGCAGTCCTCCACAGCCTCAGCCTCAGCTCCCGCCTGGAGCTCCTTCCCTGACTACCCTGGATGACGGACTATAAGTTGCAAAATGAAATTAACACATTCCCTCCCAAGTTGCTTGATTGCAGTGTTTCCTTACAGCAACAGAAGTGCTAACTAAGACACTGGAGTAAAGAACACAGATGTGTTTTAGTCTACTAGAACTGATTAAAAAACAAAGAAAAAAACTCTATACTAGAAGATTATTTCTGACAGTCCTGGAAGCCGAGGAGTCCCATTGCTGGGATGTAGTGCAGGGGTAGAGTACTTGGTTAGCATTCAGGAATCCCTGGGTTCAATCCCTAGCATTTTGAGAACAAAACAATACCAGCAGTATCAGGAAAAGGAGGAGGAGGAGGGAGGAGGAGGAGGAGGAGGAGGAGGAGGAGGAGGAGGTACAGGAAGAGGAAAAGAAGAGGAGACAAAGGAAGAAGATAAAGAAGGAGGAGGAGAAAGAAGTAGGAGGGGGAAGAGGAGAAGAAGTAGCAGCAGTAGCAGCAACAGAAGAGGAGGAGGAAGAGGAGGAAGAACAATGTATCATCGTATCAGCAGATCGAGAGGGCCTGGTGAGGGCTTGCTTTCTAGTTCATGGATGGCATCTTATTGCTGCACCCTCAAATGGTGAAAGAATGAACATCTGGCCCCTTCACCCGCTAGAAATACACTAAATCATTCATGAATGCTCTCCTCTCGTCCCTTAATCACATCAGTGGGCTTTAACACGCAAATATGGGAGATACTCAAACACAGACAAAAATATCTATCATACGCTGCTTAAGTGTAGACAACTAGCCCAGGACAGAGGATATAGTCTCACACATCTGTAGCACACCAGAGAGGTTCAGCATTAGCTTTGAAGGGCTGGCTTAATTAATATAGATGTTTACTTACCCTTCACATAGAAATCTGACCTACTATTCTGCTCTATGATGTCATCAAGGGTCCAGACCCCATTCAAGTTATTGCTCCTCCATTCCCAGCATAGTATTCTCATCTGTAAGATGCAGGATGGCCCACTACATATCAACCTTCCATCCAGAGGGCAAAGGGGAAGGGATGGGCCACCTAGTCCTTCCAGAACATATTAGCAAAACTTACTTGTTAAAACCAATAAGCCCTGTTCCTGTGGGTCAGAAATTTGAAAGCAGCCTTTAGAACACTTGACTGGGGTGTGAAGTTTGCTTCTAAAGTGTCTGACTCAGGCAGAAAACCCCAATCCTTTGTACATGGGCCAGGCAATAGGACTACTTCACAGATGTCATGACTTTCCAAGTGGCTCTTCCAGGTGATGCTAAGCTGTCACAATGATGCTATTCAAGCTGCATTTTTTTTATCCAACCATACTCTATGAACAACCCGCGAAAATACTAGGGATCAGAGTATGTTTTTATCTCCATGGTAGTTTGAATGAGAATGGCCCCCATAGGCTCATCTGTTTGAATGCTTGGTCCCTAATGAATCAGATGTAAGCTTTTACTACTCGGCATCATGCCTGCTTGCCTGCTGCCATGCTCCCTGCCATGATGGTCACGGACTCATCCTCTGAACTGTAAGCAAGCCCCTAATTAAATGCTTCCTTTTACAAGTTGCCTTGGTCATGGTGTTTTTCCACAGCTAGACTAGTGACTAGATACTCTCCTAGAGAGTAAATCATACTCTACCTGATTTTTCTCTCCTTCCACCTTCTCCTTTTCTCCACCCTTCTAGCACAGCTGTATTTTTGCTTCTTCTGAGGCAGCAAGTACAATCATGTCTCATTTTCTCTCACATAGAACAGCCTTTTCCCCGGGCTTACACCATGCAATAGATAGATAACTGTCCTAGATTCATTTCTGTGTCTATGAGCCTGTCAGTTCCAAGGCATGCCAAGTGCAAGGGAGTCGGGAGGGGCAGGGCCAGGGCCTGGTTAGACAGGATAAGCCAGCAGACACAGTAGCAAGGCATGAAATTACAGCTGGGATCTGGAGAGATGGCTCAGAGGTTACGAGCACTGGCTGCTCTTGCAGAGAACTGGAGCTCAGTTCATAACACCCACATCAGGTGGCTTACAACCTGTAACTCCAGCTCTGGGGAATCTAATGTCTTCTGACCTCTGTGGACAACTCCCTCCCCCACCACATATACATATATAAAAGATAAGAATAAATTAAAAAGAAAGAAGAAGAAAGAGTTGGGGAGGGGCCATAGTAGGACCTTGAGAGCTGGAGTGTCAAGCCAAAAAGCAGAGTGAGCCTACTGTGTGCGGAGGAGGCATGGGCCTGCACCCAAAGGCTTGATCTAAGCATCCAAAGTCCTGATGCTACGGATCCCTAAGGTCTGGGGGATAGGGGCTTCCAGAAAGTTCTCTCAGCCTCAGCAATGAAATCTAATGAAGATGTTGACCAAGGACTAGTAAAGGGTTTAGGGGCTTGGAGTGTAGCTTATTCAGTTGAGTACTTACTTACCATATGTGAATCTCTGAATTAGATTCCAAGTACCAGATAAAGTACCAAACCCAGTACTCAGAAGGTCAAGACAGAGCAGAAGTTCAAGGTCAGCCTGGGATAGGAGAGACTCGGTCTCAAAAAAAAACTTTTTTTTTTAAAAAAGTGATCGATTAGTGATGCCTGCCAGGGTACGGGAGGATGGTGTGGTAGGTGAACAGCACAGAATTTCTGGAACTCTTCTTTTTTTCCACAAGTGATCCACCTTCATTCTCCTCTACCCCCACTTGGATGCCCCATATAGAAGAAAAACTTATCCACAACTCCACCCTTCTCATTTTGGTTGACCCACTGCTAGACTATACACCAGGAACTTTTTTTTAAAAGCAGTTGTAATCAAAAGGTAGGTCCTAATTGTAAATGCTTTTTCCACTTGGCAAGACAGCACAGGGCTTTCCTAGGATTGTTTCTTAATGTGATTGTTTTAAAGCAACACAATCCTATAATGGAGAACTAATAAAAAGAAGAAACCACTTCAGGGGCTGGGGAAGCAGCTCAATTGGTAGAGTGAAGCCCTGGGTTTGATGGCTAGTCCCCATAAACAAGGTGTGGTGTCATTTACCTGCACCTCAGGCTGGTACTCAGGAAGCAGAAGCAAAAGGTTAAGAGTTCAAGGTCGTCCTTGGCTGCAAGGTAAGAATGTCCTGAGCTACGTGAGAGCTTTTCAAAAATTAAAGTGAAACTTGGAAACACTTTAATCTAAAATCCATCAGGGAACTTGTCAGGCAGTAGAAAACCAGGAGCATTCTCCTACTAGAGCAAGAGGTTCTGGAACTTTCCTTAAATATCAGAATTATCTGTAATCTCATTTTAAAAGCCACCCCTCCCCTTCAAAAAGGCAGGCAAAAGCTATGAGCAAGGCCAACGACAGAAATGGAAGTTAAAGTTCTCAGTAAGCACGAGAGAGTGTTCTATTACTCAGAAAAATAAGAGTTAAAACAACGAGATGTCAGTCCCATTCCTTGGAAGATTGGCAAAAATCCAAGTGTGATAAGGTCTAGATCCGGCCAGGAAAAGGGCACAAATGGCTACAACCTCTTGGGAAACTCATCTAGGGTGGTTAATGAACATTTAGCATGCTCTGTGCGGACAATCACAGACCCACCCCACGTCCAGGTAAAACACCGGAACACGAAGACGCGGGAACTTTCCTGAAGCACGCACTCATTTATTCAATGAGTATTTGTTAAGCAGCATTATGAGCCACACAAGTTTGGATGCCAGGAAGACAGCAGAGAACAAAACAAACCAAAATCCTGACTCCCGACAAGTTTATCTAGTAGGAGGAAACATCCGGGAATCATGGGAGTAGATGGGGGCGGGACTAAAGTGTGTGAGGGAAAGCCTACGGGAGAAAACCCGTGTTAGGTACTTTTCTTGTTGCTATGACAAAAGTAACTTAAGAAAGGGTCATAGTTTTAACTCCAGCATCAACTTGACACTAATCTAGGGTCACCAGGAAAGGAAAACTCAACTACAAAACTGGCCTATGGGGCATTTTCTTGATCAATTAGATGTAGGATGGCACACGTGGGCATTATTATTCATAGGTAGGTGGGGCTAGGCTGTGTCAGGAAGAAAGCAGATTGTGGACCTGAAGCAACCAGTAAGCCCGGTTCCTTAGTGGTCTCTCCATCAGCTTCTGACATGGCTTCCCTCCATGATAGATTGTAACCTCTAAAATGAAAAAACCATTTCCTCTCCAAGTTGCTTTTGGTCATAGTGTTTATCATAGTAACGGAAAGCAAACTAGTATAGGAAGGGAGTGTATTTGGGGCTATAATTTGAGGGAGCAATCCATCGCGATGGGGAAGGCTTGGAGGCAGGAATGTGAGGCAGCCAATCAAACTGAGTTCACACTCAGAAATCGGAGAGATCTGGATGCTGCTTCTCAGCCCACTTTCTCCCTCTTATTCATTTTAGCGTCCCAGCCCATGGGATGGTGCTGCCACATTCAAGGTGCATCTTCTTCCCCAGTTAGCCCTCCCGGAGATGCTCTCAGAGCCACGCCCAGAGGTGTGTCTTCCCTGTGATTCTAAAATCCATCTGATTGACAAATTCAACAACCCAAAAAGCATTTAATCAAAGATTCGAGGATGAGGGAACTAGCCATTGGGACATCTGAGGCTGCCTTGGTCAGAGCTTCTGTTGCTGTGATGACTCCATGACCATAATCAACTTGAGAGGAAAGGCTTTATTCCAGATCGTAATTTCCAAGTCACACTCCATTGTTGAGGGAAGTAAGGGCGAGAACCTGGAGGCAGGAGCTGATGCAGGAGGCAAGAGGAGGCTTGCTCATCCTGCTCTGTTTTAGCACTCCAGCCCAGGTGTGGCATTGCTCACAGTGAGTTGAGCTCTCCCACACCAATAATCAATCAAGAAAACACACTATAGACTTGCCAATAGGCCAGTCTGATGGACTTTCTCCATTGAGACTCCTTCTTCCCAGATGTCTCTAGCTTGTGTCAAGTTGACATAAAACTGACCAGCACAGAGCATCCCGAAACAATAAGGATAGCTAATGCAAAAGCTTACAGGTATATTAGGACTTGTGTGTCAAAAAAAAATCACATAGTGGATGGAGGCTGGAGCTCAGCTGATAGAACACTTGCCTAGTTTGCACGAACACCACCTCTGTCAGATCCTCAGCACCATATAAACCACCGTGGTTGGAAAGCTGCAATCCCAGCACTTGGCAGGTAGAGGAAAAATCAGAAACTCAAGGTCATCCTTAGGTATATACAGAGTTCAGAGCCAGCCTGGGTTACAGGAGACCTTATCTTAACACACACACACACACACACACACACACACACACACAGAGAGAGAGAGAGAGAGAGAGAGAGGAGAGAGAGAGAGAGAGAGAGAATTAGTATATGATAAATGTTAGGAAGGACAAGGGGCAAGTGACCCAGAGCCTTGGTGGTGGGGGGGTGACACAGTAAAGACACAGCTTTACTCTGAATATAACCAGGCAGTGTCTGGGATGGGGTGCAGAACTAAGTTAAGGGAGGCTTTGGGGAGGGAAGTGTCTGATGAGGACTAAGGACTGTGCCCTGATGCACCACCATCACACATCTGAACATCTGATGGAGAGGGGAGGCTGGGAGGCAGCAGGTCTACAGAAGGACTTCCATCACAGTGGGTGGGCACCGTGTTCTTCCCTCCAGGAGGGAAGCCTGAGGGCTCTGAGAGCAAGAGGGCAGCAGGTGACAGCCTTGAGCAGCTGCACACTGGCAGCTGTCTCTCTAGAACAATGGGATGCCCTGTGTCCTTTCTTACTTTCCAGAGGCCTCTCACCCAGGGCCAGGACAAAGCAGGTCCCTTTATTAATTAAGTCTCCACCGAGGCAAACCAGTGCTCACTGACCAGGGCTCCAGCCGAAGGAAACAGCAAGGCAACTAGTTCAAGCACTGGCTCCTGGGAACGCGACTTGGAAGAGGAAGACGGTCTCGCTGACTTAAGGGTTGGGCCAGAGGAAGGACATAGTCCTGGGAGGGGCTGGGGAGAGGCCAGGCCAGATGAGGCCAGCGTTGAGTGGAAAAGCAGACGGAGCAAAATGCTTCTTCCTTCCTTGCTGAGGTGCCTGGCGGGGCAAGCACAACTTGTGAACTTAGGGTGGGGAGTCGGCAGATGCTATCTAGTGAGATACGTGAAGCAAGACTTTATCATCCTGTTTCCCTGAGGGAGAAACTGAGGTTCAGACAGGGTATAATTTGCCCAGGGTCACCCAAACCATCAGGCCTCTGACACCCATGACACCTTGCCGCGGCCAACATCTACACACTTAGGGGCCCAGGCCAGGAGAGTAAGGCAGGATCCAAACAAGGTAAAATGGTTCCAGATGGAGGAAGAGGAAGAGATAGAGGCCTGGCTCTGAGGAGTGTGGGCACCTGGGGTGGGGGGGAAGGGCTGCGGTGAGAACAGCTCCACCCAGGCTGCAGGAGAAGATAAGAGTTAGGAGAGAAGGTAGCCAGAAATCAGCCTCTGGCCCTGGGAGGGATGGACTCCTCCCCCCCCTACCCACCCCAGACCCAGCCACCATCTCACCCTCTGAACAGCTTTGGGCTGAAGAAGAACAATACTTCCTGTGTTTCCCTCTGCTGTGTTGAGGCAGTTTCCAGGGGCCCCTTCATTTCAGGTCTAGAACTTAACGTACCCCATCCTCTGCCATGAATCTCCACCAGGCTTTGTAGAACAACCAAGGCGAGGGGTGAGGTGGGCAGGACCCTACGGGCTCACTGCTCAGCCCCAACCACGGCAGAGAGCAAGCCAGGTCCATTCTTCCTGCCTAGGCTGCCTGGCTGAGCCAGAAAGAGAGCCACAAGATTCACTGTGCTGTGAACAAGGAGAGGGTCCAGGAGGCCCAGAGGGAGTGAACATGAGGTCTGGGGTCTGAGGACGTGGCCTTCATCCAGTACAAGGAGGAGCACTTCTTCTGAAATTATTCCTTTTTTTTTTTATTTGGGAGATGATGGGCTTCTTGTTTTTGTTGTTTTGTTTTGAGTCAAGGTTTCTCTGTGTAGCCCTGGCTGTTCTGGAACTCAATCTGTAGACCAGGCTGGCCCTGAACTCAGAGATCTGCCTATATATGTCTCCTGAGCACTGGGATTAAAAGCGTGCACCACCACTGCCTTAACAAGATTTTTTTTTTCTCTCTCCTTCCACTCAGGTTGTCAGGCTTGACCTGCTGAGCCATCTGCTGGCTTGGTGAGCTCTCTTCTTTTTTGTTTTAACCTCTCTGGATAGTCTCCCTTCCCCACTTCCCTCTCCTCTCCCTTTCTCCCTCTCTCCTTCTCCCCCTCCCTCCCTCTCTCCCTCCCCCTCCCTGCCACCCTCTTTCTCTCTCTTCTCTGTCTCTATCTCTCTTCTTCTTCCTCCTCTCTTCTCCCCTCCTCTCCCTCCTCCTCCTCTTCCTCTCCCTCCTCCTCTTCTTCCTCTTCCTTCTCCTTCTCTTCTTCTCTGCCCAAAGTCTAATCTCACAGGAGCAGAACAGGCTGCCTCTTGAGAAGTGGTGACCTCTGACACCATGACTTACTAGTGCCATGTGAGGAGTTTTAATCTGAGTCCAGAACAAGAAAAAGACATTTAAAGATCTGGATGGGACATCAATTAGCTTAAGGGGACCCCAGAGGTCATGAGGTCATTCACTGCCTGCTTGTGCTCAAGAGGGTCACCATGGTCTGACTAGAATGAAGCCAGTCTCTTGGGATCCTGGAAAGACCTAGATTGCTCTCATGTCACTGAAGCCTTTTCTCATTCTCTGTAGGGCCATAGTGTCTTGCAAGGGACCCTTCTCCCTTTAGTCTCCATGTGTGCTCCCACAAAGGGCTCGATGGGAGAGGTGCTGACAGGGATAGTCAGTAACACAGCTATAGTGTTAGAACCCAGCAGGAGCTACAACCTCCTGGCCAGCTGCTTCCTCGGGCTTGGCTCCTGGGTCTTATCCCACAAAGCAAGGAAGGTAACCCTGAAAGATCACTCCAGAACTGAGCTGCAGGACCAGCAGTAGCAAGTGTTCTGTGGGATCTGAAGACACGCATGCTAGGCAAGTACTCTAAGCACTGAGTGGCATCCCCAACCTCACAGTGGAATTTGTGGAAAGATTATCTGCTTACTGCTTATATAAGCTTGAGGGGGCTCCATTCACAAAGTCAGAGGTCTCTCCTGCAGGACTCTCAGAGCCTTAGTGAAGGGCTGTGGTCCCAGGAACTTTGACCATTGAGTTCTATAGTCTTAAAAGGCCTAAGTCATCTTAGTGCTGCTTGCCAAGTACAGTATTTGGCTTCCTGGCATTGTCTCACACCCAAACAGGCACTGAGACCGTTGTGAAACCGTGCTCTAACTTTTTCTTTTGAAAATAAGGAGCAGCATTATTATTCTAGGTGTTCAAAAGGAAACATGGAGATGCCTGCACTTGGTGACTGGAAGCATCTCATGTTTATGTGTATGTGTATGTGTGTGTGTGTGTGTGTGTGTGTGTGTGTGTGTGTGTGTGTGTGTGTGTATGTGTATGTGTATGTGTATGTGTATGTGTATGTATGTATCCCAGGCTTGTCTCTAACTCACCACTCAGCCAAGAATGACCGTGGACTTCTGTTCCTCTTTTCTCCCTGCCCCCAGAGCTGGGATTACAAGCAGGAACTACTTCATTTGTGTTATGTGTTGCTGGGGACCTAACCCCAGGCATCATGCATGCTAGACAGGCAGTCTACCAACTGAGCTTGCTCCTAGACAGTCCTGTATTACTATTTCCAGAAAAGTATGTGTGGGGGTTTTAGAGATAGCTTAGTAGTTAGGAAAGCTTACTGTACAAGCATGAGAACTGGAATTTGGACCCCAGCACCCATAAAATATTGAGCATGGTCTAGGATGCTTAAACAGCAGCACTGAGTAGGACAGACAGGGACTGAAAGTTCCAGGTTCTCTGGGAGGCCCTGTAGTAAAGAAACAAGGTGGACAGCGGTACAGAACATGCAACACTCTCCTCAGGGCTCCCCACACACCTGCACATACACATATACCATGCACACATACATATACACACATGCACATACATGTGCACATATACTGTGCACACATACATATATATATACATGCACACCCATGCACACAGGCACATGTGCACACACACTGTGTACACACACACACACACATACACACACACACACGTGTGGTGCAAATTCCATGCCTCTGTGTGTATGTAAGGGGAATTTTCTGGGAACTTCTCGTTGTAAGGCTGGAAATGCAATCCCAGAAGATGAAAGCATACTTATTGTCTGTGGGCCAGATGGCTTTGAAGATGGTTTAAGGCATGGTCTTGGCTGGTCCTGCATGCTGGGGAGGGGTATCTTTTGCCGTCCCTTCCTTCCCTCTGTAGCCCATCTGCTACCTCTAAACCAGTCCTTGGGTACAGGGTACCTGGGGGTGAGAATGTTGCTGATCCAGAGAGAGCCTCTATCCTTCTGGAGACAAGACCCGGGCCCCACTCAGATGAGGCAGGGGACTAGCCATGGTAGCTACCCTCCTACCTCTTGGCCCATCCATTGGTCACCATACATTATAGTTCTAATGTTTTGGGTCTGGAACATCAGAATAAAGGAAAAGACTTGATTTTGGCGGCAGCTATAAGACAACCTAGGGTGAGTCAGAGCCCAGAAATGCATCGTCGGGGGCGTTACAACTGCTGGAGATATAATGGGAGGGGCTCCATAAACGGGGGTATCAAGGCGATGCCCTGCTCATTGTGATTTGTAAATGTTGTAAAGGTTACCGAAAGCACTAACATCTCTCCACACTGCTGCCTTGTATCGGCCCTGTTTCAGGGACACGGGGTAGACAAAGACCTGGCCAGGAGAGGTAGCTGATGAAGAGGCCACAGGAAGCTGGTCCAAGAGAC
Organism: Mastomys natalensis; assembly: GCA_021653895.1. Taxonomy (NCBI): domain Eukaryota; kingdom Metazoa; phylum Chordata; class Mammalia; order Rodentia; family Muridae; genus Mastomys; species Mastomys natalensis. The sequence continues at coordinate 475,858 of JAJTUV010001284.1, forward strand.
CGAAGGAAGAGACTTTGAGATGTTGGTCCCCTGAGAATTGTCAGGGATCTGGGATTTGAGTGGGCTGTGCCTGCTTCCCTAGGACACAGGGTGGGGTGATGTTTTTATTTGTATGTGAAAGGAGATTTGTAACCCGGGATAGAAAGGTCATCGTGCACCTAGGTCATCCTGCTGCATGAATCCAACCTCTCAGCCCCAGAGTCTGGCTCAAGACGAGTAGAATTCCCAGGGGAGCCAGAGACCCGGCGGCAGACGGTGCACACAGTTAGAACTGAAAGGAACTGTTTCCAGTGTCTCAAGCACAGGGCTCCAGAAAAGGACCTTGTTCCGTGGGAAACCACAGAAAAAGAGATGGGTGTGATTGAGGAGGAAGGACTGTTGGTCTGGAGATGGGACTCAGCACCCCAGCCGGAATGGGAGCTGTAGACTGGGTAGAGGGTGTAGACTTCAGAGATGTCGGAGCAGTCTGCAGCATGCCTGTCCCTTCTTTCCCTTCTCCTCTTAAAAGATTTATTTTCTTTTTCAATTATGTGTCTGCATGTGGGTATGTGCATGTGAATAATGGATGCCCACAAAGGTCCCAGATTCCTTGATTTCGAAGTTACGGACTGCTGGGAGTTGCTCAATGTGGGTACTGCGAAGCTAACTTGGGTCCTCCGCAAGAAGAGCAAGTGTTCCTAACCACAGTCATCTCTCCGAGCCCAGTAGGCCTGTCCTAACCTAAGCAGTTGTACCCCATCTGTGGCCAGGACCACAGGCAAGTGCTGTGCTCTCCTGCAGCTCCTAGGATGGCCCTAGCCATGGCTGTGTTACTCAGTGTCTGATCCTGGACATGGAGCCGAGTGTGACAAAGGGGGGCCCCACTATCAGGACACCTCAGGTCTGCATTACCCACCCCGCCCCCTGCATTCCCTAATGCCCCAACAGTCCTTTCCTATTTCTTAGTGTATTTTCTTCCCCTCTCTCATCTCTATCCTAGAATGACCCACAAAATAAAGGAAAGTAACAAGGCTACCCAAAAACACGATGCTAGGACTGGGAAGGACTTGAGAACACAGGGCTTGGAGCTAGGCCGTTCTGATTCAAAGACTGTCTCTGCCGATGACTGACCCTGTCTCCTGGGGCCTTGTTTCCCTCATGTGGAAAATGACATTAATAATGATCACGGTCTCACAAGACGCGTGGTGGGAGCTAAGTGAAGCAGAGAGAGCTTCTCCGGTACCTGGGCCAGCCAGAGCACAGTCTAGCCAGAGGCCATGGTGGGGATGCCTCACCAACACGGAGTCTGAAGGACTCCCCGCTCCTCCCTCACAGTCCCCAGCTACTGACTGCCCAGTGTCCTGCTCACCCCCGAGTTCATTCACTACACATGAGTCCTTTCTATGTTGCAGCTTTTACTTCAATTTGAAGCAGATGGTTGCACACAGATGTGAACAGCTTTGGCCTCTGGAGCACAAGGAGCAGGCCTTGGCTTTGAACGTGCCCCTTCCCCCACATACTAGCCCATTCATTCCCCTGGTCCCTTCCTCCCCAGCCCTCCTGCCTTGTCTGTCCACAGGCAGCTGCTCTCTTCTGTGCTAGCCTGAACCTGGCCACCGGGGAGGAGCACCTGGGGTAGCAGGATCTGGGAGCAAAGACCCTCAGAAAGATTTCCTTGGGACATATCCCGGGTGGAGTGTGGGGCAATATTGCTTCTTCAGTCTCCCCCTTTCCTCCTCTCTCAGGAGGCTTGGGCTCTAAGAAGGAGCAGGGACCCAAAAAGTATCGGGAACAGGAGTCAGAGGCCTGGGTAGTTAACGGGAAGAGCCAAGGATCTCAGCCCACCTTCTACCGCCAGCCTCGAAGACAACCAGCTGCTCAGGGCCCAGCACAGACAGAGCACTGGCGTGGAGGGTTAAGTGCTTCTGAAGGTCACCAAATGCCCACTCCTTGCATGAGTTCCTGGCAGAAGTGCTAATCCATCTTTGGCTTGAGGTGGACTTGGTTGGGCAGCAATGATGTGATTTTGTGCTGTTGGGGCTTCATCCCATAGTTTCCTTGGACAATCTCTGTAGAATCTTTGGCAATAGCCTGCCCCACCAGGCAGAAGGCAAAATCTGAAGTAACCCTGGAAGGCTGGACATCAGGAGACTGGGAGGGAGGCTGGCGGCCCTTGTCCTGGTCCTAAGTGACCCTGAGAGATGATACATGGGCTGAGTATCTGGTAGCATCTTGAAGAAGACAAGGAATGAGGCTGGTTGTCTCCTGGTGGTCTCAGCTTTCTCCTCAGGCCCAACTGGGAAGAGACTCACAGTGGTGTCCATGGTCTAGCCTGTGGCAGGTCACTCCTGAAAAATAATATATCAGCATTATCTCTATTCATCCTGAAGTTGGATGCTAACACTTACAGGACATGGCTCTCAATTGTTATGGCTTCCCACAATGGGACATTAGATTTATATTGTCCAGGCAATGTTTCAGTCAAATAGTGCCAGATTTAGACCCAAGATTAGCAATCCTCATAGAATATACTGTTCCTTTGTCCCCACTGAATTCTGCTGCCTTGAGGATGCCAAACCCTTTTAATCCCAGGATACCTGGTGCTGATGTCATGAACCCCAGAGTCACACCTCTAAGGATATCAGAGTCAGCCCTCTACTATGGGGTGCTGGGATGGGGGAACAGCAGGGCTTCCCTGTAGGTTGGTTCCCATGGCAATAATTGTCTGTCCGTCACTTTTACCATCTCCCCGTCCAGTTCAGACAAGAGCATGTCATCACAAGTTCTGAGGTCTACTATAGCTGTGGCCTGTCACCCAGCAGCTGGGACGCCTGACACAGTCACATCTTAGGTGTCCACCTCTGACAGATGGCTCAGATGAAGGAAACCAATGATTCAGTCCCTCCTATTTTCTATGCAGAAATGAGAATGGACCTGTAGAATCCTCACCCAGAAAACAACAGAATTCTATGTATGTGAACATCATGAGGTGGAAACACAGAGGGCTGGAGTCTCAACAGTGCTGCCTTCACTGAGGCACCTGGGACATCTTGAGAACCATGAGTTAGTGGGTCAGGCCAAGGACACAGTGGGGCACCAGCCCTGGAGGATGGGGGATGGTCAGAATGAGTGCAGAGATTCATGAGGATCCAAGAATCCATGAAGAACGTGGAAACGGTGCTCAGAGACCTTGGTACAGCACACCTCTTGGTTCTGCAAGAATCCTGCGCAAGCAATTCCTGCTGATGTTAAAGCAAACCAGCTTTAAGGCACCGCTGACATGCTAGGGCCCTTCTCACATTCTGAGTCAAGGGAGAGCCACGGCAGGCAAAGCAGGGAGTGAGTGCTTTACACCGGCAGTGTCAGGAGTTGAACCCAGATCAGCCCTGCTTCTCCAACTAACAGAAGCTGCTCCTACTGAAGCCTGCCTTTGAACAGCAAGCGGGAAGGAGCCAAACCATGGAGGGCTGCTAACCACAGACCTTTGTATGTCTTGCCTTGGAAGCCCCAGGACACTGACAGGAACATAGCCAAGATGTGGTCCAAGATCCAAAATAAGAGGTTGGAGCGAGGCTGGATACAGGGTCCAAGCAGGATGAGTGAGCCAGGCCATGGGGGAGGAAGGCTGTCCTGCTAATAGTGGCTAAGCAGGGGAAAGGAAAAGTGAGAGGCCGGCAGGATCTTGATGTGGTAAATCCCAGGCTTACATTCTCCTGGCCCATTGTGCATGGCTGGCCCCAACAGAGATCTGCTTTTTGTTACTGAGTCTGAGAAGAAGGATTAAGAAGCAGAAGGAAAGCCCATGGGGATGGCACTGGGTCTGTGGTCCACAGCATGGTTTACAGCCACGCCATCCAGCATTGGCTGCCTGGGCGGGCCCTGCCATGAACTGGGGATGGAGCTCCTTCTTCATCCAGCTTGACTATGGTCTCAAGAAGGAGTGGAAGACTGGGAGCATTCTCCTAGCCCACACTGTGAAGGTGGCTCCAGCTACAAACCCAGACAGTTCTCAGACTGAACTCACAATTGCTGCCCAGCTGCACGTATCCCCCAGACCAGCAAAAGCAGCTGAAACTAGCTTCAGTGTTCAGTTGGTTTCTTCCTCTGGACCAACCAGCTGTGGCAGAGGGTAAGGAAGCAAATACAATTGCCTATTGTTGCTTTTGGCTACTCCGGCATGCCCAGTTTGATTGCTGTGATCCGGTCACTATGGCAGAATGGATGAGATCATCACAAGGTCACCCTTCCACCTGTCTCCTCATCTGGGGGTGACACCAGCCCCATGGGGGCCAGTGGATGGCTCTGTTTACTGCTGTAGCCCAGCGCCCAGCACAACTTCAGGTGCCCTCCAGACACACCCCCACGTCAGTCCCAGGCTTCAGCTGCAGCTCTCCTACCACAGCCTTCCTCCACTCTCAGGTAGAACTATGTAACTATGTAGGTGTGCTTTAGAGATGTTTCCCCCGTAACCTTGAGCAACCTCAGTCAGCTCCCTTGTCCTTTGTTTGCTTCTCCCTCTGCCCTCCACTGACAGTGCATCTCTCTACCCTTAAGTCCTTTCCTCTCTTCTCTTGACCACTTGTGTCACCCAGGGTAGTTGGACCACTTTGGGGACATTAAAAATTAACTAGCCGGGCAGTGGTGGCGCATGCCTTTAATCCCAGCACTTGGGAGGCAGAGGCAGGCGGATTTCTGAGTTCGAGGCCAGCCTGGTCTACAGAGTGAGTTCCAGGACAGCCCGATCTACAGAGAAACCCTGTCTCGAAAAACCAAAAAAAATAAAAAATAAAAAATAAATAAATAAATAAATAAATAAATAAACTAAGCCAGGGAGATGGCACAAAGGAAAAAGGTGCTTGCCACCAAGGCTGGTGACCAACCTAAACCTATCCCTGAAACTACGTGATGGAAAGAGAAATGACTTTCACAGGTTGTCCTCTGACTTTCACGTATGTACCAGTGCACACACTGGTACACAAAATACATAATCCCTATGTGTGAACATTTTGCCTGCATACACGTTTGTGCACCACAGGCATGCCTGGTGCTTACAGAGGCCAGAAGGAGGCGCTGTACCACCTGGAACTGGAGTTGCAGACTATTGTGAGTCACATGTGGTGCTAAGAACTGAACCCAGGTCCTCTGTGGGAGCAACCAGTGCTCTGAACCACTGAGCCATCTCTCCAGTCTCCATCTCCCCCTCCTAAGTTTAAAAAATTCATTGTTCATCTGCAATGTCTACTTTAACCTACTTAACCTTTTTTTCACCCTATTTTCAAATTGTTCATTTTTCTACATTTAGCAATCTGGATAGCTTTCAACAGGTGTGTAAAGAGACCCAGTTAGTTTGAAATCTGGACGGTGATTTTTTTTTTTATTATATTCCAGAAAGAACAGGCAGATTTCAAGCATTTTCTAAAAACTAAAATGCAATAGAAAAGCGGAGAGGTGGGAGAGTTCCACAAGAGCCACAGTGAAGGTGTCCTTTAGTCTTCCACGCTGGCTGCTGCTGCTGCAGTCAGGTGAAATGCAGGCCCTGGGCAGGCCAGTTAAGCTCTCCCGACTAAGCCTCGCTTTCCTCATTTAAAAATGTTATTTATTTTGGGGGGGTGGACAGGAGGGACACCACAGGGCCTGTGTGGCAGCCAGAAGATAACTTGCAGAAGCTGGTTCTCTTCTTCCTCCTGGTTGGGAACCCAGATCCTAAGGCTTGGCGGTAACTCACCCGGAATGCTGAACTGTCTCCTAGGCCGGCTCACCTCCTCTGTCTTTAGTGTGTGTGGGTGTGTGCATGCAGGTCAGCAGAAGTCAGAGAGCAACTGTTGCTGAGCCGGGACTTACAGGCTTGTTCTGAGTTCATGAGCTTCTGACCTCCATATTTCCCAGGGAACTGGAACAAGCAAGAGTCAACTCATCTCCAGCTACTCTGTCCTACCCAACCTGGACACCATGAAGCTGACAGAGAATTCAGGAGCAGGATGTGACAGGGACATGATAGGAGTCTGCCCTGTGTCTTAGCTGGGAGGATCCTCAGAGCTCCTGGGCACCTAACAGCAGGCATCAAAGTCATAGACAAAGCCTGTTAGTCTGAGAGCCAGGCTGGGTAGTGAGTTGCTGTCACATACTGGGTTGGTTGGTGACAGACAGTAGAGTTGGAGGCCCTGCCCTGCTTCCTGTCTCATTTCATGGGAGAGCTGTCAACTCTGTTTGGTCCCCTGTGTTCCCCAGGGCTGTTCCCCAAAGAGAAAGGCCTGGATTCTAGGCTAGAGTACTAACCCACAGGTCCCGGGCCCCAGACCGAGATTACTGGACCCAGCAGGGCAAACCCTTCATTTGCTGAAGGCAATTCAGACCAAACATCGAGGCCAGAGAGTGGTACAGAGAGGGACTTTCCCAGCAGTAAGGAGCAACAGTTGCTAAACAGTTGCTAAATGCTGGAAGCTGAGGGCAGGTGGCTGGCAAAACCCCTCCCTGTGCTGATATGTCAACCGTAGAGCTAAATCCGCAGCAACCAGAGCCAGCATTCATTGCTACCGGCTCTGAGGACTGAGAGAAATATCCTATCCATGAACATGCAAACTCCAGAGTGCAGACTGTGGCTTATATCTATGGAAGGTCTGTTCAGGTCCACAGGCTCCTACCTGGAAAGAAGGAGCTGCTGCTCCCAGCTCCCAAAGCACTTAATTCCCAGTCCCCCCCTCATCTTTCTGGGTTACTGATAGTGGGGCAGCTCACCCGGCCACCCCTCCCAGGGGCACTGCCTGAGGCACCCTGATCTTCACACGGCCTGTCAGGGAAGTGAGGGACTGAGGCTCAGTGCTATCTTTTTAGAAGAGTGACCATGTGCCAGGAACCTCACTTCATTCCGTTGCTCACACTGACAGAGACAAGCCTTGGCAAATGTGTGTCACTGTGTCCCTTCAGCAGACGAAGACACAAAAGCCTGCACGATCACCCTGTGCTCCTGGAGTTGCAGGGACAGCGCCTGGACCCCGGCAGTCCTGACAAGCCAACTTCTGACACTTGCCATCTTTGAGCCAATTAAACAGGTAGTGACAGTGACGAACAGAGAGAGATTTATCAAAGAGGGCCACAGTGGGCAGAGGAATGGAAAAGAGGTTCTGCAGCCCCCAAAGGGTACTGACATGAAGTTAAATAGAGAGGGCTGGAATGAGCGCAATAGATCAGTCCGGTTTAATTTGTAGTTCAGTCATCATTGTTACCTCAGCTCCATTCTCTCTTGGAAAAGTGATCTGGCAAGCTGTCAAACTGTGTGAAATCTCTTCCTGGGAGCCAAGGCTCCAGCCTTTTCCTTCTCCTGGCTGGGAGCTTGAGAGACCTGGCACCCAAAGTTAGGACCAGAGCCTACAAGGAGCCCCCAGGGCCTGCAGGGGACCGCCACGCCATGCTGACGCCTCTCCCCTGGCTGCTGATCTGTTTCTCTCTCAGAGCTCTGCCTGTGTCTTCTGAGCCAACTCTTTCTTGGCTTCTTCTATGTTTGTCTCTCTGTGTCTGTCAGTCTTTCTTGGTATGGTGCCCTGTAAGGGCAGGGCTGGTCTAGGCAAGGCTATGGGGCACAGCAGCTGCAGCTTCCCAGTCCGAAAGGCTCCCTCCTGGCAGCCCCCAGGGTTCGGGACTGTTCCCTGAAGCACCAGGCTGGAGAGAAACAGAGCTGGTAGACTGAGCCCAGACAAGGGGAAAGCCTCAGTCCTCAGTCTTCCCAAATGAGCCTGACCCCACAGACACCCCCATATGTGTATGCACACCCTAATCTCTTTCTTTCTCCCAGTGGGAGACAACTGGGGAAATTCCAATTTCTTAGGGCTCAGTGTTTTTATAGTTTGACAGATAAAGGGAGGGGCACCGTGTCTCTTGGAGACAGCCATCCCTGACAGATCAGTAACTTCTCTTGCCTCACATCATGATTCTAGGGTACAGCAGACCCTACAGGGTAGGTAGACCCTAACCCTGACCTATAGACCTCGTCTCTTCACTAGTGAAGAGTCTCTGAGTTATCTACCTGTGATGGCAATTACTGTTTCTCTGCATCTCTCAGCATCTCTCAGCACCTCTCCTTCATAATCCTTCTAGCAAAGTGGCAACAGGGGCAAGGAGGCAACACCAAATAAACCAATCCATGCTGCCCAGGAGGCCTCTGCAAAACCTCAGTCTGTACCCAGAAGACACATGAGGGAGCCTGCCATGAATAGAGCAGCACCACTGGAGCCTCTGTGTGTGTGTGTGTGTGTGTGTGTGTGTGTGTGTGTGTGCACACCAGTATGTGTGCCTCTGTATATGTGCCCCTGTGTATGTGCCCGTGTGTGTGTGTGCCCGTGTGTGTGCCTGTGTGCGTGTGTGTGTGCCCGTGTGTGTGTGTGTGTGTGTGTGCCCGTGTGTGTGTGTGTGTGTGTGTGTGTGTGTGTGTGCATGTGCGTGTGTGTGTTGCAGCTGGGAAAGGCAAGGATCCCCAAGCAACCCAAATAAATGATTTCAGCAAAAGCAGTTGGTGTTCCATGCAAACAGCAAACACAGGGGATTTGTTTTGGGGGTGGGGGAGGTTGCTTCCTTAATTGTTTACTTTTTGAGACAGGATCTCACTAATAGTCTATGGTAGCCTCAAACTCGCCATATAGCAGAGAATGACACTGACCTTCCGTCTCTCCTGCCTCTATCTCCCAAATGCAGGTAGGAGTCAAGACTCCTTGTTTATGTGGCACTGGGGGTCAAACTCAAGAGTTTTGATATGCATGTTAGGCAAACACCACCAACTGAACTATCCCTAGCTCGAAAATGCAGTTTTAACAAGAGACACCCTTTCTCTTGTCTCTTCTAATATCCTTAAGCCCGTGTCTTAGCCAGACTCTGGAACCACTGTGGGATGTGGGTACAGGTAGGGCCATCTCTCATCAGGGCTTTTTATTCCTGACACCCTATCAATTATTCCATAAAAGGAAGTTCCAGCTACACTAAGGAAAGGCTGAGAATGAGGTGAGGGAAATGTTCCTTTCATAGATGCCCGCTCGCGCGCGCGGTGTGTGTGTGTGTGTGTGTGTGTGTGTGTGTGTGTGTGTAAGAGAGAGAGAGAGAAGAGACCGACGGAGACCAACCCACCCAGCAGGCAATATAACATAGAGGTTAACAGTGCCAGCCAGTGGCATCAGAAAGTCTGTGTCTGACTTCTGAGATTCATTCTACTACCTGTACTTAAGCAAGTCAGTTGACTCCTTCTTGGGCAACTCAAGGTCAAGGCCATGAGCCTCAGTCACTGAACAGGTTCCTGGGTCCCCGCCCCTCATGGGACCCTTTGTCCCAACACTAAATGGCCTGTGCTCTGGGCTCTTCACCATTACCATTCGTTCTACTTCTTCCCTAGCTGTGTGGCCCTGGTCACCTCTGTCCCTGCTCCCAGGTTGTTTCTGCTTTGCTCCTTTGATCCCAGGCTCCCGGGAGTCTAGGTCATAAGGTTTGCATGTCAGCAACGACGACAAACTCCTGTCCAGCAGAGCCTTCCTCTGCATTGTTAGCTATCACTTTTGTGTCATTTAGCTCTGATTGCCAGGATGGGGTCTCTGTCTGTTTTATTCATTGAAGTAATCCAAGAGCCAACATCAATGCCTGTCAGAGCAAGGCTGACACTTAGTCTTAAATGAAGGACAGGGCCCTTTTCTACATAGGGATCTAAAAAGACTGAAGTAAAATTTTACGGGCTGGAAGTACAGCTCAATTAGCAAGTGCTTGCCTAGTATGCACTAAGCCCCAGTCCTATGCCCAGAATGGCAGAAACTAGCTGGGTTGGAACTGTCTGTAATCTCAGCTCTAAGGACACAGAGACAGGAGGTCATACTCCACTAGATAGCAAGTTTGCAGCCATCTTGAGTTTCATAGGTCAAAAAGAAAATACATATAAATAAAAATTAAAATTGCATGTGTACATGGAGGATACAAAGTGGTTTACCCTTTGCAAATAACCCTTCTGGTACCAACCCATGTCCTTCCTGTTCAGGGTGTTAGGGACCAGGACAGCAGCAGACAGAGGTGTGAAGCGTTGCTACTGTGGTGGGAGGGCACTCCCAGAAGTGGCTGTTACCACCCTCAGGTGGGCTCTGAGTAGCTTGTTCCTTGTGTTGGCACTCATGTGCCCAGCTGTGTGTCTCTGTTCTCCCTGCCACCATGGAGCCATTTCTATGGGCCCCTGATCAATGGAGGGCTTGTAAAAGAACCAACCAACAGCCTTCTGTTGGTATATCCTACAAGAAACTTCCATCTGATCCTGACAGATGTGCTGCACACCTGGCATGGACACACACACACACACACACACACACACACACACACACAGCTATCAACAGAGTTGGACTTGAGTTTTCTTCCTATGTCAGAGTCACGTTCTTGGGAGACATCCCAGGCTAGTCTGACATTTGGCTTCTTCTGGCTACGTTTCAGATGGAGCAGCCATGTTCTCCAGGATCCCTTCTGATTTCCCTTTGAGAAAATCTTTTCATAGCCACTGTGACCTCCAGGCCCCTGTCCCCTAGGCAGCTGTATCTGCATTTTAGGAGGGAGATGCTGTCCACTGAAAGCAAGTACCAGAGCTCAGGGCATGCACAAACAGCTGTGCTGAAATGCAGGCTCCTGGCCCCAGAACAGCACTATGTGGTCCAGAGAGAAGCCTGCATCAAAGGGTGGCAGTAGCCTGATATAGCACCCTGCTTGAGTCCTGCCCAGCCCACCCCACCCTGCCAAGGCTGTGGGTAAGACTTTGTGTCATCTCACACCTGTAAATAATAGAAATCTCAAAGGGTGGTGAGATTTAAAAAAAAAAAAAAATGATGTGAGAGGATTTTGCAAACTGTAAACGCCTATTACCTGTAAAGAGGCATGAGGTCTTTAGGAAGCCGGTCACCCGTGTTCTATGAACCTGAATGCCACCAGCTGAAGACGGGGCTGCGGCAGCAGCTTTGTAAGGATATACTTAAGATCAAAGACACTAGGAAAACAGTTTTCTGCCACTGTGACAGGGTTGTAATACTGGCTGGCTCCACTAAGAAGAAAAACACCCTGTCACAACTGGACTCAACTCTCCTCCATTGGTCTCTGTGGGGACTACTCTGCTGCCCTCCCAGTGGACAAGCCCTGATGTTTGTCTCAGGTTCAAGAACAACTCCTCAGGGAAGGAAGGAGATACACACACACACACACACACACACACACACACAGATTGCACTAAAGAAAAGAAGCCTTCTTCCTGGTCTTGTTGAGAATGAAGCGCTTGAAGCTATGACAGCCACTGTGTAGTCATGGGGAGCAAAGAAAAGGAAACCTGTGTCCCCAGAGCAGGAACAGGCTGTTCTACAGGACCCATGAAAAAAAAACTGGAGTGGGGGTCCAGGAGGGCTTCCTGGGGGAACTGAGCCTTTCACAATGGTCAAAGTAAGGCAGGGTTAGATCTGATGGCTGAGGACACGGTTATAGTAAACAAGCAAGCATGTGCAAGAAGCAGGAGCTCCTGGCCAGGAGCTCTGTGAGAGCTGGGCTCAAGGAACAGGTGGCTGCCTCTAGGTCAACACGGGTGGGGTTAAGGACAGTAGGGTGTTCTGTTGAGTCTGACCTATGCCAATGTTGAATATGTGTGTGCTAGGGATTGAACCCTGGGCCTCTGGGAGATGAGCCAGTGCTCTTAACCTCTGAAACTACTCTCCAGCCAAGCCTGAGACTCTTGAACAAGATCTCATGGTCTCTAAAACACCACTGAAACTCTGACACCCCCATTCCCCTAGAAGCCACACAAGGAGGACCCAAGGGCTGGCGCCAAGCTCCTCTGGACATAAGATTAATGGCCCTGAAATTATGAAAAAATAAACGTTTAGACCTGCCTTGTCTGCCCAAGTGTAGGTGGGTGGAAAGCAGCAGGAAAGACAGGAAGAAAGGGTGAGGGTTTTGAAGAAGGTACAGAAGAAATGAAAACGTGGCATGCTCCCAAGACCCAAATGGGAGGCTTGGGGAAAGCAAGCTACTGGCAGTCACTTCATACTGCTAAGTGAGGGGCCTGCTGGCTCTGGGGTGTGAAGGGACATCAGGGAGGGAGCCAATGACAGAGAAATGCAGGAAACTGAGGAAGCAAAGCCCTGCCCCTGGCCCAACCCCACACTAATACCCAAAGCACACCCTGGCCAACCCCTGCCCAGCAGTCTTCACCCCATTCCATCTCCAGAGGGTGCCAGGGAGACAGGAATCCCTGCTTCTCTCTTCTCATCCCAGCTGCCAGCCCCGCCCAGGATCCCAAGGCCCAGGACAGGCCACCTGGTGACTGTTCGCAGAAGGTGTCCAGATTCTGAGCAGACATGTCCCAGAAGCCTTTGGCGACAGTGGCGGCAGCCGGTTCTTTAAAAAGGCCTCACGTCATGCTGCAGTCAGCTGTGGGGCCCAGGCACTGGGGTGTTTATGGCTCCCACTGTTCTCCCAAAAGCTCCTCTGTGCCGCCCCTCTGATGAGCCAATGGACGAGTCCTCCTCTATCTTCTGCTGGTCTCACCCCAACCCTTGCAGACACAGTGCTTGCTTCTTCTGCAAGCTGGGGTCACTTGGGGTAACAATGGGATGACTTTCCAGCTCAATGCTACTATTTGGTTAGAACTCCAACAATGACAAGTTAGGACCAGGCCACACTTTTGGAGCAATTACAAGTCAGGACCTGGCCACTCTGATCCAGACACACACGCACACACACATCTGGGTACATATGGGGGACAAAAGTTAACATCAGAATATCTTCCTCACTTAGCTCTCTGTACAATATTTCCTTTCTTTTTTGAGACAGGGTTTCTCTCTGAACCTAAGCCTTGTCATTTCATTGACACATGCTGCCACACTCAGTTTTTTGAGTCTACTGGGGTGGGAACTCTGGTCCTCACCATTGCATAGCAAACACTTTACCTATCGAGCCATCTCCTTAGCTACTGTCCTCCCATTAGACTCTCCGACCTTCTTGCTTGCCTGTGTCTTCCAGCCCAGAAGAAAACAGTCACTTCCCACGATCCCCAGGATTAATAGCTTTGAGACCAAAAAAAAAAAAAAAAAAAAGGTGCCACTTTCCTAAGAACTAATTAGGTGGCCCTCAGGTACTCTCAAGAAGGAAGAAATGACACCTGGTGTCAGAAGAGGAAGAAACAACATTGAAAGCAAACAACGGGGTGGGGGGGCGGGGGGGGGCGGAATAAAAACCAGAGATAAAAAGTCAAGAGCAAACAGCGGCGCCTGAGAAACACGAACTGCAGCCGCCAAGTTTTACGGCATCCAGCCCTGTTATTCATAAGCGAGTTTCCTCTCTCACAAAGAACCTTTTGCACGGTTTTCGCTGCTGCCTCCAAACCAGCTGCTCGCGCTGTTGTATCCTGAGTGATGATGAGGTTCTGAAAGGGCTTTCTGGGAACAGATGGCCAGGGGAGAGCTGGGGAATGTGCCAGCGGAGGGCCGGGCGAGCTGCCAAGGCCTGCGGTGACTGAGTTCTTGGGCTTCCAGCTCGCGTGCTTTCCCTGCCCTCTGCCCTCCGTGGCGCCAGCAGGCCTTCCCAGCGAGCGCTCGGAACATCTGGAGTCTGGGGTTGCCAGGAGGGGGGGGCGGGCGGCCTGTGGGGGGACCCGCTGTTCCTGCGGAGCTCCCATAGACTTGCAGGCAGGCCCGCCTCTCCCAGCAGCTAATCAAAACCACAGCACCGAATGGGAACCAGGCGGCGCTCCCAGCTGCAGCCGGAGGCCGCCAGGCGACTTAACCCGGTGTCAGGCCTCACTGGCGGCGCAGCCCTGGGGGTACTCGGGGCTGATGACACCCCCTTCCCCGCCCCAGAATCCAGGCCCACCCCACTCCTTGCCACCACCAGCGGGCTATTGGCTCCCTGCAGCTAAATGGAACCTCCACGTGCTGCAGATGCCTATTTACATAAGGGCTCCAAGTGGGTATGGCACAGGACATAGCGTACAAGCTAGGGGGTGGGGGTCGGGGGTTCTCCTGGGCAATCTTCAGGGTAGAAAGAGCTTGCAGGTTCTCAACCAAAGAAAGGAAACCTACTTCCTAGCCCTAAGGCACATGGCTTTCTCTTGGCCTCAGTTTCCCTTCTGTGCAGTGGGGAGCAGGGGGACACTGTTTCTGACTCCAGGAGTATCACTGACAAGGGGGAAAGATGGTAGATACAGTGCTTGGTGCACAGTGTACCTCACCATATGGTTGGTGTCTGTTGATGGCGGTCTGTTTATTGGCATTCTTTCGAGCCAAATGTTGCCTAGATTTCTTGATACAGATCCACGCCCTTTGAAATCGAGGATTTATGGACTGGCTGCTTGCTGGCCTCACTTTAAAGGACAGGATCACTGCTTCAGATTCAAGTGCTAGAGATGTGAGAATCCCTAACTTGAAGGATCCTCATCTGTCCAACCTGAGTACCTTCCCTTTCCTGAGATGTTCCTTCCTAGAGCTGGATACAAACTTTCTCAAGTTGTAGCTGAATTCCGAGATTCCCTTTCTGAGAAAAGGGCAGCCCCTTCTGACACAGGGTTTTGTTTAATCCCTCCAGCCAGGCAGAAAGGAAGGTATGATGTTCCTGCTTTATGGGGGGAGAGTTCTGGGGACCAAAGAGGTTAAGTAACAAGCCCAGGGTCACCAAGAAAGAAGTACAAATGCCAGGATTTAAAACCTTGTCTGGTCCCCAAGTCCTATGTTTTGTTTACTTCACAGTTAAGCATGCCAGAGAAGGCAGCACCCACAAGAGGTGTGGAGCTCTCGGGGGGGGGGTCACCCCAACTCTACACAGACACCTTCTGAAGTGTTCATATCCTAAGCACAGTGAAGCCTTGCAACAGCTATGGGGGCAGTTGCTTTTTTCTCCCTCAAGGCTCTGAGTCTCTATTCACAACCAGCACTACAGTGTGAAAGGCAGACTTCTGATCGGCAGAGCTGGGGTAACAGCACCCAGCCTCTACCCTACCTCAGACCACCCAAGTAACATCACAGGCCACTACAAGGAAAGCCGGCCCAAGCTCACCTGGAGGCTCCCCAGCTAATGATCCCTCCAACCCAGGCCTTGGCAGACTTGTGGCCCGACTGTGTCAAATGGGAGAGGAGAAACAGCAGCTGAGAGGAGGGTCCATGTTGGAACAGCTGGCGACAAACATCTATGTAATTGGAATGCCAGAAAAAATAAATTGCATCCATTTTTATGACTGGAAGGGAACTGGGTGGTGGTTTCCCACCCACCTCTCTTTTTTTCCCAGCATAGATGGACTCCACAGACTTTGAGAGCAAATGGCATTTAACTCAATGACTTAGCCTGGAGGATCTGGACTTGAGAGCATGCTGGCCTGCCTGAGTTCCATGTAATCAGTGCAAGCCTTACAGAAGACACAGCAGCAGTGGCCACTTATGTGGCGGGCTGAGGCTGACAAAGCTAGACCAGTGCCCTCAGTGGGTGCTCAGGCCCACGCGGAGCTTGGGGAGCTGGACCCAGGCAGGGAGAGGCCCTTGAGACTGCCACACACAGTCAGGCTCTATGAATAGCCCACAAAAGGATGGTCCAGAGCTCAGCCACTGACAACCAAAGCTCACACTAACTCTTCTCTCTTCCCCACTGACAACCCCCCAAGTCATCTGCCCTTGGTCTGTCCCCAAAATTGACATTACACAACTCTATTATTCGACTGTCCTTCAAAAAACAGAATCTGGAACTCCACCTGTTATCACCTCCCCTTCTCCCAGGTGGCAGTAAGCAGAAGAAGAATAAAGTTTGCCTGCTTAGGAGGTCACAGACTCCAGGGCACCCACACTCAAGAGGCTCCTCTCCATCTCCTAAGCCCTACAGGCCATATGGGCAGGCTGGCACTCTGGGTTCCTCAGTGGAGTGCTATTTACCCTACTATCTCATCCCACCCCACTGCTGTGATCAACTAAGGCAGGGCCTCGATGGCCATTCACTATCAAGGCTCAAATAACTCCATCGCTGTCAGCAGGAGACGCTGTTACCGAGTTACTTGTAATCTCTGGAAGAAAATGTTCTAGATTATTGGGGGAACCAGCTCTCCTATTCCCATAGGAGGAGAAAGACTCACAGAAACCAGTTATGAAGGGGACAGGTCTGTGGCCCTTCTTGTTCTCTGTCCTCCTCTGAGAGGCCCCCAAAAGCTGCCACCATAGAAACAGAAGCTGTAGGAGTGTGGCACGGGGCCAGGTGCTTAGCTGCTCTCTCTGCAGCACAGCAGACTTGGGACAACCCTCCCCAGAGCTTTTCCTCCTCCAATGCTGTCTCTCTGCTGAAGGGCCTCTGACAAGGCCCTCTGTACTGCTAGGGCTTATGCGTTGAGCGAAAACTCAAAGGTGGACAGAAAGAATGGCTGGTGACAGGGTGTGATGGATAGAGACGCGCAGCTGAGGTCTGGGGAGTGAGCAAAATTCAGTGCTGATTCTGTTCTTCATTCAGACCTAAAGTGGCAGGGTGGCTCATGGGGTGGGTGGATCAGAAACCCTGGACTCAGGCTCTCAAACTGATATCCTGAAGGAGGGTCACCCAACCCCTCTTGGAGACATGTTTGCTCACAGAGGCATCCCCCAGCCCAAACTGTCACCAGTCACATTGGCCAGGACCACCAGCATCTCAGGCAGAGCAGACATCTGCTCACAGACACATCAGTGTTCATCCGCAGCCCCTAGGCCTCAGCCTCTTGCTGCCCTTCTTGGTGGTCTCACATCACAACGCTCTTTCTGCTTACGACTTTGGGGGTTGGGGGATTCACTCTGTAGCCAGGGTTGGCCCGAAATTCTTGGCAATCTTCCTGCCTCAGCTCCCAGAGTGCTGGGCTGGGATTACAGGTATGAGCCACCTTGCTGGGTACCATGTAAGTCTTTAAACATGAGCTGAGTCACATGGCCTGTGAGATGATGACTCAGAGGGTAAAGGCACTTGCCATCAAGCCTGACGAATTGAGTTTAATCCCTGGATCCTATGTGGGAGAACGGGGAGAACCAGCAAGTCTTCCTCTGATGACCTTCACGCACATAGCACACAGTCCCTCCCCGCCCTACGAATGAATTTTCTCAATGCAAATGAGTTGTAATGGGATTTCAACATGTGCCCTCAATTACATGTATTGGAAACTCAACTCCAAATCTCATGTGCCAATAATATGGAAGCCAGGACTTCTGGGAGTTAATTACATGACATGAGGTCATCAAAGTGGAGCCCTCGTGACAGTACTGGCTTTGTAAGTGGGAGAGAAACTTGAGCTAGCATCCTTGCTTTGTGTGATGCCCTTGACTAGGCAAAACTGATAACGCAAGAAAGTCCTTATCAGAAACCAACACTGAACAGACTACTGGACTTCCCAGCCCCTGAACCAAAAGCTAAATAAACCTCTGTTCTTTAGAAACTATCCAGCCTCTAGTATACGGACAAAGGCGGAGGGTAGCTGTGAAGCTATCCCCAACATATACATGAAAGGGCAAGCAATCAACCATGACTTGGCCTTGGGAGGAAGGGGCTGGGAGGTGAGTGTAGCCTGAGGTGGTTATCTGTTTTCCATGGAGGAGCAGCAAGGGCCCCTACTGTTTCTGAGGTGCCCATAAGCCAAGTGGAAAGCATACACTCCTGATGTCACTCAGAGCTCGGCAAATAGAGCCATGCGTTCTATCCCAGGGCCTCCTAGAGGGTGATGCTAGTAACAAGCCCTAGGACGGAGCCCCATGCTACTCACCCAGAAAGAAGAAGATACCTGCATAGAAAATTCTGGGTCTTACCTCCTTGTACCCTCTAAAGCCTGATAGGGCTCTGGCAAATCTCCCCAATCCTTGAACCTGCTGAATAGACTCTACTATATCCATGGCTTGCTGGTGGCCTCTGATGGCTGGAGACTCCATGTGAAGAACAAGAATTCTTTCGTAGATTTTGTCTTTTTCACTCTGATTACTCATGGGTCCCAAACCCTCCAACCACGATGTCCTGTTGCCACTAGGTGGCAGAGACAGTGTGGCAAACTATTTTGTGTCTATACCCCCATGTCTGTCACAAAGGGTACTGTACCAGGAGTAGGTATATAGAGAAAGACTTTAAGATCCCATCCATCCCATCCTTAAGGACTCCTACAGTGGTTACGCGTCCTATAAGAGGTGCTGTATATACCCGCTGAAGCAGGGGGTGTCTTTTGGAGCCTGCCAATGTCCCAGACTGTGGCACAGCAGTGCTGAGCCCTGGAGCTGAAGTACAGCCTCTGTCCCCTCTTGCCACATGAGGCTTTTCAAAGAGGCAGTTCTGCAAATAAAAAGAAGCCGGGCCTGGGAAGCACACCCTGGAGGCCACAAGAGCCAAGCAGACTAGTGAGGGTCACTACTTTAAGTGGATAGGGCATATCTAAAAAACGTGCTTCCTGTTCAGACCTTTGCAAACCGTTCCCCCATCCCCCGACCCCGACCCCAGAGCAAAGGGAAGACACCCTCCAGCCAGTCACCAAGCAAGCAGGTCCGCCCTCCCTTCTGAGACCAGTGAACACATTTTGTCTTTGAGATGGCCCTGAGTGGGTGTCCCATTAGTTTCAGCTATCAAGGAAGCTTGATACATTAGAAAATGGTTCTCAACTGCTAGGTGATAGCCAGGGCTGTCAGATAACTCCATAATCTGCTACCTCCATCTCCTTATTTACACCACAGGGAGGTCTCTATGGTTTCTTAGCCTTGAGATGATTTCACAGGGCTCCAAATGCCTGGCTCTGACGGGCATCCTCACTGCTGGCCTTTCTTCCCTGGTTCTCTGACTGGGGCTGGAGTGTGCTGTCTACTCCAATCAAAGGACTAGCGGGAGGGAGGGGCCTGGTGCTGCCCTGGAGTGGAATGGGGAGGGGTGTAAAAAGTTGGGGAGGGGAGAGGGGAGAGGGGAAGGTAAGGAGCCTGCCCAGGCTGCCTGTTTGCACCACTAAGGGGCACACACCAACAGCTGAATGCCAGGGGAGTTCACCAGGAGTTTACCAGTCTCCTTTGTCACAGAGCACACGCGGCATGGAGCCATCAATCATGCCTTCATTTACCCATGTCACTCTCCCAAGGAAAGCAGGAAAGCTGGCCCCGGAGTGGCCGGTGGCGCTTCCTCTCTCACCCACTTGATGAAGGCCTCCCCTAATTGGCCCTGCTAAATCACTCCCAGGAATGCAATGTGCAATTAGGGCTGGTAGCACCCCCTGAGGAGGGCCTCCCTGGCTGGGGCCTCAGTGGCCTCTGGGAAATCAGGGCAAGCTATAGGTTCCCTGGGGGAGGGGCAGGCCAAAAGGATGGAAGCAGGGAAGGTCTGGATGAACCGACACCAGAGTTCCCAGATCTCTTGAGCATCTCAGACAGACTGCATCCCACTGTCTTTTTCCAAGCATTACAGGGGAACAGAGCCAGACAGGTACAGCAATTCAACTAAGTACTGGCCCCTGACTGGATATCTGGAAGTATCAACCATGTAGGAAACTATGGTTGTACCCAACCCCTTTTCTCCTCCACAGATTTCCTTAAATATATCAGGCTTAATCGTATATCTGCTCCACCCACCTCCAGTGATGTCCCTGCTTCATCTGCCTGGCGGCCTCTTAGCTGTCCTACTGATCCTAGCCCAAATGCCACTTCCAACAAGATGTTCTGCCCAGCTCCCTTGGGCAGGAGAATTACTGTGAGTCTTCCATCTGGCCTTCCCCCGCCCCAGGATAAGCTACGCTCTCCCTTCCACTTGGCTGTACAGGATGTCTTTCCTATCATTGCATGATAGGAAGTTCATGCCCCTGCCCAACTTTCTCTGAAGTGAATATATGAATAAATGAATAGATGTCATCATCCTCATGCATAGCTTCCTATGACTCCCCAGACAAAAACCCAAACCCACAGACGGCCTCTCCTGAGCTACCACCTATCTGGGGAAATCTCATCCTGAGAGAACATCTGTCAGGGCCACAAGGATCATTTAGCCTCGCATCCCATAAGAACAGGAAGGGCTTCAGAGATGGACCGTTTCCTCATTTAAGGAAAAAGCAAACTCAAACCTGGAGACTCCAGGGTATCGAAGGTCACCCGGCAGCTTTATGCTCAGGATCCCACCCATGACCCTGGGATGTAAGGATTTCTGGATCTGAGGTGTCTACAGGGACATTCCAAGATGCTGATCTCTCTGGTCTCCTGGGAATCCCAGACACACGCAGGGTGTCCCTACCTCACCAACTCCGTTTCCCCTAAGTGCTGCCCCAGTGCAGGTGAATACCTTACGCTTCTTGGCACGTCCTTCTGCCTGCAGGGTGCGGGTGCAGCGCTGCACACACTCTGAGAAGCTGAGGTTGCTGTGGTCGGCACTGTAGTCCAGGTCGGCCAGGCGCGCCAGGGACAGGATGTAGTTACAGGCAATCCTCAGGATGGCCAGCTTGGACAGCTTCTGCCCATAGGAGTAGCACGGCACCTGAGATGAAGGGAGAGGTCATCAGGAACAGCTGCAGGGCCTCTGTACTGAGCATCTCACCTCAGTACCCACCTAGGCTGGGGGGGAGGGCAGCCTAGCCACTGTGTGTCTGACTTTATGACCTGTGCTAATTAAGCACCTGAGGTTTCCACGCCCACATCCCAGCTCAGCCACTCCCACACTCTATGTCCAAATTCCCATTTGACAGGAGACAATGAGGCCATGCTCACACCCAAGCAACAGCTGAAGTACCACAGATTTCCACCCCTACACAGCCCGTCTTCCTGCCGCTAGGGAGGAGCAGATATTCTTCCTACCTCTGAGGCTTCTTTCATATGGTCAGTCATTCATTGACACTTATTTTGTTGGATACTTGTGGCCTCAATAATTAAAAATCATCTTTTTGAGATAGAGTCTCACTATGTGGTCCTGGCTGGGCTGAAATTCATGATGCAGATCAGGCTAGCCTCTGACTCAAGAGACCTGCCTGCCTCTGCCTCCTGAGTGCTGGGATTAAAGGTGTATGCCACCATGCCCTGCAAAACTTGACTCCTATGGGCCTGGTAGTATATATCTATAATCCTAGCATTTGGGAGGTAGAGGCAGGGGAGTCAGGAATAAAAAAATCAGCCTCACACAGCAAGTTCAAAGATAGCTAAATTGTAACCCTGTCTCAAAACATTTTCAAAAGTAAATTTAAAATAAAAACACAATGCCTAGACAGGTGGTGGTGGCGCACGCCTTTAATCCCAGCACTTGGGAGGCAGAGGCGGGTGGATCTCTGAGTTTGAGGCCAGCCTGGTCTACAGAGTGAGTTCCAGGATAGCCAGAGCTACACAGAGAAAACCTGTCTCAAAAACAAAATAAAACCATGACTCCTAGCAAAATGTGGAGGCGCACACCTAGAATCACAGCTTTTGGGGAGCTGAGGCAGGAGGACTACTATGAGTTGGAAGCCACCCTTGGCTACAGTGAGTACCAGACTAGCTAGGGCTACAGAACAAGATCCAGCCTGAAAATAGGCCAACAAATAAACAAACTTCATCTCCTGCCTTCAAAGAACTTAGACCCAAGAAGAATGACAGATCTGAAGTGACAGCTCTGTGGGAAGACTCTGCCATGCAAAACTCACAATCAGAGGCCAAGCCTGGAAAGCCATGTACACGTGGATGGTGAGAACAGAGACTATAAATCTGCCTTCTGTACCCCTCATGTGTGCCATAGCACATATCATGTGCACACATACACTTAGCAATAAAGAACACTTTTAAAAGATACTATACATTCTCTTGGGACCCTGGAGACATTCAGGGGGACAGCACAGATACTCAGACACAAAACATAATGTTTTCTTCTTTCTTCACTTTCTCTATGCCCTCTAGACCTGGGTTACTGCTGAGCATGGCACACAGCAGGTAGGTAATAAATACCAACAGCCCCAACTTGATTGGCATCAGCTTGTCACTCACTAATTGTGGGAGATGAGAAGGGCCTCTGACTTAGTACTGGCCATCCTACACGTGTGCTATGTGAGCCACCCAAGAGCTAAGACCATAGCCATGACTAGTGTGGCATTGTAACATGGACAGAACTCCTCATAATCTACCTGACAGCTATTAGCCAATCAGCCTCTTCTTTCCCTGCTCTCTTCACCCAAACAGCTAACATGTTCTCACTGGCAAGCTCTGGTCCCATCTATGGCTCTTTGGCATCTATACACAGCATCTGTATCACCCCTCTGAGTGTGGGGCTCTCACAGAACTGCTGCAGTGATATTAAGGGAGCACGCTCATGGGCCAGGAACTCTCTGAAGCCAATGGTTTTGAACCAGGGATGATTTTAACCCTCAGGGGACAGATGGTAAGGTCTGGGGCCATTCCTAGTTGTCACAACAGAGGGGCAGCAGGGTTCAGAAGGAGATCTGGGGTACTGCTGAATGTTACACCATGTCCTCAACGCCCTCCTCAGCAAAGAACTCCTTGGCCCCAAAGCTCAGTAATACCAAGAGAATGAAATCCCTACTGGCAGCCCCAGGAATGTGGACCCTAAGTACATCATTACATCACCCACTATAACCAGCACTTCACCTAGGAACTTTCTCTGGTTTCTCACACCTGCCCTATACCAAGGGAGCAGCCTGTGCTTGCGGTGCTGTAATGGACCTATCTGTCTTTAAGTCTCATTTTTGCTCCCACTCTTAGCGTCCGGTATCCCCCATGTGCTGGGGGAAGGCTCACAGCTGCAGAGCATAGTCCACATCTGGCCCAGAGCAGGTTTCAAAAGGCCTGGCTAAATAAGGTCATGAGAGAATTAACTTCAGGGTATTTTGAATCTAGTTCCAAAAACGTATTTTGGGCACTGGAGAGATGGCACAGCAGTTAAGACAACATGCTGATGTAGCAGACAACCAAAATTTTGTTCCCAGCAGCCAAATAGAGCAGCTTACAACTGCCTGTAACTCCAGGAACATGGGCACTCAGGCCCTCTTCTGACCTTAGACACTGCAGTAGTGCACAAACCTACACTCAGACACATATACACATAATTAAAAATAGAAAAGTGATAAGGGGTTAGAGAGATGGCCCAGTGGCTAAGGGTACTTACTGGCTGTTCTTCCAGAGGACCTGGGTTTGGGTCCTAGCACTCACATGGCAGCTCAAAGCTACCTGTAACTCTAGTTCCAGAGGACCCAATGCCATCTTCAACCTCTTTAAGTGTCAGGCACCCATATGATATGCAGACATATATGCAGGCAAAACGCTCATATCCATACAATAAACAAATCTTTTATGAGAGGATAAAAGGGAAAAAAACTGGGCTAGGGAGATAGTTTAATCAGTTTGCCTTGTAAAACAGAGGACCTGAGTTCAATTCCTAGAACGTACATTAAAGTGTCCAGCATGGTGACAATGGCGACATGTGCTTACAATCTCAGCACTGGGAAGACAGAATCAGAAGCATTGTGGAGCATAGCTAACCTGCCTGCCTAGACTACTTGGTCAGTTCCAGATCAATGAGAGGAGAGAGCCTTAAACACACACACAACACACACACACACACACACACACACACGTGGGGGGAGGTGCAATTCTGAATACAAACTCCATCTCTCTGAGGATGAACAAGCAACAATATACTTACCTTTGTCTCCTGGATTCAATGCCTGACTCTGACTCTGCCCAGCATACACCCAAGTGAATGACATACTCACTCTGAGCCTTTGAACACTGGGCACAAGACTGACCTCACAAGGTAGTGGGGACTCAGCTGATGACATAGGCATTGGACACAGCAAGCCTAGCAGAGGTCAGCAAAATGACGACATTCAGTATTGCAGAAGGTCCCGAGATAAGTCTCCAAAGAGGGTGAGAAACCTGGGCACAGTAGCTAAGCACCCCTCATCCTGAGCACAGTAACTAACCATCTCTCACCCTGAGCATAGAAACTAGCCACCCTCACTCTACACGAGCCCTCTATGGGGACAGGAAAGGCAACAGAGCAAGCTAACTCTCCTGAACCTTCAGCTTCCACCTACATGGCCATCCTCCCCTCCACACCTCCCAAGTCCCTCACCCCCCACCACAGCACCAAACCCATCCAAGAAAAGCTGGCAGAACAACGCTATTCCCTTGTTTCCAGTCAGAGTCCAGAAAACCCTGTTATCAGTTTGAACAAATAAACAAGGTCTGGGCCAGGGAAGGGGTCTCAGGGTCAGGCCCTGCACCTCTGCCTGCTCCTTGATCCAGGAGGTGGTGTCTGCCTGTGGGGTGGGGGAATCCAGAAACCCAAATCTCCCTTCAACAGACAACTCTGCACCTGGGGCCCCAAACAGCTGGGCTTCTAGGAGGAAGTGAGTTTGAGAAAGGTCTGTATGCTGGGCCCAGAATAGCAGGTGAAGCCAAGGCCAACCCAGGAGAACTATGCCAGGATCTGGGGCAGTCTGTCCTAGATATGTCACTTTGCGCCATTGCTTGGGTCAAGCTCCTGGTCAAACCAAAAGAAAGCCATGGACTGAGCCCTCGTCTTTCTGGCACAGCCAACAGGGTTTCTCAGCATTATCCTATCTGAGATCTACCTCAGGTAAAGATGAATGTCCCGTATACACATGAGGAAAACAGGTGAGTGGCGTTCTGAGCCTCAGATCAGTCAACTGAGACCTGGCTGGAGCCAGCAGCTCATCTTCCTGGCACCTAAGGCAGGCACATTCAACAGGACAATCTGCTACCAGGATGGACATGTGGGGCAACAGTGGCTCTTTCAGGTGGCTTGTCCCTTCTCCTCCCCAACCCCAAGGTTGACTCTCTGTAAGGCTCCTTCTAGAGTCTCCTAGTGACAGGGCTAGAGATAAGGCTCAGTTGATACAGTGCTTACCTAACATACCCTGATACCCTGGGCTCAGTTCCCAGCACTGCACCAACCAGGAGTAATGGAAGACACTTGTAATCCCAGCACACAGGAGATAGAAGCAGGAGGATCAGAAGTTTGAAATTATCCTCAGCTATGTACTGAGTGTGAGGCTAGCCTTGACTACATTAGACCCTGTCACAAACATAAAGCATATATACTACTCACAACAAACAACAACAAAACCCATAAGCCACTACCATGCTTTCTCCTAATGCCCACGCAACCTTTAGCTCCCCAACAGCCCAGCTACACCCCAGCATGGAGACACCTCGGCCAGGCAGCCACCACAAAGTTCCAGGCACTTGCAGTCGCATGATTCAGAGCAGATCCCTTCACCTCTCTGAGGCGGTTTCCTCCTTGACAGGGTACAGACGGCAACACTTGTGTTCCTCGTGGAGTCTTGAGAACATTAATTGGTGTTGCAAAAGGTCCCCAACAGCTGTCTTCTCCAAAGCCCCAGGGACAGAGGCATTCTGAATGCACTAGCTGTACCCATCTCTTCAGCAGAGCATTGAGGAGAAGCAATGACATCCACTCCACAAAAGATGCATTTGACTCCCAGCTGCATCGTCTCCCTATTCCTCCAGCTGCAGAGACAGAGGTGCTGGGTTTTCAAGTCATGGCTCCACCAGGACTCTTCAATTAGCTTAAGGTAGGCGTGGATAGCTTTCAATAGTTTTGGACCAGTGATCCCAAAAGACTCCAGATTTGCACATTCCCTCTGTGAGTATCCAGAGCACGTCCATACCCATCCAACTGCCTGCACAGGACCCCACCTTGTCAAAGGACTGGAGTTTAAGTAGATATGGCCACCTGTCTCCCACTCCCCACCTGTATTTTCCAGCTTCTGGAATAGTAAAGGCACCTCCCTCTGGCTCATCCATAAGGACTAGCTAAAGGTCTGTGCACAAATGTCTGGCAGTATACTTGCATACGTTGAGCTTGCACGTGAAGGCTAGACATCGTATCAGGTGTCTTCCTCAGTTACTCTCCATCTTGATTTTTGAGATAAGTTCTCTCCTGAGCCAGGAGCTCCCCTGACTCAGCTAGGTTGGCAGACTGGCTGGTTATAAAGCCCCAGAGAGCCTCGTGTTTCTACCTCCCCGCGCTGGGATGACAGATGCATGCCAGTGTTCCTGACTTTTACATGGTAGGTGGGGTTGAACTCAGATCTTCGTGTTTGTTTGGCAAGCGTTTTACTGATGGAGTGGCTTCTCCTGCTCTTGAATTTTAAACTCCACAGAGGATCAGCTTTGGGCATTTTCACAAGGTCCTCTGGGCCCCTCAAACATTCCACCCCTCCTTCACTGCCCACGCTAGACCCTCCCTTGGCTCCAGCAAACACTGGCTGGGCAGCCTGAGGGCCTGGCTGTCCTCTGGACATCTTCCCGACTTTAAGGAGGACCGTGGCCTTACAGGACCTGTTTCTTCACCAGAAACGTGGGCATCCAAACAGCTGCTTCTCAGAATGGGATCACAGTGGACAAGTGTGAGGGAAAAAAAAAAAAAACAACAAAAACAAAATCAAGAACCTAGCAGAACATTCAGGAACGCCCTCAGTCTTTTGCCCTCTAATAGTCCATCAGAGGCAGTCCTCAGAGACTCCGAGGCCCACAGAGCTACAAGCACACAATGTCCCTGCTCAGTGGTATTCTAGACTCCTTCTGTATGAAGCTAGTCTCTCATGTCTGTGGGACAGGACTCCTGGCGTGAAGCCGCCTCATCTGGGCTGTTCAACGTCCTTTCCAGGTCTACTTAGAAAGGACTTTAAATTCATACTGTCTACAAAGTGAAAGAAGACACAAGACCCAGGCATTTTCCCCTAGGGCCTGACAGATCTGGGGACAGAACCTGGCCACTTTCTGTAAGTGTCCTTGTCGGTGCGACAAGTAGCCCTACATACATATGACCAAAGATATATATCCATGTCCTAAGAATCTCAATAAACAGCCTCTCTTGGACCTGGAAGTAGGGTAAAATCCTGTCACCCTTGCCAACTGTGGAGCTTCCAGTGTGAGCAGGCTTGCGGGCCACTGCCTCAGGGAGGGGTACACAGACATGGTGGGGTTCCCCTGTGTCTTTCACCTCAGAGGATTTGTGAGCCAAAGAGAGGCTAAGACCACCATCCCCATACCCTTCTAGGATCACTGAATTAATCTAGTAAGGAAACTTGGAGACCCTCAAGGCACACTGGGGAGGTGGCCTGGGCCCACTTGCTCAATGCCTCCTTCTTGGGGAGAGGCAGCTGCTAAGGGGCCATCACTGTCTGCTAACGCCACTCCTCCATGGATATCACGGGGCTTCAAGGGAGAGAACAAAGCCACCCTCAGGCTAGACATCCCAAAGGTGGGCACAGCCGGAGGGTCCTGCCAGGGACCTGAGTCCCAGAGCTCAGGCCCTTCCCTCCTCTGCCCAGTACAGCTGGCCTTTCCCATGGACCCCTCCCACCTGGCAGGGAGCAGCCTGCACGTGGCCAGCCCAGCTGCACACACATGGCCCTCATATGAGGCAGCAAGGAGGGCTGGGTGCAGCTGGGCTGGTGGCAAGTGCCGCAGTCTGACCATCTGCCCTGCACCCCCCAGCCCCAGACTTGAGGGACGCTCTCCCACCTGCACCTCTGCCAGCAGGCACACAGCCCCCTCCATTTCTTCCTGGTTGGGAGGAGAGTAGATTGCAATGACAGGCAGGGGCCTGACTGCTTTCCTGGTGCCACGGTGCATAAGCCAAGAAGCAAAGCTGTTAAGCACTGGCCACTGGGAAGACTCACTAACCCTGATTCATTCCAGGCTTTGGGTGACCACACAGCTCTGCAACTGCACAATGCCATGAACCATTGCCAAGACCCAAGAGTGCTGACACATGGATGCAGCGCAGCACAAAGCCTGTGGGGCCACTGGGAGCACTGCAAGACCTCAGCCAGTTCACATAAGCTTCCTGATACCCCAAAACCACCTTGTATGAAACGGGTATGGGGCAGGGATAACAGCACCTATTTCACAAAGCCAACCAGAACACAGTTCTAAGCACAGAGCCTGTACATTCTGTAACTGTTATCAAAATGACTCAATGGCTGGCTAGAGGGCTCAGTGGGTGCCTGCTGCCAAGCCCAAAGGCCTGAGTTCGATCCCCAAGGCCCACATGGTAGAAGGAGAGAACCAACTTCTCAAGTTGGTTCCTCTGACCTCTACTCACACACTGTGGCACACTCATACCCATACCCACACACTTAATAAAAATAATTTTAAAAATTCCAAATGAGCTGGGTGTGGTGGTACATGCCTTTAATCTCAGCACTTAGAGGCAGATGCAAAAGCAATCAGATTTCTATCAATTCCAGGCTAGCCTGGTCTAATAACAAGTCAGTTGCAGGCCAACAAAGAGTACATAGACCCCTCTAAAAAAAAGGGGGGGGCAGATAATAAAGCATCCATGCTGCTTTGTGTCCAGTTATCTCAGGCCCCTGAAGACATACATTTGAAATTCTTTTTCCTTACTGCCCTGCCTGCTCTTTGTGCAAAAGAGTTGCATGTGAGGTAGGGTATAACATCATGGGCAGCCTTAGCTGCCGAGGCCCACAGAGGACTGTCCACAGCCACACAGAAAGCCAGGAGGCTGAGGTCCAGGACAGGAAGACACTCCTCCACTGGGAGTGCCTGGTGGTGGGGACCTGGTTGGTATAGTCTCAGCCCTTCTCTGTATTTCTGTCCTCAGTCAACAAGAAGGTGTCCAATGGGGCCCAGTATCCCTTCTAGGGAATGGACAGAATGGTTACAGCTAAGAAAAAGAAACAGGAGACATGCGTGAGTTTGTGTGTTCTCTGGGTGTATGTATTAAACATATGTACATACATTTAACTACATGTGTGTGCACACAAAGTCTCTCTTTGAAAATGCTTGGGCAAACCTTCGCAGGACACATTGAATTTGATGCTTTTGTGCAGAACTTCCCCTACAGACAGCAGGAAAGAAAGGAAACCTCATCTCTGCAAGTCGACAAGGGCACCACCCAGTGGGAAGATTGTAGCCACAGAAAACTTTCCATAAACTGCTCACTACAAGATGGTATCTTGGGTAAATCTCCTACCTTCCCTGGCCTCAGCATTGCTTACTATAAAATGGGTCTATCCAATCCTGACATTAAAATTAAATAGAATAGGAGTCCTTGTTGAAAGTCACAAAAGCCACAGTACATGAGAGACACAGGCAAGCACCCAGGCATGAATGCTTGCCTGGGAAAAGTTGAAGAAGGTGGCTGGAGGCAGAGAAAAGATGCTGAGAGGGAGGTTTGGGGCATGTATCTCCCAGTTCAGGAGGAGTTCACCTCCCACAAGTGAAGCAGATATACAGGCAACTCCCTGCCTCTGTCATCCTGTCCTGAGACAGGGACTGCTAGATGTGGCACAGGGTACCACTGCCCAGGCATGCAGGCACCCAGCAGCTGACCCAGGCTGACCCATGGCTGCACAGCCCAGGGAACAGATGATGGCTCTGCGGGCAGTAACAGCCACCCCACCTCTGCCCCATCTCCACCACCAAAACGCTTTTCCCAAACCAGGTTCAAAAGTCATACAGTCACTTTCTCCTAGGGGTTCCATGTCCATTGGATGGACTAGGTCTCTAATGCCTAACTTTACTCATAGAAGGGAGTCTGAGAGAAGAAAAAAAAAGTTTTCCAAAATGGTTTGCTACTGGCTAAAGCCCAGAGAGGTTGAGTAACTTTCCAGAGATAAACAGCTAATCAGTGGCAGAACAAACATAAATTTCACCCATTAAAGATGTAACATCCAGCACCCACTCCAACCCCTTATATGACCTGCATGAGAGGGCCCATCCCACATCCTTTTATAATCTTACTCCTCTCTAAGAAATCGAGAAACACAGAGTCCTGGGGGAGTACCAAGCTGATCTTAAGCTGAACTGTCCCCTCTGCCATGGTAATTCTCCAATCAGGTATTCCTGAGCTTCCACAATGGGCGCTGTCAGGTGAGGGCAGTCTGACCCAGTACTTAAAGAGGAGCCCCCTGGCTTATCCAGAGCTAAGCTCTGTTGACCCCACTGCCCGCCCCCGAGAGAATCCTCAGCAGTCTTCCGAGCAGAGGTGACTGGTGTTTAGAGGAACGGCAGTGGTGGGCAGGATCTCCTGGGAAAGTTCCTGACGCTGTACCTGGAAGAACCACAGCCTTGAAGCCCGGGTCCTTAGGGACTCCAGGAACCAGGTAAGGAGTGCAGAGATCCCAGAAGCAAGCTGAGTGACCATGGAAACAGGAGCTGAGAGGGGCTGACAAGCCCCCCCCCCACCCCCCGCGCGCCCTTTACATTCCATGGCCCCCAGGAGCGCACCTCTATGGTGTTGTGTGTCTCGGTGCCACCAACAGGGGGCCAAGACCCCAAGCATGCCAAGTGCACAGAGCGGAAAGGTCGTGCTCTGCTCCCCTCCCCTGCTAGGGGAAGATTCCCACATTCCCCCCTGTATTCCCTACCCAAGGGACCAGAAGATAAATACTCGCTTGCCATACAAGTCAACTACAAGACCTGAGGTCAGACGCGCAGTTACCCCTGGGGAATAGGGGCGTGTCTAGGTCAGAGATCCATAGCTTTCGCCCACTTTGCAAACTAAGACTTGCAACAACGATAACTCCAATCTGTCTGCCTTGTGCGCTTCCTTTTATCCTAGCTCCGACCCTGGGGTCACCCACCCACCTGGGGTCACCCACCCACCCACTCCTGCCACTGTAGCCCGGCGGCGGTTAGTGGGTACCTGCTTCCTCAGCGCTCGAAGGCTGCGCTGATGGTGTGCACCCGCGTCCGCTCCCTGGCGTTGGCCAGGAGCCTCCGGGTCTGCTGCAGGGCTTTGATCTCCGTGGAGGCGGCGGTCGCTTCGCCTGGCCGTTTCCTAGGCGACGCGGAAGAATCCGGGTGGTTATTGTAAATTACGTGTGAAATTGACGAGTAGGAACTTTCCCCCGGGCGCGTGGGGGGCGCAGGGCGCACGGGGGACTCTTGTGGCGCCGCTGGGGGTGCGAGAGGCACGGACGGCGTGGGACGCGCGGGAGGGGCGCACAGCAAGATGCGGGGACGCAGAGCCTGCTCGCGAAAGGGCTGCGCCTCGGGATCCCCGGGTGCCAAGCTCTGGGACGCGGGAGGCGGCGGTGGCGTGGGTAGTCCCGGTCCCACTGTGCCCAGAGCGAAACCGCGTTTGCGCGCCTCTGAGACCTCAGGCGCTCTGATGCCCCGGAATTCCCTGGCTGTGTCTGTGCCTCCACCTGGAGGAACCGCCGGCGCCACTGAGGCTGGTACTGGGGTCGCGATCGGGAACGGTTGTGTCCTGTCCCGGAGCCCGTTGGTAGCGGCGGTGGCGCTGGCTGTGGCGCCGAGCTCGGGAGCTTCCAAGTCCAATCGGAAAGTTTTATAGCCATTCACGCGCCGCACCGGCTCCTTGCCTTTCCGCTTGAGCTTCTTGAGGCCGTTCAGTTCTTTCACACACACGGTCTTCCACGGCCCGTCCTCGAGGACCGGGATGTGCTTCATGGCGCGGACGGCGTGAGGCAGGGGCGTGGGACTGCCCGAGACGCGCTCCCGCAGCGATCGCTCTCTGCACGCCGCGCGCCTGGCTGTGCCCGGCAGCCGCCGCGCTCAGCGCCGCCTTGTCGCCGCGCTCTCTCCTCCTACCCTCCCTCCCCGGGTCCCTCCCTCGCACCCCACTCCCGGGGCAGCTGCGCCTCCGGCTCCGTGAAGCCTCTCGGAGGCTGCCCGTTCCCCGGGAGAACTCAGAGTGTCATCTGAAGTCGCTGCCGCCTTGCCAGCATTTCTGCAGAACGCCCGCTGCGCTCCATCTGTGTTTGTTTAGCCTCAGTTTACACAGAAGCCCAGTTCGCAAGATCACTCAGCGCCGCCCGCCCGGAGAGGAGGCAGCTCCCGCCGCCGCCGCTGCCGCCTCTCGAGCCCAGGCCGCCCGAGCCGCGAGCGCCTTTAAAGAAACAGGAAGCATTTTTCAAAACAGCTGGGCTGAGGGCCGCCTCCTTTGTCCTCGTGCTCTCGGCCTCCCCCCACCCCCATGCCTTCTGCAGGAATCTGCCTCCTCCTGCTCGCCCTCTCTGCCCCCTACCCAAGTTGGGGGCGCGCCTCCTCTCCCCAAAGACAGTCTGCACTCTCCACTACTGTCCTGAGCACGTGGCTCCTGACCGCTGTGGCCCTTCATTGCTCAGCCTTGTTGGTCTGGGGGGTGACTCAGCGCCGACCTTCCCCACCCAGAACCTTCCGGTCTACCTCCCACCCGAACTGTCCAACAGAGGGAGAAATCCCAGAGCTTCTGGGAGGGAAAGAGAAGTGGGAGAGAAGAA
Source organism: Mastomys natalensis (assembly GCA_021653895.1). NCBI lineage: Eukaryota > Metazoa > Chordata > Mammalia > Rodentia > Muridae > Mastomys > Mastomys natalensis. The sequence continues at coordinate 508,034 of JAJTUV010001284.1, forward strand.
CCCAGAGTGGCTGGTCATTATCATCCAACTGCAAGGCCTTCTCCCTTCTTGCTCCTGTTGCTGGAGCAGAGGTCTTAGGAACAGAAGAGCACACCGGGACATTGGGAAACTGAGGCACCAAAGTACACGGGAGGCAGAGAAGGGTGCAGATTTCTGGTTTGGCAGATGTAACATCGGTGATGATCTTAAGTCATCTCACCCGAGGCACCCTGCTAAACCCAGATTTACTCATCTATGAAATGAGGAATCTAGAGAACACCCATGCTTGTCACAGCCCTGGCTATGACAAGCGGCCGCACAAGAGGTCCCAGGTCATCAGGAGCTGTGCTAACGATATCCACCAGGGCAGGACAGCTCCTCAATCAGGCAAAATTCCTAGGTTCTAGCGCTCAGCGTTGCCATTTCCTGAGGGACCTTGGCATTAGTCATGCCGCCCCTCTGCTCCTCTGGTTCCTTGTGCCCAGGATAGGAGTTAGAACCACGGCTTCCTCCTGCGGTGACAGTAACGATAAATCCAGCACACAATCTGATGTCAATGGTAAGGGATAGAGTCCACTCTCCAGCGCCCCATGCCTCCATTCTGCTGGAGATCCTACTAGAAAGAAGAGGCCAACGGGGAGGCCCTCTAGGGTCCCCTGCACACACCTTCTTCCCCTGTGCTGTCACATAGGGTTATTCTCCTCACTGAGCTTCCCTCCATCCGCCTTCCTTAAGGCAAGTGTCATTAAAAGGATTATATGAGATTGCATATGGCATTTGAATGGTGACCTGGGACACACTGGTGTAGTGAAACTATTATCTCAGGATTTAGCCAGAGTTGGGCAGAGTCTCAAGCTGGGTTGCCCATGGCAGTCAGGAGTGTGTTAGCAGCCTCCGTGTGAGAGGATGTCATTCCTAAAGAGGCAGTCACATTGTTCGGGGAAAGCTCATCTTTGAATACAGCAGGCTCCAGGAAAGCTAAATCCCAGCCCTTTCCTAATGTCTCCCAAAAGAAGGGAAAGACCACTGTAATCCCTTGGGATGGAAGGAAACAGAGCAGAGACAGGAATGACATGTGTTGGGTAGACATGGCTGCTACCCCCACCACCTCGCCCTCTGCACAACTTGAGGATCTGAACTTGGCAGTCACAGGGTAGAAGTGTGTTCTGAGGAACAGAAGAGAAATGTAAGTAGCCTAATTGATGGGAAGAGTGCTTGCGACTGACATTCTCAGTTTACCAGGCCACAGATTTCAGGCTGAGGCCAACTGAATGCAAACCTGTCCTCTCCTGGAACTCCCGCTTCTCTGATTCCCCTCAGCTTCCTTGAGAAGCCGGACAGAAACCAGCTGGGCAGCGCCCTCTGGTGGTATAATGCTTAGGAGACTCACAACACCACTGACTTCTCTCAAGGAACTTAAGCTGGTTTGGGATGCATGTGTGGCCCTATAAAGACAGCATTAAGAATTTCACAAATCCATGGAGGTGCTGGGATAAAGAGTCTCTCAGTTCTCATAGCAGCTCCATCTTTGCTTTGTATGAAATGGCACAGGTACCCTTCAAGAAAATCTACACCCTTTAGTAAAACCTCCCCCACCGAGACAACTTTTTGAGGTTACAATAGAAAAGTGTAATAGTTCCTCTGGAAGCTTCCATATCCTTTGAATGGGACCATGGCACAGGAGTAGAGCTGGAAAAGGAAGAGAAGGAGAATATTTAGAACGTAATCCACAGGAAAGACATGCTAGGCAGCCAAGCGCTGATAATTACCACTACATAGGGAGTGATCACATACATTTTTTAAATCTTTCATCTTTATGACAATTCAGGGAGGCAGACCCACTCTACCCACAAGAGAACCAAGGCTTCTGGTGGAAGAAAGTTGCCAGCAGAAGGGGAGTGAGAAAGAAGCTGTTTGAGTCCATACCAACTGAGTCTGAAGCCTGAATCTGACCTATCGTGCTCTCTCTGCCTCTTGAGAGCCCAGCGACTCACTAGTACTGGAGATGAGGGACTGGGCCAACCATGGGACTGGTTGTTTGTTTGTTTTGACCGCTGTCTGTCTCTGCTTGTTCTTTAGCCTGAGTAGAAGCTGGAGCCACGGGTCTCCCTTAGCCCAGCCTGATGTCTGCCCGGTTCCTTCCAGATGACAGGACTCCTTGGGCAGCCAGGAATCTCGGGCCCAACGAGTTTGAATCATGGTGGCCGGACACTACTGTTTTCTCTTTGCAGAGCCTGTCTCATGGGTCCTTGCACAAGCACAACCCATGAGGACTGGTCAGCTGCTCTTCAGAAAGGAGCTGTGAGTTTTGTCTTCTTGGCCAGATAAGAAGGGACTTTCAATACTTGCTGCATGAAGCTCTCCATTCCTAAACATGGAGTCTATTTCTGGCTGTTCAGATTGCCCCAAAGTGCCTGTGCCCCAGTAGAGAGATCGGGAAAGAGTAAGAATTAGGCAGGTGCAAACAGAATTCAATGGGGACATCACCCTTTACAATTGTGCTCACAGCAGCCCTGCATAGGACCAGCTGTAGTGAAAAGAGAGATCAGGATTACCATGTGGCCTACAGAACACTGGATCCAGGGGTGAGATATCTTTCTTCCTTCCTGCACGCCAATGGTTATCCCAGTTATGGAAAACCGAGAGTTTGGGGGATGAGACAGAGTAAATAAGGCTTGCAGGAAGAGAAGGAGCCTCTCTGAGATCCTGTGGTTAAACTTTGCTCTGAGAGTGTGCTACCCTTAGTGGAACAAAGTCTCATAGACACAGAAAAGGGCTGTGTCTGAGGGGTGTGGTATGGTGGAGGGTTTACTCCTGACTCTGAAGTTCAGAGAAGGACAAAAGTCAAGAGGAGTAGGGCACAGTTCAGATGTTCAGTAGAGTACCTGTTTAGCATGCGCAAGGCTCTGGGTTTGATCCCTAGAAAAAGGGGAAGGGGCAGGGAAGAGGGAGTGCCCTTAAAGTGTAGGATGTTTTGTGTCCTCTCTGTGCAAATCTTCCCAGTATCTTCACTTTGCTCACATGTGTTAAAGGCTTTGGTGGAGTCCTTCTCTCTGTGTATTCCTAGAGAGACAAGCAGCGAGTCTGAGCTGCCCCATGATTCCTTTAGCTAATGGAGTCTTAGAAGTGGCAGTGTGCTCTACAGGGGCTGGCTGCATCAGCTTCCTGCCAGTTGGAACCTTTAGTCACCAAGGTAGAGTCCCCCTATGATTCTGCTGGGGCCGGTGTGTGGGAGTACCACACTTCCTCTAAGACCTTCTGGTGAGATAAACTGAGCAGGAGACAGTATTTCAGATCATTGGCCATTCATACCTAGGACAGATTCAACCAGGTGCCTTGATAGCACTGGGTAGCTGGAGGAATTTTATGAAGTTCTTGCTGTCAGGAGCCCACATACTAAGGGCAGGTAGTTCCCATCCATTCTCCTAAACATCTGTAGTGCTGAGAAGTTGCTCTCAAGGCTGGGGATACATAGGAGAATAGAGGGGAAAAAAACCTGATCTCAATAAACTACCATTCTAGTACAAAGAGACAATGTCCTGGAGGAAGGTTAGGTCTAACCTTGTGCAAAATGACAGGTGCTTCAGGAAGACTTTAGGAAGCAAGAGTGTGGTGGGAGAGTTCTGGAGTGCTTCTTAGAAGAAGGGGTGTCTGAACCAGGAAGGAAGCAGGCAGTGGTGGCACACGCCTTTAATCCAGCACTTGGGAGGCAGAGGCAGGCGGATTTCTGAGTTCGAGACCTGCCGGTCTACAGAGTGAGTTCCAGGACAGCCAGGGCTACACAGAGAAACCCTGTCTCGAAAAACAAACAAACAAACAAACACCAAACCAGGAAGGAGGTAAGGCTTGCCTCGAGAACCCACACCCTGGCTTGCTCCCTCTCTTCCCTCATACCTGTGCTGTTCTGTCCTGTGATCACAGAGGTCGCCTCTCTCTATCCATTTGCACCTGGAGCTCTTTTTAGTTAGTCACCTCCTCCAGTGTGTGCTTTTCTTGTACAACAAATTTCATGGTCTTTGCTCCCCATTCATCAGTAGGACAAAGCAGATGAGAGCGCTATCTGTGGTAAACAACGCCCCGCAAGGCAGGGTGCAGCTCCAACAATTGAGTTCTGCTAAGAAAGGATGGGATGGGCCTGCCCAAAGCCGGCACGCTGCCAGCCAAGAAGACTTTTGGCAGATGAAGAGAGGGCAACCAAGTCTCTGGGCAGCCAGTTTCCCTTGGCATGCCCTGCCCTCATCCTCCCCTGACCTCACTGTTACAGTGTGGGGCTCATTCTGCATTTCTAGGGGTTAACAAGGGGAAGGCCCAGTGAGGTGCAGGCAGAAAGGTCACCTGCTCTTGCCATCTGTTTACCTATGGGGCTCTGTTTCAACCAGGTGATAGAATCTATCAGAGTCACTTAAAGTGGTCTATAGGAATATTGAACGTCAATGTTTGTGTTAAAGGGGGTGCTGGAGAGGTGATGAGTCCGTAGTTAAGAGCTCTTCAGAGGACTGAGATTCCGTTTCTAGCATCCGCATTGTGCCGTTCAGCACCTCCTGTAATTCCAGTTCCTGGGGATCCCAGGCCCTCTTCTGCTCTCCTCGGGTACCTGCACACGCATAGTACATATCCACTCACAGGCATACACACATGCAGGCAGAATAGTAAACACTTTAAAAGAAAGACAGAGAAAGCAGAGACGATAATTCGGGGCTGGGATTGGCTGGCTCAGCTGATAGAGCGCTTGCCTAGCATACATGAAGCCCCATGTTCCATCCCAGTACTGCATACGCTAGGCATGATGGTGCACACCTGTAAGCCCAGCACTCGGGGTGGAAGAAGAAAGATCAAAACCACAGAGTCATTCAAGAATGACTACACAAGAATACATAAGGCCCTGTTTCAAAAATGGGGAAAGGAGGCTGGAAAGATGGCTCAGCTGTTAAGCGTGTACCAATCGTACAGAGGACCCGAGTTTTAATCTTGGCACTGTCAGTGTCTGCAGCTTTAGGGAATCTGACAGCCTCTTCTGGCCTCTGAGGACACTACACTCATGTACTCCCGCACACATGTAAACATAGTTTAAATTCTTTAAAACAGGGACTAGAGCGATGGCTCAGAGGTTAGGAGTACTTGCTGCTCTGGAAGAGAGCTCCTGGGTGCCTAGCCTTATGTGGTGACCCACGACCACCAGTAGCTCCAGTTCCAGAAGACCACACACCCTCTCCTGACATCATGGGCACCGGGCACACACACATACAAACCCACAAACAAATACGCAGGAAAAAAACACTCACACAGATCAAGTAAATCTAAAACACAATTTTCTAAGTAAATTTAAAAAAGAAAAGTCTAATTTGAATCCAGGATCTGGGCCGACATTGCTTCCCCTGGCTTCTTCACTCAACACTCAAGCTCAAGGGGTTCCGAGAGGCAGCCTCTTCCCAAGACTGGTTTATACTCAGTACCCGCCCCCTGCAAGGTTCTGCTCCTCATCTGTAAATGGAGAAGCAGCAGGAGGATGTAGAACCACAGACCTCAGACTGCCAGAGCTCTAGCAAATGAGGATTTGTACGAAAACCTCCTCCCACCACAGAGTACAGCCGAGAAAGAGCAGTCTCGGCTCCGAGACAGAAGCCCAGCAGCCTCCTCCACAGGCAGGGAAAGCTCAGAGTCCTGGGAAATAAGGAGAATCAGTCAGCGAGGCCGACAGGGAGCCAGCAAGTGGCTCCATAAGGCTGTGAGCACCAGGACCTAGTTGTCAACAGCCTGACAAGGCTAGGCTTCAGCCACTATCCTCCCAGGACTGTTACCAGTCCCCACAGCTGTGCTCAAGGACTGGGTGGGAAACCAGTGTGATAACCGCTTCTTTTTCATCTTCTTGCTTAAGGAAAACAACTTCCAATTCCCCGTGGAGTGCATTCCTTCATTGTGAAGTCTTCCCTAACCCATCTCCCCCAGTCCCTCAGAAAGAAGGGGGGAAGGGTGCTTGGCTGCTTCTTCAGTGAAGCTTCTAAAAAAGTCTCTGCTGATGGCGGCAGTCTGAGAACATGAGGGGGCAGAAGAGAGCTGACGTAATCTACATTTATTAGCGGTGAGGAAAATTAATAGGGCGTACCAAAGCAGGGCCCACTCTGTAGACCTGGGAAGCCCCAGGGACAGCTGGAGATCTGGTGGTCTCCACCCTGGCCGGGTCTTCAAAATACCTAATCAGTTGTGATCCTAGATCACCACAGCTGAAGAGAGGCTCCACCACGGGCCACCATCTAATGTCCCAAGGACAATTGCTTTTTATCATGCATGCCAAATCTAATTGATTGGTAGGGGTGGCCTGAAATTCGGTGTTGAAAAGGATTCTGAGGTTTCTGGGTCCCTTGAGGTAGAGGGGCTGAAATTGATTAGCAAATGTCTGCCGTGGGTAAAAGCTGAGGGAATCAGAGTTCAGGCCATGTGCTGGACTTGCCTTCTGTAGTCTGACCCACCCCTTTATTGATGGGGAGACTAAGTCCCAAAGCTCATTCACAGGTTCCCCCCATCCCCGGTCTTCTCAGGAAGCTAGCTAGTAGCTTCTTTGTATAAATGTCACCCCATCCTGATCTCAGGACTACAGATGTCAGATCCAAGGACTGTCTCCAAGAAGCAAAGACTGGCTTAGATTAGCTAGGATAGTTGCCTGTTTCCTGAAAACAATTGGTCGATCCAGTTATCACACTGAACTGGCCAGTTGGCTCAACACATACAGGTGATGTGGCAGGCCTTCACAGTCGACCTAAGACTAGCGGTCACTTTGGTCACAACAGGATCTGTGGGTGAGATTAACTAAATATTTGGCCCAGCACAATAAAATCCCCAAGTAGTCGGTGGAGTTGTCCAATAGGATGAATGACTGTCCAGCGTATTGGGGTTGAGCCTCTCAGCTGCTCTGTCCACCATCTCCTCGTGCCCTGCCAGCTCAGCTCATGTCCTTCTCTTGAGCCTTGCTTCTTGGCTGAGAGGCCTTCTGTAGTCTGCTGGGTACCTCGGACAAGTCTTCCTGGCCCCGCCACACCTGTGGATCAGTTCCACGACCCAAAGTCTGCCACAGTACAAACACCAGCCTGGTGGCTTCTCATTAAAACCAGGGACCCTGAGGCTGGAGAAGATAAAGAGCTCAGCTGATGTCACTTGGGGGGTGACAGATCCGGGCCCTGATCCTGACTCCAGGGGTCACCCTGGGTAAGTACCTCCCACGGAGTATGAACCTGCTTTCCTTTACTCCTCAGAACAGAACAAATGAGAACGCCCAGGGAAGGCGGCCCTAAGCAAAGGTCTGGGTGGCCAAGAGCAGGCACATGAAGGAGGCCTGCTGAGGGTGTGAGGTGGGGTACTGGAAGGCAGCCAGGTGACAGGAAAGACCCTGTGTGAGAGAAAATGCAGGAGTGTCCAGAGGTCCAGTCACCACCTCCTGGGATAATCTCTCATCTCCAGACAACTCACCCCACTGAGCCCTAGGAAGTGCAGCCATCTCCTTAGGTCCTCAGCGTCCCTCACTGTGAGCTGGGATACTAGAAGAGAAAGTAGCTCCCGCCTAAGAAACTTGCTGGTGTGCAAAAAAGACGCTAAGTACTTCGAGGAGAGCTCAGGCTATGGGAGACAGCCCTGAGCTGAGCCCTGGCTCAGCGTTTACAACCTAACCAATGGGCCACGTTTCCAGACCTCCCTGGGCCTCTGTTTCCTCATCTGCCCGTTCAGGACTGAAAGATGATGGATCGTCCCAAGACTGTGGTGAGAACTAGAAGTCAGGACTGGGATGCAGCTCAGTCGGTAGCCAGCAGACATAAAGTCTTGGGTTCAGTCTATACACAACGGGTATGGCTGTGCATTATTGCAACCCCAGCACTGAGGAGGTGGAGGCAGGAGGATTAGAAATTTAAAGCCATCCTCAGCTACATAAGGAGCTTGAGGTTAACCTGGGTACAGGATACCCGGTATCACAAAAAGAGGGAAAAAAAAGGATTAAGGAGATTGTTCATGGAAAAGACTTGGCACATGGTAACCACTAGCAGGGGGTCAAAAGATTCTTTCCTTATAGTGCAGTATTATCTCCCACACCTCCTCCAGGAAGCCCCCGGAACACCTGAGTCCATCCACACATCTTGCTCTGGGGGGAGGGGGGCGGTCCTTCCAAGAAAAGTTGCCAGTGGGCTGTACTGAGAGCCTTCTTCCTCAGTCACAGGGTCCCCCACTCCCTCCCACCAGTGTGCCCCTCCACCTTTGAGCCAAGGACTCAATGGGTACAGAACAAAATGGCTAACAGGATCTTGCTCCTCAACCCGCTCCACCCATTTCACCCACCCCCTTTCTGACTTTCCAGCCCCTTGTCTACTTTGTTCCTAGTGCTTCTGTCTCCACGTCTCTGGGGCTCTGTTTGCATGAAGGGGAAAAAAAGTCTTCATGCACACACACAGTCCAGAAAGCATCCAGTCGCTCCCGGGCTGCCTGCCAGCAATTGAGTGACCTGTAGCTTCCTCCCCAAATCACATTCCACTGGCACGGATCTTGCCCCGCCTGACGCCAGCCTCCGAACTCGCCCCCAGAGCAAACATTTCCAGTTGGCAGCCTGGCCTTGTTTTTCTGAGGCCCTAATTCAGTCTCCCTTGTAGAAAACAGAAAACAAAATGCGTGGGACCAAAAACTGCAACAAAATAAACTTTTAGAATGAGGGGGCTGGAGGGTGAGGGCTTTGCTCCAAGGCGCTCAGAAAAATATAAGCTTCACGGGGTGCAAAGAGTTTTAAGAAGCAAACCCACATGCTGCCCAACACCCCCGCCTCGCCTCTCGTGCTGGCTTGGAGGCTGAGACCAATTCATTCAGGCTGCTGCTAAAGGCGACCCTGTTCTCATTCATAGCCAACTTGGGAGAGAGGAGCGAAAGATGAGGGGAGGCTGGAGACTGTGAGGAGAGGGTGGTCGGGCTTCAACACTGGTGTTTGTTCCAAAGGGAAATTACAGGAAGAAAAATAAACACGGACAGCCAGATTTGAAGGCCAGTGTGTGCAGCATCGGGGCGCTACAGGGACAGGGTGTGTGTGCGCGCATGTGCTAGCGTGTGTACATGCCTGTGGGCGCCGTTGGGTTTGCTGTCTCAAAATAAGGGCTGCTCAGTGGAAAGATGTCATAAGCCAGACTTGGGCAGCCAGGGGATGGGCCAGCCAGGGAGGGCCGAGCCTGGCGCCCAGGCCTGCTCATGAGGTCAGGCAAAGGCCAGGTGTCAGAGCAAGGGAGTGCCGCCAAGGCCTGTTAGCCAAGGGCCAGGGCATGTGGGGACAGGATTCTGAAGGTCAGTCTCCATGGGGGTCCTTGCTCTGGGAAGAGATGAGTTCACAGTTTCACTGATGGACCTGGTCTGGGGACATTGTGCTTAGATAGGTTTAGGGGATGGCCTTGGAACTAAAAGGCAGGGTGTAGGTGTAGGATAAATGACACCCTGTCTGTACAAGCACAGAGAGGAGAGAGAGGTGGTCAGCAGACGGCAGAATGAGGACAGACAGACTCAGATGCCATCAACACACAGATGAGCAGAACAACCAAAAGAATTATGGTCAGAATTATGGTGTTGGAGCAGCCTAGACACTCAGGTGGGGGTTGCCTCTCCTCCACTCAAACCAGAACGCTTACCAAACATTGGAGATCAAGGACACAAGAGAAGCTGAGCTGGTCCAGATAGCTGGAAAACTATAGGGGAGGGTTGAGAATAAATGCTCTCACTCACCCAGGTAGCGTCTTCCACTTTCACTATGGTCCAAGCTCCCCACACAGAGGACCGTGGCACCTGATGGAGAACTAGCAAGATGAGTGAGGTCTCAGTGCAGAGGCTTGACAAAGTTCAAAGTAGCTGGCAGTAGGGACTGAGTGGTGACAGACAGGGTTGCTGGAACAGAAATTCACTCACAGAAAGGAGAGAAAAGCCAATGTGTCCCAGAGGGAGACCATGACAGGGCCACCTGGGGTGTCATCAAATGTACCTCCTGCCACTCATTCAGCCTGCTGGATTGAACTTCATCAGACTAGCTCCCGTGGAGGAGAACCTCAGATGGCTAGCCTGGATGGTTCCCTTTGTCCAAAGTAAGGAATTTCTCCTCTAGAAGAGATATAGTTTTGGCCCTTGGCCCTTCTCCAGTGTTCTTCAGACCTTGGGAGCCTGAGGACCTGACTCTTCCTCTCACAGTCTTCAAGCAAAGTAGTTTGCGAACTTCTTCAAAGGGTATTTTCGCCCAAATTCAAGACATGTCTTATGCTAAAGAAATGAGTCTCTGTTGGTCCAGAGAAACCAGAGGGGAAGGTTGTGGGATAACCCTGGGAATGTTGATCACCTCGTTTTCAAGCTCACTGTTTGTATAGTCCCCTAATGGACTATATATTTGTAAAATGTCCCCTTCTGGTTACTTTGTCGGGTCTTAGGATGACATGTCTTTCTAAGCAGCCTCTAACGTCTTCTCAAAATGTGTTGTCTATGTGTGTACACGTGCATGTCAGCGTGTGGATATGGGAAGTCAATGCTGGCCTCTCCCTCGTCTTGTCTCTCACAACAAATCTCTCTCAGAAACAGGAGTTCACTGATTTAGCTTGGCTAACTAAACAGCCAGCCCGGGGACCTGCCTGTGTCTGTCTCCCCAGTGAGCCACGAGAACTGTTCTTTTGTCATTGCCCCACTTGTAGTTTCTGAGATTTGAACTTCATCTTTTTGGTCTTCGTGTTTCTCTTTTCTTTCTTTCTTTTTTTTTTTTTTTTTTTAAGATTTATTTATTTATGTGAGTACACTGCAGGTGTCTAGAGGAGTGCATCGAATCTCATGCCAGATAGTTGTGAGCCACCATGTGGCTGCTGGGAATTGAACTCAGGATCTCTGGCAGAGCAGTCGGTGCTCTTAACCACTGAGCTATCTCTCCAGCCCTGGTCTTCATGTTTCTGCAGCAGCTATGTTACCAACTGAGCCATCTCCCTAGCTCCCAAATGCCTCTGTATTAGCATTTTGAACTCAAGGATTTTCAATATGCAAATAGTTCCATTTATCCAGTGGGACCTCCTCCAGGTTGGCACCTGAGTCCTGCCCTGGCTCTGGTGGTGTGTGATACCTTTCTTGCTTTCTAGTACGTGATGGTGTGGGCTTATCTTATAAACTGACCTGGAAATAGAGACAAAATCGGGACTTTAAGATACTTTGTGTTTCTCTGCTTCGTGGTTTCTCTCTAGGGTCTCGCATACAGCTAAGTAGGACTTTCCCAGATCTAAGGCTGTCTCAGTCTTGAGAGCAAGCTTTGCCTGGTTGAAGCCATCTCCACCCTCCTCCTGTTCCCAGAGACTAACCTCAGCCTCAGGGTTGGCTGCCATGTGCCACCTCTTTGGATAATGTGTAATGTGAGGGGCTCAGTCACTAAATTATAAATCCCAAGAGTTGAGCTTCTAAGCCAAAGTTCTTCTAACAGCAATATGACTGCATTTTTTAATATTACATTTTTATTATAAAATATTTATTACTTTAAGTGTATTACTGTTTAGCCTGCGTGTATGCACATTCCTGGTGCTCATCAGAAGAAGGCTTGAGATCCCCTGGGACTGGAGTTGCAAGTTGCCTATGGTACTGGGAATCAAACGCAGATCCTCTGCTGACACTGGTCTTACACTGACCCAGCTCTTCAGCCCTGTATTATGTGTATGTGTGTGCATATGTATGAGTCTGTGTGTCTGTGTGTTTGTTTGTGTGTGTGTGTGTCCACTTGTGCCAGAGCATGCTTCTGGAGGTCAGAGGACAACTTGTTAGAGGTAGTTCTCTCCTTCCAACGTGTGGGTTCTGGGAATCAAACTCAGGTCATCAAGCAAGTCAGGAAGTGCTGTCACCTACTGAGCCATCTCACAGGCCCAAGGTGTTTTAAATGAAGTATGTCAGGCAAACTTCTAAGCACACAGAAAGCACTAGGAAATAGTACCGATCCATGCTCTTGCCTGTCTGGAGACATTTTTGTGCTTGTGAAGTTTCTGGCTGTCTTCCTCCAAATCCCACCTTTGCGATATCCTTGATACCCACTTTGCTACAAAACAGAGTCAGGGTGATGTGTGGTAACAATGCCTGCAATTTCTGTACAGTGGCTAAAGCAAGAGGGCTCTGAGTTCCCCAGACCCCTGTGCAGTCTCTCCCTGCAGTCTCCCCCTTCCCCCTCCCCACCTCTTTCTCTTCCTCTGCCTATTTTTGTGGTCATCTGCATCAGCTCTTTTCCCTGAACTCTAGGATAGTTTGTGTCTCCCTTTGGTTTCTGCTTCCATAGCACATTGGCTGCGCCACAGTGTTCGGTGGGCTAAGTTCTGCTGTGCATCCCAGCCTCTGACAACCTCGTTCTTCGGGGTATCTTCATTTAGAGAGGCAAAGGAAGACCCTGGGCTCTTGCTTCATGCAACATGGATTACCCAGCAGCCACCTGAGCTGTCTTTCTGTGCTAAGTATGGATCCCAAAGGAGCTTGGGTGAAGGAGACACGTAAGGAGGTGGTATTACACGATACAAAACTTAGCACCTGCTCCAGGACGTGGCCGGGCCTGGCCATCTGGAAGACGCTAGGAGTAAGCACACCCTAGACCACCCCCTACCCCGTCCCAGAGCAACAGAGATGGAAAGGATACGGGATGCATTTGGTTAAGCATTAGATCATGTTAACCTCTCATTCCTACGATGCTAAACATCTGGCCGAAACAAGAGCAGTGTAGCCGAACATCTGGATACTCACTCTGCACAGCATGGAACAGCTGCGTGCTTGGCAGCATCTGCGTGAGTTACTGATGGGGGTCTCTTCTGTGTGCTTAACATCACATTCATGCTTTCCTTTGCCTTGTAACCGAAAACCAGGCCCAAACTGGTTTAAATTTTAAAAGGGAAATGCTTAGCTTCCTGGACTGAGGAGCTTCAGGCCGTGGTTGGTGGAGGTTGGCTCTGAGTAGGTGTTAATCTAGCAGCTGAGTGGAGTCTCTGTGGACTCTGTTTCTTTTTTTTTTTTTTTTTTTTCTGCTCTCACCTTTACCATTCCCCCACCCCTTGCCCCAGACGAGGTCCCCTGGGTGGTCCCACAAGGGCCACCAGAAGCCTGTTCACATCAGAAAAATGGGATCATAATTATGTTTGCAAAAGCCTCAATATCTATTCTAGTTGGACAGGACTGAGTCGCACATTTCCAAGGATCCAATTTCTGTTACCAGAGGGTAGCGGATGCTGGCTTAGTTGTCTGTTCCCTTTGAGAAACCAGAATCTTCAGATTTTCAGAATCAAGCTGGAGAGTGACAGGGAAAGGCACAGCTCTTGCCAGGCACAGGGGCGGGACTAACACAAGGCATGCGAGGGACAAAGGGCACCATTAAAAACACCTTTACCCATTCGAGGCCATGAGCTGACTCTGCCCTTATTATTTTTATTTTTTTTATTTATTTTTTTTTTTTTTTGTTTTTTTTGAGACAGAGTTTCTCTGTATAGCTTTGGCTGTCCTGGAACTCACTCTGTAGACCAGGCTGGCCTCGAACTCAGAAATCGGCCTGTCTCTGCCTCCCAAGTGCTGGGATTAAAGGCATGCGCCACCAACGCCCGGCATTATTTTTACATTTTAAATTTGTATTTGGTTATTCAGTTGGTTTGTGGTCAGGAATGTGGCACAGTACGTGTGTAGAGATCAGATGACAACTCTGAAGAGATGCTCCTCTCTGTCCACGTACGGGACCTGGGGATTGACGTTCACCCGCTTGGTGACAAGTCCCTTTACCACTAAATCGTCTCACAGTCCTGACCTTGGCCGTCTACAATCCTGAGAGGTGTACCTCCTTCTGCTGCACACCCTGTCTGTGCCATTTGCTTCTCTCTGTGCCAGCCCTGACTACACAGCAGACGACACAAGACTTGCTGACTTGAACACGAAGCATTGGCTGTGTAGAGGTTTCCGTAGGCCGAGGGTCTGAGAGTGCTTTAGCTCAGGGAACTGGCTTGGGGTCTGTCATGACATGAAGTCCAGATGTCAGCGGGGGCCGGGGGCGGGGGCTGTTCAGTCATCTGAAGGCTTCACTGGGCTGGAAAATCTATTTCCAAAATGGCTGTTGCCCAATGGTCCTGGTCCCACCCCAAAGAGCTACTGATACATATACCTCATGGCCTTGTAGATGACTGCCCCCAAGCAAATGGTATGGAAGAAAAAGGAATAAGTCATGTTCCCTTTTCTGCCTCTTACACACCCTATCACTCTGCTGCTGTCAATTAGGAATGAGTCACTAAAGCCAGGTGTAATCCAACTCCTGAGAGAAATGCCAAGGAATTTGTAGACCTTAAGGTACAAAATGAGAAAATTACACAAAGGGTGAATCAATATGGGTGCCCTGAGGACATGGTAGTACATACAGTAAGTCTAGCACCTGGGAAACAGAATGATTGCAAGTTCAAAGCCAGACTGAGCTACACAGTAAAAACCTACTTCAAAGTGGGGGGAGGGCCTGGAGAGGGCTGAAGCTCATTTAGTTGTAGAATATGAAGTCCAGCATATGAAAGGTTCTGTGTGCACTTCCCCAGCACTGTAAAAACAAATAAAACTCTCAAACACTTGAATTGTGGCTTCTTTTACTTCTTTTACTAAGACCTAGATAACACATTTTGATTCTTTTTTTTGAGATTTATTTATTTTAAGTATATGGGCCTTTTGCCTGCATATATATGTCTGTGTATGCCTAGTAACCAGGGAGACTAGAAGAAGGCTTCAGACTCCTTGCAGTAGAATTATGACAGTTGTGATCCACAATATGGGAATTGAACCTGGGTCCTCTGGAAGAGCAGTCAGCATTCTTAACCAGTAAGGCAAATCTCCAGCCCCACATTTTCATTTCATGAGCCAACTATTTGACTGAGAAAAGGCTGTGATTGATTATTAATGTCTGCCCTCAATCAAACCAACAGCCATTTGCTCCCTAGTTCTTTGTTAACAGAATTTGTCCTTGCTCATGATCCAACCTTAATGTGTTCAGAGAAAGTAAGTTCTAGATGATGCTTCATGACCTGACTAAGTCTTCTTCGCCATAGGAGAGGCCCCTTCATCCTTACCTGCGGTGACTTAGTGATGAAGATGTATCTAATCTAGCCAAGATAAGAGAGTCCTGGTGGAAATGATCTGGAAAGGAATGCCCTCCAGATAAAATAAAAGCGGTGAGAATACTTCTTTGAAAGCAATTTGGGGCAGCCATGGCAGCATACACAGGTAATAGCACTCAGCTCAGACACAGGAGCCTTCCTGCATGAAAACATCAACAAAGCTGGAAGTTGGCTTAGTCACTAAACTGCCATTCAAGCATGAGGACATGAGTTCAGTGCCCCTAAGATCTAAGTGTGGTGGTGTGCGCCTGTAGTCTCAGCACTGAAGTGGAAGGAGCAGGAGGTGCTTGTTGGTTCTAGATGTGATGAGACGCCCCATCTCAACAAATTAGGTGGAGAGACTGGAGACGTCTCTGGATTAGCAGTTAAAAGCACTAGCTGCTCTTCTAGAGGACCTGTGTTCAATTGTGTTCCCACATGACAGCTCACAACCATTTGTAACTCAAGTTCCAGGTGACCCAACACCCCCTTCTGGCCTCTAAGGGGACCAGGCACACGTGTGGTACACAGACATACATGTAGGCAAAACGCTCATACACATAATAAAATTAAAGCAAATTAAATTAAAACTAAAAAGTAAAGTAGAGAGTGATTGACCACTCCCAATCCCGAGATTCTCTGTGTATCAGCCCACACGTGTGCACCCAGGCACTGGAACACATACATACATTCACACATGCAGATACAACAGCACACACGTGTGCACCCAGGCACTGGAACACATACATACATTCACACATGCGGATACAACATTTAGATCTAAAGGGCTGGAAAGATGGCTTACCGGGCAAAGGGGCTTGTTGTGCAAGCTTGGCAACCTGAGCTTAATCCCTGGGATCCATGATGACAGAAGAGAATCAACTCCCAAAGGTTATCTTCTGACCCCCACACATGCCATCGCATGATACCCCCACCGCACACAGATACTGATAAATAAAATAAAAATTAAAAAGAAGAAAGGAGAAAATGAAAGCAGCTTTGGAAGGGCATCGTTCTTGGTGGTCTGACTTCCACCTAACATCTAAAAGGAAGCACTGTGCGAATCCAGGGAGGTAGAACACACATCCAGGAGATACTGGAGCAGCCAGGCCTGGGTCACATGCTCGGGACTTGTTTCTTTGACAGAAAGCAGACACTCTCATTGAATATTCTGGTTGGAATCTTCTATAATGTGAAGCTGACTGAAGTCTAATTGCTACATGAAACAGTCATGTGTGCTGCACACACCTTCACTACCTTGAGGAAAGCTCCACAAGGTTCTAGCTTGGATGCCAAAAATACGTAATTCTATTGACACCACACGCTAGCTACCTCAGGAGCCCTTTCTTAGTTTAATAGACAGTTAAACCTTGGCCTCGGTCTTCTTTATTTTTATTTTACTTATATAGTTTTGTTTGTATATCTATGTTTGTGCTAGTTCCTAAGCGTGTGAGTATGTGTGTGTGTGTGTTACTAGTATGCACATAACACTGTGCACATGTGGCAGTCAGCAGACAGCTCTCAGGTGTTGATACTCACCTCCTACCCTGTGTGTCACAAGGATTGCACCCGCTCGTCAGGTTCAACAGTCACCTTTACCTGCTGAGTCACCTTCTGGATCCTCTCTATCAATTTTTAAGGTAAAGTCTACTGGTGAACTACTGCTTTGAATAGACTGGCTGCCAGCAAATCCTGGGGAACTTTCTGTCTCTATCTTACCAGCACTGGGTATACAGCCATACCTGGCCGTTCTACATGGGTGTGAGCATAAAAGTCAGCTCTTAACACAGTAAGCATTTTGCTGATGGAAGGGTCTCCCCAGCTGCTTAGTTTGGTTTTCCCTCTTAGTGTTAGACATAGACCTTCCTGGGAAAAACTCACCAGAAAGAATCCATAGCCCACTTCCAGGAGTATGTAGCAGGTTTAATAATCTCTGGACAATGAGAAGGATCCATACTCCAAAGATTTTATCCATGACAGACCCCTAGACCTCAGTCATCCTTGGGTGAGAGCCTGGAAGGCTGATGATCAGGTCTGACAAGGCTGCTTGGGTTTTTTCCCTGCTTTCCTTCCTGTACTCTCTGCTTCCTAAGAGTCCTCCTTTGTCCCAATTTCTGTTGTCTTCTTTTTCATTAAAGTTTTTATTCTTGATCCATGAATGTCCAGAAGAAAAGACTACAGTACCCAGGGTCCCTTGCAGCTAGATGTAGCTACATTAAGAAATTTTCTGCCCAGTGATAAGGCTAAGGGAGTTGGGTGTTAGCTCACACTTGGTTCCTTAAAGTTAGGATTGTCCTAACCCCTTCCTCCAACTGCTTAAAAAGGATCTCAGCATGGTGGCACATGCCTTTCATGCCACCTAGGAGCAGAGGAGAGGCAGGCAGATCTCTGTGAGTTCAAGGCCAGCTAGGTCTAAAAACAAAAACAAAAGAAACGAAAGGCTGGGGAAGATGCATTAGAAATGGTCGGAAACAAGAGTGTGGGTTTTACACTCATGCTGGACCTCCCTACATCTATCAGATTGTGAGGGCTGTCTTGTTCGAGCCACTCTTATTTTGGGGTCTGGAGTTAACTGTACCCCAACCCTATCTCCACTTTCTTCTTCTCCTTCGCTCCACTTCCTGTTGTCTGGTTTCTGCTCCATTCTTTCCTTCTCTGTCTCCTCCTGATTCTCAGGTTCCCCACCTCTTACTTCTGCCTACCCCATAGCTCCCTGACCCCTTTCTAAAGTGTCAGGTGACAAGACTGGTCTGCTGTGGACACAGGTAGGCCTCCTGCTCTCCAGCCTGCTACGAATACGTCCCTATCCCAAGGACTCTGCCCCACCAGGATGTGTTTCCACCTACAGGAGTCCCAGGCCAGATTCAGCTATGTGCCCTGACGGTGCCCTCTTCCCTGGGAGGGAGCAGAGAGCCAGCCAAAGTGCTAACCCAAGGCAGCCTGTCCTGTGGCTGATGCCAGTGCCCAACTATGCCTATGGCTCTGTGGTGACTGTGGAGATGCCTGGAACTGGATGCTACCCTCGGCTGAAGACCATCTGGCTGTGTCCTCTGGCTTCCTCAGAAGAGAACACTCTTGAATGTCTGGGCAGCTGAAGCCAGCCTGAGCTGGGAACTGACCACTGCTATTACCCTTCAGCCCCAGTTCCAAGGTGCCCAGGTGGCAGGAGATAGGCAAAGAGGATCATTCCACAAACCACAGTGCAGGCCGCCATGACTTGTCCTCCTAACCCCCCTGCCAACCTTCTGTCCCTGATCAGCTCTCACAGTGACAGATGGTGCCTTGAAGCCAAGCCTTGGGCTGGAGCCCAGGGGGACCATGTCAGCTGTGACAGGGTTCCCCTTTCATCCTCCCGCCTAGGGTTGGGGCAGCCCCAGCTCTTCGCCTGGCTCAACAGGGCTTAGCAGGCCTGGGGCTGAACTGTGGAAAGCCACATGGCAGAGTGGCAGCAACCCTTTGGAAACGGAGGCCTGGCTGAGAGAAGAGAGCTGACAAGACTCTGGGCTGAGTAGGAGAACACTGATCAGCCATACTGGGTTTTTCTTCCAGCTAGTGGCATCGATGACAGACTGGGCTCCAGTTCTTGGGAGCCGATGAAGGGTACTTGTTTACATCCAGCATGGTCTCAGAGCCAGTCTGGGTGCCTAGAAGGCCTCTATTGCGACCACCCCTAGATTCTAGATACCATTCCCACCCCACCCCCACCCTCAGCAAGCCAAGGGACGGGGAGGATGGCTTCAGCCAGCTGCTGGGAAGCATGGCACAGCCTGTGCAGTGTTGGGTACTGTGATGTCACATCAGAATTCTCCAAAGGCTTTCCATCTGGAGTCAACACCACCCTCGCAGCTGCTCCAGCATGGTGGCCCTTGCCAGCCTTGGGCTGGATCGAATGACTGTCCCTCTGGAAGCCAAGCCTGGGACAAGCCTAGGATGAACACATTCAAAGACAACTCTTTTCACAGAAGACGCTTAAGGCAGGGGTCCACTGAGGGGGTGGGATGGTATTGTGGGGTGAAAGAGAAACATAGGAGAAGTTGCTCCCCCCCCTTCCCCACACTATCTACTATGTACTACGACTTCTGTGTCTTTAAGCTTTACCCATCATGAGCCAGCTCAGATGTCCCTGACACTGGCCTCATGTTCTGCCTCTCTCCTCAGGAACAGATTCATTAAAGCCCCCTGCAGCTCCACACACAGGCTTGGCGCGCTCACTGCTGTGTTAGCAGATGGCCTTACAGCCTCCTGTCTTCCACCCTGCCTGGCAGCAGGGTCTCAAGGGCAACCGAGGTGGTCTGTCAGAGCCCAGGAATGACTTGTCTTCCTTAGACATGTGACCACCAGGGCCTGTCCTTAGGGGTTACAGACAGGTATGAGTATATCACCCCCACCCTGGTGACATGTTCGTCCTTGCTGAGGATACATTTGGGGTGTTAGCAAATAGGGAATGCATTCACATAGGCCTTTATTTGGCAAGGGATATGGCTCCTTGGTAGAGCTCTGCTCAGTATGCATTGATTCCCTAGGTTTTAGGTCCCAAGTAAAGCATAGAACCAGGCAACACTTGAGAGGTAGATGAAGGAGAATCAGAGCCAAGGTCATCCTTGGCTATATAGCTCATTCAAGTTCAGCCTGTGCTACAAGAGACTCCGCCTAAAAAATAAACATATTTTTGAGAAGACGTTTATTTATTATAGTCTCTCTATAACTCTCAACCTTAGAACTTCTCACAGTGTCCTGGAGTCATTTGATCTTAGTTATAGAGGGAGAAATATAAAAATACTAAAAATTAAACTGTTCTTGTGAAACCAAAAGTACCTGAATAGTTTCTGTCCCAGGAAGCCAGGGAAGAAAGCAAGACCAGGGGACCATTTTTATGTTTTGGTTCCCCAAGAAGATCTGTGACAATAAAATTTGTGGTTGTTTTGAGAGAGAGAGAGAAAGAGAGAGAGAGAGAGAGAGAGAGAGAGAGAGAGAGAAGGGTGACAGTGGTTGACAAGACAATGTGGCACAGCAGTGAGCTAGGGTCACATCATGCCCAGTTCCAGAAAACTATTGTTGGCAGAAAGGGCCTGGAGTTCTGTGAAATTATCACCTGTGACCAAAGGTGAAAGGAGCCCATGCCAGGGACTGAATGAACGCCTGTGATGTGCCCATAAGGTTTTTTTTTTTTTTTTGAAGACTTCTGGTGGGACTGGGGAGATGGCTCAGTAGCTGAGCACTTGCTGTTCTTCCAGAGGACTTGGGTTGAATACCCAGCAGCCCCATGTCGGCTTACAACTGGCAACTCTTAAGACCTGACACCCTCATACAGACATACATGCAAGCAAAACAGCAGTGCACATAAATAAATAAATTACTTTAAAAAGAGTTCTGTTGTGTAACTTTTCTTGAGGAGACAAGAACTCGTGTCCAATTACCAAATAGGGCATCAGTGAGAGAGCAAAGAAACAGTTCTGGGCCAGTGAGGTGGCTCAGTGTACAAAGGCGTTTGCTGCCAAGCCTGATGACCTGAGTTCAATACCCAGGACCACGGAGTGGAAGACTAGACCTGAGTCCTGCAAGTGGTCCTTTGACCTGGAAAGAGTGCCATGACACATAGGCCTTCCTCCCACATATACATGCACGTGGACAAGTGAGTGCACGCACACATCATAAAATTCCAGCTGGGGAGACAATGAGTTAGCTGTGCTTACTGACGAGAATCTCGGAGCACAGAGCAAGATTGCTTACAGCAGTGTGGACGACTCCAAAAACAGCCGCATCACCAAGAGCCTCCCCTCCCCTACATAGAGGACAGCCTGCCTTCACTTACCGTCCCTCCTGTATACTCCAGCATCACTGTGTGCAGCTGGGTTGGGGGGTGGGGTGCAAGAGGATGTGAGTGTCCAGTCTCAGATGAGAGTCTGATGACCTTTGACTCCTTCCATGAGGAAATATTAGCAAGCATCTGATCACGCAGCAGTGACAGCAACCCGGTATCTAGAGGACAGCACTTGACGGCAAGTTCTTATCCCAATATTCAAATGATCACCACATGCACCTCAGATGGTCCTGTTTCACTAGAATGTTCCCACGGACTAGAACAGAACCCTGAGCAGGTGGCCAGAGAAAGGTTTCAGGTGGGGAAGCTCAGAAATAATTCATAATAAGCAGCTCCGCCCCCCGTGTGAGGGGAATGCAAAGCCAAGTGTCATACATCTTCCGGGACCACAGTTGTTTATCCCAAAGGCATTGCGAGGATGGAAATTACCCACAAGAATTCTCCTCAATCTGGGACTGGAGAGATGGCTCAGCAGTTAAGAGAACTTTCTGTTTCTCCAGAGGATCCAAGTTTGGTTCTCAGCACCCATATCAGGTTCACAATAGCCTGTAACTCCAGCTCCAGGGTGATCTGAGGTCTCTGGCTTCTGAGAGCTCCTGCACTTACATGCACATACACATAATTTAAAATTTAAGAAAAAAATTCCCTCCTTCTAAGATACATATCTTTTATTTTCATATTTTACCGTTTTTAAAAATCTTGGGTGCATTGAGATGATGTGGTTGTTTAATAATTTGCATTTCTTGCTCCTCCAAAACAGACAGTTAAATGTGTGTGTGTGTGTGTGTGTGTGTGTGTGTGATGTGTGTGGGTAGAGAGAGAGGAGAGAGAGAGCATGCCCACATATGTGCCCTACAGAAGATGACATCAGATCCCCTGGAGCTGGAGTTACAGGTAAATATGAGATGCTCACTGTAGGTTTGGGGAAATGACCTTGGGTCTTGTGGAAGAGCAACAAATACTTTCAATTGTTGAGCCATTTCTCCAGACCCTACCAGCCTCTAATTTGTTACATAGCCAAGGATGACCTTAAGTTTCTAATTCTCTTGCCTCTACCCCCCGAGTTCTAAGATTATAGGTGTATACCACCATGGTTGGTTTATGAGGTGCTGGGGAGTTATCCCAGAGTTTTATGCATGTTAGCCAAGCAATGTACCAAAAGGCTACATCCACCATCCCTGCAATTGACACTGTCTCCAAAGTGTGAAAATAAACCAGTGATCTAATTTATTCTAAATGGACTGAAAGTCATTTGAGATATTGGGGTTTTTTTTGCTAAAACTTGCAAGGGCACTCTAAAAAAGCAAAATTCCAAATGAGCATTGAATTTTACAAAGTTTATTTTATTTATTTATTTATTTATTTATTTATTTATTTTATTATTATTATTATTATTATTATTATTATTTTGGTTTTTCGAGACAGGGTTTCTCTGTGTAGCCCGGGCTGTCCTGGAACTCACTCTGTAGACCAGGCTGGCCTCGAACTCAGAAATCCGCCTGCCTCTGCCTCCCAAGTGCTGGGATTAAAGGCGTGTGCCACCACCGCCCGGCCAAAGTTTATTTTTTTAATGTACAGGTACCAGTGTTTTGCTTACAAGTATATATAAGCATACTGTATGTGCCTGGTGCCCAGAGGTTATGGGCAATTATTCGGGAGCTGGTAATCAAACCTGGGTCATTTGCAACAGCAGCAAGTGCTATTAACCAATGAGACGGCTCTCCAGTACCCATGAATACATTTTTTTTTTTTTTTTTTTTTTTTTTAAGAAAAGGGATGGGGGCTGGGTGTGATGGTGAACACCTTTAGTCTCAGCACTGGGGAGACAGAGGCAGGCAGATATGTAAGAGTTGAAGGCTAGCCCGGTCTACGTAGTTTCAGGTTAGCCAAGTCTGCAGAGTGAGACCCTGTCTCACTCTACCAGAACACCCAACCCCACAAAAAGAGTGGGGTGTGGGGAGAAAAGGGGTGGACTAGAGAGCTGACTCAGCAGTAAGAGTCTCTTCCCCCAGAGAACCTGAGTTTGATTTCAGACTTCATGTTGGACTGCTCACACAGTCTGTAAGTTCAGCTCCAGGGTATCTGACCAGTGCTTCTGGCCTATGCCAGCATCTACATCCATGTGTCTATACCTACATATACACCCGAACGCATAAACACAATTAAAAATAAAATAAAAATATTTATTAAGAGGAAGGAAAGGAGGAAAAGAGGATGGAAAAGAGGAAGAAAAGGAAAAAAACTAACAGAGGGTTGTAAAATGCTCTTCTTAAGGTGTGGCCATAGCTCGTGAGCCCAGGGCCAGTTCCCCGCCCCTCTCCTCGTGCTTGGTTGCCTCAGGATGAACTTTGACGGTGGCTGCCTAACCTCACCCTCTTGGACTAGCCTGTCCAAAGAGAAGTAGCTGATGCTAAAATTAACTATTGGCAAAGCAGAGGTGACCCACGCATGTGACGCTGGCAACCGTCTGGTTCTGGGGCACACCTGTTAACGATGCCTGAGGAGTGGGCAGCCCAAAAGTTGCTGGGCTACAGTGAGCAGGTGGAGGAGACACAGCAGCATCTCCAGTGACACCTCCAGCCCCTTCTGGCCAGTCCTGGGCACTACCAGAGCTTCACAGACCACTCAGGGTTTCAGCCGAGAATGAGGGCAGGTGTGAAGGCGTTTCCTCATCTAGCCAGGCCTGTTTCAGACTTCTTGTGGGGAGATAGAATAGGGATTGGGGGGACACCAGGAACTCCACTGGGGTAATCCTGGTGGGGGTAAGTATAAGAGCCTCAGTCCCTGTCCTGGGAAAGAACCCAGGCAGGGGCACATTTCTGATACTCTTACAGGTGAAGGGCTAGAGCGGCTGTGGGTCTGTCCCAACCCACAGCCGTCAGGACTTACATCTGCAAGCATCATGAGCTCTAGATGTTTCTCTTTCTCTTGTAATTGGTGTGTGTATGTTAGGCGTGTGCACACTTACGTCCTGTGGGAGGTTTACGCTGAGTGACACAATCACTTTCCACCTTTTATACAGAGTCAGGGTCTCTCCTCACCCCAGAGCTTGCTGGTTCAGCTACTCTAGCTAGGCAGCTTGCCCTCGGAACCCTCTGTGTCCATCTCCTGAGCCCGGTGGTTACAGGAAGGCCACCATGCCCAGCAGTATTTAAGTATATGCTAGGAATCCAAAGCTCAGTTCTCAGGTTTGCATGGAAGTCACTTTACCCATTCCAACGTCCCCTGGTCCTTTTTTGTTGTTTTGTTCTGTGTTAGGCAGGGTCTCGTGTTGCTTAGGCTAGCCTCTAGCTATGTAGCTAAGGATGACCTTGGACGCTTGATCCTCTTGCTGTTACTTCTTGAGTGCTGGGATTACAGGTGGTCATCACAATGCCCAGGTCATGGGGTGCTAAAGATCAAACCCAGGGCTTTAGCCACGCTGGCAGGCAGCGCTCTACCAACTAAGCCGTATCCCCAGCCCCATCTCTAGAACATGTCACCCACTCTTGCCACCTGCTACTTTTCAACCTGGGGCTCCTTACCCCAGGATTTAGAATGGGCCTCTTTCTCTGCCATGGCACATTTTCAAGAGAACACCCACTGACTCTCAGCTTTTGGGCTCAGATCAAGTATAAAAAGGACATTCACAAACAGACACGGAACCTGGGGGCATCTCAGGGCCAGCCTCTAGCTCATAATCCCTCTCTTCTTTCTCCACCTTTGTGTGGTCATGAAATCTCAACTGTTTGTCGTTGCACTTTAACATTGTGTACCTTGGTTGTTGGCTTAGGTGTGCATCACCCCCAAGGGCAAGCCATAGATTTCCTTTTATTTCACTGATCTCTGTGGCCCCAGGCCCCAGGCAGCATGTAACATACCATATCAGGAAAGTTTGGGGGCCTGGCCCACGGCAAACCTGTTTAAAGAAGATGGAAAAAGTACCCTGTGAGCGGGATTATGAAATGACAGGGATGACGCGAGGGGCTTTCGAAACCTGGGAAGGCATCCACCCACGTGAATTACACCCCCTTGCTATTCTTGGCCATCAGAGGCTCAGGCTTTGACCTGGCACAACCAACCAGAGCCCGCAGTCAGCTGGGGACAGAGCAGCCCTGCAACGCAGACCTCTGCTGCCTCCTAGTGGCTACTGGGCTCCTAGTAGCTGAGCTGCCCAATCCCCCAATAGTGCACTAGGGAAAGCAGAGAGTGGGGCATTCAGAGCCTTCCTTTTTTGCAGTGTGACTCAGGGGATGAGCTACAGTGACCTCCTTCATCTTCCCAAGCATCCATTTTCTTATCGGCAAAATGAAGATGGATCCTGCTGCCTAGGGTTGTTGTGTAGATTAAAGGAGACTATGTTATTATGAAATCCTAAACGTCCAGGCGACAGCTATTGCTAGGCAGTTTGTAGGCCCAGGCTGGCCTCAAACTCACTATGAAGCCAAGGATGAACTTCACCTTCTGACCCTCATGCCTCCATCTCTGCAGTGCTGGGATTATGGCCATGCACCACCAATCCCTGTTTATGCAGTGCTGGGGATCAAACCCAGGACCTCATTTATGTTGGACAAACACAACCAACTAAGCTACTTCCCCAGCCCCTGTTGCTACAATTAAAACAAAGAAGCCCTCAGAGACGCCTATGTTCCATTCCCCTCTGTCACTAGGGTGCCTCTGCCCACAAGAAAATCTCTCTTCTTTTCCTGCAGTACTACAACTTCAACCCAAGCCTGTGCATGCCAGACACTTACGCCATCCCCAGCCCCAGTGCCCGGTGTCTGGAATGTTGAGATGAGATGTCTTGTCTCTGTTCTCTAGGACCTGGGGCTGCTTGGTAGTACTGGCTGAATGGGTGAAAAGTATTATGGGTATGCTCAACATGTGTCTATAGACTTTCCTGTGTAGGATGCAAGTGGGCTTCCTGGGTAAAAGCACCTGTCATCAAACCTGATGACCTGTGTTGGACCCCTGGGACCCACTTGGAAGAAGGAAGAGAACTGGCTCCTGTGGGTTGTCCCCTGAGCTCACCCGGCCTCTTAACATAACAAATAGAGAAATGCAAATTTAAAAAAATTAAGATTTCTCTTTATAGTCTAAAACGTCTGTATTAAACATAAACACTGTTTGAGGAGGGGTTATCTCATCTCACAGGCATAATCACCTTTAAAACCACATAAAAACGTATTAATGGGGAACAGTGGGACGATGAGGGAAACTGGTGCAGAATTGCATCCTTCCCCAGTGCACAGTCGCCTTCTCTGGGTGGCAGTGACAGTAAGTGACAAGCGGTCTCTTTCCACATGACTCTCTCCCCGTTCACACCCTTCCTCTCCGTGTTGACAGTGAATCACTCAGGGGGTAATTAGGAGATGCACAGTTCTCTGGATTTCCACACAAGCAACATCTGACGGCAGGTGTGTGCCTAGCTCAGAAACAGAGTGGGACATCTCACCCCCACCGCCCAGGACCGCCCCACACCAGGACTTGGTGGGCCAGGTGCCAGGGCTTTGGTCCTTGGGTGGTCTGGGAACCCAAACCTTGGCTGATCTGGGATGGTGACGTGTTAGGAGGAAGAAGTTGGCTCACAGCACTTGTGGCCCTCACTACCTGGAGGACAATGGGGTCCATTCAGGGCAGGCCCCGCTTCTGGACTGTGTCCCTTCCTTTTCTCAATTTTTCCTCCTTAAAAATGTTTTGCTTGTGAATATAAAAGCATACATTTGCTATAGAAACTTTAGAATGTACCGAAAGTCTAGAGAGGGCCAAGCCCATTCATAATGCAATCATTCATCTGGTAGGTACCAGTGAGCAGACCCCGGCCCCTTGAGACCAAGAGCGCATCTCAGCCTTCCCAGAGTGTGCTCAGACAGGGCATCCCAGTTCCCTGCGACAAGCACCAAGGGGCTTGATGTGTTTCTTTCCTGTTTTTTTTTGTTGTTGTTGTTGGGTTTTGGTTTTTTGTTGGTGGTAGTGGTGGGTTTTTTGTTTGTTTGTTTGTTTTGGTTTTTCAAGACAGGGTTTCTCTGTGTAGCCCTGGCTGTCCTGGAACTCACTCTGTAGATCAGGCTGGCCTCAAACTCAGAAATCCGCCTGCCTCTGCCTCCCAAGTGCTGGGATTAAAGGTGTGCGCCACCACTGCCCGGCTGCCTGGTTTTTTTTGTTTGTTTGGTTTTGTTTTTTTTTTTTAAATATACATCTAGTTTGTTTTGTTGGAAGGTGACTATGATGTGTGCATGTGTGTACATGCCTGCCTGTGTATGCATGTGCATGCATGTGTGTGGGGCCCATGGGGTGATGTTAAGTGTCTCCCTCAACCACTCTCCACATTGTTTTTTTGAGACAGGGTCTCTCACTGAATCTGGAATTCAATTCTGAAAGATTAACTGACTTCCAAGCTCCAGGAATCCTCCTGTCACCACCTCTCCAGCACTGGGATTACAGTTATGGGCCATCATGTCTGGCTTTAAATGCACATATTTAATATATCAATGTAAATATATTTAATATAAAATATATTTAATTAATATATATTTAAATGTATAATTTAATATATATTTAATAATATGTATGTGTGCGTGTATGTATGTGTTTGTGTCTGAGTCTGTGTGTGTGTGTGTGTGTGTGTGTGTGTGTGTGTACTAGGAATCCTCACACTTAAAAGGCAAGCAGTTTGCTGATGAATTCATCTCTTTAGCCCCTCTGGTTTTTGGTTTTTTTTTTTTCTTTTGTCTTGTTTTTGACACATGGTCTCTGGTTGAGTTCCTATCCGATCTCCACCCTCCCCCACGTGCTGAGTTACAGGCATGCATCACCACGCCTGGCCTTATACCTAGTTATTTTAAGCACTGAGGTCACACTGTGTCTCTTTAGGCTACCTACTGAAACCATTCTATCGCAAGTAGCATTGGTTGTCCTCTTATTTCCCATCCTTCTGTGATTCTAAATATTGCTGTGATTCAAATCCTTGTATTTATTTATTCTTATTTTTTCAGTTAGTGTATTAGCCAGCATTCCCAGAGAGGCTGAGCACACAGTCATTGTTCTATCCTTGACGCTGGGTGTCTACATGGTTCCTGGCAAGCTGCTGGTCCTCGGTCTGTGTTAGAAGCCTGGGAATACTGATTCTAGAATCCCCAACGGAGCCAGCAGCAGCCTGGATGGGAAAATCAACTTGGCAGCAAGAAGGAAGCCAGGGACCAAAAGATGGAAACCTTTCTTCTTCTTCCCTCTTATCTGGCTGCGTCAAGATGGGGCCCACATTTGAGAGTGGTCACCCAGCAATCCCAACAATCCCTCCACTGAGACTTCTTGCTCAGGTGATTCTAAACCATAACACTTTAAACATTTAAAACCAACCATCACAGTTAGTGTACAAAGTGATGAGTTCCACGGTGACATTTTCATATACACGTTGTACTTGGCTCACATCTGCCCTTTCAGTCCCCGCCCATGGGCCCCACTCCTATTGGTTCCTGTCTTTCTCCTAGATAGCATTCTTTTTGTTGACTTTGGGGCAGGGGGCGGGGTGCAGGGATTTAGAACACACACCTGTAATCCCAGCACTTAGAACAGAGGCAGGAGGATCACAGTTTTAAGACAGTCTGAGCTACACTGTGAGACCTGGACTCAGAAAAACAAAATGGGGAGATGGCTGAGTGAGTAAAAGTTCTTGCTGTGTAAGTATGAAGACCTAAGTTCAAATCCACAACACCCACATAAAAACAACTGGGCATAGTCATGTGGGTCTGCATCTCCAGTATGGTAGAGGACAGAGGCAGGGGGTTTACTGTGTATAGCATGGTTTATGTATACTATGGAGGTATACTATGTTTTGCTGGCTGCCATTTTAGCTCCAGGTTCAATGAAAGACCATGTCTTGCAGGAATAAGGCAGAGAGTAACAGAACATGACACCATGTAGTTTCTGCACATGTACATCCACCAGTACACATATGTGCACATGCATGTATAATGCACAGAGACCTAAGAATTTTAAGTTAATCAATAATGATGATGATAATAGGAACAATGAAAAACAGAAGAAGGAGGAGGAGGAGAAGAAGGAGAAGAGGAAGAGGAAGAGGAAGAGGAAGAAGAGGAAGAAGAGAAGAAGAAGAAGAAGAAGAAGAAGAAGAAGAAGAAGAAGAAGAAGAAGAAGAAGAAGAAGAAGAAAGAAGAAGAAAGAAGAAAAAGGAATAAAAACAGAGTCCAGGGAGCCCAACACCTAAGTCAATCATTTTTGCATTCTAGGGATGTAAGGGGGGGCAAGAAACTAATAAAGACAGTTAAAAATGTGATTCAGAAATTTAAGTCTGTGTGTTTTTTGATGAGAAGGCTTCCATGCACCCAGAAAAGATGAGTAAAAGTATACCTAACTCATGCGCAGTGAGGGCTGTGAGATTTAAGAACACTGGAGAATGGGGACGATTTGATTCGACACATGCCAGAGGGAAAAGAACACACTAAATAGACTCCCTGCAGATCAGCTTCTGGCTGCCCAACTCTGAGCAAGGAGACAATGAAGCAACTTTGTAAGAAAGATTGTCTCCAGTCTAGACCACATGCCAAGCCAACAGTCAATAAAATGGAATTAAAGGGCATTTTCAGATAAGCAAGCTCCCCCAAAACTGACCTAGTGGTCACCCTTTTTCTAGAAGCTACTGGAGGGTGTGCTCTACCAAATAAGAAACAGAGCCTAGAGAGAGAGCCAGGAAACAGGAAGGATAGGGCGGCCCAGCAGCAGGACCCAGGATGAGGATGAAGACAGAGCTGTGGGAAGCAGTACTTACCATGGCTATATGCATGGTGCCCACTGTCTCAGCTAGCCATTCTACCCAGAGATAGAAGACCCCAGGGAATGCAGCCCAGCTCTCCCTCCCTCCCCCAACAGATCTCACTACATGCCCTAGTTGGCCTAGAGTCTGCTGTGTAGACCGGGCTGCTACCATCCCCAGTCTTCCAGTTTGGTGTGTAGTTGAATGGTCTCATCATTGTGCTGGTGAAGTCCGCAGTGCCTTCTGGGGGAGAGGACTTGGTAAGAACTCTGTGCATCCCCAGTGAAGAGCCCTGCTCTCACCCAGGAGCTAGAGGTGGGCCATGGTGAGCAGCCAGCGTCTGACTAAGACCTGTTGCAAATCCACTGTGGCCCAATGACAGTGCAGCCAATGATGTTGGCACTGAGAACATATCTTATTTGGGGAGATCTCATTTGTGGCTGGCTAAACCTGTGGAGAGACTTCCATTGTTTTTATCCTGTGAGTATGATCACCCTTAAACAGAATCTAGATACCTACAAAAGCCCAAACATGAACCAGGAGATGCAGCGCCACTGCCTCTACTGACATCTGACACAGGCTGAGGTAATCAGGTTCCCCCTAAGAATAAGGAGGAGGTAGGCAGCCGGCTCCATCAGAGAATACTGCTCAAGCATGAGGCCCCAGTGGTGAATGACAAGAATCCCTGCATTTTGGAGGTGGAGGCAGGAGAATCAGGATCCCCAGCACCCATCTAAAAGCCAGGCATGGATGCCAATGTCTGTGACCCTGCCCTGAGGAATAGGGATAAAATGGGCAGACCCTCGGACCATTGCCCGGAAGGCTTAGCTGAATCGGAGAGCTAAGGTTCAGTGAGAGGTCCTGTTTCAAAACAGTGGAGACTGGTGAAATAAGACATCAAATGTCAACTTATGACCTATATACCTGACCCACATGTGCATACGCCCACAGAACATTTATCTCACACACACAGAGAGAGAGAGAGAGAGAGAGGAGAGAGAGAGAGAGAGAGAGAGAGAGAGAGGAGATACCAGGGCTGGGAATGTAGGTGAGTTGCTAGAGGGCTTGCTTAGCACACATGAAGGTCTTGGTTCACTCTCCAGCATCAGAACTGGGAACAGTGGTGAATGAAAATAATCTCCACACTTTGGAGGTAGAGGTGGGAGAACTAGAAATTCAAGATCATCCTTAGCTACATAGTAAGTTCAAAACCAGCCAGAGATACATGAGACTCTAACTAACTTAATAATTATTATTATTAATTAATATATTATTAATATAGTATAATAATAATAAGAAGAAGTATCCAGAGACGTAAGCTGAATTTGGCAATAATCTAAGGCAAGGAATGAACTCCAGGTTTTTTCTGGAGCCAAGGAAGATGCAGGCTTTGCTGTCAAGCCTCATCCAGGTGAAGGAGGCTTTAAAAACCTTGATGTTAATTTGACAAAACCACTTAATGCTTGTTAACCTCAATAATTAAAAATAAGGTCTGGCCAGATGTGGTGGTGCACAGCTGTAACCCCAGCAGTGAGGATGTGGAGTCAGGAAGATCCAAAATTCAAGTTGACCCTCAGCTATATATCAAGTTCAAGGCTAGTCTTTTGATGTGAGGCCTGTCTCAAAAGAAAATACGTTTATCCTGTGTAAGCCTCTTTATTTCATTTTTCTGCTAAGTTAATTTTTAAAAGCTACATGGTCGTCTTAGGTCCACTAGTGAAAGTTCATTATGGAATAAAAAAATTAAAGTGACAGCAAGAGAAAGACACGGGGACTGAGATATTTGTCTGTAGCATCAGACACTTCTCCAACACTGGCCCTGCATTGAGAAGACTTGAATTAACAGCATCAACCCCCTCTCAAAACAAAGACATAAAGGCCATCCTCCAGAAAACTAACTAACTAACTAACTAACTAACTAACCAATCAACCCAGCTCTTGCTGTACTGTATTGTAACATATGAGCACTGAGGTTCATTTTTGTGAAGTTAATCCCAGCACTCAGGAGGCAGAGGCAGGCAAGTCTCTGAGTTCCAGGCTAGCCTGGTCTACAGAGTGAGTCCAGGACACCCAGGGCTACACAGAGAAACCTTGTGTCTTGGGGAGAGGAGAAAAGAGAGAGAGAGAGAGAGAGAGAGAGAGAGAGAGAACCACATCTACTGTCCTCTAAAGGTCAGCCTCCGTAGGAGCACAAAATCTGAGTGAACATGGCAGACAGAACATCTCCCTGCACATCAGGTGCCATCACACCCTAGGCCTAGGACTGTCCTCTGGGCTCCAGCCAGGGTGGAACGGTGCCCAGTTCACCAAGCTCCAGGCTCTCTGCCCAATCATCTAATTTTATTGCGTTTTCAAAAGCACCAGAACATGACATTTGGGATTTTAAGGACTTAGTGCTGTAGGCACAGAGGATGAGACACACTGCACAGAAGTTTGGTCTCAATGCTGGCCTTCCTGGCCCTTCCAGGGGCTAAGTTGACCTTCCCTGCCTCAGAAACCATGGGCCACCCAAGGGCCTTCTAATGAACCCCTTGCTCCTTCAAGCTAGCCACAGTCTGATTTTTGACACTAATGAGCCTATAGTGAATGGTGCTTGCATCCCCTCTGCAGATATGAGGCTCAAGAGTCGTGGATGTTAAATAGTTTGCCCTTGACCTCCATACTAGTCACTACCTGAAGGCAAGTCCGCAACCGCTCAGCCCACTTCCTTATCTCTCCCCTTCCTCGCACTGGCTGAAGTTTTCGAATACCAGCCTTGAGATTCAAATACTTTTTAATGTGGCTGAGGGATGGGGTAATAGGAATCTTAAATATTGTGCTGGGTAAGAAGTCCTACCATCTGCTCCCAGCAAACACGTAAACCCAGGAAAACAGTGGTATCATTCAGTCCCTGGCTGAGTCCAAAAAACCAGAGGCATCTATGGTGAATGGCCAGACTCAATCCAAAGGCTGGAGAACATCTATGTCCAAAGTCCTAATCATTGCCTGTAGTTGATAACACCAAATTCTTCTCCAGCCTAGACCTCTTCATTGAACTTTAGATTTGCAAAAGCCAGTAGCCAGACTGGAGCCTGCCCTGGCCCAAACCTTTTATCCCAATTCCCACTTTGCCACAATGGGTGTGAACCCATTTCACACCATGGGGGCCACCTGACACCTGCTTGTGAACCTGGAAGTCAGGCTCTCCCTGCCTTCTGTTCTGTATGTACAGTTCTCAGTTAAAGTAGTCATTGTACTTTCAAACATGTCTTCTCCACATTCCTTCTCTCCATCTTCACTCCCATGGCCTGTGCTGGGCGATTAATGGTCCAGTGGGTCTCATTCAGAGTGGCACTTTGCCACTCATTTGGTGTTAGATGTTCTTGTTACAGTTATATCATCACTTGTTTTTTTTTTTGTTTTGTTTTGTTTTTGGAGACAGGGTTTCTCTGTGTAGCCCTAGCTGTCCTGGAACTCACTCTGTAGACCAGGCTGGCCTCGAACTCAGAAATCCGCCTGCCTCTGCCTCCCAAGTGCTGGGATTAAAGGCGTGCACCACCACCGCCGGCATATCATCACTTCTGATAGTGAATCCCAAGGCTGATATGCTTTCCTCCTGCCCTGCAGATTATGGGAGCTGTGTTCAAGACGGGGACTTGCCCCTGGAGCCCCTAAGTGGCTAAGACGATCAGAACCCTTCTGCTGACCTACGAAAGCAAACTAATATTTGGTAAGTCATTAAAGTCAGAGGCTGTTTGTGACCGAACACAACCTGCTCACCCTGTCTAAAGTGCCCTTTGGCTCAAGTCAGCCAATCTCCTGAGCAGACCCTGGCTTCTATCATTCTGACCACACAGAGAGGTCGGTAGCCTTTGGAGAATGTGGGTCAAGTCTACATATGTTCCTTATGACCCCTCAGCACTTCCTGTGGTACATAGAAGAAAATCCAAACCCTGGGTTGGGGTGGGGGTTAGTGCCAAGCACGAGCACCAGGTTGGGGTCCCGAAGCCCACAGAGTGAGGCATGGCAGCCAGCGCTTGTTATCGCAGAAGATCTCTGCAGATCTCACAGGCCAGCAAGTCTAGCCTATTTGACAAGTGTTAGGGCAATGGGGACACTGTTTCAAAAAAAGACGGCAGTGTTTGAGTAGTTACACCCAAGGTTGTCCTCTGTCCTCCACACACGCATGGACATATAAACACTGTGCACATGCTTCTATATGTACACCACACACACACACACACACACAACACAGAGAGAGAGAGAGAGAGAGAGAGAGAGAGAGAGAGAGAGAGAGAGAGAGAGAGAGATTCCTTCCCACAACCTAAAACAGTAGGGCAGGTCTGGACCCTTGCTTCTCTCCTAGGCTGTCTTGCCCCTGCCTTCCCCATGTATTCTTCTGCAGTACTTTGGCTGCTTGCTCTCTGAGACCCTGAGCTCTCTCCTGCCTCAGAGCCTTAGCATAAGCTATTCCTTCTGCCTAGAATACTTTCCCACACAGACATCTAGGTCTCCTCCTCCGCTTCAGGGATACAGCTCAGGGAGGGCGCCCACGCACCCCACCACCGCTCCCTGTTCAGCTCCTAGATTCTCCTCACGTTCTTTTCATGTTTACTCACGGAGCTGCAGGCTGTACAGAGGCCATGTCAGCCCTTGGTAAATATTTTTGAATGGAACAAAGACTGAAAGCAAAGGCAAGTTTCAAAACATAGGCTGTGAAGCAACTGTGCAAGGGTGGCTCAAGAGCTAGCAAATATCCTTGACCAACTCTGATGACTGAGGCCCAGCTGCCTCTCGAGTTCCTCACATTTCCCAGAAGCCATAGTGCCCCTAGCAGGCTGCGGGTTCTCCTGGAAGCTCAGCTTGGAGTCTGTTCCCCACTGGACTCTGGCAGTATATGGTGTGAGGCCCGCCTGGCACAGGTCCAACCAGTGCTAACTAACAACCAGCACCCAGAGTGGGTGGGGCAGGAAGAAGCTGCTGCCGTCCTGGCACAAGGTCAAGGTTTCCAGTGCCCACCGATGGAGAAATGTGTAGAGATCCCATTCTAGAATTTTCTTCCCACTGCACTATTGGTGTTGCCAGCCCTAGCCAGGGGTGCCTGGTTTCCAGTCTCCTCACAGCTGACACAGATCCCATCCTTTGGTCCTCTCCCCTCCTGACACCTCTAGGGGCATACAGGACACAGGAATGTTGTCCCCATCTCAAAGACGAAGAGACTATGGCTGGCCCAGGGATGCTAGGAGTCTCTCCTGGAATCACATGGTGAGTTTACAGGTGAAGTTAAATTCAAAGTTAGAGACCTGAAGAAGGAAGGTTTGGTCTCTTTTTCCATCAGAATCCACCATACAAGGGAAATGGTTAAGAGTCAGAAGATCACTAATCTAATCTTCATAATTTAATCTCTCACCTGTTCTTGGGAGGCAGGGAGAAGGACTCCTTGCTTTGTGGTTTGTGACCTTGCATTTAGAAGACAGCCTGGTAAGTTGCATGCCTTAGCTGAGGTCCCTAGGAGCCAGCTCTTGTTTGGTCAGTATTATCTCCCCATCTTCTTGCCCACCTACCACCACTACCCTGACTACTGAGCATGCTCAGCTCACTTAGCAGCCCTCACAGCCAGCCCCACCCACAGCACCCATCCCAGACAGCACCCCATTCTCAAGCAATGAAGGCTGAGGGCCCAGGAACCCAACCTAACTTTCCTTGGTCTTGAGTGTTCCGAGTAGAACTCCCAGCTCCCCTCAGTCGCATGAGACAGCCACCAGACAAGCCACAGGGCAGGTCAGAGAGGACACTTGGACGGGCTCCTATTGGGGCTGTGAAAGTGGCCCTGTGATTAAAGTGCTTGCCTCAAAAGTATAAGAACTGGAGTTGAATCCCCACAGCCTATGTAGTGACGTCTCACCTGTAATTCCAGGCATGGTAGGCGAGCAAGCTGACTCTGAGATTAACCAAGCTCTGCATTTGATTGAGAGACCCTGCCTCAGTGAGTAAGGTGGAAAAGTGAAGGATGACTCCCAACACACACACACACACACACACACACACACACACGCACACACACACGAAGAAGGGTGGGAGAGAACTCCTACTAATTTGATTACAGCATGTGGGAAGAGTATACAAATTAGGGGGGGGGCAGGACTCAGTTGACCAACTATTTGCCTAGCACACACAAATAAGTCCACAGTGAGCACTACGTGAGGCATGGCGGCACACATCTGTAATCCCAGCACTCTCCACCCATATACACACAAAAATAAAGGTTTTTTTTTTAAATTAAAGTTCACTTAAGGCCAGCACACAGTGGGCTACACAGTGGCACGCTGCTTCAAGGCATACCCCAGTACATCAGGATATCTAAAAGACAACCCAGGGCAAGATGGTTGACAACTCCTCTGGCGACACCAATGTGCAGCCAAGTTGAGGGCATACCATTAACCTGAGTCGTCTCTCATTTAGACTTTTTCCAACAAAGAAATTGTACTGCAGCTGATGACAGATCAGCCCTGCATATGTGCTTGCAGTGTCTTTACCTGGAGAGTGACTTCTTTTGGTTAGTTATGTCTGGGCCCTAATATCTCAGCGTGCTGCCTAAGGGAATAATAAGAAAGTTTTCACGACCAGGTCAGGACCTTTTTTTTTTTTTTTATAATAGAATTCTTTCCCTAGCTCAGGGTTTCTCATCTTGGTATTGTTTCTGTGGGGAAATCAATCCAATTTTTATCTTTTCCACTTACACCACCTTTTCCTAGAATATAACCTGCTATGAACTCAAACAATACCTGCTTTCTTTCTCTGCCTTGCTTATGAATGTGCAAGTGTGGGTGTGAGAAAAGCCAGAGTTCCCTGGGACAGGGCAGGGCCCCAGGCTTGGAACAGCCTGGGAAGGGGGGAGTGGGGGGGATGGGGAGGGTGGGCTGGGGTCGGTGCCCAATGTGGGGAGCTGGGCTATTCTGATCCTCAGCTAAGAGTGCCTCGCCCTGCATTTGCACCGCCACAGTAAGCTGCTATCTGGGGAGACCAGGGCCTCAGCTGTTAACCAGGACTGAATGGTTTCCTGAGGTGTAAGACAGCCAGGGCTTAAACTGAGAAAGTTCCAGAAACCCAAGATATTTGTGGGTGTGTGAGCATTGCCTCTGTTTTTTACCTCCTGAATGTCCTGCAGAGGTAGAATCCAGTGACCTCCTGGGGCCTGGTGTCTAAACAGACAGAAATGTAACTGCCCGGGGAGCACTGGGCTCCTACCGGAAGTCCTGGGTTTGGTTCCTGCACTCACATTGGGTAGCTTAGAGCTGCCTGTGATCCCAGTCTAGTGAATCTGATGCCCTCTTATGGCCTCCAAAAGGACTTGCACCCACATGGGGTCCATGCAGACAAGCAGGCACCCACCAGACATGGAAAGTACATGTTTTAAAAGAAAGAAAAGGAAATGAGGTGGCTACAGACTTCTCTGTGCCCCAAGACTGTCAGGTGTCAGTTCTCAGAAATCAAGGCCCCCCCCTCTCCACTTCCGCTGGCAATCTCTAAACATCTGAATGTCTGTAATGGAGTGGGGGGTGAAAGGTCTGTGGAATAACCAAGGTGTTTATGTGCCACCTCTGAGAGTTTGATGTCAACGGCTTAGAGCAGAGGACAGACAGCAGGAATTTCTCTCCTGTAAACAAAACCAAAATGTTGCTCTTCAATGCATCTAATCCCATCAGGGTTTTGTTGTTGTTGTTTTGTTTTTGGTTTTGTTTTGTTTGTTGTTTTTTAATTTAAAAAAGGGTCCCTGCTCCAACACCAGGAGGATGGCTCAGTGCTTAAAACACTTGCCAGATAAGCCTGAGGGCAGAGTCTGGGTACCCAGAGCCTGGGTAAATTCTCGTGTCTGTAGCAGCCTGCCTATGATTCCAGACTCCAAAGGCAGGTTGGGGACCCCCAGAACAAGATGGCTGGTGAGACAAATCATATCTTCAAGTCCTGGGTCTGACTGGAAACCCCTCCCCATTGATTAGGTAGATATCTTAGTCAGGGTTCCCATAGCCATCATAAAACACATGACCAAAAGCAACCTGGGGAGGAAAGGGTTTATTTCAGGCTACACATCCTAATTACAGTTCACCTGAAGAGAGGTCAGGGCCAGAGCTTAAGGCAGGAGCTGACGCAGAGGCCGCAGAGGAACGCTGCTTACTGGCTTGCTCCTCATGACTTATTCAGCCTGCTTTCCTATTGTGCCCAGGACCACCAGCCCAGGGTTGGCACCACCTCCAATGAGTTGAGCCTCCCCCATCAATCATCAGTCAAGAAAACGCTCCACAGACTTGCCCACAAGACAGTCTGGAGAGGGCATTTTCTCAACGAGGTTCCCTCTTCCCAAACGGCTCCAGTTGACATAAAACTAGCTAGGCCAGTGGAAGATAGGACCCAGCATCAGACTCTACCCTACACACACACACACACACACAGAGAGAAGAGAGAGAGAAGAGAGAGAGAGAGAGAGAGAGACAGAGAGAGAGAGAGAAAGAGAATCTCTAAAATGGCCTCCTTTGAAGTTAGACATTTTTCTGTATTAGTTGTTGGCAAATAGATTATAGAGTGTCTTCACTGGAATTCTATTTTTTGTTATCTTATAGGATGTGTTTGTTGTGGTGGTGGTTGTTGTTTTGAAGCAACATCTCATGTAGCCGGGACTCATGACCTTAAATCCCGATCCTCTGCCCCAACCTCCCAAGTGCTGGGATTACAAACATATTCCACTACACTTAGTGTTGGAAAGTCTAATTCAAAAGTCCAGCCATTCAATTTTTTATATAGGAGTGTTTTGCCTGCATGCATATTTATGCATCACACTCACGCAGTGCCCAAGGAAGCCAGAGAATCTGAAATTGGAGTCTTGGATGTTCATGAGCTGCCTGCCATGTAGGGGCTGAGAACCAAACCTGGGTCCCTGCAAGAGCAGCGGGTGCTCTTAACCCCTGAGCCATCTCTCAAGCCATGAGTTCGGATCATTTGTAAAGATATGGATGTGGGCATGCTCTGTCCGAGACTTCTTCTTTCCCAGCCTTCTCTCCCCTGAGGTGGTTTCCTTGCCGACCCTCATCCGCCAGTTCCCATTTTCGTCTTTGGGCTGTAAAAACTGCTTCCTCTCCCCATAGCTGCTTGTTCCTGTGGGCTTGCCTCACCTCCCAAGCCTGTGGCCAGTCACATTTACCCGCTAGAGTCTAGGACTGAGAGGGAGGATCTCTGCGTAGCTGGAGGCATGTTCTGTTTCTAGAAGATCACAAAAAGCCTCATGCAGCCGTGTGGAGAAGAAGCATTGAGTCCATGAATGGGGATAATCAAAATGGACAACTTTATTTCCAAGGAATATCTTGGCCAGCTGGGAGCTGGGTTCAAAACCTTACTCCCTGGTTCCATGCATCCCTCTCCAAGTCTTTCTCTTACTAGGCACCGTGGTGGTCACCTGCCATCAACCAACCTCCATGCTCACTGTCCTTGTCTCCACCTTCTGGCTGGACACTAAATCCAGGCCCTCATTCCACCAAGACCCTCGCCCTCCTCCTCCAGCCCCCACTGAAGCTGAGTGGCCCACACCTGCATCCTCAGGGAAGGGGAAAGAGCTGGCCATCTCCCCACAACTTCCCAAGAACACGGAGTCCTCACCCCCATCTCCGGTTCCCACCTCAGCATGCCTCCCCCTCCGTGCTCAGCCCAGAAGTGCATTAGGACACGTTTGAGTGCACCACTCATGAGAACCATGTAAACAGTGGTTTCCTCACATTCCTGTCGCCTTTGTTTCTTAAGACTGAAGAGTCTAAACTGGAGAGGTCTCCCTCTCCCTCCCCATTCCTTGGCTCTTGCTTTGACCTTGGGGTTAGGGATGTGGCTGGCCTGGATTGCTGGACTTACACATTGCTGGTTGGCTCATTGTCCCCACTTGCCTTACTCTGGTTCAGGAGTAAGAATTGTCTACGTGACAGAAGACAGGGCCCAGGCTGTGACAGCAAAGTTGCACCAAGGATAAGTTCTATGCCTGACCATCGTGCTGCCCTGTCTCCGTACAGCCAAAGCCACAGATAGCCTGCAGGACAGCCCCTCCAGCTCTGCCCACAACTGTCCCAGCCAAGGGACCTGGCTTCTCTTCTAGGATGTGGTGTGGGCCTCAGGGGAGCTCGAGAACAATGCCAGGCCCCTTATCAACAGCTAATCCCGCCTGGCGGGCTCTAGGACTTCCCTTCTCAGAAACACCCGCTCTTATTTTAACACAGGGCACGCTCGAGTCTGACTCAGCCCTAAGTGCAGACAGAGCAGAGACGATTTCTCCCTAGAGCCACAGCCAAGAGCAAACACCTTCAAGTCCTCCAGGAATGGGCCTGGCTTCCTTCTGCCTTTGTCAGAGGGCTCCTGGTGCCACAAAATGGAGGAGCTGGCCGGAAGCAGAAACCCCAGAAAGAAATCATCAGCTTCCATCTCTTTCAGGGTTCAATTCACCGAAGTCCAGAGAAAGCAGGCAACAGTTTAAGTCACTCAGCCAGGATGGGATTCCTGGGTCAGTCCCTGGTGCCTGTCCTATGCACTTCTCAGGGTGCTAAGGA
Organism: Mastomys natalensis; assembly: GCA_021653895.1. Classification (NCBI taxonomy): domain Eukaryota; kingdom Metazoa; phylum Chordata; class Mammalia; order Rodentia; family Muridae; genus Mastomys; species Mastomys natalensis. The sequence goes on from JAJTUV010001284.1 coordinate 548,255, forward strand.
GGCGGGGGAAAATTCACAGACATTGTTGTTGAGGTTTGTCTCTGTCCATGTTTCTGTTCTATATTTTCTTCCGACTTGTTTCTACTCTGGGATCAAATGGGGTGTACCACAGCAGCAAGATGGCGGGAGGGGGGGTCTCAGGTGCCCTGGGATTGACTTTGTCTAGAAGGGAGAAATTTCATAAAAGTTGAAATCTCGCCGGGCAGTGGTGGCGCATGACTTTAATCCCAGCACTTGGGAGGCAGAGACAGGGCAAATTTCTGAGTTTGAGGCCAGCCTGGTCTACAGAGTGAGTTCCAGGACAGCCAGGGCTATACAGAGAAACTCTGTCTCGAAAAACCGAAAAAAAAAAAAAAGTTGAAATCTCCAAGTAGGCTGGGCCTGGTGGGGCAAGCCTACAAACTTAACACTCAGGAAGTGGAGGCAGGAGAGTCAGATGTTCAAGGTCAGCCTCAGCTACATAGTGAACTTGAAGCCTGAGGTACATGAGACCCAGTCAAAGGAAGGAAGGGAAGGAGAGAGGAAGGGAAGAAAAGAGCCTCCAACCCAAAAAAACCATTGCTTAGGTGAGCAGTATGCAGGGGCACAGGTGTCAGTGCCCTCCGGGACACCTGCACCTCTGGAAACAGAAACCGAGGGAGGGAACGGTCTCTAGAGACTCACTGCTCTGCTCCAGACTTCAGGGAATATTTGTACAGAGGTGGGGAGCAGGGCTGGAGGTCACGCTCAGTGGTAGAATACTTGTTTAGCATGCACAGAGTTGGGGTTCAGACCCCAGCACAGAGAGGGGGGTGGAGAGAGAGAGAGACAGAGAGACAGAGACAGAGAAAGGGCTTGGAAGCTCCCTCTAGTGTCCCCAGCTCAGCCCAGCTCCCACGTCCTGATCCTCGTTCATCTGAACTCTGAACTCTGGAAGCAGCTGTCTGTGGTCAGAGCCTGCGCCCAACTTAAGTTGCAGGGTTTGGAAGCCAGAGAGATCCTGAGCAATTCACTCTACCTAAAAAAGCTAGTTAGCCACCAAAGCCTTAGGACCTGTTAGCTGACACAGTCTGATTTAGAGCTGTTGCCACCGGTCCCTGGAACTATAGCACTCTGGGACCAGTCTGTGACAGAGGAAGTGTTAATGCCTGTAGTCCTTAAGACCATGCTGGAGATTTCTGAAAAGTAGAAATAAAAGTCAGAGCTATGGTCAGAAGATTCCAGAACTAGGATAAATTTAATCCACATAGTGTGTGTTCTGCTTTTCAGTTCAAACATCGAAAGGACCTTCATTATCTGACCTACTGGGTGCATAACCAAGTATTTCCCTTTTTTCTACCTTTGAATTGTGATAAAGATTAACATTAGGTGTTTCTTATTAGAAATTCTAAGCTAATATTTAAGGGGTCTGAACTTCAGTAATTAAAACATAGCCTACTTTGTAATTATGCCCCCCCCCGACATGTATACACAATATTCTGGTGTGGTCTTTGTTGTGTTGTTATTTGGTTGGTTGGTTTGGTTTGGGGTTTTATTTTAGGATGACCTTGAGCTTCCGATCCTACTTCCTTCACCTCCCGAGTGCTGGGGTTTCAGGCGTGACCACCACGCCCAGTTCTATGAACTCAAGGTTACACCTCTGGCTTCCCGCATGAGGGCGAGCACTTCACCGATTGAGCTACATACCAGCTTTGCTTTGCGTAGTACCTTTAAAAAGGCATCTATACACGTACTTGCCCTTAATTTTTTCCCATTTTCAATAATTACAAACATTTAAAAAAAAATCACACAGGGGGCTGGAGAGATTGTTCAGTGGTTAAGAGAATGGCTGCTCTTCCAGAGGACCTGGGTTCAATTCCCAGCCCCCACATGGTGGCTCACAGCCCTCTGTTAACTCCAGTTCCAGGAGATTTAAGAATACTGCACACATGGTACACAGAAATATATGCAAACATAACACCCTACACATAAAAGAAAATAAATGAAAAGAAACGACCTTTAAAAAAAATCAAAAATACATTGGAGCTCAGGCTGTGGTTTCCTGGAAGAGCCCTGAGCCCCAGCAATACAGCTTTCCCAAATGTTAACAGTGTTTCTCCTTGTGCTAGAGATTGAACCCAGAGCCTTGGGCAAGCCAAGCTCTGCCCCTAAGCCCCAGGTCTCAACACTAACATCTTATATAGACACAGCTCAATCAGCAAAACCAGAGTAAGAAACAGGAGTAGAATACTGTTAACTTATCTCCAGATACTAATTAAAGTGTATCAATTGTCCCACTGATGTTCTTTTTCCAACCCAGGATCACATATGGAGCTGGCCTGTGTCTGTAATCTCCAGTGATCTGACAGAGTTTCTTCACTCTTCTCCTGTTGTGATCATGACATTTTTGAAGAGCAATGGCCAGTTACTTTGCAGAATGTTCCTCACATTCTGCAAATGTGAGGTGTGTCTGGTATTTTTCACGATTAGATTGTAGGTCTGTATGTTGGGCAAGAACGCTGCTGAGGAGACGTTGTGTCCTCAGTCATCCCAGCAGGGGGCCAGGCGGCTGCCTCTGATCCTGATGACAGAAAGATAAGTACTTGGATTAGGTGGCGCCAAGGGATTGGTTGCAAGCAAAGTCACTGTGTTTCTCCTTTGAAAGTAATGTGTTACGAGAAGAGACACTTTGAGAATGTGCAATGTCTATCCTATCCCCCATCACTACTTTCAGCTTCAGGAATGAGCCTCTAACCATTGCATTGCATTGCATGCATTGCATTACATTACATTGCATTACATTACACTACACTACATTAGCCAAAGGCTGGGTTTTCTATTTCCAGAGTTCCTTCCCCTTGACCAAGTGGAATTCTAGGGGGGAAAGAGCATACTTCTCCCCTTGTTGGCTTATTCAACTCTGCATATGTTGATGTGGAGAAACCGAGGTTGGTCTTATTCCAAATCATTATCTATTATAGTTGTTAATTATTTGTTACTATAATTCTCCCAGACTTGATCAACAAAGGCCTATGATGATCAAACTGTGTGTGTGATTCTGTCTCAGAAGAAAGAATGATATTTCAGATCAAGCACTCACAGGAGACTGGCAAATTGACTCAGCAAATAAAGGCACTTGCCACCAAACCTCCAAGTCTAACATTTCCCACAAGTTTCCTCTGACCTCCATAAACTGTGGTGCATTCATGCATGTGAATACACACACACACAAATAAATATAATGTAATTTTTTTAATTTAATGTTTTTTATTTATTTTTATGTGCATTGGTGATTTGCCTACATGTATATCTGTGTAGATCTGGAATTGCACAGTTGCGAGCTGCCATGTGGGTGCTGGGAGTTGAACCTGGGTCCTCTGGAAGAGCAGTCATTGCTCTTAACCACTGAGCATCTCTCCAGCCCAATATATATAATTTTAAAACGTTTTCATTGGGGATGTGGCTCAGTTGATAGAGTGCTTGCCTAGTGTTCATGAAACCTAGGTTTGATCCTCAGTAAAACTAGGGTGGTGGTACTTGACTGTAATCCTAGCATGTGGGAGGCAGAGGTAGTGGGGTCAAGGCTCAAGGTCATCCTTGGTTATATAGTGAGTTCAAGGTCAGCTTAGGCTACACAAGCCTGTCTGAAAAAAAAGTCTCATAGTACTAAGATGTCTTTGATTCTAGTGTCTGCCAAAGAAAACTCAACTAGGAAGTGTATAGAGCCATCCCTGGCTATCTTTTGGGCCCAGTTCCAGGATACCCCATAGATACCAAAACTGACACATATAAAGGTTCATAATATAAGATTGCATCAGGGCTCTGAGATGTAGCTTGGTTAATAAAGTGCCTCCTGGCATGTACAAAGCCCTGGGCTCCATCCTCAGAACACATAACCTAGTGTAGTGGCTCACCCTTGTAATCCCAGCTACATAACCAGTTCAAGGTCAACCTGGACTGGATAGATAGATAGGTAGATAGATAGAGGATAGATAGATAGATAGATAGATAGATAGATAGATAGATAGATAGATAGAAGATAGATAGATATGTAAAGCAAGCAGTTTAGTAAAAGGCAAAATCATGCAGTTACCTGGGGTATTTCCACCCGAGTTTCTAGAAAAGGGTTGGGTAATTTCCCATGGGACTTTTCATATGGGTGTAGAAAAGGGGTCAGTTTGAGGTTAAATCATAGATGGCTCCAGCTGAGACAAGATGGAGGAACCTTTGTTCTGTCACACCTGACACCCTCTTCTTACCTTCTCAAGCACTGCATGCACATGATGCAGACACTCAGACGGGCCAAACACACACACACATAAAATTTAGAAAATGAAAACAAATATTGTGTTTTAAGGAATTAATAAGAAAGTAAAGAATCAGTCCATGTTCGGTATCCACATGGCTTCACTGGGCCCCTCTATACACATGCAAATGAGACACAAGGCAAGCCATACTTCATACCCTGGGTGCCGGAAGAGGTTGGAGGCGCCATCCAGATGTACCTATACTTTCTTCACTTCCAATGTAAATGCTCATCAAGTGACAAATCCAAGTCTTGTTTTGTTTGAGACAAGTTCTCACCCTCTAAAGTCTTGCCATATGGAACTTCCCAGCATTTCCAGTCATAGACTCAGATGACTGAATCTCCTGATTCACAACCTCTGCTGTGGAGTGCTTATGTCTGACCATCCCTGGGTGTAAAATCATTAGCTTCTACCCGTGCCTAGGATCCAATCTAATGGAGCAGGTATATTGTTACATGTGTTCTGAAAAAAAAAAAATCATTATTTCTATGAGACAAGGTCTGACTATGTAGACCAGGCTGGCCCAAATTCACAGAGATCCATCTCCATCTACTTCCCAAGTATTGTGATTTAAAGTGTGTAGCACCACACCCATCTGTTGGTTTGTTGCCATTTCTCTTTAAATTTTTATTTATTCATTTATTTGTGTATATGTGTGTGCCTACAGAAAACATAAGAGGGTGTTAAATCCCTTGCGATGTGATATAAGTGTTTGTGAATCTCCTATTGTGTGGGTTCCCAAGTCCAAACTCTGGTACTCATGATGGAACAAGCACTCTTTAACCTCGGAGCAATCTTTCTAACCCATTGTTTTGTTTTTGAGGCAGGGTCTGATGTAGCCCAGGCTAGCCTCAAACTCCCTATGAATCTAATATTAACCCTGGATCATAGGTATGGACCACCATGCCCAGCCTCTAGCAAAATTTTCCATTGGTGTCTAATTATTGCAATGAAACATTGCCATCAATTAGCTGATGAAGGAAAGAACAAGAAAGAGTTTGTAAGATTGGAGGCTTATTAAAAATAAATAAAAAGACTGGAGAGATGGCTCAGTGATTAAGAGCACTGACTGCTCTCCAAAGGTCCTGAGGTCAATTCCCAGCAACCAAATGGTGACTCACAACCATCTGTAATGGGATCTGCTTCCTTCTTCTGGTGTGTCTGAATACTCATATAAATAAAATAAAGAAAATCTTAAAAATAAATAAATAAAATTAAAATATTTTTTTATACAATAAAGTGAAACGCAGTTTTCTCCCAGTAGGTGGCAGCATGTGAACCACGGTTTAAAGCAGGTTCTTCCCTTCCCTCCACCCCCGCCCCACCCCCGTGATTCTTATAGGTGGTGTTGCTGCTATTGTTCTTTGAGACAGCATCTCATATATCCCAGACTGGCCTTGAACCCACTATAGAGCAGAGGATGACATCATGAATGTCTGCTGTTCCTGCTTCCACCTCCCAAGTGCAGGGACACAGGTGTGAACCACCACACCCAGTTTATGAGGTACCAGAGATCAAACCCAGTGAGACTCTGAGCACACAGTTCCGCTGTGTCTGCTTTGTGAATGCTGGTATTACAGGCCTGTGTTCCCACCCATCTGAATCAGGTTTTTAGTGAGTCTTGGTAATAAAATCATCACAGTAAACAATCCAAGGGTGCCAACTACAGCATCAACGTCCTCACACAAATTATGAGAACCCACACTGTAAAAGAACTTTCACAAAAAGGGGGCTGGGGACATAGCTTATTCAGTAAGTGCCTGCCTCACAAGAATGAGGGCTTGAGTTCAAATCCCCAACCACCACACAGAGCCTGGGTATGGCAGTGTTTGTCTATAACCTCAGAGCTAGAAGGGAGAGGGAGGGTAGTGGCAGGCAGAGACAGGAGCATCCCCAGAGCGCACTGGCTGGCCACTGTAGCCAATCAGTGAACTCTGAGCTCAGAGAGACCCTGTCTCAAATAAAAGGTAGGAGGAGCTGGGTGGTGGAGACACAAGCCTTTAATCCAGTAGACACCGGCAGATGGCTGTGAGTTCAAGGCCAGCTTCATCTACATAGTGAATTCCAGGACAACCAGAGCTGTTACACAAGAGAAACTCTGTCTCAAAACCCCTTTCCCACCTCCCCAAAAAGGTAGGGTGAAGTAGAAAACATCCAACATTAACATTTGTCCCCCTACATGCATGTGTGCACAAACAGGCACTCACACGTACACTACACACAGTGGAAATATAGAATGATGAATGAATGAATAAATAAATAAATAAATAAATAAATAGCAGAAAATGTACCATATGTCACACATATGTGAAGCAGTTACAGTGAGTTCAAGGAATTATTCTCTGGTGTGACTGTGAGACAGGATAGGTGCTCCATGATGTAGAACTCTCAGCTCCTCCAGCACCATACCTGCCCGCGGCTGCCATGCTTCCTGCCCTGCTGCTGATGGACTGAACCTCTGAACAGTAAGCCAGCCCCAATTAAGTGTTTTTCATTATAAGAGTTGCCTTGGTGTCTGTTCACAGCAGTAAAGCCCTAAGACACCACATAAAACAGGAATAACAGCACAAGCCTGTGATCCCAACACAGTTCAAGACCTGAAGGCCATCCTCAGCTACACAGCCACTCTGACACCAGGCTGCCCTCCCAAAGATAATGAGCCTAAAGGAGAGAGACAGAAAGGCAGAAACTAAGAAACACTGGGACTGGAAAGAAGCCCATGCCCTGGAACTGGTTATGTTCTTGCTATGAGTCAAAAGCTTCACAACTGACAGAATCAAGATTGCCTACAAACTCCTGGTCCCAAAGACGTCTCAAAGGAGGATGTTAAAACCAAAAGTGGAGGCTGGGCGTGGTGGGGCACACCTTTCATCCCAGCACTCAGGAAGCTGAGCCAGGCTAGCCTAGTCTTTGTGTGAAGAGTTCTGGGATAACCAGGACTACGTAATGAGATTCTGTCTCAAAGAGAAAACAAACAATAAGGCAGATTTCTTAGTTGGGGCAGATTACAAGTGGCCTTGAGTTGAATTGTATCAGCACTCATCTTTCCTCCCTAGTCTCAAGCAGGGCATCTGGTAAATCATCTTACCATTTTATTACACAAAGGAAATTTGTTAAGAAAAGAAAAACAGAGAAACCAGCTCGTATTTTTGTATTTGATTTTTAGGCTTTGCTTAATCTTTAAATCTGGTTGTAAATGATATCTTTTGAGCAGTTTTAACTTTGCAAACCGTAGAATCGTCTATACGTATATAGATAGATAGATATGATTCTATGATTTGCATATATATACACATAGATATGGATATTTATTTATAAGATATATATCTTATATATAAGAATTTCAATATATTTATAAGATATATATCTTATATATAAGAACTTCAAGATATATATATGGTGAAGGTACCTAAGGCACATGTGCTCACAAGTTTTCTCCTCTCTCTCTTCTCTCTTCTCTCTTCTCTCTCTCTCTCTTTCTTTCTCTTTTCTCTGTGCCTGTCTCTCTTGATGTCTCTGTATCTGTCTCTGTCTCCCTTCCCCCTTTGTCTCCCATTCCCTTTCTTTCTCTCTTTGTGTGGCTCTCTCTCCCTTCCTCTGCCTCTCTCTCCTTCTGCCCCTCTCTGTGTCTTTCTGTATGCCTTTCTATGTCTGTGTGTCTTTCTGTGTCTGTGTGTCTTTCTGTGTCTGTGTGTCTTTCCCTCCCATTTGGTTCTCTCTCCTCCCTGGATGTTTCCGTCCTGTTTAAACCTGAAGCAGGTGCTGTCTCTTATCTCTCCTTACTCAGCACTATGCTGTAATCTGACTCCTGTGATTATTTTCTGCAGTGTAGACTAGGACCTAGCTTTGTCTGAGTGACAGTTCCTAAGGGCAATTCCTCAGGCTTCAGACAACAGCTGACATGTTAGTGGGCTCCAAGGCTCTTAGCATGAGTAGATTGAAAGCAGGTGTCACCTAGGTCTCTGTTTCCCAGGCAAGTCCCTAGCTCCTGATTTCTGTCAAAGAAATAGCTTCCCATTAGTAAGTATGATGGTGGCCCCACCCTCCTAGGATTACATGTACATGTGAGCCAGGCATGGAGAACTGGCACTTGGGATTTCTTCCAATTCAAAGCTAACCTGGGCTACACAGTGAGCTCCAGTCCAGCTGACACCACATATGAGATAGCAAGACTCTGCCTACCATTTTTTAAATGCATATTTGACCACTTTCTTAGTGTCACCATAAGATCCTTTGCAATCATCTGAAGTCTCCTTGTATACACTTAATATTCTGTCCTTCTACCTAAGCCAAAAGGATTCCCCAAGTTTCCTGCTGGCTCTTCTCACATTTCCCAACAACCAGTCAGGCTTGAGATCTGGCTTGGGCTTCCTCAGAAAAGGGTAAGTTCTTGCAAGTCCCTGTGCCCATACAATGTGTAGTGGCATACATCTGTAGCCCAACGCTCAGGAGGCTGAGGCACAACCCTGTTTCAAAACGACATCACAAACAAGACCAAGAGTTCAACTCCTTCCAACTTCTATCTCGTCTAAGTTTGGGTCTAGGCCTTAGCCCATGACAGCAATAGTTATTCAGTCATGTTCATTTTCTTAAATTAACCTACATCAGTTTCTGTGGCTTGACCTTAGAGAACTGTACACATATGCACATCTTCATGAGAAAGAAGTAATTCCTCCAACCACGGTGTCAAAGTGCACACCTGTAACCCTAGCTCTCAGGAGGTAAAGGCAGAAAGATTGTGCTACAAATTCAAGGCCAGCCTGGGCTATGATGTAATGAATTTGAGGCCAGTCTGGACTGTGATGTACTAAGTTCCATGCCAGCCTGGGCTACGATGTAATGAATTTGAGGACAGTCTAGGCTATGATATAATGCATCTGAGACCAGCCTGGACTATGATGTTCTAAGTTCCATGTCAGCTTGGGCTATGATGTAATGAGTTTGAGGCCAGCCTCTACTGTGATATACTGAGTTCCATGCCAACCAGGACTATATAGTGAAACCCTGACTAAAAAGAAAATAAATAAAAATTTAAAAAAATAAAATAAAAAGAGTTCATGCAATTTGTTAGTTGAGCCAACACCTTAATGACAACTTCTGATTGGGACATGGAAAATCTAAGCTCAGGTTGGGCCACCTGCTGTGGAAAGGAAGTGTGGAGAAGGAATTTCAAGCAGCTACTAAGACAGAAGAAGAACCTGGTGGCCACCTGTTCTCTGTCACTTCTGTCCTCAGATCTGTGCTGTGAGGCCCAGCCCATGCACCACAGGATGGAGGAAGCCATCAAAGTTGTCAATTTCTCTGTTTTCTAACCAGTTGTGTGTGGAACATTCTGGTCTTGCTGATCCTCAAGGACATGTCCCCAGGTTGCTTGCCTCAAGTATATGTGAGAATTCAAGTGTCCCTTCTCTAGGAAGACAACAAGTATTTCCAGGCCTGGTAACACAGACCTGTAATTCCAGCTACTTGGGAAGCTGAGGCAGGAGAACCAAGGTTCAAGGCCAGCCAAGTGCATATGCCTGTGATCCCAACCTTGAAGGAGAAGGCTGGAGGATAGGAACTCAAGGCTAGTTTTAACTGCAAAGTGAGTTTAAGATCAAGCTGAAATGTATAAGACAAAGCTTATAAGCTGTATAAAATTTAAGACCCTGTCTTCAATACATAATACATACATACATCATACATACATACATACAATACATACATACATACTGTTCTGGGCTGGAAAGATGGCTCAGCAGTTAAAAGAATCTCCTAGGAGAGACAACTTCTTCATTCAGTTTAGGCTAAAGTTAAATTCCAGGATATACAGACGAGAAACACTCTTTAACCTGTCATAACTGGTTTATGACAGGGACTTAAAATCCGTCTTTGCTGAAAAGCAGTGACTCAGGCCAGCAGGTAGCCAAGGGAACCAAAAGGATGACAAAGCCTCTGCCTCATTTTTCATTTGTCTGTCTGTGTGCCTTTGGGTCAGGTTCTGCTCAGCTCTGTCACAATCGTGTTGCTCACGTGAGGAGTTTTACCTGAAGCTAATTATTCTCCCCCTTTGAGGCTGAAGACTGCAGGTAAGTAGCTAAGGTATGTCTGATACATTTCAGCCCCAGCTTTACCTGGTTCTGCTATAGAACAGTGGGCAGGAAATCTTCAGTTATAAACTTTCCAGGAATAATCGGGTCTTGCAGACAGATCACCCCTTGATAAGACTGTCCCCATAAATAAACACCATACCCACCATGAAACGAAGCTCCACTTCACTAGGGTCACTTAACCGACTATCAACTTAGCAGGATCTAAAGTCACCTAGAGATAAACCTCTGGGTATTTCTGTGATGAAGTTTCTACTTGGGTTATTTGAGGTGAAAAGACACACCCTAAATGTGGGCAAATATGGACAGCAGCATCTCATGGGCTGAAGAGAAAGGAGAAAGCAGGTTGCCAAGATGCCTCAGTGGGTAAAGGCACTTGCTGCCAAGTCTGACTACCTGAGGTCATTCTCCAAAGCCCACACAGTAGAAGGGGAGAATCCCACAGTGCCCTTGACACTTCTATGTCTGTTTGGCACAATAAATACACAAGAGCAAATAAATGCAATACTTTTTTAAAAGATTGATATTCTCTCTCTCTCTCTCTCTCTCTCTCTCTCTCTCTCTCTGTGTGTGTGTGTGTGTGTGTGTGTGTGTGTGTGTGTGTGTGTGTGTATCTGTCTGTCTGTCTGTCTGTCTATGTATAAGGCCAGAAGAGAGCATCAGGTCCCCCAGAGTAAGTAGTCTGACAGGTGTACTGGAAATGCAACTTGGACCCTTCTGAAAGGAGCAAACGCTCTTAACATCTCATTCAATACCCTTGAAAACATGGTTGGAACGCTTAATCCCACTTGCTTTCTGGTGTGGCTCAGCTGACCAAATTCCTTGTCTGTAGTCCATGCTACTTTTTCATTTAATTTTGGGGGTGACTGACCAGATCTAACTTATTGGGACTCCCCTAAGTTTAGGAACAGAATGACTGAGGCTCTACACTGTGTGGCACCTGTCCAGCAGAAGTGGGTGGCCTAGCCCAGCAATTACTGCAGGAAGCCTGCGGTGGGTTTCTGCTTAGGGACCTCCACTAAAGTCAAGTCAGAACCCTGCCTAGCTGCAGAAAAGAATTTCAAAACATGTAAGTGAAGCTAAGGTGGAAGGCTTATTATGTGGAGATAAGAAGATGCGCACGATTCACACTTAAGCAGGATTGTTTAGAGAGTGTTGACTACTAGAAAAAGAGTACCACATGCCTAAGATAAGTGGGCTTTCAGTAGGGAGAGTTGCAATTAGGTGTCTTCAGAATGGCTGTGTAGAAGTTCTGCAGCTAAGTTCTATTCTCAAAGGATCTGTTTTCACCACAGGTTTAATGACTAGCTTAAGTTTAAGCAAAATTTAACGTTTAAATAAAAAATGTAGGAACTGGGCCAGCATGGTGATTCATGAAGAAACAGAGGCAGGTAGATGTCTGTGAGTTGGAGGCCACCCTGGTCTATATAGCAAGCCAAACATACATACAGTGAGCTCCTGTATTTAAAAATGTTTTTAATAAATGAACATAGGAACTAGCTTAATTCTATCTTTGGGGTTTTTTTTAATAGCTTTTTAAAGATTAATTGTGTGTGCACGTGTGTTTCTTCTACAAGTATCTATAGAGGCTGAAAGAGAGGCAGCTCCCTAGAGCTAAGTCACAGCCAGTTGTGAGTGCTTGGAAGGGAACTCTGGTCTTCTGAGAGAACAGTACTCATTCTCAACCACTGAGCCGTGTCTCAAGGCCTTGTTTTGAGGTTGTATTTCCGGGAGAGGGTTGTTCTCACTCTGCACCACTGACTGGACTGGAACTCAATATGGACAGCAGGCTGACCCCAAGCTCACAGAGGCTTGCCTGCCTCCACCTCTGCTCATACTAAAGACACGCACCACCATGACCAGCTCTCTCTTATCTTAAAGGACTCCCTTTTGTAAGTGGAATTGTGCAGATTTAGGGATGAGAGGGGCACTCATACAGCTGGACTCCGTACCACAAGCATCCTGTCTCAAAGTCAGCCCCGCTGCTGCTTTGGAGCAGTGTTCTTCTAAGCAGGTCTGATTCGATTGTCTGTCGTGAAGCTTCTGGCTGAGATTCCAGAGTAAGGGGCTTCTTTCCCTTTCCACGTCCCTGCAATTTTTTTTTTTTAATTTTTATTACATTTTAATTTATTTTGTGGAGGACAGAGGACAGTTTCAGGATTCTGTTCTCTCCACGGGGCCCCGGGGATGGAGCTCAGGCACTTTTAACCACTCTCCTATCCCATTTCCTGTCTTTCTATCGCACCTCGGGACCCATGAGAAAGCTATGTAGGAATGCTCCTTACAGCCAGGCAGTGGTGGGCACGCCTTTAATCCCAGCACTTGGGAGGCAGAGGCAGAGGCAGGCAGATTTCTGAGTTCGAGGCCAGCCTGGTCTACAGAGTGAGTTCCAGGACACCAGGGCTACACAGAGAAACCCTGTCTCGAAAAACAAAACAAAACCAAAAAAAAAAAAAAAAAGGAATGCTCCTTGCCTCATGTTATCTTGATGGTGATCTTGAGGGAGCAAAGAGAATACACCAACTCCTTTTTTTTTTTTTTTTTTTTTAATTTAATGAGGGCATTAAATTCATTCTGGCTCTTCTTCTTCGGGAAAACACCAAATGGCGGATGACGCCAGTGCAGCGGGAGGACCCGGAGGACCCGGGGGCCCAGGATTAGGAGGCCGCGGTGGCTTCCGCGGACGATTCGGCAGCGGTCTTAGGGGCCGCAGTCGTGGGCGAGGCCGTGGCCGTGGGCGAAGCCGCGGGGCTCGAGGAGGAAAAGCTGAAGACAAGGAGTGGATACCGGTCACCAAGCTGGGCCGCCTGGTTAAGGACATGAAGATCAAGTCCTTGGAGGAGATCTACTTGTTCTCCTTGCCTATTAAGGAGTCTGAGATCATTGACTTTTTCCTGGGTGCATCCCTAAAGGATGAGGTTCTGAAGATTATGCCAGTGCAGAAGCAGACTCAGGCTGGCCAGCGGACCAGGTTCAAGGCTTTTGTCGCTATTGGGGACTACAATGGTCACGTTAGTCTTGGTGTTAAGTGCTCCAAGGAAGTTGCCACTGCCATCCGAGGGGCCATCATCTTGGCCAAGCTTTCCATTGTCCCTGTGCGGAGAGGCTACTGGGGGAACAAGATTGGCAAGCCCCACACTGTACCGTGCAAGGTGACAGGCCGCTGTGGCTCTGTGCTGGTGCGTCTCATCCCTGCCCCCAGAGGCACTGGCATTGTCTCTGCTCCTGTGCCCAAGAAGCTACTGATGATGGCCGGCATAGACGACTGCTACACTTCAGCCAGAGGCTGCACTGCCACCCTGGGCAACTTTGCCAAGGCCACCTTTGATGCCATCTCCAAGACCTTCAGCTACCTGACTCCCGACCTCTGGAAAGAGACTGTGTTCATCAAGTCTCCTTATCAGGAATTCACTGATCATCTTGTGAAGACCCACACCAGAGTCTCTGTTCAGAGGACCCAGGCTCCAGCTGTGGCTACCACATAAGGGTTTTTATACAAGAAAAATAAATGAATTAAATCTGCTAATTTAAAAAAAAAAAAATCATTCTGGGGACACTTTTACATATGCATTTTTTCTGTTTCTTCTATCATTTACACCTGTACCTATTCTCAGGTCCAGCAAAAATTTCCCCATATAAGGTTTATTTATTTTTATTTATGTGTATGTATGTATGTATGTATGTATGTATGTATGTATACCAGTGCACGGGGTGCCCAGGAGGATAGAAAAGGGTGTCAGGTGCCCTGGAACTAGCGTTATAGGTGATTGTGAGCCACCCGGATGTGGATACCAGAAGTTAAAATGGGGTCCTCTGCAAGAGCAGCAAGTACTCTTCGTGCCTCAGCGGACTCTCCAGCCCCAAGAATTCTTACTCCCACTATACCCTCCCACCTTCTCTTCCCTTCCTGGGGACTGACTTCTAACTCCCAAGGCCCATGTTCTCTGACATGCAATTTCCAGTTCTTGTGATTTGTTTTGTGCTGATGATCCAACCCACAGCTTCAAGCATACCAGGCAAGCACTCTACCTACTGAGCTGTATCTGCAGCCTATGTGTGCATGTCTGTATGCACATGTACATGTGTGCATAAGTGTGCACATGCATGTGTGTGTTTTATTTTTAAGAGCAAGCAACAAGGTTCCAAGGAGTAACAGCTTAGGAAGCAGGAAGGGTCCTGAAAAGGGATTATTTTTTTTCTACCTTTTAAGACAGTACCTCTACTATGTAGCCCATGCTGGCCAGAAACTCACAGCTATAGTCAAGGATGACCTTGAACTCTTGGTCCTCCAGCCTCCACCTCCTAAATGCTTGGATTAAATGCATAGGCCTCCATGCCTGGCTCTCAAATATATATATGTAATGCTTCATGAATTTTGTGTCATTCTTACGCAGGAGCCTTGCTTACCTTCCCTGTATCGTTCTGATTGTCCAATTTTAGTTAATAAGCACTCAAAATACTTTTTCTAAAGCCCCCAAATAAAATCCTCACAGATTCCGAGTTTGAACTAATCCACAAATTTATTGGCAATAGGGCTAAACAGGATCGGGCTAGTTCCGATGCAAAACAAGGAAACAGTTTACAGTGGAGACGAACGAGTGTCCATGGTCTAGGAACACAGGTTCAGGTCGTTCAAACCCCATGGTTCAGTGTGAAAACAGATTCTATGGCCTCTCTGAAACTTACTACTTCAAACACCAAAAGCCCATAGGTCCTGCCACCATAAAGCTAGACTGTGTGTGGACCGAATGACCTCAGGCAGGGAAAATTGGGGCTTTTCCAGAGATAGACCAGACTGCCAGTGCAGTCACTTGTTTCTCCACAGAAGTCAAGAGGCCCTGGGTTGGGATCTGGCAGTAAGATGGCAGGGCTTAGAGTTTGGTCAGGATGTCTAGTAAGCTTTTGGGGTTTGTATGAGAAGACCCTGGTGCTTACTGTCTAGTATCAGGAAGGGATTGGGTACACTCATCCAGTCAGGATGTCTTGGCCTGCCTGACTCAAGGGTCCAGAGTTGGCACCTGTGCACGGCTTCAGCTAGCGACACTGAAAGAGAGCAGGGTTACCTGAAGCACCTTGTGTTACCTCCCACACAATCTGTTAATAGTTTGGGAAGAGCCTCCTTTCAGTCCCTCTAATTAGAGAGTAAATCACGGGCTTCGGCAGGTCCTTCTCTATCATTTGCTATGCTAGTGTCCCGATACAATCAGCTGAGCCCCACATCAGGCACAACAATGGAGCCTGACCAGGCTGTAACTGGGTTAGAGCAGGAATCTCATCAGTCCATACAGGACTGAATATCAGATAGAGGACGTCCTCATGCATGCAGCAGGTGATTAGGGTGATAGAAATGTCCTTTGAATTCCTTAATGAAGGTGAGGAAATGCTGGCTTTAAAAAACAGAGGACAAACCCTAGCTTCCTAGTTTAGATTGTATCTGGGATGTGTATCCAGATGATGCCAAGGTCCACAGTAGCTACTTACTCACAAAGGGAAAGAAAAATCTCTGTCTGTCTGTCTGTCTGTCTTCTCTCTCTCTCTCTCTCTCTCTCTCTTCTCTCTCTCTCTGTGTGTGTGTGTGTGTGTGTGTGTGTATGTGTGTATCTGTTTGTCTGTCCGTCTCACATAGCTCACAGCTCTCACATACTGGCTTTGAAGTCATTCTGTAGCCAAGAATGATTGTGAATTTCTCACTTTCTTGCCTTCACCTCCCAAGTGCTGGGACTACGGGTGTGTACCACAATTCCCTATTTTTACAGTGCCAAGGATCAAGTTAGACAAGCACTGTCCCAACTGAGCTCCATCCTCAGTCCAGGAAGGTTAGGTTAGGTTTGGTTTTGTTTTGTTTTGAGGTACAAGGGTTTTCAATTGTGCCTGGACTTCTTATATAAGAAATTCTCACCAGTTATGGTGGTGCACATCTTTAGATCTAGCACTCAGGAAGAAGAGGCAGGTGGATCTATATGAGTTCCAGGCTACTCTGGTCCACAAAGTGAGTTTTGGGAAAAAGAAATTCCCAGGTGCTGTCTACCCACTACAGTCATCAGATGCTAAGACCCTATTGCCAAAGACGTGACACACTTAGTTTGTAGGACATAAAGAGAGTGAGCTGGACCTGGGATTTCCTCTCACCTGTTACCTTTTATAATGAAAGGGTACTTTGCAGGCTGCTGGAAGAGAAGTATCATCCGTGGATTTACCCAGCAGTAGACCCTGTGTGATACAATACTAACCTGCCAGGCGAGGTGTGTCAGCTGGCAACACAGTGCATGACTGTTACGGAGCTACACAACTGTCTTCTAATTACATTGCAGGACGTCCACAGGCGGGAACTCAGGCCTAGCTCTGTAGCCTGGTCAAAGGTTAGGGAGGTCATAGGCCACTGGGGAACCGCTACTGCTGCTTTGCTAAATGAACATGCTGTCAAACTGCCTTCTAAATATCTGCTCATGTCTTTAGATTAGTGCTGCTCCCAGGTTTGGCCAGAGAAGATTCTTTTTCCAGTGGGAACCAGTCAACGCAGAGACTCCTAACTGGCCAAGGTAAGGAGAGTAAGCAACTGTTGAGTGCTCAGCCATAAGTAAGCCATCTATCTCAGTCCTTGCAAGGCCCAGGAAATGTTACGGAGTGGGGAACAGAGAGCGTGTAAGAGCCAGAGGATGGGAGGGCGTTGAGGAACGCCGTCCTCTGGGCATGGCGTACCTACTGCACGCATGCGCTCACCCGCACCAGATCAAGCCCCGTCAATGATCCCAGTACAGACGGTGGAGAGGCCCCGAGGCCCCACCTCTAGCTGAGTAGCTACTTGCATTTGGTGGTTTCTGGGAAGAGAGAGTTATTTTTCTTTGGAGATGTGATCCCTGGTAAGTTGTCCATGAGTGTTCAGGCAGTACTAATGGAATTAGTGGGAGGAGGAGGAGGAGGAAGAGGGGAAGGAGGAGGAAAAGGAGGAAGAGGAGGAAGAAGAGGAAGAGGAGGAGGAAACCAATTGGTGTCATTGCATTGGTGTGGAGCAAGTCCAAGAAAATGGAGATTGGATGACTATAATAAAGATACATTGTATATAATATGTATTATCAAAAACATTTTGGTCACACCTTTAATCCCAGTATTCTGTGTGTTCAAGGCCAGCCTCATCTACACAGCCAGTTTCAGACAATCCAGGGCTACATAGTGAAACTCTGTAAGAAAGGGAAGAAGGAAGGAAGAAAAAAAGAGAGAAGAAGGGAGGGAGAGAGCGAGGGGGAGGGACGGAAAGTCCTGAGTGAGCGTACGGAGAAATTATATCCAGGTAAAGAGAGGATACAGAACCGTGCTCTACATGCAAAGAAGGAGGTGGGGAGGGGAGAGGTCAGAATGAGAGAAGCGTTAGCACGGTTGCTGGGCAAAGCTGTGGCTGGTGGCTGAGAAGTCAAGGCTGAGCAGAGACTTGTGAGTGGGAGGGTCATCAGGGACGCCCGGGGCTCAGTGTAGGGGGGATGGGCTGGGGTAAGGAATCTACTGAGACACATACATTGTACTCCCAGCTGACGGTCCCAAGACAAAGTCATGAGCAATTAGACTTGAAGGAGCTCAGAATCCTTTCTCAAGCGTATTGAGAGTCTAACTGTAGGACCCAGTCACAGTCCTACATGTATGAGGGAGCCAGCAATGTTGATCTGGTAATGAGTATAAGGGACCAATTTTCTTCTTTCATTGTAAAAGCAATTCTATTACAAAGGAGAAAGGGTTAGAGTCTGGGGACAGGAGCTGGAGGACATGGCGCAGTGGGTTACATGCCTACTGTGTGAGCATGAGTTCAGCTCCCCAGTGCCATGTAAAAAGCTGAGCACAGGGAGCTGCCCCCCAGGGAGACCCGCTGCCCTTTGTCGCAGATGTGAGGAGCGGGGGACAAGTAGCAGTTGGACAGGAGAAGAATGGCCTTCCAGCAACAGGTGCCTCTGAGAGCTCGGAAAGCTAGAACAGGACAGTGTTGAGCTGAAAGGTAAAACAGACTTGTCTACCTACCACCCCAGCCCGAGAGGGAAGTGTCTGCACCTACGGACTGCCTGGTTTAACTTGCATGGAACAAAATTTCCTATCAAAGTCTGGCTATCAGCAAGCTGCCTCAGAACACGGCCTTGTCATCGGTCCAGAGATACCAAACCCCAGGGCTGTAAGATTAGAGAAGATGACAGCGGAGACTTCGGCAGTGGTGCTGGGTTTTATGTGAGTTCCACTGAAGATTCCTAGAAAACTAATTACAGAATGCACGCTACGTAGCAGAGGAGCTTGCACAATTCATAAACGGGACTTCCCAGTGGACCCACAGAGAATGCCTCTTTTTGGTCACTCCATGGGAGGCCCCGGAGTGCCAGTTTGTGGTTTGAAAAATCCTGGAAAAATACAAATCTGTGTCAGCATTTGCTCCAGTTTGCGACCCAATACTCTGTTCTTAGGGCAGGGGGAAGCTTTTAATAGATATTTGGGACCAGATCAAAGTTAATGAAAGAAATCTGATTCAACCTGTCTCTCGAAGTTCCTGGATTGATATATATTAATTGATCAAGGAAAAGATGGAAAGGTTTTTGGTTTTTTTCCCCCAAATTGGCAGTTATTTCCTGATAACCTCACAGCTTCCTGCATTCCTGAACAGAAAAGAAATGCCTGTTGTTTTTAGGCTACAAGAGAGTTATTATCATTGCTACAACTTCATTGCATGAAATGAATGCATGAAAAACTTCATACAAGAGAATAGCATCAGTATTATAAAAGTTGAATTGCTGGATTTTTTTTTTTTTTTTGGAGACAGGGTTTCTCTGTATAGCCCTGGTTGTCCTGGAACTCACTCTGTAGACCAGGCTGGCCTTGAACTCAGAAATCTGCCTGCCTCTGCCTCCCAAGTGCTGGGATTAAAGGCATGCCCACCACCGCCCGGCGAATTGCTGGATTTAAAAACAAAGGGCTGGGCACAGAGGTAACCCCAATACTGGGACACAGAGACAGGAAGATCTCTAGGGCTTTCCGATTAGTCAGCCTAGACCCTGTCTCAAAAAAAGTGTATGTGGGGGATCTCAGGGGGGATAAAGGATGATATCAGGGTGACAGCCTCCAGACACCATACACATGCACATGCGGAACATACTGCCCACAAGAACACTCAGCGAACTAGGAATGTAAGAGCATGTCCTCGTCTTAATCAAGAGCATCTGAAAAATAAGAAACAGAAATGACTCCAGGTTTAATAGCAAAACACTGAATGCTTTCTCCTGAAGAGTTAGAATGAGACAAGAATGTCTGTTCGTGGTTTCTATTACATCGTGCTGAGAACTCTAGCCAGAGAAGCCAGAGGAGAGAATCTAAAGCCATCTGGATTGGATAAAGAGAAGTGCCGCTCTGAGATCTGGCTGTGTTCTGCTCCTCCTTGTGCCATACGACAGAACAGTAACTTCCAGAAGTCCCCTTGCCCTTAGTCCTCCATTTCGAAAGACTCAGTTTGTTCCGTTTTCAGAGCAAACGTTGAGGGAGGTTAATCAGACACTGCCTATGCAGCACATGAGGCCCAGGCAGATGCAGGACTATGCACATGAGTAAAATGTCACCACCTAGGAATGCACCAAATTAAATAAGGAACACACCCACACATGCACACATGCATGCATCAAAACCATATAATGGTCAGGCGTGGTGGCGCACGCCTTTAATCCCAGCCCTCAGGAGGCAGAGGCAGGTGGATCCCTGAGTTTGAGACAGCTTGATCTACAGAGTGAGTTCCAGGACTACACAGAGAAACCTTGTCTTGAGAAAACAAACCAAGGAAGTAAACGAACAGTGTAACAATTATAAATCTACTAATGTTAAACAAAACTAAATAATTGTGAGAACTGATTTACTTTTTGAGAACTCTAACATATAATAAGCTGGGGAGATGGCTCAGAGGACAGAGTGCTTTCTGAGGAAGCATGAGGATCTGAGTTCAAGCCCCAAACCAATACAAAAAGGCAGACATGGGACTGGAGAAATAGCTCAGAGTTAAGGGTACTTGTTCTTGCAGAGGATCCCAGCGTGGTTCCTAGCACATTCCTATAATCTCGATATCCCGGAAGCAGAATCAAGATCACAAGTCCCGGTCAGGTCTGGAGAGGTGGCTCAGTGGTTACGAGTACTGAGTGCTCTTGCAAGGGAACCCAGGTTTTAGTTCACAGCATCCACATAGAGGCCTAATGCCAGTTCTAGGGGATCCAATGCCCTCTTCTGGCCATACATGTATGTGGACAAAATAACTTAATGAAAAAAAGTCTATGGCCATCCTGGGTTCCATGATGTGATATTGTCTCAAAAAATATAGTCAATAATGCTAGATAAAATGAATGTGGTTTATTAATTTATTGTTTTCCAACAAATTCTGACCTGAAAGATGCAAATGTGTCCACCTGTATTTCTGACAAAGCTCACTCACAAAAAAAACCAAAACAAAACAAAACAAAAAACCCAAACAACAACAATAAAAACAAGACTTTTACTTGCAGATAACGTGTTTTCACCCACAGAGAACTCAAAGGAATTCACTGGAAAAATCAAACGAAATTACGCGATAGTTAATGCCATAGCCCTTTGTTCATAACAAAGGTTCATATCACCCAACAGTGGGGACAAGGATCAAGAGTAATCAATGGCTGGAAGGAAGCCACCAACTGTATTTTTATTAAGTAAACTGTTCTACAGGCGTCTTTCTTTAATGAAATCTTTAGTTTTGTATCTTAACATAGTGAGATCCTGTAAGAAAGGGGAGCCATCTGTAACAATCACAGGGGATTAAAGACCTACCCGTATGATCCGAGATGATTAAATCCCTATAAGAATGCAAAGGGCAACAGTAGTCTATGCCTACACTCCCAGCACTCCAGAGACAGAGGCAGGAGGATCATTGCCAGTTTCAGGCCTACATGGTCTACATATAAGTCCTTGGCCAGGCTTGCCAGGGCTGTAGAACAAGCCAAAACAAAACATGTTGGGTGAAAGCTTTGTAGAATTGGATCTAACAATAATTTATGTTATATGGAAATCTTAGCAAGCAAAAGGAAAAAAAAGACCAATAGGGCTTCATGAGGCTAATTTTTATATGCCGAAGGGTGTAATCTGCAGAGAGAACAGTGAGTCTACTAAATGGGAGAAAAGTTAATATGGAGAACATACAAAGAGAGTCCTACTGCTCAATAACAGCATCAAGTTTCATATGTGTGGGGAGACTGGGGCGTAACTTGGTGGTAGAGCACTTGTCTGCCTTATACTAGGCCCTAGATTTAACTCCCAGGTTCACAAAACATGTGCAGAGAACTCATAAGGACACGGCTCCCAAAGTGTTATGCAAAAGATCAACATGCAATTCTTAACCTCAGAGAAATGCAAATCCAAATGGCAAATGCATAGTTTGGAACCACCATTAGAATGGCAACTGTCCAAAGACCAAGCACACACACACACAAATAAAGGATAACCAACAGGTGGGTGGCTTTGTGACATAGAGCGCTGGTGGGATTGTATTCAAAGCAAATAAGGAAATTTCTTTAAAAGAATCAACCGAGAGAGCACACGAGCCATCAACCCCACTGCTGACACAGCTGAAGACCAAAAGTTGGGTCTCAAAGGGGTGTTTGCACTCCCAAATTCAAAGCAGTGTGTGTGCACTGGCCAAAGGTGACAGTGACAGTCAATGAAATGAATGGAAAATCTATACATGGTGTACACACAGAGGAATGTTCTTCAGCCTTCCAAAGGAAGAAGGGAAACTTTAATACATGCCACTGCATAATTGGACATGAGGATGTTGAACTAGGAGAAGCAAACTTGTATGAAGAAGCAAACATCCCATTTAGCACTGATTTCAGTGCAGCATTCAAAATTGTCAAATTCAGGGACATGGGGTTGGGAGTGCAGCTCAGTGGGTAGACTGCCTTGTGTTCAGTCTCCAGCACCACATGAACCGGGTACCGAGTGGCAGACTTCTAATCTCAGCACAGAGGAGGTGAGGCCAGAGGATCAAAAGCTCAAAGTCATCTCCAGCTATATATCAAGTCTGAGAACAGCCTGGTCTACATTGGAGCCTACTCAAAAACAATATATAAGCCGGGCAGTGGTGGCACACGCCTTTAATCCCAGCACTTGGGAGGCAGAGGCAGGCGGATTTCTGAGTTGGAGGCCAGCCTGGTCTACAGAGTGAGTTTCAGGACAGCCAGGGCTACACAGAGAAACCCTGTCTCGAAAAACCAAAAAAAAAAAAAACAAAAACAATATATATAAATTACATATACATATATAAATCATATGTATGTGTGTGTGATTTTTTTGTGGAAGCAAAGCTAATAGAGCAATCCCAAGTACTAAAAAGCAAGAACAAAAGCCCCACAAATGCAAAGAAACAGAAAGAATGATGGTTATCAGGAACTGGGCAACAGAACAAAGAGGAGTTTAATGGGTACAGAGCCTCAGCTTTGCAAGATGAAAGTGTCCTGGGATCTATTTCACAACGTGAATATACTCAGAGCTTCAGACCTGGCCACATCCAGACAGTTAAGATGCTAAGTTTTCTGTCTCTGGGTTTGTGGAGCGGGGTCTGCTGCTCACTTTGTGTACCACAGGGGGGGGACACAGTCTTCTCCAAGGAAAAGGATTAAGCTCAACTTGTGACCCAGCTGTGCAAATGCTGTTCCCTGAGACAACATCAAGCCTCCCGTGCAGAAAAAGTGCTTTATATGTGTGTCTTATTTTGTATAAACAACATAAAATACTTTTAAAAACATGGGAGGGGCTGCAGAAATGGCTCAGGGATTAAGAGTGTTTGCTATGAAATCTTGAGGAGCAGAGTTCAAATCTCAGCATACATGTAACAAAGCCAGGTATCTTTTGGGGGGGGGCGGTAGGGGGTTGAGACAGCGTTTCTCTGTATAGCCCTGGCTGTCCTGGAACTCACTCTGTAGACCAGGCTGGCCTCGAACTCTGAAATCCGCCTGCCTCTGCCTCCCAAGTGCTGGGATTAAAGGCGTGCTGACGCACGGCATCTTGTGCACCCCTTGAACCCCAATTCCGAGGCAGGCAGAGGCAAGAGGATCACTGGTGCATCCTCACTGCCAGCCTTGCCAAGAAAATGTGATCCTCGAATTCAAGGAGAGACCTTGCCTAACAGGAAGAGACAGGGTGGTACTCAGACACTTAACTCTATCTTGGCCACTGTAGCATGCATATAGGTGCCCGCACTGTGTGTGAGCTTAAACACATACATACACACACACACATACATTAAAAGTAAAAATCTTTTTTAAAAGATACAATTTAGAGTTTGGAGAGATGGCGCAGTGTTTAAGAGCACTCACTGCTCTTCCAGAGAAACCAAGTTTGATTTTCAGCATCGGGTGGCCAGTGACTACCTATAACTCTAGCTCCAGGGAATCTAAGACCTTCTTCTAGACTCCAAGGACACCTGTGAGGCACGTGCGCGCGCGAACACACACACACACACACACACACACACACAAAATAAACCTTTTTAAGGATACAATGTAGTAGCAGGGCAGTGGTGTCGCATGTCTTTAATCCCAGCACTTGGGAGGCAGAGGCAGGCGGATCTCTGAGTTCAAGGCCAGCCTGGTCTACAGAGTGAGTTCCAGGACAGCCAGGGCTACACAGAGAAACCCTGTCTTGAAAAACAAAAAACAAAAAACAAACAAAAAAAAGATACAATGTAGTAGTATTAGTATTTCTAGGACTGGCCATTTGGGTCAACTGTAAAGAGCACGCTGAGATAGTGTGAGTTCCCGAGTTTGGGTCTCAGCGCCCAATTAATAAGTGCTCTGGAAGAGCAACAAGTGTTCTTTATCCCCAAGCTTATCCGTGTGCCTTTCACAAGCATAGATATGCATAAGTTATAATTTTATAAATCTTAAAATAGTAAGCTTTGGTCTTCAGTTTGTTGACACAAGTGACAAGCTGGCATCTTACAAGGCCTAAGAGTCTATTCTGAAACCAGATCTGAGTGATCGCAGCCCAGACACACAGATACAGATCACTGCAAACATGCTCCAAGTTCAGAAACTTTGTCTTGTTTTTGTTTTTCTCTTTTGGGATGGGGCAGAGAACGTGACAAATCAAGACAGTTTTCAAACACATCAGTGGAGACATCAAGCAAATAGTTACAGGAAGTGGTGGGAGCTCAGGGTCTATTGTACATCCCAAAGGAATGTACCTAATTGTCACAAGGGTGTCAGGTGGCCACAGAGTGGGCAATAAAAGGCTCTTGAGGATATAATTTAGCTGCAGGTCTCTGACATTCCAGCTCTCCACAGATAGAAGTTCTAGCCAGCCAGTCATCCTTGTTGAATGTTTAACGTGTGTACAGCTTTTTTCCGGGAACTTCAGTTCACATGCTTAAAGGAGGTTCAGCTCCCTTAAGTTCCCAAGTCCAGATCCATCTGACACTGAAGATGTGTATCCGAGGGGCCTTGGTGGCCAAGTTGGTGCCATGTCTCTACTGACCCTAAGATTAGTTCCTTGGGTTTGAGGATTGCAGCAAAACTGAGCATTCAGGCCCTGGTCAAGGTGGAGTGGATGCTTCTTCCTTGGCTTCCTTCCAAGGAGCCACCAAGAGGCAGAAAAAATGAGGAAACACATGGCAGAATATCACTTCTGCTGACACTGTCCACATTTCCCAACAGCTATGGCACTAGACTTCAGCCAAAGGACTCTCTGAAACTATTAACAAGGTTGGGAGGACTTGTGACCAGTCTGTGAGGTGCTGTGCCTGGCTGTCACACCAC
Organism: Mastomys natalensis; assembly: GCA_021653895.1. Lineage (NCBI taxonomy): Eukaryota > Metazoa > Chordata > Mammalia > Rodentia > Muridae > Mastomys > Mastomys natalensis. The sequence goes on from JAJTUV010001284.1 coordinate 573,395, forward strand.
TCAGGACATCATCAGTGTCACCAGTAGCACAGTGGACTGCCTGACCAGCTGAGAAACACAAACAAGGCAGGTGTCATAGGCACACACCTGTAATCCCGTCGCTATGTAAACCTGGTGTGGCAGTGCTCATCTGTACACACTCAGGAAGTGGAGGCAAGGGCATTAGGAGTCTAAGGTCATCCTCAGCTATATTAGCAAATTTGCAACCAGCCTGGGCTACATGAGACTTTGTCTTAAAAAAAAAAAAAAAAAAAAAAAGAAGAAGAATCAGGTAGTGGTGGCGCATGCCTTTAATCCCAGCACTCTGGAGGCAGAGGCAGGTGGATCTCTGTGAGTTCAAGCCCAGACTGGTCTACAGAGCAAGCTCCGGGACAGTCAAAGCTACACAGAGAAACCCTGTCCACAAACAAACAAACAAACAAACAAGCTGGGTAGTGGTAACGCAAGACTTTAATCCCAGCACTAGAGAGGCAGAAGCAGGCAGATTTCTGTTCGATGAAGGTCAGCTTGGTCTTCAGAGGAAGTTCCAGGACAACCAGGGCTACACAGAAAAACCCTGTCTCTAAAAATAAAACAAAACAAAAAACAGTTCTTGTCACTCTCTGAAGAAGGTCCTTTCCCAGCCTTCCTTGGGGTTTGCTGTAACTAGAGTAGCAGACTGTAGTGTCTTGAGGCCAACAGAAACTACATGAACCCTTGAACCACTTCCAATATGTTGTTTTACATCACATGTTCAACTATTTACTTTCATCAGGAGACTTGCTCCCGCCCTGCCCAGCCTGTGAGCGCTGGAGGACTCTTTAGGGAGTCTCCATAGCGAAGGCAAAGGCAGGAATCAGATAAGGAAGGGTCCTGATGGCCAGGGGGCAGTAGTGACCTAGCGTACTCCAACAGCACCTGCCCTGCAGTGAGCCCTGAGCTTCTTTCTCAAGGGCCCAGCCAGGGGAGGACATAGCCTGACAGCTCTACAGACTCAGAGGACCAGTGTCAGCAGACTCCTACCTCATGCCCGGGAGGGGTGGCTAGGGGCATGAGCATCCGCTTCTGGATAAAGCTACCTGAGACCCACAGGGGACACAGAAATATCAGCCCCAGGTCCCCACCTCAGCCTCACAGGACTCTTCCTGTTTTGTCTAATGCTCCTCTCACTAGCACTGGTCAGGAGTCCATAGAATCAGAGGATTTTAAAGTAAGGGGGAGACGGGAGGTCGGTGGCCCCAGGAGCACCGAAGTGTGCCCTTCCGGCACTTACCCTTCGTCAAGAGCCAGCAGGCAGGAAGCTCTCAAGAGCATTGCATAAGAGCAGAACATTGAGAAGCCCGGGTGGGGCTAGAGAGGCCCATTCTGACCCCACTCAGCATCGCTTAAACAGTCCGGAGGGCGGGGACCCAGCAAGACCCCCTTATTTGATGATGAACAAAATCAGGCTGAGGGAGCTTGAAAACATTGTAAAGGAGAGGAATAGGAACTGTCATCAGCCATCACACAGGAGGTGGACAGGAGTGTCCCTGCTGAGAAGACCTGGGATCAAACACCTGGAGGACTCTCAAGATGAAGGCAAACACTGAGGTCAGCCTGCTCCCATGGAGTCCAGCCCCCAGGTCCCCCACTATAAGAGCCCCTGACTCAAGTAGGGTGCTAAACAGTAGGCAGCCATGGCCAAGTCACTTCTACTGCACTGGCTATTGCTGCTTCCTACACTCTGCTGCCCAGGAGCAGGTGAGTCCCCAGCCTCCCTCACAAAGGCCTCCCTACCACTCACTAAGTCAGCTTTGTGCCCAGAACAATCCCAGTCTGCCCATAATCCAGAATTTAAAGACAAGCTAGCTGAGGCACAGAGAGGCCCTGGGGCTCATCCAAGGTCACAGTTAGTGGCTATTGAAGCAGGAGGACTCAGAGTTGCCTAGTATAAGTAATGGACACCCCTTTGCCATGAAACTGGGTTGGAGGTGGGGTGAAGGCAGGGTGCTGTGTGTATGCTGGAATCTGATGAGGGTTGCTCTGATCCCAACTATAGCCATCGAGTCAGCCTCGTCCCTGGATTGTTCACAAGGTCCTAAATTCTGGTGCCAAAGCCTGGAGCAAGCAGTGCAGTGCAGAGCCCTGGGGCACTGCCTACAGGAAGTCTGGGGACATGCAGGAGCTGTGAGTAGCACCCGAGCAGGCACTAGAAATCTGGAAAGGAGGAACTGGGGTGGGTTCTGAATGGACCTTAGGGAAATGGAGCTCCCACAAGGTTGGGGTGTCAGGCAATGATGGTATGGTACGGTGTGACAGGAAATGGTGGGGAGCATGGGATGGAATGAAGCATGACGGAATGAGATGCATGGGGTGAACGTGTGGGTAAGATGGGGTGAGCATGCGGGTAAGACGAGGTGGATGCGTGGGTAAGATGGGGTGAGCATGCGGGTAAGACAGGATGGTTGTGGTAAGATGGCCGAGATGGGATAGAACAGGGTGGATCAAGTGGATGAGATAGACTGGGATGGAATTTGCACAGCTGGATGAGATGAGATGAGTAGATCCTTATACCTTAAGGTACCTGTCAGCCTGTGCCTGAGAAAGCCTCGATCCCTGGAGCTAGGAGCATGCTAACTCATTTGCCCCATTTGAGACCCTCTTTTCCAGAATGACCTGTGCCAAGAGTGTGAGGATATTGTCCACCTTCTCACAAAGATGACCAAGGAAGACGCTTTCCAGGTAATGGGAAACAGATCCTGAATGAAGTTCGGAAACGCAAGGGAGGCCTTGTGTCGGGGGACTGTGGTCGGGGCAGACCTCAGAAAGGCCAGGCTAACCTTCCCTTCTCTGCTCCCAGGACACGATCCGGAAGTTCTTGGAACTAGAATGTGATATCCTTCCCTTGAAGCTGCTTGTGCCCCGGTGTCGCCAAGTGCTTGATGTCTACCTGCCCCTGGTTATCAACTACTTCCAGAGCCAGATTGTGAGGACCCTGACCTACCTGTCACACAGTTCATGTGCCTAAGTGGCTATTTACCTATCTATATAAGTGACACCGACACACACACAAACATTCAAACAGATATATACACAGTACACACACACAGCCATACACAGGAACACCCACCCATATCCATACCAAATCACACATGTACCCCACCTCTCAATCCGTTACATGCACAGAACTGCAGATACACACACAAGACACACACACACACACACACACACACACACACACACTTCCCACTACAGCCAAGGAAACTCAATCTCTTCATCCAGACACCCAAATCAGAGCCTGCCTGCTCAGCATCTAGAGATTCATACATGCCCTCCCCCCTCACCCCACATACCCGCATTCTTATTTATTGTCACACAATATGCTTACATGCATTCACTCTTTCCCAGACACATGCTCCAAGCCCCTATACAGCCCCAGCTCTGTCTTTGTCCCTTCCATAGAGCTCTAAGATGCAGTACTTCACCCAGCCTGCTCCCCATAATTCCAGGCTCAAAGATTGTGACCCTTGTCCCTGAGCATGAACCTGGGCAGAGAGGGGTTCCCTCCTGACCCTGAAAGCCCTTACCTGTTCCATGCCCTAGAACCCAAAGCCATCTGCAATCATGTGGGCCTGTGCCCACTTGGGCAGGCTAAACCAGAACAGAATCCAGGAGCGCTGGATGCCATTCCAGACCCTCTGCTGAACAAGCTGGCCCTCCCTGTGCTGCCAGGCGCCCTCTTGGCAAGGCCCGGGCCTCACACACAGGTAAGCCAGCCCTCTGCAGCCCATTCCCCAACAGCTGCTTATAGGGAATCCAGAAGGCTAAAGTGGCCACTGAGATGCACGAGCACCCAGAGAGGCAAAGCTCAAACTAGGAGGCAGAGAAGGCAAGGTCAGACGGTCGGCCCAGGCAGTTCCTCCCAGTCTTAACCACATGTCATCACTTCCTTCCTCAGGACTTCACTGACCAACAGCTCCCCATCCCTCTGCCCTTCTGCTGGCTTTGCAGGACTCTGATCAAGCGGGTCCAAGCGTGATTCCCAAGGTAGGGACCACACAGAGCTCAGGAGGGCCCCTAATAGCTGACACCTTCCTCCACCTCAACACCCTACGGCTATGAGGAGTTAGATGAGGAGACACCATGCATTGCTCCTGCCCAAGGAACCTTGAGGCTCAGGTATGGGAGGTTAGGTCAGAGCCAGCCTTCTCTTGTAGCAGATCACCATCTGAAGGCTGAGAAGCACTGGTAGGGGAAAAGTGCATCAATCTCTCAAAAAAAAAAAATGTTCACAATAGTCAGCATCTCTTCTGTCCTCCAAACCCATGGCAGCCTCTCCCAGGCCTTGTCAGCTGAGGATTGTCCTCCCCACAAATAGTCATGCCCTGTCTACTCGTTGTCTCTTACTGGTCTCAGTCATGTTCAGATTGATACGGCTGGGTGTTTGTTTTGCATGTAGATGTTTATGTACATGCACACGTATGTGCAGGTGTGTGGAGGTCAGAGTGAAGGTTGAATGTCTTCCTTAGTTGCTCCCCACCTAATTATTTTTTAAAGACTTATTTTTATTTATGCATATGTCTGGTTTCTGAGTATATGGCTGCGCATATGTGCAGGTGCCCCTGGGTGCCAGAAGGGGGCATTGGATTCCCTAGAGCAGGAGTTACAGGTGGTTGTGAGCTGCCAGACACGACACTGCTGGGGTCCTGAATCCCATGTCAGCCATTAAGAGTCACAATAGGGCACACATTCAACCTTCCTGAAGCCTGTGTTATGGAAGGAATGTGCAGATTATAGAACATGCAGAACTGAGGGGTCGCACAGATAAAATTATAAATTACACATCAGCCAGGGAGAGGCTCTGAACAGGGTACCAATTAAATCAAGATCCAGGAGAAAACAAGTCCCCAGGGGCCAAGGACATCATCGATAAAAAGTGAGCCCAATCAGCTGTTGGGGGAGGGGCTATGTAAGGTGGGACCAGGGGAGGGGACAGCATTTATGGTGTAAATGAATCAATACATATTTTTTAAATGAGCTCAGAGGGCTAGGAAAATGGCTCCGTGAGGACAGTGTTTGCTGAACCTGAGTTCAGATACTCACACCCACATAAAAGTTGGGGTAGCAATGCACATTTGTAACCCTACACACCGGGGAGTCAGAAATGGGGATCCCTAGAGCTGGCTGGCCAGCCAGCCTGGCCTAAATGGTTGAACTCCAGGGTTAGTCTGGGACCTTGCCTCAAAAAAAACAACATGGTGGGGCTGGAGATACGGTCCAACAGTTAGAAGCATTTGCTGCTTCTCCAGAGGAGTGAGTTGCTTCCCAGCACCGTGTCTGGCAGCTCACAACCACCTGTAACTTCCTGCTCTAGGGAATCCAATGCCCTCTTCTGGCACCCAGGGGCACCTGCACATATGCGGCAGCCATATACTCAGAAACGCAGACATATGCCTAAGTAAGAATAAATCTTTAAAAATAATTAGGTGGGGAGCAACTAAGGAAGACACCAACCTTCACTCTAGCCTCCACACACCTGCACATACGTGTGCATGTACATAAACATCTACATGCAAAACAAACACCCAGCCTATCAATCTGAACATCACTGAGGATCAAAGGCATGAGCAAGACCATTAAGAGACAACATGTCGACAGATGGAGACGGCATCAGAAGAGCTGAACGGGAACAGGCAGCCAACGTGCTGTGTTGCCAGGGAAGCCAAGGGAGAAGGGTGTTGACTGATTAGAAAGCAGCTGAACCATCAGGCAGGGTGAGAGTTAGGCAGGGGATGTGGAAGTGTTCTGAAAAGGGGAGCGGGCACTGTGAGGCTTCCTAAGGTCAGAAGCCATTCTAGCATGTTCTCCAGTCAGCAGAGAGAGTATAAGGCCAGGGGAAGAGGCATGGGTGGAGGTAATCCAGGGGTGAAGACCATTTCACTAATGAGCAGCTTGGTCATTGACTACAATGGCTGCTGACTTGTGCCACCATGACAGGAGGGGAGCCATGTGTGGGTCAGTGATAACAGGTGGCTGTCTTAAGTGAAGTGCCCCAGTGGGAGCTATCACATTCCAGGGGTGTCCATGCCCTGAGCCCTCCTCCTGCCTCAATCTCCTGGCACTGGGGCCAGCTTGTCACATGGGACTGGATAAAGGAGTAAAGGAAAAAGCCACACCCTGGTGACCTCTGTTGTCCTTCAGCTTAGAGCTTGTTTGGAATTGGAGTGAGGTAGGAGACCTGCTGGCTTCTCCAGGGGTTCTAAAAGCCAAGGACACGTCAGCTTTGGGGACCAACGGAAGGAACTGTCTGTCTTCCTGATGGATGAGCATGGGAAAGAGTGACCCTAGGTCAGGAAATGGGTTTGAGTTCTAGCTTCAGGCCAGGCTGTTAGAAGGCTTGAAGCCTTCTTTCGAGTGACTCGTGCCTTTAGAGTCAGATCTGTTTCTGGTGTCAACTGCAGAGTCTCAGTGACTCTAGGTGCACCTGAGTCCCCTACTGTCCTGGATGCCCCGTGACCTGTGGAGAGAACTGCTCTCCTTCCTAGACGGGAGAAAGGGGATGTGTCTGGGGTGCCCACTCAGATGGGCACAATGACAACCTGCCAGAAGAAGGTCCCATGGTGTCCTTTCTCCACCTTCACCCCAGGGTGTGCTGGCCGTGGCTGTGTCCCAGGTGTGCCACGTGGTACCCCTGGTGGTGGGTGGCATCTGCCAGTGCTTGGCTGAACGCTATACAGTTCTTCTGTTAGACGCACTGCTGGGCCGTGTGGTGCCCCAGCTAGTCTGTGGCCTTGTCCTCCGATGCTCCACTGAGGACGCCATTGGCCCAGGTAAGCCTGCTGTCCCCTCCCCCATCACCTCACCTCACATGCCTACAGTGCACATGGGAAGGGGCACGGACAAGGTGGGGTTCAGGAACCAACACTATATTTTAACTATCTATTTATTTCTATGGATATGGATGCTTTTATTTATATAGCTGAGGCTGGCTTTGAACTCCCAATTCCCTTTCCTCAGCCTTTCAAATGTTAGAATTAAAGGTTAGCATGACTGTATCCAGTTTCTATCTCTTTCCTACAAGTGACTTCTCCCAGTTGAGTTAAAGAGTGAGCAGGGTGGGACAGGGCAGGATCCTGGGAGAAGGCTAAGCTTTTTTTCTGCTCCAGCATGTACATCTATATACCATGTTGTGGCTGGTTCCCACAGAGGTCATAAAGGATGCTGAATCCCCTAGAACTAGAATAACTGATAGTTATGAACCACCATGTGGGGCTCTGGGGATCGAACCCCAGTCCTCTGGAAGAGCAGCCAGTTCTCTTAACCATGGAACCATCTCTCCAGCCCCAGAACCAACACTTTTACAAGACAGTTCTGGGGGAAGGATTAAAACAAGAGTCTTACTTACTACATAGCACAGGTTGGCCTCAAGCTTGGTGCAATCCTCCTGCCCCGCTCTCAAATGCTGGCATGATGAGGTATGTGTCTCCATACCCAGCTTGCTGGACAATTTTAACTACTTTCTCTTTAGCCCTTCCTGCTGTGGAGCCTCTGATAGAAGAATGGCCACTACAAGACCTGAGTGCCATTTCTGCAAGTCTGTGATCAGCCAGGCCTGGAACACCAGTGAACAGGCTACGCCACAGGCAATGCAGCAGGCCTGCCTTCGCTTCTGGCTAGACAGGCAAAAGGTAGGTGGGCACATCGGTGGGCCTTATGCATGTGTGGGGCTGGGCCAGAAGAAACTCTGTAGCCAGAGACACACATGATGCTGGTTCCCAGTGAGGTAGACAGGATGTGGGTCAGACAATGATGGGATTGTCACAACTGTAACTGGCTAAGAGATATCACTTTGGACTGTGGGACATCAGCAGGCCTTTTTCATGGGCTAAGCACAAGAAAAGTCCTGTTAGTCCCAGCAGAAAAGGGTCATCCTGTCCTTTCTTGGTTTCACTCAATGGTGTGTTTGCCACACTGTTCCCCTGGTGTGCCACGTTACCCCCATGATGGGTAGCATTTGACAGTACCTAGCAGGAATCAGAAAATGAGGACAGCAAGGGCCAGCTGGAGCAGAAAAAGAACTTCACCTTTCCCACCATCCTGTTCTGTCCCACCCTGCTCACTCTGTAACTCAACTTGTAGACATCCTCCTGCAGGAGAGAGCTAGAAGCTGGTACGATAGTGCTAGCCTGTAATCCTAACATTCGAAAGGCTGAGGAAGAATTGGGAGTTCAAAGCCAGCCTCAGTTATATAAATAATGAGTTCAAGGTCAGCCTGGGCTACATGAGACCCTGTCTGGTGAAAGGAGACTGAGATAGGAAAGAGCATGAGGAAAGGAAGAGGATCGACTACTCCTGTAATCTGTCCTTCTGAACGAACACACACACACACATAACCTAATTTTAAAGGCAGGCTGTGCCGGGTGGTGGCACGACCTTTAATCCGCATTGGACAGGGCGGTCTCTGAGTTGGGCAGCTGGTCTAAGAGTAGTGCCAGCCGGGCTACACAGAGAAACCCTGTCTCGAAAAACCAAAAAAAAAAAAAACAAAAAAAAGGCAGTCTGTGGGCTGTGAATTAGTCCCCTCGGCGGCAGATGCAGATTAGGACAGCCGGGCTACACAGAAACCCGTCTCACAAAACCACAAAGAATCACAACCTATGTACTGAGATAGCAGTCTGTGAGCCTATGATAATTCCCTGCTACAGTGGGATTTCTTAGAAGTCTGTGTAACTTAACTGATCTTGAACTTCTGATCCTTCTGCTCCACTCTTTGTACTGGACCACAGGCATGTACCACTCTGCTGATTTCAGTAGCTCTGAATTTAAACTAAGGTTTCATGCATGCTAGGCAAACACAGGATGATGCTATACAGCAAGCCAGCTCCGGCTCCAATACCTTGGTTTCCCCAAAGAAACTGGTTTCAGCCAGTCAAACTTAGATAGAGACCTTTTTTAAAGACTTATTTTATTTGTATGTGTTTGAGTGCATGGATGTATGGGCATCATGTGTGTGCAGTGCCCAGGGAGGTCAGAAGAGGCCGTCAGATTCCCTGGAACTGGAGTTACGGATGGTTATGAGTTGTCACTCCTGTCCTCCAAAAGAGCAGCAAGTGCCTAACCACTGAGCCATCTCTCCAGCCATCAGTTGAGTCTTTAATGGTCAGCTAGGCACTGATGGAAAAACACAAACCCGCAGTCAGGAGTGGCAGAGTGAGGTAAAATGCTAGGTCTGCATGAAAAGTCCTCTCAGAGATGGGGCCTACATATTGTGTCTGTCTTCCTCAGTGTGAGCAGTTTGTGGAACAGCATATGCCCCACTGCTGGCCCTGGTGCCTAGGAGCAGATGCCACATCACCTGCCAGGTATGCTCACTGTTTCCAGAGTCCCCTCTGCTCCCACAGCCCCGCCTCCTTGGTCCATGATCCTCAGGAGCCCCATCTCTTGGATCCAGGATGCCTAGGGTTCAGAAGCCCAGAACTAAGTGTACCCATAGAACAGGCTTTAGTCTCAGAGAGGAAAGAACACATTCTGATAGAGTGGGAGGGGAGCAAGTCCATGATGGGATGGGCAGCTAGGGGGCTGTGGTATAATGCTCCTTATTGGATGTGGTGTGTTCAGTGACTAGTTTGTATTCAGTGGCGGGGCTATAGTATAAGATGGGGGTCCTACCTCTTCATCTTTAACTCCCAGAGGCCCATGGATTGGGGAGTGGCACAAGGGTCCTGAAGTTCACATCAAGAGTGCCCACTAGGCAGCAGGTGAAGTGGAGTTGTCTCTATACCCCTGAGAACTAGAAGTAGAAAGCTGAGGCCCCAAGTGCTGTCTCCAACAGGCCCTTGGAGTATGTGAGGCCCCGGCCAGCCCTCTGCAATGCTTCCAAACCCCACACCTCTGAGAACTTGGTCTCCAGGTGAGTCCAGCCCACTGGGGGAGAGGATGGGTCTTTGCTTGCTAAGGGTTGGGAACAGAAGGCTCCAGGCTCCTCAGGGTCTCCAGTGGTTCCACCAGGAAAAGGCACTCTTTTGGACCTATTGTCACATTGTCACTCCCTGCTCTCCTCACCCCATCCAGCCCTCCATAGCTTCTATCTAAGGCCTCTTCACATCTGAGCTGCCTGACCTTAAAGATATTCCATGTTCAGGCAATGGGCAACATTTCTTAGACCTCAGGGAAAGTCACACTTCACTGTCTTAGCTGTCTCTCCCTCAGATGCCAGCGGCACCATGGTCACCTGACCTCATCCTCCCCAGGCTCCCTGTTTTCTCAGCTAGAAGTAGCTCTACCTCCTGAGTCAGGAAATGACATGGGGGCGGGGAACAGTAGTCTCTCAAGTGACCTTGACAGTAATCTGGTCCAGGTCACAATGTACTTAAAGCCAGCACTCACTGGGTAGTCATTTATCCATTTGTTGACATTTGTGAAACTCAGTGAGTGCCTGTGACCGGTCTCTGCTGGTTTGCACAGCTAGCCCACCACTTCTAATGTGAGGAAGGACCGCAGCATTGTCAAGGCCACTGTGGGCTGAGGGCACTTCAACTCAGTAAGTCCCTCCCCATCAAGTCCATTGGGCAATCAAGGAGTCACTTTTTCTAGCTCCAGGGCTCCTGGCCTTGCCAGCTGAAGAAGGAATCGTGAGAGGCAGCCTGAGCTCTGGTCCCAACTCTGCCACCAACAGGCAATGGGTCCCCCAGACAAAATGCACAGCCCCCCATTTCCCACCCTACCCCCCACTGCATCATAGTCTAGCTGCAAGTAGCCCAATGAAGGGAATCTGGCACTTCTGAACTGTCACCATCACAGTGACACCCCCAGCTACTCTCTTGAAAAAGACCTTACCTCCTACCCTATGCTCTGATTTCCTTCCCACAGAAACCTGTACCAGAGGACCACAAGTCTCAGCCTGCACTCTCAGCCCTGTGTCAGCCTGTATGTCCCATCTCTAAACACCGCCCAACACTAACACCAGAGTGGTTTCTGGCTCCTCTGGTGATGATGCACAGCAGGCCCATGTCCTGAAGCCTTCAGACGGGGCTTCAGCACTTCACCCCCAACCAGAGCCAAGCCCAGCTCCCACAGCTCCTACAGCCCCTGGGGACTGAGAAAGAACTGCCGTTGCTCCAAGGAGACAGCAAGTAGAAGCTGGCTCTAGCCCCACAACCCCTTGCTAACACAACTATGAAATTCAAACGCTAGAAGAATAAAAAAATGGGAACATGGAGTATTATTCTAAGGGCTGTGGGTGAGGCTCTGTGGCAGGGAACTTTCCTAGCAGGCAGGAAACCTGGGTTGGATCCCCAGTACTAAAAAGAAAAAGAAAAACTGTTTAAAGGTAGTATGGTGGCTCTTGCCTACAATCTCAGATCTTGGGAGACCACAGCAAGAGGACTGTTAGTGTTTGAGGGTGGTGAGGAAACAGTGAAAGAGAAAAAGAAAGGAAGGGAGGGAGGGAGGAAGGAAAAGAGACAGATAAGACAGGAAAGGAAGGAAAAGACACAAAGTAAGAAAAAACAGAAAAGAAAGGAAGAAGAAAGAAAATGGAGGGGAGGGATGAGGGGAGAGAGGGAAAAAGGGACATATGAAATCTTCAGCTTGTACTATTTTTTTTTTTTTTTTTGGTTCCAAAAGGGTTTATTGTCATGGCGGATGGTGGATGGATCTGGATGTACCCCCCCCAAACTCAGGGCAGATCTGAGTTAAGTAGGGAGGGAGAAGTAGGAAGGGTCTGGGGAGGGGAGGAATGCTTAATTGGCTCCGCCCTCTGACCTTCATTAGTATGTAAATCCCTAGGGCCTGAGGCCTGTAGTTACACCCTCTACCTGTGCACTTTGGGAGGGGCTGTAATGGCCTTCGTGACTGAACAATGTAGGTCTATGGAGATTATGACTGCTTTTCAGGACTCTGAGTTCTGGGGGAGTGGCCGAACTCCTGCCGTTTCTCCCTTGGAGTCTCGGGGTTCTAGGCCCATGCCCAGCCAAGAACCAGGATACCCTTACGCAGTCCCACATCTCCTCCCCTTTACTTTTTTAAAAAAGGGGGGTCACTGTGTCATCTGTGGTAGAAATTTTGCATGAAGTTAAAAGAAAGCACTATTTAGGCCAGAGGGGTTTAGCACAATTAAGTCACAGGGTAAGGGGAGTTGAGGGTGGGGGTTGGGAAGGAAAAGGATCACTGAATCAACTGAATACAGGTGATAACAATTTGAGGGTAATAACATCTGACTAATTTAGATAGACATTAAGTTTTCCTCACTAACATGTAACTTTAGCTATTTGACTTTGGCAAAAGAGTTCATCTGTAGCTGGAAGATCTGGATCTGTCTTCTGTAGGATTTAGCTTTGGAGTCTTCAGTTAAGCAGTGTAGCTGGAAGAAGACAGCTTGGCCTCCTAGGCAGGTTCCAGGAGGTGGCTTTGTGTCTGGATTTCAGCGTGTCTCTGGAATCTGCAGTCTGACGAGATAGCTGAGGAGAAGGCAGCTTAGCATCTCAGGCAGGTTCCAGAAGATGGCGTTTCCACTGGACTTGTGGGAGCACCTATAGGATAATCAAAACAGGAAAGCAGCACCCCGGCATGGGGATTTCTGCAAAGGCTGAATATTAAGCATTAAGTCACTTGGGAACAAGCACATCATGGTCTGTCGTTAAGATCCTGGAAAGGCAAAGGTGTTTGAGGAAATTTGTCTTAGAGGGCACTTGTGAGTAAGAAAAAGCGAAAAAATTTTGGGTTGAAAAGCACAAACACTGTTGTTTTAGGTCTTCCTGTTGGGAAGAAAAGGCATTAATGGCAGGTTTAGAAGCAGTAGGGGAGGGGCCTGCACTGCCATGTGGCGGCTGGGTGCTCTAGCAGAGAGGCCAGGGTATTCCCCATTTGTTTTTCTTAGAAGTAAAAGGCCAACCTTGAAGAAAAACTTAGAGGCTTAATAGGAGAGTCAGAAAGAGTGAGGTTCTGTGTGAGAGACTGAGTTATGGGAGAGAGACACGTGGAGCTGGCAGCTCCTGGGAGAAGCTGGGAGTTGGCGCGCAGTTTCTCCAGGCTCAGCCTGGAGTTTTAGCCGAAAGAAAGAAACTGAGAGGAACACAGGGGCAAAGGGACTTCAGGCAAACCAGCTGGGCTGTAGCTGGCCGCAAATGACCTAGGAGGTGAAGGGGGAAGGGAGCAACCAGGGTGCCGGCCCTGTTGCTTCAGGCAGCCAGAACTGGCCGCAAATGACTGAGGAGTAGGGGAAGTCTATGCTAGGCTAGCAGGCAGCCTGTGAAAGACTGACCCCCTGAGGGAAAATCACTGGGGACTAGAGTTTAGAGCCAGTGTTCATGAGAAGCTAGCAGGCAGAGCATGAAAGGCTGACCCTGAGGGAGGGGCAGAGAGCAGAGATTAGAGTGTCGCCGCCATCTTGTTGAGTTGGATAACACGTGGAGGGAAGGGAGGGAGAGAGAGAGAGAGAGAGAGGAGGGGAGACAGTGAGAGACTGCCTAGTCTTGTGAACTAGGCTGGAGTTACTCAAGGTTCTGTGGAGAGGTTCTTGGCAGGCACCAGCGGGGGGTACTCTTGGAGCTGGCTTTGCCCACATCCTCTACCACCTGTAGGGAATGATGTAGGCCCAAGAATGGGCACTCGCAGGCATGAGTCTCTGTTGCGTTGTGGGTCCGTGTGTCTGCCAGTAGGCTGGGATGGCAGTTCAGCATGGCAGTAGTGCACAGGATCCTGGCTGAGTCCATTTCATGCAATACCAGGGAAAAGGGGGCCGCAGAAGGTTTGGCTGTGTTTGTCTCACACCGCACCAAGTAGACACGGTCAGGCTCGTACTTAGACGGGGAACAAACTCAGTCTGGTTTCACGGGGGTGCAGAGCTCTTGGATTGGGGGTCCATTTGTCCGGATTCAGCTAGGGACCGACTGGTCTCAAGCCCTGGGCTCTCAAACCACTGAGAGGCCTCGGAAGGACTGAGACTGGGGGCATGTGGGCACACGACCGGCCTACCCACAGCCGAGAGAAAAGAGGAGGAATTGGGGATCCCTTTGCCCGCAGGCAGCTAGGGATCGACTGGTCTCAAGCCCTGGGCTCTGAGGCCACAGAAGGACTGAGACTTGGGGGCATGTGGGCGCATGACCAGCCAACCCACAGCCGAGAGAAAAGAGGGGGAATTGGGGATCCCTTTGCCCGCAGGCAGCTAGGGATCGACTGGTCTCAAGCCCTGGGCTCTGAGGCCGCGGAAGGACTGAGACTTGGGGGCATGTGGGCGCATGACCAGCCAACCCACAGCCAAGAGAAACAAGAAAGGGAGGGAAGAAAGAGGCCCTGGCAGCACCCCGAGGAAGAGATTTGGTTATAGTACTTGCTTAGCCGACTTGGCGGCCTGGTTAGCTTGCTTGAAGATGTGGGTCCTGGTGGTTGTCTGAGAGACGGCTGTTCGGCTAGCTTGTCTGTAGTTGCGTGGCTGTTCGGGGCTCCACGTTGGTCGCGCCATTATGTGGGAAAACGGGGCGCAGTGGTGGAGTCCCGGGCCCACGCGGTAGGAGCCCGGGACCTTCGTGGTGGAGGCTGCCTGGAGGTTTCCAGGCAGCCTGTGTCTCCTACCGGAGGAAGGTCCCTGGTTCCAGTGGCTGGAGGCTTCGGCAGCGGCAGGCCTGGCAGGCCCCAATGATACGAGGAAGTCCTTGGTTCCAAAAGGGTTTATTGGCATGGCGGATGGTGGATGGATCTGGATGTATCCCCCCAGCTTGTACTCTTTTCAAAGAGAATTTTAAAATCAGGAAGGGCTGGTGAGAGACTTCAGTGAGTAAAAGGGCTTGCCATCAAGGCTGACAACTTGAGTTTGGTCCCCAAGACCCACATTGTAGAAGGAGAGAACCAACTTCTAGTTGTCCTTGGACCTCCACATTTGCCTCTGACATATAAACACACACGCAGACACACAGACACAGACACACACAGACACACATACACACACACACACACACACACACACACACACACAAAATTTAATTTAAAAATCAGGAAACTGGGCCAAGGACATGGCTCAGCAGGTAAAGATATTTCCTGCACAAGCCTGATAATCTGAATTTGATCCCTGGAACCTAAGGTTGTGGGAGAGTTGACTCCCAAGTTATCCTCTGACCTCCACACTTATGCCATGGCACGTGACCCCCTCCCGTTATATACTTACACATAATGATGATAATCAATTTCTCTTAAGTCAGGAAATCCCTGAGCTGGGCGAAGCTGACCACCACATGCTCTCGTCATTATGGTTCCATATTGGAGGTGTTCTGCTGCTAAGATAAAACAGTTTCTAGAGCTGAGAGGATAGATAGTTCAGTGGTAGAGTACTAGTCTAGCATGCCCTAGACCCTGGGTTTTATCCCAGCACTGAAAACAAGTGGGCACAGAAAGAGGGGACAGATGCTCTTGTCTTTATGTAAGCTTACAATCCTAAGGGTGAGTCCATGGCTACCACGATTATCTCAGATCATCTAGGATTGTGCATTCCAAGGACCGGTCCCCATGGAATACAATGCCTGAGTCACAGCTAAGAAAGTCCTGGTCCTTTGTGCAGAATAGGAAAACACTCTTTTAAGGGGTGGCAAGAGTCACAGTCTCAACCTGATGTCAGCAGGGCCAGGCCACTATTCTCTCTGCCTTACAGAACAGAAGTCCACATCTACTCCCTAATCTTGGCTTCCAGCAAGGTCTCCCTCCTGCCTACTTTCTCCCCACAAGCTTACTTAAGCTGAAGGTACCAAAATATCAAAATAAGCAAACGTGGGGCTAGAGAGATGGCTCAGCAGCTTGGAGCACTTTTGTCTTGCAGAGGACCCGAGTTTGACTCCAAATACCCGCATGACAGCTCCTCACCATGGTTTCGGAGGATCTGATGCCCTTTTCTGACCTCCGTGGGCACTAGGAAGCACCTGATGCTTGCAGGCAAAATATTCATATATATAAATCTTTTTAAAAGGCAAATACATCCATCTTCAGTATTAAATAAAGATCTAAATGCCACACGTCCCTTTACATGCATAGCTAAAAAACTTTTGTCATATTTCTAATTGCAAAAAACTACATTTGTTATAGAAAATCTAGAAACTACAAACAAATAGACCCACTACATACAATCTCATTAGTCCAAAGAGGGTACCATAACTTCTTGGGTATTCTGACAGTAAGCGCAGTGCTTTCTCTGCCCTTCCAGACCCTTTGTCTAGCTCCATCCCCACTACCTAAGCACCAGTACCAACTTTCTGCTCACCCTACTGAGACAGCAGTGGATGAGATGCAAATCCTTGGCCTGTAGACTTGAACTTTACAACAGTAGATTATTGTCTTCAAAGTCTCTGTTTTCATGACACTCAGGTAACGGAGGGAAAGAGGGTTAATGAGCCAAAGCTTGAAGGCAGGGAGAGAGTGATATTGTGTCCCAGACAAACATGCGAACGAAAGTCTGAGAAATTTGAGCGATTTTTGCTTTTACTCCTGGCTGGTAAATGCATCAACTCCCTTTCCGCTGTCACCATCCTTCACAGGCATAGGAGCATCTTAGGCTTCTGACTGCACTGAAGACCAGCAGCTCTTCGTAAGTCCTCCAGGCCTTCAGTGGCAGACTGGGACTACTGAGGTATCTACCTCTGTGGACGACTCAGCCACAGGGTTCAGGCTCTCTAGATGCAGACAGCATTGTTGGACTGCCTAAACTGTAATTATTATATAAGACAATCTAATGAACACATATATGTATGTATGTATGTATGTGTATGTATATGTATGGGTCCATAGATAGATGATATATATGATAGTTCTGTTTCTCTAGAGAACCCTAATATAATTCCCTAGGAAAAGAAGTTCCAGGAGGGATCAGTGCTCAACAGGAAAGGACTCAGTCTTCAAAACCAGAAAATCCTGCCACCCTCACAGCGTTAGGGAAGGGGAAACTAAGGAGGCTTAGGCAGGGGGATTACAGGTTCAAAGCCTTGTGTGAGCTGTTTAACAAGTCCACGGCAAGCCTGGGATAATTTTTTTAAGACCCTATCTCAAAAATAAAAAGGCAGCAAGACTGTAGTTGAGGCAGAGCCCTTGCACTGCATGTATGACGGCCTAGGTTCAATCTCCAAAATTGCTGAAATCATAAAATAAACATTAAGGGAGCTGTGGGGCCTGCAGGATGGCTCAGCGAGCATGCTGGCTGGCTTTTGATCAACTTGACACAGCTAGAGTGCTCTGGGAAGAGTGAGTCTCAACTGAAGAACTGCCCCCACCAGACTAGCCTATAATCGAGTTTTGAAAGGCATTTTCTTGATTAATGACCGATGAAGGAGCTGCCTCACAGTGGGCAGTGTGACACTTCGGCAAGGGGCCTTGGGTTGTATGAGAAAGCATGACGAGCAAGCCGTGGGAGCAAGCCATGTAAAGAGCATTCCTCCATGGCCTCTTGCTTTAGTTTCTGCCTTGGCTTCCCTCAATGAACTGTGACCAAGATGTACAAGCCAAATAACATAACCCCTTCCCTTCCAAGCTGTTTTTGGTCACCATCTTTATTATAGAAGTACAAAGCAAACTAGGTCAATAGGGAGAGGCACCTGCTGCCATGGCTGATGACCTCACCTTAATCCCTGGGAGCCACTGGTGGAGGGAGAGAACTCACTCCCACACATTGCCCTCTGACCTCCACATGCATCTGCTATGCCTTTAACCCCTTGGAATCACATAGGAAGAGGAAGAGCTATTGAGGGGTGGGGGTACCACAGAAAGAGCCCACAGTGTGTTGCAAAAGAGCAGCCACAACCCACGCCCATCAAGGTGGTCAGAACTCATTGTGGCCAACATGGTGAGCTATGAGAGCCCAGGGTTGGGGACACAACAGTTACAGATTTCACAGATGTTGAGATGAAGAGATTTGGAGCAATGTCAACACAGAAAAGCAGCCAATAGTCCATACTTCTGTGAAGGGCACACACACACACATACACAAAATTCTGCTTAGAATAAGACAAAGTTTGTAAGCCACTCACAGAGGGAAAGAGGAGTCAATGGTCACCACAAAAGGCTAAATAGAAGAGACTGAGCCAAGTGTGGTTGTGCACACCTTTAGTCCCAGTACTCCAGACATAGGCAGATCTCCATGAGTTCAAGGCCAACCTAGTCTACAGAGTGAGTTTCAGGTCAGCCAGGGCTATGTAGAAAGACCATGAGTTACTTCCAGATGAAAACAGTATTATTTGGAGCCAAAACTCATTCACTGAGAAACACAACTTCATCTATGGTCTATGATGAATGACTAAATTTTAAACTGTCAACACAAGCCATTTTAAAAATGGTTTTGATTATTTTGTATGGGCATTTTTTTTTTCTGTATGTATGTGCACCATGTGTCTGTTGCCCACAAAGACCAGAAGAGGTCATCAGACCCTTTGGTCTGGAATTATAGATGGCTGTGAGCTACCAAGTGGGTGATGGGATTTGAACCTAGGTCCTCTGGAAGAACAGTCATTAACTGCTTAGCTATTAAGCAGCTTTAAACCACTGAGTCATCTCTCCAGGCCCAACACAGGCATTTTACTATATACTTTTCAAAACCATTTATGTGCACATATATAAAAATACACAGCAGATTTACTGGGTAGGAGGATGAATGTGGATCTTACTCAAGTTGCTCTGTAATCTGTATTGGTCCTTTCTACTTTTCCAGGACTGGGTATGTACCTCAGTGGCAGGCAGAACATTTGCCTAAACACAAGGCCCTGGGTTCAAGTCTCCAGCACCAAAATCCCCAAACAATCCAGTAACCCAGCATTTTTGTTTAGTTTTTGAAACTGGGTGTGACAGTGTACACAGAATACCTTTAACTCACAGTCCCCTTGCCTCTGCCTCCCAAGTGCTAGGATTGGAGCCATGTGCCATCACATCCATCTTTGTGTATGTACTCCAATGTGTTTACTATGTATGTGCATGCTTGTGTACACTTGTGTGGGTAGTGTGCATGTTTATGGGTGCTTATTCATATGGAAGCCAGAGAAGAACTCGGCTGCCATTCCTCATGCACTGCTCACATTGCCTTTCAGATAGCAGCCCTCACTAGCCCAGCAAGCCCCAGGGAGTGGCCTGTCTTCCTGTGGCTTTATTACAAGCAGGCAGGCCATGCTGGCTTTTCTCTTTCTTTTTTGTTCATGAGTTTGGGAGACTGAATGCTGTAAGGTGGACACTTTACCAGCTGAGCTATCTCACCAGCTCCCAGCTTTTATCTTTAATCTCCTTTCCCAGTGCTTAGGGCAGAGCACATGGTCTGGTGCTGACAGGCAAGTGTTCTCCACTGAGTTCCATTCCAGCCCCAGTCTTCCCAAGTCAATACCTACAGGTGTTTTCCATCACTGCAAACATGGTATTTCAAAATGTTCTCAATTACTTTTATTTAGTGTGGGAGGGGGCCTGAGTGTGCCACGGTGCACACGAGGAGGTAAGAGAATCTGCACAAGTTGGTCCTTTTTCTACCATGTGGAACCAGAGATTGAACTCGGGTCATCAGAGTTGGTGGCATGTGCCTTCTTTACCTGCTGAGCTGTCCCTGGCCAACTGAACCTGCTGAAGGGGAAAGGTGGTCTGTAACCCCTGCACTCTTACAGTTAAGAGACAGAAGGATGCTAAGCTAGAGGCCAGACAGGGCTACATACCAGTACCCTGTCTCTAAAATTAAAGAGAAAATGGGGGGAAAAAAGAAACAAACAAACCAATTTCAAGAGAGCTGTTGTAATCAGCTGCCTGCTTCCCGCTGGCGTGCCAGCTTGCCCAAGGCCTCAAACCCTCCAGGTTACTGCTCAGTGACTGAGCTTGACAGAAGTCATTTCTACCCAATTCCTCTGCCAGTCAGCCCCTGCCTTAGCTCCCCATTGGCCTGTCCGAGACCTGCTCAAGCTGCAATGCTGCAAGCAGCGCTTTCTAGTTCTTCCACTTCTCTGCCTTCTCGGGGGTAGGGGAGGGGCACCACAGTCCCAAATCACCCACTGTCAGCCTTTTGGGAAGGCACAATAACCAATCATTTTTAGCCAGCTATTTTGTCACTTAGAGACAAATAGCCCCAAATGACATACCACCCACAAGCTGACAGGAGGACAAGATGGTGCCCACAAGCTGACAGACTACAGACGCGAGTATATATGATTAAGAAGGAAAACGAAACTCTTAACAAGCCTAAATGAGATATATGAAACAACAGCCTGGTTTAAAAACAGGAGGATATTTAATCCACCCCAAAAGTCCCACGAGGAGATGAAGGGAACTACAGGAAAACCACTACCTATGACAGAAGAGCGCTGCTGACTTCATGTTTACTCCTAGAGTCTCAAGACCTGATGTTCCCATGGAACTATCTGTTCTTTGATACTTGCAGCAATTCAAATAAGGCATCCATCTGTAAGAGTTCCGCCTGCTGATGCTGAAAGGGAAGGAGTGTCAACCACAATGTGCTGCAGAGAACAGCCAGAGACAGACAATGCAGGACACCAGGGCAGACAGGCTCCTTCCTGGAGATGCAGCCAGAATCCATAAAAACTGGGCTGGGGCAGGAATCTTGCAGTCAGTCCATGTTCAGCTACAGCTTCAGTATTTTTATCTACCATCTTCATCTTCGGCCATAGCCCTTGGGAGCAAACCCCAGACAAGGCATTCAAGCCCCTGCTGGTTGGTTTCATCATTATCCCGCCTCTTCCAAATCTGTCAGAAATGGAAAGTGATGATCTCTTCAGTCAGTTAGCCATGAAGTAACTATTCTGTGCAGACAATAGACAGCATGACACCAATACACACGCCACAGTCTCAAAAACAATCTGTACCTTCCACAACAGTCCCTCTTCTCATTCCATTTTCATTTCCCACCCACCCTCAACTTTTTCTTCCCCCCTTCCTCAGATTTATTTGTTGTTCAGTGTGTCTGAGTGTCTCACCTGCATGAATGTATGTGTCTACTATGTGCATGCACACTGCACAAAGGTCAGAAGACAGCTTTGGATCTCCTAGAACTAGAATACAGATCTCTGCTAAACTCACAAAGCCACAAACACACTTCTTTGCTCACTTGTTGACTAACAAGCTTCTATACTTTTACTTTCTGAAAGTCTGACTTCTGGAGCCACATAATCTGATCCCCTTACACTCAAAGCACTGGGGCCTGCAAACAAGATTACAGCAGTTCCACTTCCTGCATTGGCCCACACCCACCTGAATATACGCCTCAGACAGCGTGATCATCTGGGGCAGAATGTCTGTCACCTGGAGGTCTTGTAATTCATACCACTTGCCGGTACCCTGCACGAAGCATAAAGAGCTGGGTTAACCTCTCCAAAACCAGAGGTGTAAAAATGATCACAGCCAAGAGTCAGAAACATCAGAATGGCCACTAAATATCAACAGGAGTCATGAGGATGGTTCATAACCTTGGCTAGACCTGATTCAATGAGCAGTTCAGGCAACCTCAATTCCTGTGGAGGAGTCTTTGAAGTACAATGAAGTCCCAAACATTTTGCTTTCTTTTCTGTCCTTTCTCTCTGTATGAAAGGGTGTCCTCACATAACTCAATCTAGCATCAGATTTTCTCTTTAGCCAAGGAGGGCCTTAAACTTCTGATTCTCCTGCTTCTACCTCAGGAATGCAAGCATTGTAAGTGTGTTACCATACCCAGTTTACGTGGTGTCTGGAATCAAGCCTAAGGTTTTGTGCATACTGGATACCCTATCATTTGAGCTAAATCCCCAGACCCATTTCTACCCTTCTGAAAAGGAATTCAGCTGGCCATTCAAGAGGAAAAAGAGAAAGCCCTTTAATCTGTAATGTCTTTTTTCTTGTCAAAAAAAAAAAGGTAAACCAGACAAACTCCTAAAAAAGTACATGAAGCTAGCTGCTAAGAACCTAAAAGTAGACATTCTCCTCACCCCCCATACCCTCATCCCAGAGAAAGCAACAACAAAGAATGAAGTGAAGGCATCTTGGTGGACACTGACCATCAACTACACTGTTTCCCCTGGTCTGCAAACCAGTTATGCCAACACAGGCATACTACCTCACAGCATGCTGCACGAGCAAGCCTGGGAAAGGTTCCTGCATCAGTGCCGACACCTGCCAGACAGCTAATAAATGAAAACGCTGGGATGATAGGTTACAACTTGTTGCATATATTACAGATACTCTGAAGTTCAAAATACAGGGACAACAGAAAAAGAGCAGGCCCACATAAGCAAGTCCCTTTCTGGTTCTAAGATTAGTTAAGAACATAGGCTTTGAGGCCAAGTATCTAACCACAAATCCCAATGTTACTGGCTTCAGGTAAGTCAGTATGTGACTAAGCCTAGGTTTCCTCATGTGTGAGAGCTACACTTTAAGGACAGTAAACATCAGTCCTAGAGACATTAACCAAGTTACAACGAACCATACTAATCCTGTTTGTAAACACATCCTGTGTACATTCTTGTTTTCAGCTTAGATACACTCTTAAAATGTTGTAGCTCAGCTAGGCATGCAGTAATGCCTGTGAGCCTAGTACCTACAAGGCTGAGGGCGGAGCTGTCTGAGGTTCTCAGCCAGCCTGGGCTACAACCCGAGACCTTGTCTCAAAAACAATGACAGACAAAAGCAAGAGTCTCTAAACCAAAGCTTCTCAATGTTAATTTCAAACACATCAAAGGGTCTTGTGAAATAATGAAGTGTCCCAAGGGGTGGGACTGTGCCATTCTAAGGAGCCCTGAGATGGTACCACTGTTGCTGGGCTGAGAAGCCCATTCTGTCTGGTGGGGCTCTGACTCTGAATAGAGGTTCTCAATCCTGACTGGGTATCAGAATCTCCAGAACTTCAAACACCTAACACTTTATTATACATCCACATAATGTAAAGCAGTTTCCTAATTAACTAGGATCACTGTTTGGATTTAAGTAAGGCTGTAACAGCACTGTAGCATCTGTAGCTGCGTCCCTGGTCTCTACTGCAGTTGAAAACCAATGTCTACTGTAAGTGTGCCGGGGCGGGACCAGCAACCAGGACTTCCGAAAGCTTCAATGAGTATCTAACAGTAAGGCATTGCCTCTAGTTCACACAGAGCTCTGAAGCCAGGCTCCAAAAAAGGCAAGCAAACTCAAGGTCACCACAGGAACACCAATTTTGCAGCTCTGTGCATGCCAGGCAGTGGCCACTCACATGATGAAGCACATGGATCCTGTAGGAGCCCTCAGAAGGCTTGCCATCATGCACAATGTTGGCGATGAGATCATAGGTGGTGTTCTTGTGGACTGCTTGGACTTCTTCAGATAAGTATTCTCTCAGATCCACATTTCTGGAGATAAAAAGTAAGTAAGTAAATCAGATCATGGCTGTGAAGTTAGAGAAATGTCCCATACAAATGAACAAATGAACCACAGAGCTATTGACTGTTGCTTTAGGGTCCTAGCTCTGGGAAGGTTTGCAGTACCAAAAAAGTTCCAATGAGTTGAATTACATTTTTCAACAGTGACAACTTGTATCAGGAAAACACCCCTTAGAAACATGTCTAGGAGCCAAAAGTGCAGGATCTCTGCTCACCTGGATCTGAATGGAAATCCTGGCTGTCACATGACAGCTGTGAATTTAAGCAGGTTACACAAGGACTGTGATTCCACTGTCTGCCCTGAGAGTAATGAACTGAGACATCGGGGACTGGACCACGGGCCTACCTGGGAGTCCAGCTTGCAGCTCCAGGATTCAGGCAGCACCCGTCCTTTGCCCCTAGGCACCCTACAGGACCACACGCTATGCCATCACTGTAACTACCTACTCTGAGAACTAGGCAAAGCATCAGCTTTTTTATTTTCAAGGACCTTACTTCTTTCATTTTTTTTCAGTGATGTCAGAGGCAAACTCATTACAAGTAACAGAGCTCACATAGGTAGCAGAGGTATGAAATGGGAGTTTATTCAAGGCGTCTAGACTAGAAAACCAGCACTGAAGAAAAAACGGGTCCAGAGAGCTAGCTGCCCTCTGTTCCTTTGTATACATTCCTGTGTGCACATGCAGATGGACATGAATGCCCGCAGAGATGAGATTAACACCCAGTGTCTTCCTCAGTTTCTCTCGTCCTTATTTTTTATGCAGAGTCCCTTAACACCACCTTTTGCTTTTCAAGGGCACAAGACACACATGTGGTATACAAACACATGCTGACAAAAATGAACTCATATACATAAAGTGATATATACTCTCTGGATCCATTTTTTTCTTTAGTGCTGGTTTCCGAGTCTAGACGCCTCGAATAAACTCCATTCCATGCCTGTTACCTGTATGAGCTGTGTCACTTGTAATGATGTAAAATAAACTTCAGCTAGACATCTAATTCCCCAAGAGGAAGAGCCAGGAGGATCTTCTCCATGAGTCCAAAGTCAACCTGGCCTACATATCAAGATCCAGAAAAACTATGTAGAGACTCTGTCTCAATAAAGGTTTTTTTTTTTAAAAATTTAAAAACAATTAGGGAAATGAATCAATTGATAAATTGTTTACCACGCAAGCCTGGTGACCTGAGTTCGATCCACACAGTGGAAGAAGAAAAATGAATCCTATAAGTTATCCTCAGTTTCCCACGTATGTGCCAAGGCTCACAAACATCCATGCAGGTGTGAGTGCATACCCATAAATAAAATAAATAAAATGTAGTAATTCCTTCAATAAAGAAGTCCTTGAGTCCTATTCTAAGAATAGACCTCCTGTTTTCTAACTTCTCCGGAGCAAGCTTTCAAAAGGGCAAGCTACTCAAGTCACAACTCCCAGATGCACAAATGCACAAACAGGTAAGAAGATAAACACACTCCAGGCCCACAAAAGCTAGCAGGGTAAGAAGTTCCAGCAGCTACTGAACAGAAGCACCATCCGCAGAGGCCCCCTTGAAGCTGAAGCACTGTTCCCTCTCAGGAGCACTGGTGATGGTGGAAACTCACAAGAGACTAGCTCTGACATACATCCTGACTGATGGAATTTGAAAGACAGTGCCTCTGGAGTCCCACTAAAGAGAACAGACAGGTGGCTTCTGTGTTCCTTTCTTTGTCCTACCTGTCATGCAAACAGGATGGTGGCAAAGAACAGGAAGAAAGGTGTGGGGAAAGGAGGAGCTGAAGAGGTGGCTCAGAGGTTAAGAGCACTGGCTGCTCTTGCAGAGGACCCAGGTTCACTTCTCTACACCTACATGGTTCACAACCCTCTGCAATTCCAGTTCTAGAAGATCTAACGCCCTCTTCTGACCTCCACGGGCTGTACATGCACACAGTAAACAGACATTCATACACAGGCTGGAGAGATGGTTCAGCCGTTAAGGCACTGACTGTTCCTCCAGGTCCTGAGTTCAATTCCCAGCAACACATGGTGGCTCACAACCATCTGTAATGGGATCTGATGGCCTCTTCTGGTGTGTCTGAAGACAGCTACAGTGTACTCATATAAATAAATAAATAAATAATTCTTTAGAAAAAAAAAAAAAAGACATTCATACACATAAATTTAAAAAATTGTAGCCGGGCGGTGGTAGCACACGCCTTTAATCCCAGCACTTGGGAGGCAGAGGCAGGTGGATTTCTGAGTTCGAGGCCAGCCTGGTCTACAGAGTGAGTTCCAGGACAGCCCGGCTACACAGAGAAACCCTGTCTCGAAAAACCAAAAAAAAAAAAATTGTATAATTTTCTTTTAAAAAAGAAAATTCTCTTGTATTCCTCACTAAGGAAGTCTACATGGCAGCTGCCACACACTCATAATCCAAGGTTGAGGGGGCTGAGCCAGGGATTCACAAGTTCAGCAAAGACCAGGCCTGAGTTTTATAGCAAAATCCTGTCTCCAATTTTTAGGAAAAAAAAAAAAAAAAAAAAAAAAAAAAAATAAGATTCAGATAATCTCAGCAATACAGGTTTGGGGGAGTGAGAGGAAATGGGAGGAAAAGAAACCAAGAGGGAAGCATGTGTCCACTCCTTCCCCAAACTGCTTTGTTATATAGACAACAATGTACAACATCCCTGTCACTAGAAAGCTGACTGTATCTTAGACATTTCCGAGCTGAGCATCATACGCCCACAAAGCCTTCTCTCTGCCCATCTACCTTGGACACTGCCCTTCGTCCAACCTCAACACCCACATGCTGACACACACTCATTGTCAGACTGCCATGAGGTTTCTCCACATGCTCAACTTCTTCAGATCATGCAAACACTGTCTCTTGGAGCTGGAGAGATGGCTCAGCAGTTAGAGTAACAAGCTGCTCTTCCAGAAGAATATGACTGATTCCTGGAACCCACAAAGGGATCATAAGTGTCTACAATTACAGTTGCAGGGAATTTAATGCCCTCGTCTGGTCTCTGTGGGTACCAGGCATGCATCTGATACAGACATAAATGCATGCAAAATATCTATACACATAAAATTTTTAAAATTTAATTAAAAAAATTAAAAACATTGGCTCTTCAGAACTGAAAACCAATGGTCTATCCTAGTGAGGTCTTTCTGAATTAGAAGGCAGCCAATAAAACCATCTGGTATCCTTCTGGTTCCTTCAAAATAGTCCTGAGAACTCCACTGCAGGGTAAATTAAAAAGTCCCATAATGGGCTGGAGAGATGGCTCAGTGGTAAGAGCACTGACTGCTCTTCCATAGGTACTGAGTTCAATTCCCAGCAACCACATGATGGCTCACAACCATCTGCAATTCAGTCTGATGCCCTCTTCTGGTGTGCCTGAAGAGAGCAATGGTGTACTCATATACAGAAAATAAATAAATCATTAAAAAAAAAAGTCCCATATTAAAATTTGCAATTTATGACAGTGTGCTGTCACATGCTTGTAATTACAGAACTTGGGAGGCAAGAGGTGGGAGAATCAAAGGTCCAAGGTCATCTTAGATTATAGTGACTTCAAAGTCACTGTGGGCTACGTGAGACTAAATCTCAAATAAGCAAACACACAAATAAGTAAATAAATGGCTGGATCTAGGGAAGCATCCACAGTTAGGGACACCGAAACATGTACGTCCTTCTAGCAAGCCCTCATGTCTATGATGTAGGAAGCTGTTTCTTGCAATCCCCAACCAAGTTAGTCCAAAAGAAACAACGTGGAAGGACGTCCAAAACCCTGACCACGTGAGGCAGCTGCAGATTGGGAGGCTGAGGCAGGAGCTTCAGGAGTTCAAGATTATTTGTCAAGTTTAAGGACAGCCTGGGATACCTAAGACCCTGTCTCAAAAAGAAAAAGGTAGGGGGACCCCCACCACAGTGAGCAGGGCGATACACACGTGATAGGGAAGTTGACAATTGTTGGATTCTTCTCCACGAAGAAGTTGTTCTTAGTAAATCTCTTGATACAAAAGATTAGATACGGAGGCAGCTTGGTGAGCTGGAAGCGCTTCAGGAAGTTCTCCTTGTAAGTCTTGTATTCCTGCAAAGACAATCTGATGTCATCAGAGCCAGCACTCAGGAGGTACTTACTAGAACAGGCACCAGCACTCAGGAGACACTGGAATGGGGGCTTGACCTATAACTCTGCATCACACCTAGACTTCAAAAGACATCCAGTCTCAGAAATCACAAAAGAGGCTAAGATTAGCAGTGTGGCAAACACTAAGTAAGATACCTCAACAATAGGCTGTGTCAGCCAGTATATGATCACACTACTGAAACTAGTATCACAGCTGTGTGGGCTCAGCCAAACACAAAAAGTCTGTCAAAAGCTGAATTTTCACCATACAGATATTACTTTACTCAAAATGGAGAAAAATGTCTTGACTTAGCAGCAGTGAAGCACCCTCAGTTTCCAAAGGTGGCCGTCAACTTCTCACAGCCTCCTATGTCACAGACCTGGCTGGGGGTGTAGCTCTATGGAAAACCTGTGCTCAGCACACAGGAGGCACTGATGTATCTCAAAACAAAGCGCACATCTGAGAAAAAAGTCTCCAGGCTTGTGTAAGCCGTCTAGTGGGTCACATGTCTTGTAAGTTCACTCTGCATAGCCCAAGGAGAAAGGGCAGGGCCAGGGCACCTGTCTAGGCCAAGGGGTGTAAAGCTGGTGAACGCTGAAGTGCTGTGCTTTTCCTTTTATGTGTATGGGTATTCTAACTGTCTGTGAACCATGTGTGCCCAAAATGCCAGAAGAGGGAGCCAGCTCCCCTAAACTGGAGTTACAGATGGCCGTGGGAGCTAGAAATTGAACCTAGGTTCTTATAAGAACAACACTCTTTAATCCCTGAGCCATCTTTCCAGCACTATGAATAGTTTTTCTTAATACAAATGTTTATCCTTGTCTGGAGATATCACCCAGTAGAGCACTTACCTAGCATACAAGAGGCCAAGGCTCAAACCTTAGTATGGCAAAAAAAAAACTAAGCTCGTGTTTAAGAGACAGGAATGAAAGATTAATCATAACCAGAGAGAACAACCAGACAAGGCTTCCTTCTGAACTGACTGAGTTCAGAAGGGATGAAAACAGACCTCTCCAGAGATCCACAAGTTGCCCAAGAAAATAGAAAATATTTTCATTGTAGTGTGTGCGCGCGTGTGTGTGTGTGTGTGTGCGCGCGTGCCATGTGTTAGAGAGACAGAGACAGAGAGAGAAATGTTGGGTGAATGTGACTGTACATAAGCTACGGTTCACATCTGGGACCAGAGGACAATTGTCAGGAGCCTGCTCTTCCCTTCCACTGTGGGCTGCAGGCACTGAACTAGGGCTCCAGGCTCACATGGTAAGTGCTTTTACCTGCCAAGCCATCCCACTAACACTCAAGAAAACACTGATTAAAAATTAGAATCTGCCTACTTCAAAACCATCTGGACAATGACCTTACAAGACAGCAAAAGAAAGACTCTCTTCTGACTCTGCTAGTGAGGGACTACAGGTTGCTTCCCTTCCAAACAGCAATCATTAGAAGGGCATCTAGAAAATGGAGAAACATTTACAAAGGAAGGGGTCTGGGCTTCCTCTAAAACATCAGTAAAATAAAACAGTGACTTGGCAAGAAAAGCAAGGGTATGGCATCTACACTGCCCTCCAGCTCAGAAGAGAGAAACACCACTGCAAAAGGGTGACAGGGTCCCCACTCCACCCCATAAGACAGCTTCCCAACAGACCAGGGTCATCATTCCCAATACTGCCCCAACAATCTGCTCCTTACAGGTAAGAACCCGTATTAGAAACAAAAAACAAAAGCAAAATAGACAAATTAAAAATAATTGTCGGAGCTGGAAATGTTGGCCTACACTTGTAAGGCAGCACTTGGGTGTTGGAAGGCAAATCAGGAGTTCAAGGCTTGTTCTACACAGCAAGTTCTAAGCTAACCTGGCTAGATAAGACCTTAACTCAAAAAACAAAACAGAATAAAAATAATAATAATTTTTAAAAGATGAGATTTCTGTATTTAGTTTCCAAACGTCTAAATTTCCCACCTTTCTCTACAGTACTCAGAGGCGGGCATGAGCCATGTAAGAAGGAGCTCTAGAGTTAAGAGTTAAACACCAGGGGCTGGGAGGCTTGACAAAGACAGCATACTTAGAGTAAGGACATGACATGTATGCGCTGGGGATCTTCTCCTTCCAAGGCCCTGCTCTTAACACTGTGAAAAGGACGATCAAGGGCAGGCAAGGGTGGCAGTTGAGTTACCTTCTCCGTGATGCCGTTGAACTTGGCCAGGATGTTGAAGAGTGGCACCTGGGGGATGATGAGCTGCTCCTTCTCGTCCTTATAGAGAGGGGCGGTGGGAAGGTCGAGCGTCAGGTACATGAACGTGGACTCCACCATCGTCTCTTGGTACTCGTCGTTATGGAGCAGCTGCTCTTTCTCTTCCGCTGGCTGCAAACGAATGAGAAGAGGAAAGAGGAGTGTCAGCAGGGAGCTAACCCTCAGAGGACACGGCACTCAGGTGTGGGAGATGTACTCATATCTTCTCTAGTCCGGAGCCCAGGCAGCTGCATTCCGAACCAGCCTCTGACAATGTTCCTTCAAAAACTGATGGCACATGTGTTTATGTGTGTGGTCATGAAACTAGAAAGGGGCTCGTCAAATAGGACGAGAGTAATCGAGCTATCAGGAAGAGGGCATTGGGAAGGGATGGCAATAGAAGAGGGGATTAATTAGTAATAGAACTAAGTATAGTGACATGTGTTTAGAAACAACACAAACACATTATAGACTAATTTTTAAAGAAAAATTTGCTACCCACCTTCTCAGAGGTTTTATTTATATACCAGACTATTTTAGAAGTTCTCAAATTATATAAGAAGCTCAGCTGAACCTTCTGGAAAACATACCAGTAGCACTCAGTGGTCAGACCACTTTAGCCAACAGACTACCAACCACAAACTCTGAGGTTACAGCACATTACCACAATAAGGCCAGAACTGTGAGTGTTTGGTAGAACTTCCTTGTGGGATACTTTCTGTCCACTCTCTAAACTGTGCTTTCCCAAACCCCTGAGGTAGCATTTATCAGGCTAAAACTCTGTTCTAGACACTCACCAGATCAGGATGAGGAAGCTTTTTGGTGAAAATTCTCATTGATCCCTGGAAAACATCATTCACAATAGCTGTACAAGTAAAAAGAAAAACATGAAGTCGGTGTGGCCAGAAAGCATGTCAAGAACACATTCCAACTTCTAAATTTCTGGTATAAACAAGAGTCTCCTAGTATAAGACTCAAGCTCTCTCTAAGCACAGAAGCTTCACTTTATACCAGCTATCATCATGGTAATGGTATAATTATCTACGTAATTACATTACACCTCTTCCACAGGACTCTATTTGACCAGTGGGCTGGGTCGTGAAAAACGGAAAATGTGCATTTGAAATGAATGAGTAGCCCGGCGGTGGTGGTGCATGCCTTTAATCCCAGCACTTAGGAGGCAGAGGCAGGAGGATTTCTGAGTTCCAGGCCAGCCTGGTCTACAGAGTGAGTTCCAGGACAGCCAGGGCTACACAGAGAAACCCTGTCTCGAAAAAACAAAACAAAACAAAAAAACAAATGAATGAGTAACTTACACAGCTTAAAGATACACACCACAGGTGGAGGGAAGGATGGAAGGAGGGGAGGGAGAGAGAAGGAGAGAGAAAGATATATATAGAGAGACAGAGACAGACACAGAGTGAGAGCAAGCAGGAGTACTGAAGAGCTGGCCTCTCTTACAGAGAGAACCCAGGTTGGATTCCCAGCACCCACATGGTGGCTCTCAATCACCCATAACTCTAGTTCCAGGATCTCCAATGCCATCTTTCGACCTTAGAGAGCACCAGGCACACACATGAAACACATAACAAAAAGCAGGCAAAATATTCATACACATAAAATACTTAATATTTTTTTAAAACTATTAGTCAAAATTGAGCATAGAACTGGGTATGGTGGCTCACGCCTATAATCCCAGCACTTGGGAAGTGGAAGCATGAAGATCAAGAGTTCAAAGGCAACTTCAGTCACATGAGACCCTGCCTCAAAACAAAAAACAAACTAAACTACAAAAAACAGGCAGAGGGAAATGGTTTGATCAATCTAGAGCTTTCCATCAAGCACGAAGACCAGCGTTTGAACCCCAGCACTCACATGGTAAAAAGTTGGATAAGGCAGTCTTCACCTCTAATACCAGTCCTGGAACTCCACAGTGCACACACACTCGAGCGCCCACACATATACACGCACACACACACACACACACGCACAGTGAAAAGCAGTTCAACCAAGAAATTTCTCATAATCACATAATGCCTTCGAAGGGAGACAATATGGAACCCACACTGGACACAAGAGAAGTGACTATCACAACACAGTAAACAAAAACCCAAAGCTCAAGGGCTCCTAGAATCCCAGTGAGGCACAAGTTAGAGACCTGACAGAATGAACTTGGATTACCTCATATATAGGGCAGAGTCATCTAGATTTCTAAGGCATAATCATATCCATTTCTAAACTGTAAAAAAAAAAAAAAAAGTTCTGGCCAATTGGTGATACTTGTCTTCAATCCCAGCACTTGGGAGGCAGAGGTAGATGATCTGTTTGAGTTCAAGGCTAGCCTGGTGGTCAGAGCCAGTTCCAGGACTACACAGAAACACTGTTTCAAAAAACAAAAACAAGGCGCTGGAGAGATGGCTCAGCAAGAGCACTGGCTGCTTTTCTAGAGGTCATGAGTTCAATTCCCAGCCGTCACATGGTGACTCACAACCATGGGATTCTGGAACGCAGGTGTACATGCAGATAGAGCCCTCATACCACTACCACGACAAAAAAATGAGCTTTCCTGGGCCTTGCAACACCCTGCCTCTAAGGGCTCTTGTACTACACACATGTGGAGTACATAAACTCATGCAGGCACACTGAGTAAATAAAACTTTAACCTAAGCAGATGAGGGACTTTAACTGATAGCCAAAACTATTAATGGAACAGAGTACTATTTCAATAAATGCATACGAGTGCAATGAGGACCAGCTGAGGCTAACTGGCATACCCATCTCTGAACATTTATCATTCCCTTGTGCTCAAAACATTCAAATCCTATCAGCTATTCTGAAGTACACAGTTAGTGGCTGTCAACCACTCTTACTCTGCTGTGTCAAACAACTTTGAGAGCTCCTCTTCCTGCTAACTCCTCTATCTGAGCCCATCTAGCCTCAGGCCTCTGGTAACCAGGATTCTACCCTCAGCTACTGGAAGATCACTTCTGGAGCAATAACACACAGTCATGACTTGTCTGGCTTACTTAACATAGTATCTTCCAGGCATTTCTGCTTAAAATACCACTAGGGCCAGGCATGGTGGTGTATATTTGTAATCTCCGTATTTGGGAGGCTGGATCAGGAAATTCCAAGCCTGTCTAGGCTATGCAGCAAGACCATATTTCAAAGATTTAAAAAAAAAAAAGGAAAAAGATAAAACAACAACAAAACAACCTAGGAAAAAATAGGCTGAGAATATAACCACATTCTAACAAATTACAGAGCAAGGTGTATTCAGGCCTACTGCAACCTAATGGCACATGCCTGTGATCCTAACATTCGGGAGGTAGAAGCAGAAGGATCAGGAGCTCAGTCATTTGAGCACAGAGGAAACTACGACAGGAAGAACCTGAGTCCGGGACAGCTTTGTCTCAAAGTGAGGGAAGGAGTATAATACATACTAACCCAGTCCAAACTTAAGAATGAAGAGGACAGCTGGGCGGTGGTGGCACACACCTTTACTCCTAGCACTTAGGAGGCAGAGGCAGGCGGATCCTGAGGCCAGCCTAGTCTACAGAGTGAGTTCCAGGACAGCCAAGGCCACATAGAGAAACCCTGTCTCAGAACAAACAAACAAACGAAATGGACAGACATTGTAAAAGTTTATTTGAGGAAAAAAAAGAAAGAAAATAGAGTTCCTTTTACAGGTACCATGACTTACTCTTTTTCTTCCTCTTGGTGCCTCCCAGAGCTGAGTGCAGAGCGTTCAGAAACCAAGACAGGAAGTCAACTCCATCCCCTGGTAAAGAGGGAGAGAGGAACATGCTGAAGCTCAGAGGCAGTAAAGGAACCCAACACGCACTGGCTGGCCTCCTCATCCTCTCCAGCCACCAGCCACATCCCATGTACTCTGTGCATCTTCCTCTACCTGACCATAAACACCCGCTTACTCTTCAGTCTTCTCTTTCTCCCAAGGTACTTTGGTGACCCTGTCATTGTCCCAGAATGTATCTCATCACTCTGTGACAGCAATGAATGAAGACCTTGCAATATCCACTTCTCCAAAGTAGCTCTGACTTCCTCCCTTCCCTATCTTACAAAGACTCTTGTGTTTCAGGAAGGTGACTTCTGATGCTAGTATTAAAAAGGCATCTACATACACTGTGGAACAAAGGATTCTGGCTGGGAACAAGAAACATTCCTGGCCCATGATTAGAGTGCCTAAGAAGAGACTAACTGCCTACCTCTCAAGTATTTCTGGGATAATGGCTACTTTCTCCCCAAATGTCTGTCTCCATTTACTTCCTCTTTGCTCATCTAGTTAAAATCTATAAGATTATATAGTCTTCTTTAACTTCATCTACCTGATTCCAAAGGCCTGACAACTCTACAAAATTACTTTCCTCTACACACACACACACACACACACACACACACTATTTAATTACAATGACCAGAGCAAAAACTTCTCCATAAACACCACATACATCTAAGCTTAAGCAACTAACAATATCCAGGTCTCAGACACTGGAGAAAATTGGGCTTCGTTGACAACACAAACTGTGCTATGACAGAAGAAACTAGGTAAGTGGAAGTTTATTCTTAGGCTTAAGATTTTTCTGCAACTCTCTAACCAATTAAGCTTTTAACTTTGCAAAGCTGTCAAAAGCTAAAGGGAAGGCTGACAGATACAACCATCCATAGCACACAAAATAAATTTCTCTACAAAAATCTTATCTTGTTGCAGCCTTATGACATAAAAACAAAAGAGAGGCAGCCCACTGCTTGCACAGAAGACCTACGTTCAATTCCAGCATCCACAGTGGACTGCTCACTACTACCTGTGATCCCAGCTTCAGGGAATTCAACACCCTCTTCTAGAATCCATGGACCCCTGCACAAATATGCACATACCCACCCGCCCACACACACATTTAAAAATAAAAAAATCTTAAAAATCAAAACAACTTCAGAGTTGGTTCAGAAACAAAATGACTTGTGAATCTAGATGTTGGAATCTGACGGTTCTGGCACACGAGGTAGTTGTCCCCTATTCAAGTGTTTGGTGTTACTGGCCTTGTTGCAAACTCTGAAACTAAATGGCTTAGTAACTTCTGCTCATTTAGGAATAAGTCATTGGGTTCTGATCAATATACACTGTTCATTCCCAAGTGAATCTTTCTCTCTGTTATCCTAAACCCCAAGAGTCTCAGCTCCTTATGTACTCGCCTAATGCTCCTTTCCTTAAATACCTGAGACTCTGAAAGCCATTACTAGACAAGCATGGTGGCACATGCCTTTATTTCCAGCATGAAGGATGCAGAGGCTGGTGGCTCTGTGAGTTCCAGGCCTGTCTGGTCTACACAGCAAGTTCCAGGACAGCCAGGGCTGCACGGAGACCCTGTCTTTTAATTAAAAAAAAAAAAAAAAAAAAAAGAGGAGGAGGAGGAAGAAGAAGAAAGAGAAGGAAGGAAGGAAGGAAGGAAGGAAGGAAGGAAGGAAGGAAGGAAGGAAGGAAGGAAGGAAAGGCGTGGGGAGCAGAAAGGGCTGGAGAGATGGCAGAGCACTTTAGAGCACTTGCTGCTCTTTCAGGGGGACCCAGGTTTGTTTCCTAGTACCCACATGGCAGCTAACAACTGTCTATAATTCCAGTCTGTGGGGAATCTGACACCCTCTTCTGGCCTCCTCAGGTGCCAGGCATCCATATGATAAACAGATTTATACATACAGGCAAAACAATTACACACATAAAATAATAAACTTTTTCTCTATTTAAATACTTTATCAGAATAATGGAGTTTTTATTTTGTTTTTGGATTTGGGGGAAAAGATCTCATGGAGCTAAAGGTGACCTTGAACTCCTGTCTCCACCTCCTAGGTGCTGGGATTATACCCATGTACCACTGTGCCCAGCTCAGACATAGATCTGACATCATGCTTTTGTGGCAACTGATTCTCAGCCTTGTTAAGATTAACCCAATCTTTTTACAAGACACATAAACTGAAAAATCCTCCTTCCAGCTAACACCTTGGCTCTCTACTGACCCTGGAATCCAAGATATGACTCCTTACTCTCTGTACCAGACACTTTGTGCATGCCGAACTATACACGGGCACCTCCAGGCCTGCCCGGCTGGCATGTCTATTACCAACCCACCTCCTCCTCTTCTACCTAACTCAGGACTCTTCCCAGATGTTCAGCTAAGTCTCTGCTCCATACTCCCACAAGATGGAGACTCTGCTTTCTCTTATCATAGCACTTAACACACTCTGACTACCTTCCTATGCAATAACCTTCCCCGTTTAGCCAGGGAGCTCCTAGAAGAAAACGATCACCTTCCTTATCAGCTCTAAAACTTAGCAAGAAAAGGAAAGTATAGGATGACCCAATACTCAGGAGACAGAGCAGAGGCAGGTGGAGTTGGAGTTTGAGGCCAGCCTGGTCTACACATGAGCTCCAGGACGGTCAGGGCTCCAGAGCGAGTCCTTGTCTCAGAAACAAAAGGATGAACAAATGAATGTGATGTACTTCATAAGACCCGGGGATGTCACTCAGGAGCAGTCAGAACTGACTCTGAGAGATGAGAGTGAGCAAACAGTCCCCTGAGCATCCAGCGGGGAACACGACAAAGTGAGCAGCAGAGGTGGCAGCTGCTCACTTACAACAGGCTCTTGCCCAGGTTTTCCCATAAGCAATACCACGATTTTGTCAAATGAAACAGTTTGTATCCATTCAGCTACAGTCTCTGGTTTCTCTGCACAGGACCCCACTGATCAGAAAAGAATGAAGAGCCCAACCCACTATCCATGAATAGTCTCCGGTTCCTATCAGAATTCACTGCAAAGTGGAAATGAATGTGTCCATCAGTCTTGATATGCTGTCCTCAACTCAGAGAGAGGAGGGTGACTTGTTTCTCACCTTGTTTGGTTATTTGGAAAGTCTTCTTGCTGCAAAGTACAACAGCCTGAAGCATCTCATGAGGAGAAACATGTGCCTTGAAGTTTCGGGGGTTCCAGAGCTTTCTCATCAGCTCTCCAAAGCGCTGGACCAACAAGAACATGATATCCCCCGGAGGACGCTTGATGTTCTTATAATTGTCTTCCTCCAGGAAGTAGTTCCGAAGAGGAGGAACATTAGATAGAGCCTGGAAATCAAGCGCTCTAGTTAACCAAAAGCCCCTTGCAGGACCCCTTGGGACCAAGCTGTTCCAGCTAGCACTAGACAAAGCCTGGGACAGGCCTAGGATGGCCTTAAAAAGTCCAAAAGAAATTGACCCTGTGAAAATGCTGCCAGAGCTCAGTAAAATGTCCTTCACTGAGTCCCACAAAATAAAAGCTGGCAAACACTTAGTGAACATGTATACCAGGAAAGACTTTAAAAGAAAAGCAGAGCAACTCTGGAATTCCAACACTTGGGAGGCTGAGACAGGAGAACTACAAGTGTGAAGCCAGGCTGGCATGGGATACAGAGCAAGGCTTAAAACAAACAAAACCACAGAACCAACCAAATAAACAAACAATCAAAAAAAGTGCTTTTTAAAAAATGTATTCAGGAGCGGGCGTGCTGGCGCCGCCTTTAATCCAGCACTTGGGAGGCAGAGGCAGGGATTCTGAGTTCGAGGCCAGCCTGGTCTACAGAATTCGTTCCAGGACAGCCAGGTACACAGAGAAACCTGTCTCGAAACCAAAAAAAAAAACAAAAAAAAAAAAAAAAAATGTATTCAGGGCTGCATCTGCTCTTGCAGTTACTCCAGGATCGTGTCTGGCAGTTCAGAATACCTATAACTCCACTCAGGGAATCACACCTTTCTCTGGACTCCACCGGTACATGCACTAGCACATGTATATGCCCACATAGTACAAATATATATATACACAGAAAGGAAGGAAGAAAAGAGGAAGGGAAGGAGGGGAAGAGGGAAGGAAAGAAATGCAAATGCAACCAAGGCATTTAATTGTGGCACTGCCTAGTAACAGAGTCCACCTGTTATTACCTGGAAACTTCAGGAGCCATAACCTAGAGGCTGAAAAAACTCTCAGCATGTGATAGGCACGCCCCTGATCAGCCAGAGAGGAGTCTTCTGCCAACTGCAGAACAAATGCTCAAGTGGCGTCGTCAGACAGACCTTCTGACTGCCTCTCTAAGAAAGCAGTAATTCCTTAGCAGCCTTCACGCTGCTTCCAGTCTTTCCTCCCAGTGTTCTTCCTTGAGCTTACCTGCAGCACAGCATTTGCATAGTCGTTGGCTTTTATGTTGTTCAGTCCCACAATCCCTGGCAGATAAGTGGTACCATCATATGCCCGGGACAATTTGGCTTGCTTGTCCAAGTTTGCAATTTGCTGCTTGTGAAAGTAGGCTTCAACACATACTGCCAAGCAAAAGAAAACTCAGTTGTTTAAGAAAACTCCAGAACAGTAATTTCTACCCAAAATAAAAATGCCCAGGTCATGAATGTCCCACTACACACCCTAAGGCCCCACCCTGGGATAAAGACCAAGGAAACAGAGTAAGTCCTCCACAGTGCTCCTCTACAGAGCTTCATGTCTAACCCTGAATCACTGAATACCTGGTCTGTCTTTCCAGCCCTACACCTTGGTCAGCTCCATCAGCAATGACTGTCAGAAACCACAGGGTCCTAAGCACTATGATCCCGAGTCTCCAGTGAGGTGTCACATAGATAGAGCTCAAAAATGGGACTACCTCCTTCTGTCGGCACCAGGATTCCAAATCTCCCCAGGACTGTGTGGGCAGGAATGAACTTACTTTGAAATCTTGAATCTATTTCACCTTTTCGTTCTCCCTCCAAATAACTTAGCAACCTGGGAAACATACCGTGATATCCTCCAGCGAGGAATCGAATGATCTCATAGTTGTCAGGAAGGCAGTAAAACTTGAGAGTGTGGAGGTTGAGGAACACATGGTGACTGAACTGGACCTGTGGATGTAGGCATGAGACTTTAGGCCCCGGCCTGTGGGGACAGGGGACAGCTATCAGAGAAAGGCCTAGAAAGGCACAAATCAGGTTTGCTCTTCGTTTCATTATTTTGTGCAAAACATGTTAAAGCAGAAACAAAGTCCTATGCCTTCCATGAAAGTAATCATCACATAAACTTCTCTCACAAAGAGAACCAGAAAGAACACTAAGATGTAAGTTAGGGGAATCAGTTTCAATATAAAGTATACACATAAACCAACCTCACGTTTCAAAAACTAGGAACAGCCAAAAATACATTATCTGCTAAGTATACAAATACACGCAAACACACAGCTCTGCCTGTCCCGAGGCCGCCCACCAGTGATCAGCGCTCTATCGTCTCCTTTCACCTGCCCACGTTCAGGACAATCCTGTACCCGTCCTCCGTCCTGTTGCGTCTCTTGTTTTCTACTGTTTAGTAGCACTAACATTAACCCAGAGCTTTGTGCACTCTACACAAACACTCTAGCACTAGGCTACCACCCAGACTCTTTCATTTTGAGACATGGCCTTGTTAAGGTGCCCAAGCTGTCTCAAACTTCTCATCTTCCTATCTTCCCGCCTAAGGTTCCTGAGAAGCTTGGATAACAGTCTGTATCACCCTCCCAGCACTCTTTAAAATACTGATATCTTTAGCCTATTCAAATCCTTTTGCAGAGAAGCTGTAAAAGAAGAAAACAGGCGGGCAGTGGTGGCGCACGCCTTTAATCCCAGCACTTGGGAGGCAGAGGCAGGCGATCTCTGAGTTGGAAACAGCCAGGTCTACAGAGTTCAAGGACAGCCAAGGGTTAACAGAGAAATCCTGTCTCAAAGAACCAAAAAAGAAAAAAAACAAAAAAAAAAAGGGGGGGGGGGCCTGGAGAGATAGCTCAGTGGTTAAGGGCACTGACTGATCTTCCAGAGGTCCTGAGTTCAATTCCCAGCAACTACATGGTGGCTCACAACAATCTGTAAGGGGATCCCGATGCCCTCTTCTGGTGTATCTGAAGACAGACACAGTGTACTCAAATACATATAAATATTTAAAAAGAGAGAGAGGGAGAACACAAATTACAACACACAAAGATGCATAAGAAACCCAGCACTACATATACTAAGCTAAAACTAAAAACTGGTCCCTGGTGACACACATCTGTGATCTCGGCATTAGGGAGGTGACAAGATCAAGACCTTGTCTCACACACACACACACTTGACCTTGAGGAGCTAGCAAAAAGGTTTATTTAGTAAGTAAGGGCATTTGCCACTGAGTCTAATGAGTTTGATCCCTGGACCCACATGACAGAAGAACTAACTCCCACACCCTGTCTCGACTTCTACACAAGCACACAAAGGCACCCACAAATACACACATACATATTAAAAACAATAAAGTTAACTGTAGTAAATCTTTTGTAACTGACTTTGGAGAAGACATGGTGGCAGCACGTATAAGCCCAGCACTCAGCAGACAAGGGACAGAACTGATACGCTCAAGCCAGGAAAGGCCAATAGAGTGAGTTATAGGGTTACATACTGAGGTACTGTCTTAAAATATCCAAGGGGACAAAAATTGACCTTAGCATATTTTGCCACCTTCTGTCCTCATCTGTAAGTTCTGCTATAAAGTCTAGCAGAAATCATGATGCTCTTGTGAGATTTTTCTGATTGTTTCACAAATGCACCCTCGGAGCAAGAATGGGCTTTTTTCACATCGCGTAACTATGATGTTACTACTCTGGTATAAATGAGTAAAAATATTACATTTTCAGAAAAGAACTGAGTAAGTACCCTTGAACATGAGAAAACCTGGGAAGGAGACTCAAGTTCAAGGAAGGCTGGCCTATGTACTCAGGCTCCATCTCAAAACAATAAAAGTATAAATACAGAAAACACTAGACTTGGAAACCCAGGGGCTGGGGATGCAGCTCAGTGGTAGAGTACTTGCCTAGCAAGTTTGAGAGAACCTAGGTTCAATGCCCAATACCAAAAGGGAGGAAGGGACGGAAGGAGAAAGATGCTTAGAAACTCAATGTTTGGAGAGCTAGTCTTTTTTCATAGTCTTTCTCCCTTCCAGATCTGCTCAACTCTGACAAAGGAGATTTCCCTGGAAATAAAGATTGGGGGGATGGAGGGGAAGGGAATGGCAGCATCACAAACAACATGTTTATTCTCCTGGCCATTTACTCACCTTGAAAGTACTTGCCACATACCAGGCAGGCGTATGCGTTGATGTGCGAGAGAGAAATGGAACAGAGTTTCTCAAAGTCAAAGTCCAGAACGCTCCTGCAGGACAGAGCACAGAACAGAGACGG
Source organism: Mastomys natalensis (assembly GCA_021653895.1). NCBI lineage: Eukaryota > Metazoa > Chordata > Mammalia > Rodentia > Muridae > Mastomys > Mastomys natalensis. Next base: position 614,280 of record JAJTUV010001284.1, read on the forward strand.
GGGTGAGGCGGCACTGGCTCTGTGTTCCACGATGCCATCCCCACCCTACGCACCCCTTACCACCGCCACGCACACACACACACACACACAGTAAGAGAATGCTGTAGCATCTACACACAAACCACATACCTCTACCCAGCACACCACCACAGCAGGCTCAAACTGTCTGAATCACACACAAATGCCCAGGACACACTTTTCAAAAAACCATAGATCAACATTTGGCAAAGATAAAAGCTGTATCTGCACTAAACATGAGAACATGACAACTATTTTACATAGCACTGACACTATATTTGGGATTAGTAATCTACACAGATTATATGTAAATATTAACTCACAGTTTATAGAAACTTCAACAGCCAGATTTTGGCATGGATCAGGGAATCTGGGTTCCCCTCACCTCCGATATAAGAGAACTTTTTCATAGTTGTTCACTCCTGCAACTCTAGCACTTGGGAGACTGAGTCAGGAAGCCTGTGAGTCTGTGGCCTGCTCTGATTACATAAGGATTCCCACATCAGCCTGGTTATATAGTAAGATGTGGAAAATAAGAGAACTTTCTATTACAGTCACATTCTTTGCAGGGAAAGCAACAAATAGGACTAAAATAAGAGCCCAACAGCACTAGAGAGGACATCAAGTGTGAACAAACACATCCTAAACACAAAACATTCTGTAGGCATGGTAGCACAGACCTTTAATCCAGCACTGCTGAGGCAGAGGTGGGTGGATGTCTGTGAGTCTGACGGCCAGTCTAGTCTGCACACTGCATTCCAAACCAGTTGCAGCTACACAGTGAGTCCTGGGTCAAAAATTATTCATTTATTTATGGTTTATCGAGACAGGATTCCTGTGTGTAGCTCTGGCTGTCATAGAACTGGCTCTGTAGACTAGGCTGGCCTTGAACTCACAGAGATCCACCTGACTCTGCCTCCTGAGTACTGGGATTAAAGGCGTACACCAACATGCCTGGCTATAAAATTTTATTTTTGTTAAAAAAAAAAAAAAAAAAAAAAACAGCGGGCGGTGCGAGGGAGGGGGCTTGGAGATTTGAAAAGGAAAGGATTGGGGATTTTGCTCAGTGGTAAAGTACTTGGCCCAGCAAACACAAGATCCTAGCACACCACACCAAAAAGAAAAAAAAAAAGAGTGAAAAACAGGATAGAGGAGGAATGAGAGGGCAAGCAGCTGAAGAAGTTTAAGACAGCACAAAGTCACAGTATGAGTGCTGAACAGAAGTGACAAAAAGGTTTTCTGTCCACTGAATCCACAAATGTGAAATTCCACAGTAACTATAACAGCTGTACTGCTGAGGGACATTAGCCACATGTGGTTACTGATAACTAAGTTTAAATGTAGTTCCTGGGCTACAGTGCAGCTCAGTGGTAAGGCATGTCCAGCATACATGCCCTGGGTTTGATTTCCAGTACCACGTGCAAACTAATAAATTGTGCTTCACTGCATAAGCCACATATCAAATCATCAAGAGGCTCGTGCAGCCTGCGCTTCCCACAGAAACATCCCCTATCAAGAGCAACTGCGATGGGTTGGTGGGGCGCCTATAACCCCTACACCCAGGGCTGAGGTTGGAGAGTTAAGAATTCAATGTTAGCCTAGGTCATATACCAGAACTTTGTCTCAAAAAACAAACAAAATAAAACAAAACACATTTAAAAAACTGATCCCTGTTGAGGAGAGTACTAGTGAAGAGCACCATTCTAGAAGATGGGTGGCAGCCAGGCGTGTGCGCAGCCTTTAATCCACACTTGGGAGGCAGAGGCAGGCGATTTGAGTTCGAGGCCAGCTGGTCTACAGAGTGAGTCAGGATAGCAGGACTTCCAGAGAACCTGTCTCGAAAACAAAAAAAAAAAAAAAAAAAAAGAAGATGGGTTGGGGACTGAAAATCAAAGAATATACAAGAAAAGGGGACTGTCTCTGCCATACAAAAACAAGCAGACAAATACAAACTTTGGGGACTGGGAGAGACTGCTCAATGGTTCACAGCACTTGCAGACAACTAGAGTTCAGTCTGTAGCACCCACATTGGGCAGCTCACAACCACTCATAAGTTCACCTCAAAAGAAGTGGGGCCTCTTCTAGCCTCCACAGGACCTGCATGCACATGAACTTGTGCAGGGACCAACAATAACAAAAGTCTAGGCAACTCTTCTCTGAGACCCCCACGCCCATGCTCTTAACTGTGTCTTACTTCCTTGTGAGCTCTTTCCCTTAACCCATGTGCTGTAACTGATATTAAAGTATCTTCAAAGGTTCAGCGGCAACAACCTGGTCTACAGATTGGGTTCTAGGATCATACACACACAAAACTTATCTAAAAATAAATAAATAAATAAAACAAAAACTGCATTCTCCCACTATAAAGGGATAACATGGCTGTTTATGGCGAGAAGCACAATTTTCTAGGCAGATAGGCATAAAAGGAGGAACGTTTGAATGTATTCTTCAATGTTCAGTTTAGAGAATTTTCTACTCTATTCTACATCTCAAAATCTACTGATGGAGCTGGAGAAATGGCTCAGCCATTAAGAGTACTAGCTGCTCTTCCAGTTGTGCAATTCCCAGCACCCACATGACAGTTCACAAGTATCTGAGACTCCAGTTTCAGGGGATTTGGCACTCACACAGACACACATGCAAGCAAAACACCAATATGCATAAAATAGTAAATTTTTAAAAATCCATGGATTTTGTTTGTTTGCAAGTATTGGTGATTAAACCTTGGGCTTATGACATGTCAGGCAAGTGCTCCACTAACTACTGAGGTACATCACCAAGACTTGCCCTCATTCTGTCTACATTACTGACCTATTAATGGTATCCAAGTATGGACAGTGACGACTCCTCCGGTCTTCAGAATCCACTCGGCCATTCTTTGCTGAGAAGAAATCCATACAGGCTTTAAAATCGAAAACTTGTGCTGGAGAGTAACTCAGTGGTAGAACACTTAGCTAGCACAGGCAAGATTTGCTCTAGTATCATAAATGGAGGACAGGAGGCTCTCCTCAAATCGCAGGTACAAAACAAACAAAACAAAATCATGGAAATGGAAGGTTTGATCACTAAGATTGGGAGAGTTTGATCACTAAGACTGGAAGGTTAAAATGATCACTAAGGTTAAGATGAGCTTTTGCTTTTCATTTAGTGACAGCATTCAAAAAAAGGCCACTAATGAAATAAGTTGCAAAGGAAGAGTAGATCAATTACATATATAACCAACAAAAGATTAATTTATATATTATATAAAGGAATCTAGGCAAGTGAGATGGCTTAGTAAAGGTGCTTGCCAACAATCCAACTATCTGAGTTCAATCCCTGGGACATACAGGGTAGGAAGAGAGAACTGACTCCCAAATTGCCCACTGACTCCACATGTATACCATGGTACATGTATACACATAAATAAACGTACTAAACTTTTTTTCCCACCAAGTATGGTGGTGCACACCATTAATCCTAGCCCTTGAGAGAGTAGGCTAGGTGAAGTTTTTGAGTTTGAGGTCTACAGAAAAAGTTCCAGGACAGCCAGGGCTACTTATTAAGAGTCGGTCTAAATAAGGAAATAAATAAATATCAAATAGGTATGAAAGGTATGGTGAGATATGTCACAAGTACTAAGATAAACCGAACATCCTTAAATCTACCAGTAGTCCAAGAACTGTGATGGTACTGAGAGTTAATCCTAGTGTGTTAGCTAGCCACAGCTTCACGGATGCCGATCGAAGCCACAGGATCACAGACTAAAGCAGTCTATTAAAGCAATAACAGTATCCAACTATAGGTTATCTTTGCCAGATCCTAGAGTTAAGCCCACAATAGAATAGTAAAAGAGCTCATAGTGGGTTGCCTTACAGAAGATCCCTGTCCTTAAAGAAGGGGGTTATATCTTCTTGTGACCTTACTCCCTTTTGCTCTATGGAATAATACAATCTGTCTCCCAAGCCTGCTCATTACATCAACGTCCTTTACAAGACAACATGGAACAACCCAACCCCCATACAAAACCCAGGAGAAGCAGAAGTGTCTCCAAACTATTCAACTAGTACAAGGTCAATCAATACTTTAGTCGGGTGCACTAGGACTCGACTAACGGTCTTATTCCAGAAATTACAACATAATTCTGAATCTTAGGAATTTTAGGGGAAAAATACTGGAAAAGGGAACATCTGTACAGTTATCAGCAGAGCACCTGACTCACGTGGGCTATTCGATAACGGGGAGATGCTGCGGTATATATCATGACAACGTTTAAGTTTAGGATTGTCTTCATCTGAAAAAAGTCCAGTCTGGATTCAAGCCAGGGCAGGGAGGCAGTAGAAAGGAAAGGGGGAAAGCAGACGAAAACTGGGCATCTCAAACCTCAGGAAAGAGAGGCAAGAATATCAGGGATGTAAGACCATCTCTGGTTACAACTTCGAGTTCCTGAGACCTGTCTCAAAAAGCAGGAGGAGAGAGAAGAAAGCAGGCGAAGGTGGAGGACGCGCCCGGCCCGGCCTGGCCCCGCGCACCTCGCACCTCCCGCTCGGGCTCCGAGTCCTCATCAGCCTCGCGCTCACGCTTCACCCGCACGACCGGGAGCGCAGGCGCCGGGATCTCTCGCGCAGCTGGCTCGGCCTCCCGCTTCACGCGGACCGGGCTACCTCGGGAGCTCGCCGCCTCGGGCTCTTTCTCGCGGTCTCGCTCCTTCTTGATGCGACCCGAGCCGCCTCGAGACTCGGACTCGCGCTTCGCACGGGTGGAACCGTGAGACTGCCGCTTGGACCGGCTAGACATCGCCACCACCGGTTAGGAGCTTCCGCGCCGGCGCCACGCAGGGGCGACAGGCAGCCAATCAGAAGCCGAGCTGGCCTCAGAAGCGTAGCTCGCTACGAGTCGCTGAGAGGGACAATACAGGATTATAAAACGTTATAGGCGCTGCTGGCCCAACAGAGACAGTTTCAAATATATTGTGTCCTTATCCAACATCTCTTCACAGCTTAAATAGGAACCTTTCACAGGCTACGTTAGTTGTAGGAAAAAGGAAGCTAGCATTAGAACCGAGATATCAGCCAGGCAGTGGTGGCGCACGCCTTTAATCCAGCACTTCGGAGGCAGAGGCAGGCGGATTTCTGAGTTCAGGCCAGCCTGGTCTACAGAGTGAGTTCCAGGACAGCCAGGGCTACATAGAGAAACCCTGTCTGGAAAACCCAAATAAATAAATATAAATAAAATGTTAAAAAAAAAAAAAAAAAAAAACTATCCTAGGCTACATACCAGAAGGAAAGAAAGAAGGCTATACATCATTAGCCTTGGTTCCTCCCATGAACAGTTAAGCAGGTGACCTGGGCTCCAGCAGTGCAACTCCAATGTGGCTGAAATAGGGACTGGGTGTAGGTGGGGAGAACTTGCCTACCCGAGCACTCGTCTGCCTCATTGCATATTACAGATAGATGTTTTTAGTATGTCTACTAATAAGCAAACAAACGGTGGAGGTTGGCTCAGTTGGTGAGAATGCTTACTGTCCAAGCATGAGTTCAAATCCCCAGCACCCATGTAAAAAGCCTACAATAGGCTTATGCCTATAATCTTAGCCCTTTGGGAAGTGGAGACAGGAGGACTATTAGGGCTTGATGGCTGTCAGCTTAATCACAGGTTGAGTGAGAGGCCTTATCTCAAAGGAACAGGTAGAGAATACAGAGCACCTGGTGTCCTCCGCTAGCCTTACCACACAGCACACACACACACACACACTCCAAACACAAAAATAAGGAAACTTAAGCACAGTTGGATTAAAGTCAAACTAGTGACATATATAAATTTTTTTAAAAATTCTGCCATAAAGAAAGAAATTATGTCATTTGCAGGGATATGGTGTGAACCTAGAGATGTTAAGCGAATTCAATAATTTGGAAAGATGAATCACAAATATTGCATGTTTTCCCCATATAAAGGACCTAGATGTGTGTGTGTGTGTGTGTGTTGTGTGTGTGTGTGTGTGTGTGTGTAAGAGAGAGAGGGGAGAGAACTATAGGAGGCAAGGAAGGAATCTAAAAGGAGAGATGATGGAGCAAAGGTGATGGAGATGACAAAATATAACTTTCTCATGAGCAGAATCTAGCTTTAAAGATAGGAGCAGCCGGGCAGTGGTGGCGCACGCCTTTAATCTCAGCACTTGGGAGGCAGAGGCAGGCGGATTTCTGAGTTCAAGGCCAGCCTGGTCTACAGAGTGAGTTCCAGGACAGCCAGGACTACACAGAGAAACCCTGTCTCAAAAAAACAACAAAAAAAAACAAAACAAAAAACAACAACAACAAAAAAAAAAGATAGGAGCAAAGCAGATACAACACATATCTGATCTCATAATGAAGCTTATTGTACTAAAGACCTAGAAAAAGCCAACATCTCTAGACTAATAGAGTCCATTTTCGGTATTCGTGGATGACTTGAATTTTTTTAAATAATTTCCTGGTATCAGCTATATAATCTTTCTTTCGTATAGATGATATTACAAAGAAAGCGAACCTCCAGCTATAACAGCGCTCCACAGATCAAGGTTCTCACATTTAGAAAGTATCTACGTTCCGCTGTACCCGCCCCTACGCAACCGGAAAAAGGGAATTGGAGCCGGAAGTCGAGGTCCGCGGCCGGAAGTCGTGGTCCCCAGCCGGCGGCCTGAATTCGTGGACCGTTGTGGCGGTTGCGGCGGTTCTGTATCCAAGATCTGAATGGAGGCGGCTCGGGATCCCCGCCCGGGGTTGTGCTGCAAGCCCGGCGGGCGTCTGGACATGAGCCACGGCTTCGTACACCACATCCGTCGGAACCAGATCGCTCGGTACCGCCCCGCCCCAGGCCCGGCCCGGCCCGATTCGGCCGGGTGACAGCGCCTGACTCCCGCTCGGCTCCCCGCAGGGACGACTACGACAAGAAGGTGAAGCAAGCGGCCAAGGAGAAGGCGAGGAGGCGCCACACGCCCGCGCCCACGCGGCCCCGCAAGCCAGACCTACAGGTGTACCTGCCGCGCCACCGAGGTGAGCAGCCGCCCGCTCGCGGCCCCGCCCCCTGGGCAAGCCCCTCTTCTCTGCGTCAGGGCTCCTGCTTCACCGATTGAAGCCACTGCATCCACGTCAGCGCCCCCAGTTCTCCGCTCCAGGGCCAGTGACCCCAGTTAAACTGCACTGTTACATAAGGTACCTGGGACCCGGCCAGGAATCGCTGTCCACCAGTGTGGCCTGCCATGCTGTGTTGGGAAAGTCTGGCTGAGATTTAAAAAAAGAAAGAAAGAAAAGAAATAAAAAGACCAGTACATAAAATGAAACGAACCCAATAAATGGCTTTTTCTAGGGTTTCCTGTGACCATGAACTCATGTTAACTAATATATGACACTAAGTTTGTGGGCTGTTATTTACAGAGGGTTTAGATCTTGAGTCCAATTAACTTATTGAGTCCATAGAACGCCATTAAGCTGAGAACTATTATATCTGTTTCACTATCCAAAGAGATGAATAAGTTGTCCAACATCTCAGAGATAGTAAATGGTAGAGCCTGAATTTGAGTTGAGGCAGAGCTCTCCATCCTTTCAGCAGCTTCCAGTGATATTTGCAGGAGACTTGCAACTTATACTTACTTTCTAACGGAATTGTGCTAGAGTGGAGAGAGAAAGAGAAGTTAAAATCCTGATTGACAGCTCCTCTTACACACACACACATACATACTCAGGGTCTGTTGGAAGCTTGGAGGCTTTCTTGGTGCTGTTTTTCTGATAGTTTCTGTGGGCAGGGGTTTTAGCAGCATCCCCCTCTTCCCTCTCATTCTGGTTTGCCCTTGCAGATGGCTCTACCCACCCAGTGAACCCAGACTGTGAGGAGTCCAGCGAAAGCAGCAGTAGTGGAGGCTCTGAGCTGGAGCCTCCTGGCCGCCAGCTCTTCTGTTTAGAATATGAGGCGGACAGTGGAGAGGTACATCAGTTATTGTATATCAGGTATGCCTTCTGGAAAAAAGCTGCAGCCTGACAGTCCTGGGCTGTAATGGAATCTACCACCAGTTCCTGAGCCGCTGTTAGTCTCAGAGCCAGTGGAAAACATGTCTTCCCGTCAGGTATTCTCAGCACACAGAGATTCCTAGTAGGGGGAACAGGGAAAACTTGTGACCCTGAAGTTGAGAATCACTGTTACAGGGGACTCCTGAGAAGCTAGAAGCCATAAGCCAAACAGTTCTGTGAGAGTGCTGTCTAGGAATAGGGCAGCACTTTTCTGAGAGAGACCAGGCTCTGAGCTTCCTGACTCTTCCTCCACGTAGGACGATGATCCCAGAAGGGTGAGTGAGGAAGTATCAGCACACACACCTCTGGATCCAGCCATGCGAGAGGCCCTCAGATTGCGCATCCAGGAGGAACTTGCAAAGCGCCAGAGCCGACACTGACGGGGTTGAAGGCAGGATTCACTGCACTTGGCAGAATTTTGCCCAAGGAGCTCACCTCTAGTTTGGGGGTGCCAGGACAAGTCCATGTGATCTTCAGGGATTGTGTCCTCCTCCTCCTCTAAGCTGCTGTATGCACAGGGTCTTGCAGGACCACATCTGACCTACCTCTCAGCAGCCAGTCTTTCTTGTCCCATTCATCTAACCTAACATTCTGGAAATTATGACAGCTTTGGCTAACTTAGTGTTTTGGAGCAGAGACTTCAGGGAGAGCCAGGCTTTCTGAAGCCTTTGCCCATGTGTTCCTGGCTTGATGAGGTCATTTGTCAGGCTCCTTTGTGCTTCTGCTTTGGTCCACTCATCTTTCCCTAGACCTGTTTTTAGGTGTCACTTTTCCTTCCTCCTATCTTTTTGCCTTAGGTAGAATCCATTTCCCCCCACCCCCCAACATGATTGATTCTCTGCCACTCAGGAATTTAGAAGTGGGGCTTCTAGGAGCCTGCCTTCCTAACAAGTTCTCCAAGTAATTCTGATGCCAATAAAACAGGAGAGCTTTGGATTTGAGGCCTATTTGGAAACACATCTCCTTCCCCTTATGTAGCTTTCCCAAGCTACTCATATGCCTCACTGCTTTGCTACTGTCTATGTAGGAGACTATATAGGAAACCCAGGAAGAAGATGCTGAGCTAAGCTGCAGTCCTTAGTTGAAAAACCTGTCCTGCTAAGAGTGGTGGCACATGCCTTTAATCCCAAGACTCAGGAGATAGAGACAGGTGGATCTCTGAGTTCAAGGCCAGCCTGGTCTACACATCTAGTCCAGGAAAGACAGGGTAGAGAGAACCTATCTCAAAACAAAACAAAAGGTTAAAAAAGAAAAACCTGCCTTGGCTAGGCTTACCAAGTTCACCTCCTAGCTGTAGAGAGACTACCTTCTCTAGACTAAAGGAGAGTCATCAAAGCAGACTTAAAAGTAACTCTCCAGTGGTGGTGTTGCAGTCTTGAATTATTCAAGTTGGGAGAGTTGACAGTAGCTATAATTTTCCTAGGGTGGGAGAACTCTAGTTCTAGTTTCAAAAAAGAGTTGTGAAGGACATCATAGAGGAAGTAAAATGACCCTTTCTCTGCCCCATTCTTTCTTTCATACCTCCCAAGAGTATGTCTGAGCATGATGATACACACTTTAACTCCAGCATGAAAAAGGTCAAAGTATGACGACTGCTGCAAGTTAAAGACCAACCTAAGCTGTCTCAAGAAAAAAACTAAATAAATGTAACCTAGGTCCTTTGGGTAAACATCCCCAGACATAGTATTTTTCCAACGCATGTTTTCCAACAAAAGCTTAGGCTAAGGTCTGAAGTCCACAAGACATCCTATGCACAGGAATTCAGGGGCACCTAAGATTTCCTGACATAGGAGCCTAACTGGAAACTGGAAACATGAGTCATAAAACAGCCTACAAGCCCAACGACTGCCCACAACCAAACCTCCTACACCAGGGCTTTGTCTTCTAGGGTCTCAAGATCATTCTGACTATATGAGTTCAGTAGCTTTTCACTTCAAGGACACTTGGGGTCCCTGCTGTGTTTAACCCACTCTGTTAAACTATATGTACTATAGCCAGGCATCTGCTTTATGCCATTAAAACAGTGAGGCACAGTTTGCCATGCCAGAATTCTGGGGCATTGAGTTAGGTGGTAAATTAGAACGCCCTGGTTCCGGGGGTGGCTGGGGACCCGAATGCTCTAAACCAGGAGACTGGTCTCAGGGTTCAGTGCCTTAAGCTTGTCAGTCCTAATCCCAGTCTGCTGTCAGGGAAAAGCCTTTACCCTGTACTTGTGCACTAGTGCTGTAAGTGCCTGTGGACTTAATGGTAGATGCCATCCAGAGCCTCCATGGTGAAGGAAGGTCTGCCAAACTCCATGCTCTTCATCCCGCAGGTCGTTTTAGTTTCCAGATAATCGTCCATATTCTGACTTGAAACACAGGATTCACTGGAACTCTGGTTGGACAAAGAACAGTGGAACTTCTTTGGGGTCTGTGTTCTTAGAGCTGTGCTTCCTATATCCTGATTCTGTTATTGAACCTAAAAATACCTGAAGAAGAATCTGAGGACCCAGCACCTACAAATTTGCAGATATTCCCACTTCTTGATAAAGGAAGAAATAGATGAACGGTGTTATGTAGAAGCCTTTTGCGTGTTTATGTGATCCCCACAAGGACTTCAGAAAGGAGACTGTTGGAAACTTCTCTAAGCTCTTTTTTCAGAAGCACTTTGCTTATCAGTGTGTATGAAAGATTTCTAGCTAAGAAAGTACTCTTGAGGCAGCCTGGTCTACCAATGAGTTCCAGACAGCCAGGCTATACAGAGAAACCCTGTCTCGAAAAACCAAAAAAAAAAAAAAAAAAAAGAAAGTACTCTTGATTCTTAGCTAATTTGTCCTGTATGACTACCTACAGCCTCAAACTCGTGCCTAAATGAAGAGTGGTCATTCTGAGCCAGCCTGTAGAGCTGATGTTTTCTAGGCATCCCTAAAATGCCTCTCAGGGCTGCCTTCAGCCTTATGGCTTAGCTTCATTCTCTGCTGGCCTATTCTGGGTCTGTAATAATACTGTCCTACTGTCCAGTTTATTTGGCACACCTGCTTCCAGATGTCTTACCTATTTCAAAACTCAGAGGCCATAGTGAGTTCTGAGACCTGCCCAGTGTTATTGCACAGTAGAAGCAGTATGCCATAGGCAGGACTTAACAGAAAGTGCTTCTGAACCAACCTGCATCTGAGTAGATAAGTTCTTGCCTGTCTCTTTTTGGGGGCGGGGAGGCTATGGGGGCAAGAGGGCTGGGCCAGGTATGATGGTACATGCTGGTAATCCCAGCATTTGAAAGGCTGAGATAAAAGGATTGCCCTATGGCCAGGCATGGTGGCACATACCATTAATCCCAGCACTTGGGAGGCAGAGGCAGGAAGGTCTCTTAAGTTTGCGGCCAGCCTTATCTACAAAGTTCTGGGACAGCCAGGACTACATAGAAAGACCCTCTCTCAAACCCTACCCCCATTATTTAAAAAAAAAAAAAAAATGCTATGAGTTTGAGGCCAGCGTGAACTACACAGACTTTGTATCAAACAAAAAGTCTCATTCCCATTCTCTATGGAATGCTTTTCCCTCGGTTCTTAACTAAAATTAAGCCTGTATGTTACAGTTTTGTGATTCCTGGACCAAGTGTATATCATTCATGAGAGAGAGAATTGGTCTTGCAGGGGTTTGGACTGTCAAGGATAAAGTAGTCCACTGGCAAGCATGAAAGGCATTGAAGACTATGAGGCAAGAAGGGAAAAGATACACAAGTGTATATGATGAGAGTAAAGTATATACTGGCTGCAGTCTAGCCAGCAGGGGTAGATCTCGAAAAAATGTGAAAGAACATTCCATCTCTCTGGTCATCTCGGGTGCACTGCCAACTAGAGAGCAGCCCAGATAGGTGGAAGCTCTTTGGGGTATTGAGTATCCAACCTGCTGTGTGTTTGACTAGACCTGTGTCAGGGTGGTGCTTCCCAGATAACTCAAATGAGACCTTTGTATAAAGTACAGATGACACTTTTCCTACCTCTGAGCCTTTTGGGGAAATTGCATATGGAATGTTGACAGTTATTTGAAACTTTAACTCTTTTGAATTCCTGCCCTATCCCTGAGGAGCTGTTGGCATCCAGCCCAAATTTCCTTGGTGTTAGAGTGTTGTTAGAAGTGAAAACCTTCCTAGTTAGGGGTTCCTCCCTTCCCAGAGCAAACAAGAGGTTGGTAATGGTAGTAAACAGCTCAAGAGACAGAAGGGTCACTGTGCGATTGAGAGTGGCCTAAGCTGACCAGCAAGCATCAGTGTCCTGGCTATGTCATGGTGCTAAATGTAGAAAAAGCCATCCATTCTTTTTCTCATTTCCAGTGTTTCTGTATAAATAAAATGAATTATGCAAATTGTTTGGAAATCATGGAAGGTACTTTTTAAACCAATAAACTATTTTTACAGCACTGTTGTTGCCAAAAGTTGTGAAATCACTTGTGTACTTGGGGGGGAGGAAGGTTAAGTGTCTGCCCGAAAGTTACTCTACTACCCAGTCAGCACTGGAAATCTCGACTCTTGCTGTGCTGACTATTTTAAGAGCTGTTCTAATTGGAGTGTAACAGCTAGACTCATAATAATTGAACTTGAAAGACATCTGTCCCATTGATGCCTTTAAAAGCACTTCAACGATCAATTCGAGACCTCAGTTTCGACAGCAGACTATCAAGAACCTGTAGGACTTGTCCTACTTTTGTCCTCTTAGGCATCTTCCTCCTTCAGGTGTTCATAAACAGCCTGAGCTTCATCAGGACCTGTATCTTAAGAGCATTTGTTTTTGGGATTATTCAAGTTGATATATTAAACATAAAAGTGCCTCCAGCAACACAGCCCTGGAGTTCTAGTCACACATGTCAGAAGAGTCAGTAGGGCGCTCTTGAGCAATCTTCCAAGACCTTCCCCTGGTGATGAGATAGAAACACAAACCCAACTCACTAGAATACAATCAAAAGTGTTAGGAACCACAAAGCTAAATGGCATACCCATATAGGCTTGTTCTGACAGAACGAAGGACAGGCAGGATGATAGTCAAAAGTTAAAGACTAAACTGAGCACTTTAATCCCAGCACTGGGGAGCCAGACAAATCTCTTTGAGTACAAAGCCAGCCTGAGGTACATATGAGACCTCAATATATAATTGGGGGAAAAGGGGTTAGAGAAATGGCTCAGCTGTTAAAAAGCACTTGGTGCACTTCCATAGGACTCATGTTCAATTCCCAGCACCCATTGTAACACACAAAGAAAAAAAAAAGTTGAGCCAAATTCAAGGAGTTCCAACTGCAGGACTACATAGTCCCTATCTCGGGAAGAAAACAAGCTAACCAAGTGTGTTGCTACCTGCCTGTAATCCTAGCACTCTGGAGGCTAAAGCCAGAAGGATCAGTAGTCTGGGGTTAGTCTGAATTACATAATAGGACACTACCTCCCCCAAAAACCCAGATGACTTTCAATGATGGTATTCACAGCCCCATTTAAAAGAAAAAAAAGTTGGTCAAGTCGGGTTCGCACGCGGCTTTAATCAGCACTTGGGAAGCAGAGTACCAGTGTGTTTCTAGAGTATCTAGCACCTGGGTCACCGAGGATCCCGTACAGCCGGTACTGATTACAATAGGAACTACCTCCAAAAACCCAAGATAATAAAGAAGCAAAAGAAAAAAGGTACCTGGTTAGTTGGAATGTAGTGGGACAGGAAGATATTCTGTGTTACTGACAGATTCACCTTTGTCCCTAGGGTCAGAAGCTGGGCTGGACTTTATACCCACCTCCACCCCTGTCAATTCAGCCTTGTCCAGTCATCATTGCACAGTCATATTTTTTGGCCCTGTTTTCACTAAGTTCTGATGGTAAGAGAGAAAAGGCCATTCAGTGGTTTCCCGTACCATTCCTGTTCTCCACTTGGATCCCCAAAAGGTTTCTTCTCCTCTTTAAGCCCCAGTTCACAGCTTGTTCTGCTCTTTTGTTTCAGCACGGGATTTTGTGCAGCTAGCCTTGGTTTTGTCAGGTTGGCTGTCTCCCACTCCTACCATCCTTGGATCATACCCCCTTGGAATAATGATTTGCTGTCTCATGAGGGCCCCACTGCTTATAGGGAGTCAGGAACACTTGTCCTATGTGAACAGAAGTAACCATGCCCTTTCCATCAAGAAAAGAATATTCAGGGAGCACACTCATTCCATCAATTGAGGGGACACTAATAACTTATTCCTGCATAGTCTGTTTTCTCTTACTAGATTCCACTTGAGTCCCTCACCTTCCTCTCTGCTAATGAACACCTGCCTGCTTTAATCTTTACCCGCCCTACACAGGCACCTGCATGTATTTAGAATGGATATCCTTTAGGACCCTATACCTTATTTTAAGTGAGTGTTGTTGAGTCAGGAAACATCTTGGACCCCGTGACTTTCGTATGTCCCCAAAATAAAAATGAAAGCAAACCCTTTTCCAGAGTTTGCAAAAAGGGGCGGGCCGGAGGGTACAGGGTGGGGTGGGCAGAATCCAGCCTGCTTTGGGTTTCCATAAGCCAGGCCCAGGCTTGGTGCTTGGCTTCTCACCCACCTGCCCCATGCCTGTCTTGACAGTGGCAGGCTTGGGTCGCCACATGGAGGGAGTTGAAGGAGTTTCCCCAAAGTCACGTCGTGCACTGAGGCAGTGGAGGAAGGCTTCTTCCAGCCACGTGCACGATGACAGCCACAGGCGACATTCACAGGAGGAGCTGCAGGGCTAGCCGGGCCCGCACTCCCACCTCAGGAATGACAACTGCCCTCTAGATCTCGGTGTCAGAAGTGTCTGGGTCATAGCCCCGGGCGCCCAGGTCCCCTGGACTTGGGGCACCGCCCACGTTTCCCCCGTGACATTGCCGCGGGGGCTCGGAGTTGTAGTCTCGGGCGGGGCTCCCGCACCGGGGCCGGGGCTGCGCGGACTCCACGTCCCGGCGGGCGGCGCGGCGGGCCTGGGGCCGCCAGGGGCGGGGCCGCTCGGCCCTTTAAACCTTTCAGGGCTGCTCCGAGGGCCGCAGCTGGAGACGCGGCCACGAGGGGGCCGAGTAGGGAGCGGCGGCGGCTGCGGCGGGGAGCTCCGGGGAGGTGCGTACTGGACTCCTTTTCCCCTGCGGCCTCCAAAGGATCGCCTTGGGGAGCCGGGCTCTGGAGGGAGGGGGTGTTGTCGCTGGCTGCACACTCCTATCCAAGCTGGGGTCCCCGTGCCCACGCGAACGGGACCCGGTCAAGCTTCCCTCGAGAACCCGCCCCTTTGCCGGGGCGCGGTGGTCAGGTGGTTTGCCCGCACAGCAACGACTCGCAGCCGCTCTCTCTGCCCGGCTCACCCTCCCAGGCTTTCCTTGGCATGATCCCCTTGATTGTCCTAGCTCAAGCCTTCACCAAGCCGGCGTCCCTCAGGCCGGGGAGCGTGGCTCTCTTTCCAGATGTTACAGCCTTGCCCGAGTCTCTCAGCGCGCCCGTGGCATTTGGGTAGACCGCGGAGGCCCCAGATGGATAGCCAGAGGGTGCCGCGTTCCTGCCGGGGCTCATCCTAAAGTCTGGACAATCAAACGCCCAAGGAGAGCTCTGGATGAAGTGTTGCCCACCCTCCCCCCTCCCCCCCCCGTCCTCCCCTCCCGCGCCCTGGCCAGTCACCAGACCCTGGACCTTGATCTCTCTCCCCAACCAGGCCAGGGCAGCTGATGATTGTGGCCGAAATATCTCAAGGTAGCTGGGCCTGCCCCCTCTTCCCCACCTACCTGTTGTCCTTACCCCTAAACCACCACCACCCTGGCTCCACTCCCTCATGACCGCCTGGATCCTCCTTCCTGTCAGCCTGTCAGCCTTCTCCATCACGGGCATATGGACTGTGTAAGTAAGAGGGGTGTGGGTTGAGGGGGGCGGCTAATAGCTTGATGGCGCACACAAAGTCCCTTGTCCTGTTTGTAGGCTCCAGAATGGTACCCAGGGTCACTTTTTCTGTCTCCAAAGCTTGGCCCGATTCCTGGGCACACAGCCTCTTGGGACAAGCTGGCACCACTGCGGTCCAGCAGGACAGCTCTGACATACACTTGTAGACAGCAACTTCCAGAGGACCTCTAGTTACAGGCAGTTGTGCAGAGTGTGCTACAGCATTAGTAACTACCTCCCTCCTCACCCCACCAAATGAATTCCCAGCAAGGACATTGAGGTTGAATGATGTCAAAAGTCAAAGAGCCAGAAGGTGGTGGCTGGGTCTGAAGAGACATGAGGACAGGGTGACAGTTCTGCTCCCACAGGTATGCCATGGCCGTGATGAACCGCCACGTGTGCCCAGTGGAGAACTGGTATGGAGCACTCTGCAGATGGCTTCACTCTAAAGTCCCTTCATCTCTGTCCCTCCTTGAGCTCACAAGCCACACGGAGACCATAGGCTGTTCTTTGACATTGGTCTCCAGGCATGACATCCTGTTCATCTACCCACTTCCCACCATCCCTTCATCTTCTTTGCTTCTGCTTCAGGAAGGTGCTGGGAGGTCTGAAAGATTTCTCTCTTTAAGGCCTAAGGCTTTGGGCCAAAGTTCTAAGCTGCTCCTTCCCCCAATCTACCCCTTCCCCCCTACCCCCGTGTCCTACCTGCCAGGTCCTACAACGAGTCCTGCTCTCCTGACCCTGCTGAACAAGGGGGCCCTAAGACCTGCTGCACCCTCGATGATGTTCCTCTTATCAGGTAGGTCCCTCCAGACGTCCAGAAATCCCCTTGGGCAAAGAGTTGTCCCTGGATCTTAAGGATTAACATTATACTGAGCCAACTAATACCAGGCTTAGTGGCAAAGAGCTACAATCCCAGCACTTGGAAAGCAGAAGTAGGAAGATGAGTTCAAGGCCTGCTTGTGCTATATGAAACCCTGTCTCAGAGAAGAAAAAAGAGGGAGCATGGGCACCGGGCATGTCGTTGAGTTGGCAGAACGCCTGCCTAGGGTGCATAAAGCCCAGCACCACATAAAACTAGATGTGGTAGCACATGCCTGCAATCCCAGCAAGAGAAGCAAACATTAAAGATCATCCCCAGCTAGTTTTTGGCCAGCCTGAGCAATGTAAGGCTGTTTCAAAGAAATAAATGCACTACTTGCTATTTCTAGGAGCTGGGCATCCTGCAGTTTTATATGCCAGTGGTGCCTCTTAGTCCATCCTGCAGGTTAGGCTCTGTTCTTTTCCCCACTTTTAGCTGTGGAGACAGACTTGGAGACTTATTCAGGTCACACAGCCAATGGAAGTATGTAGATTTAAGCCCAGCAACCTCTGAGTGCCCAGCACAAGTTCAGAAAAATCAGACCAGCTGCCGGCCTCAGCAAAGGAGTCTTAGATCTGCCAGCTACTCTAGGGCACGTCCTTTATCTCTCATACATATGAATTCTTTAAATCAGAGGCTTGCCTGCAGCCGACCAAGCACAGATAAAGCCTGTGAGGGGAAGGAGCTGGAAGGGGTGGAAAGGGCCAGTGGTACTCCTGGCTCACTGTCCCTACCCCTCCCTTCAGCAAGTGTGGTACATACCCCCCAGAGAGCTGCCTCTTCAGCCTCATTGGCAACATGGGTGCTTTTATGGGTGAGTGATACCATCAGACCCCGACCCCTTACCTCCAGAAAAGCCCAGAAATCTTTACTCTGCAGTCTGCTCCATCACCAGGGGCTAAGAGGAGAAACTTTTCTCCTGTTTAGTGAAGGTAGTAGTTTGTGGGCAAGGTCAGGTAGGTGGGAAGACGGGGCAGCCCCAGCTACCTTGGTATTTAGGCCCCAGCCAGCTAGATGCCAACTAGTTTTTGAACAGCTGTCCCAGGTAAAAAGCCTAGGGAGAAATCAGAGAGCTGGCCCCATCATTACTGTCTTCTCCTAGTGGCCCTCATCTGCCTCCTTCGGTATGGGCAGCTCCTGGAGCAGAGCCGGCACTCCTGGATCAACACCACCGCACTCATCACAGGCTGCACCAACGCTGCAGGCCTCGTGGTGGTCGGCAATTTCCAGGTGCTCCCTTCCCACCTCCCTTAATAAGGGTCTAGATGCCCGTAGGGGCAACACCTGGAGGTTGACCAAGGCTGGGAGGGAGAAGTGCTGGACGGGGCAGGAGAGGTGGGGCTGCTTCATGGATTAGCCTCTGTCTGGGCCAGGTGGACCATGCCAAGTCTCTACACTACATCGGAACTGGTCTGGCCTTCCCTGCTGGACTGCTCTTTGTGTGCCTGCACTGTGTTCTCTTCTACCATGGGGCCACCACCCCTCTGGACATGGCTATGGCCTACCTTCGAAGTGTGCTGGCTGTCATCGCCTTCATCACCCTGGTCCTTAGTATCCTTTTGGGACAGGGTAGCCAGGAACTCATCCCCTGGCTCAACCCTTCTCCTCCCCGGGGTTGGGGTAGGGGTGGGATCTTGAGTCCAGTGACCACACTGCCCGAGTCTTATGTGGCCTGGTCCTTTATCTCACCCACTTATTTGGGATGGCCATACAGGTGTCGCTAGGTGCACACATCCTCTGGAACCTTTCCTTAGCTCTGCTCCAGGTGGAGTCTTCTTCCTCCACGAGAGTTCTCAGCTACAGCATGGAGCTGCCCTGTGCGAATGGGTGTTTGTCCTCGATATCCTCATTTTCTACGGCACCTTCAGCTATGAGTTCGGGGCAATCTCCTCAGACACACTGGTGGCTGCACTACAGCCTGCCCCCGGGAGGGCCTGTAAGTCCTCTGGGAGCAGTAGCACCTCTACCCACCTCAATTGTGCTCCGGAGAGTATTGCCATGATCTGAGGCCTGGAGGGTGGCTGGCCCAGCCTCCGGAACAACCGCGCCCTCCACCTTCTTTGCATTTCTTTTGTACCAAAAACAAGTTTTAGAGAGTATTGTTGGGATCTAGGCTTCCTCACTCCTGGAGAAGTGGCCATCCAACATCCACCTGTGCCATAGAGGAGCAGGGCCTCCACAGCTGCCTCAGCTACTTGTCCAGTTCCCTCATACCAGAGTAGTATTTTGTGTTAAAGGTCACCTGTCCTCACTTGCCCAGCCAGCCCTTCAGGTGCCTTCTACTCCCAGTGTCAGAGCCAGACCACTGGGGCTTTCTGCTGCAGGAATTGAGGGCTGGGGCAGCAGGGGCTCACAAGTCTGGATGATGGGAGGAGCATGCCTTAGCCTAAGGGGAGGCCCACCCAGCTGCACTGGGGTTCTCCACTCTGCCCCTCACTTCCTTTAGGGCAAATAACACAGCAGAACCACACGAGTATTTTAGTACTTTTTTATATCTATTAAAAGAATTCTAATTTGCATGTTTGCGGTCTGTTCTGGAGATTCAGGGAGGGTCCGATCCAGTAGGTAGGAATGGAAAGAAGTCCTTTCCTCCAGGAAAGATTCTTGAGATTGCCAGAAACTAAGAGTGACAGATGCCATTCAAATACATCATAAGGGTGTGAGCATAGTGGTACTATGTTCAAGACCAGCCTGGTCTATACAGTGTGTTCCAAGCCAGCCAAGGTCACAGAATGAAACCCACTTTCAAAACCTCCACAAGGGCTTGTCCCCTTTAAGAATCTCTAAAGAACTGGCTTGGCTTCATAGTCTCACTTCTTTCTCCTACTCAGTCTGGCTTGAACTTTGATTTCTTGATGGGGGGAGGGAGTGGGGGGCGTGGGATACAGAGAGCAACTTTTACAATGTTAAAAGTTTTCTCTGTGGAAATAAAGAACACCCCCAGGATTCCAATGTTAACTAAAGGTTCCAAGGTTAACTAGAGATTTCCGGAAGGGGGTGGTACAAGTTAATTTATCAGTTTTAAATAGCTACAAAGTGCCAGGCTCTGACACAGTTTGACTTCTAAAAGAACACTCAGACCCAAGCCCTGGTTGTTCCCGGCCCCACCACCCAGAATCTGGAGACTGGCAGGGAGGGAAATACAACCTGGCACCTTGGCCATTAGACACCTTTGACATCTTTCTGGCTAGCAGCAGGGTGGAAGATTCGGATGGAGTCCCTGCTTCAGCTGGTGAGCAGTGCAGCTGCAGGGTGGGTAAAGAAACCTTTAATGAAGATTCAAAGTGCAAAGGGAAGGTATCACAGAGGCTGCGCTCTCAGCCCTAGCTGCTGCCTCACGTGTACATGGCTCCGTGGAGGTTCTCCAGGCGGTGCTGCTGCTGCTGCCTCCGAGCCTGAAAGAAAGACAACAGGCTAGGCAAGGCCATTTCTGAATACTCGTAGCTAGGACCATACACAGAGCAGCTGTCATGGGACCTAGCATCAACAATTCGAAGACCTTTGCCCCTCACCAGACTGACTTGGAAGGGAGCCAAAGTGAGGGGTTCAGAGGCCTATCCAAACCTGCTGAGGAGTTGGGAGTGTGCAGCAGGGATGGAGTGACCAGTACCCTCCACCAGCCCCTACCTTGTCTTTCTTGTGCTCTTCATAACTGTCGTCATCAGTAGGCAGCTCATGGCGGCAGAGAGGGCAGGAATTGGTCTAGAAAAATCAGGAGCAGCGTTCCAGCCCTTCCTTTCCTGCTCCTGACTCCCACCCCTGCTCTCTCGTCTCTCTTGATTTCACCCCAGTTCTTAACAAAAAAAAAAAAAAAAAAAAACGCAGCTTAGGAACTCGTGTTGGGACAGGGAAGGGGAGGGGGAACTAAGTACCTTACTTAGCCAGGGCAGAATGCAGTTGGAATGGAAGAGATGATGGCAAGGCATCTCAATGACAGTCTCCTCCTCCTCAAATTCCAAAAGACACACGGGGCACTTGAGATCTTAAGAGGAAATGCTGATCAGGAGAGCTGTTAAGGCCCAACCCAACCTCCCACTCAGACACAGGCTTGGCCTAGAAAACTAACAGGCCAGATTGCTGGTGGCTAGGGGAGAGATGGCAGGTCTGGCTTATCTGCCCTAAACAGAAAAAAAAGAACTTGTGTCCTCACCAGCCTTGGCGCTACTGATGACTGTTCTAGGGAGGCTCTCCACCACAGCCTTGGCAGCTGGTGGGGAAGGTGGTGCTCCCAATCTACCAATCCCAGGTCCTCAAAGTCCATCCTATTAAAGAGTGATCTGAGGAAGAAGATATAAGATCAGAACGAAGGACATCATCTATTTTTGGCCCCCCAAATCCACTGGACACTAACTGACAAAAATACCTGTCCTGGCTAATGTTACCATTAGTAATAACAACAAATAGTGCACAAAAGCTGCTCAGTAGGGTGGGAGTGAGAGGTGGTGGCCCATGCATTTATTCACAACACTTGGGAGGCTGTGAGTTCGAGGCAAGCGTTGTCTACATACGGATACATATTGAGATTGCCTCAAAAAAAACCACACACACACCCACACAAAACCAAAACAACAGCAGCAAAAAACCCACCAGCACAGCTGTCAGACAACGCCCCCCAATCCCCGCTCGCTTTATGTTCCCTTTTCCTTTCCACCTCCCAAGTAGTTGGGCTAAAGGCGTGTACCATCACTCTAGGCAACTCTCCCATTTTACTAGAAATGGCAGTCTAAGTCGTTCAGGAATGATACGGTAAAGCCAAAGTTGATTCCAGGACGGCAGTGAGTTTCTGTGCTTGCTTATTACTAGCAAAACACTACCCAATTTACACACTTGGGCACAGGCCGTGTCCGCCCCCATGACAATCTTCTCCGGTGCCTCCCTCTGCTACTCCCACTCTTTCCACCTCAGTCTTTCCCACGATCCCCTGGCGAACCCTACTCATTAATGGCCCAAATTAATGACTCCGGCTCTACTAATCGCGTCGCCCAAACTAACATTCCACATTATTGATCCCACCTTCCAAGTTACCCACCCTCTCCCCCAAACCCCAGCCCAGAAACCTGCTGCCCGGGGCCCAGCTCCAAGCTCCGCGCACTCTTCTTGCGAGTTCCAGCAACATGTTGTTACGGGCCTCACGCTCAGGGTTCAATGGCTCACAGTCGTGCTCATCAAAATAAGACGCCATGGCTCCTGGGCAGCCGGGCTGGTCTGACACAGCTTTAGGTTGGCGCTGGAGAGCCAAATCCAGCGCTGGCCAATAAGCGAGTCCGTTTCGGGAGTACAGCCAATCAGAGTGTTTCTAGGGTGGGCATAGTGACTTGCACACAGAGGCGGAAGTACTGTTTCAGCCGCCTCGTGTTGGTAGGATGAGTCAGGTGACCAAAGGCTCAAGCCAATGGAGTTGGAGAAAGAGGAAATTCCGGGGACTTTTCGAGCCAGGCTCAGAGGGCTCTCGCTGCGCTCCAGAAGTGCCAGTCCAAGCCGGAAGTGTCTTTGCGGTGTCTTGTTGGCTGAATTTACCCACATGCTCTACCTACTCCCTGAGAGGAAAATTTTCATGCATTTATTATGTTTTAGGCATAAAGATAAGGGGTGGAGGGGCTGGAGAGATGGTTTAGCGGACCCAAGTTTTAATCCAGCACCCACTGGACGGCGCACTATATTATTTCCAGAGGGTCCGATGTTCTCTGCGTGCACCAGGCAACGAGTGGCATACAGACAGACATGCAGCAGAACACCCACTCACATAAATAAAGAAATCGATGGCCGGGCGGTGGTGGCGCACGCCTTTAATCCCAGCACTTGGGAGGCAGAGGCAGGCGGATTTCTGAGTTCGAGGCCAGCCTGGTCTACCGAGCGAGTTCCAGAACAGCCCGGACTACACAGAGAAACCCTGTCTCGAAAAAACCAAAAAAAAAAAAAAAAAAAAAAAAAAAAAAAAAAAGAAATTGATGGTGCATGTCTTTAATTCTAGCACTCAGGAGGCAGAGCCAGGTGTTTTTCTGTGAGTGGGAGGCTAGCCAAGGCTACAAAAGTGAGACCCTGTCTCAATCAACAAAAATAAAAAATAAATATAAACAAAGAAAGAAAATAGACAAAACGATGCATGATTAGAAGTTCAAGTTGGATAGTTTAACTCCAGCTCCAGGTAATGCCTCTTTGCCCCTCCTCCCCAGAACCTACATTCAACTGACAAAACATAGTTATAAAAGTTATAAAATAAATCGTTATAAAATAAAATAAATCTAGCCGGGCAGTGGTGGCGCACGCCTTTAATCCCAGCACTTGGGAGGCAGAGGTAGGCGGATTTCTGAGTTCGAGGCCAGCCTGATCTACAGAGTGAGTTCCAGGATAGCCAGGGCTACACAGAGAAACCCTGTCTCGAAAAACAAAAAACAAAACAAAACAAAAGAAGACACATACATCACTGAGGTGAAATCTGGGAGCCATTTCCTCAGAGTTAGCACACAGAAGATATGTCCCCAAGAGAGGCCAAGACTGCATCTCATGGTAGCAGCCAAACTTGGGAATGTGGAAGGTACTGGTTCTGAAGACTGAAGGGGTCCTAGAGAGTGGCTGAGACTTGGTTCCATGTGGCATGTCAGAGTCCCTGAAGGGAGGCCGAGGGATCGTCGGTGAAGATCATAGGTGGAGATCCCACAATGTTGGAGATGCCGGGGCTGTGGGCTGACTGCCCAGGGCCGCAGCAGCTGTGCGTTGGAGTCAGTCTGAGCTGGGGACATGAGTTATGTGGGATGTGGATTGCAGAGTCGGAGCTTCACAGGCCCTTTGGAACCCAGGTGATTGTGGGTGGGTCCCAGACATCAAGCACTGGACTTTAGACAAGGTTGAATGTGGGTTCTGATTTGATTGTCACTATGTCCTGACTCTTCCCTCTAAGTATGAACTTATAAAATGTGAGTAAGAACATATGTAACTTGTTTTGATCTGACAGGGCCCACAGTGAAAAGACTGGATATTTTAAAGAGACTCAACATTTTATAGTAGTTTTCTAAAGACTGTGAGACATTTAATCCTTCTAAGGGGTTAAGCTCTGTACAATTCTCAGATCACTTTTTCTTGCTTTTCTTGGTAACCCTCCCTCATCTAGCAAGACTTGCTTATTTTATACGATTGATATTGAATTGCCCTTGACCTTCACACTTGTTCAAGCTGCAATGAAGTTATACAAACAAGCCTAGTGTAGGGTCACACACATGCCTTTAATCCCAGCACTCAAGAAGGCAGAGGCAGGCATATCTCTGTGGTATACCATCCAGCCTGGCCTAGAATGTGAGTTCCAGGACAGCCAGAACTTCACAGTGAGACACTGTCTCAAGAAAAAGGTGGTGGGGGCTGGAGAGATGGCTCAGCAGTTAAGAGCACTGACTGCTCTTCCAAAGGTCCTGAGTAACCACATGGTGGCTCACAACCATCTGTAATGGGATCTGATGTCTTCTTCTAATATGTCTGAAGACAGTGACAGTGTACTCACATACATAAAATAAATAAATTTTAAAAAAAGAAAGAAAGAAAAAAGTAACTCATTCAAGTCTTGGTGGGCCTTCTTATCTTCTTTCATGTCTTTCTTAGCCCAATGAATGATTTTTTTTTTTTTTTTTTTTTAAGCAGTGCTTTCCCACTTTGTGTTTGTGTGTGTGTGTGTATGTGTATGCCACAACACTCATGTGGAGGTCAGGGAACAACTTTGGGAATCAGTGCCCTACTCCCACCATGTGGGTCCCAGGAATCAAACTCAGCTCATTAGGTTTGGTGTCCTACTTAGGTTTCTCTTGATATGTTAAACACTCTGGCCAAGGCAACTAGAGGAGGAAAGGGCTCATTTCAAGTTACAACTTCCAGGTCACAGTTCATCGCTGAGGGAAGTCAGGGCAGGAACCTGTAGGAGGGGACTGAAGCAGAGAGCATAGAAGAAAGCTACTTACTGGCTTGCTTTCCATGGCCTACTCAGCTTGTTTTTTATATAACCTGGGACCACCTGTCCAGGGTGGCAACATCTATGGTGGGCTGGGTTCTTCCACGTCAATCATCAATCTCTTCCACATCAATCATCAATCAAGACAATGTTTCAGGGATTGCCCTACAGGATGATCTGATTGAGACATCTTTTCAATCGAAGTTCCCTCTTTCCAGATGACTCTAGCTTGTGTCAAATTGACAACACACACATACAGAGCCCTAACTAGTAGTAGTTGGCAACAAGCACCTTTACCTGCCAAACCATTGCGCCACTCACATGAGTGATCCTTCCTATGGCCTTAAAGGCGCTGGCTTTGTGGGCCTGTGTAACTTGGAACATTGGAATGCCTTAATTCTTTCCTAAAGGGAGACCTTTATGACTCTATTTACAGCACCATGGAAGCATTAAAGGCTTTGGGTGTGATGTGGTAGTATGTAACGTTCAACTAAGAGTAGGACACAGATTAAGAAATTAGGAAGGAGGAAATGTCAGGCGGAAAGCCCTTCCCTTATCATGTTGTCTCATGTATATATGTGTACTCATGTCTGTGTATGTATGTACATCTATGTGTGGAGGTCAGAGATCCACCTCAGTTGTTGTTCACTCAGGAATTGTCTGTTCTCCACCCCACCACTCTTTCTTTCTTTTTTTAAAAAAGATTTATTTTATTTATATAAGTACACTGCAGCTGTCTTCAGACACACCAGAAGAGGGCATCAGATCCCATTACAGATAGTTGTGAGCCACCATGTGGTTGCTGAGAATTGAACTCAGGACCTCTGGAAGACCAGCCAGTGCTCTTAACTGCTGAGCCATCTCTCCAGCCCTTTTTTTTTTTTTTTTTTCTTTTCTTTTCTTTAGACAATTTCTCACTATGTAGCTGAGGCTAGCCTCAAACTCAGAGAAATCCACTTGCCTCTGCCTCCAAAGTGGTGGGATTCAAGGGATGAATCAGCATACCAGGCCACCCTCAACTCCACAGTCTTTATTTCCAGCCTACTTTTTTTTTTTTTTTTTTTTTTTTTTTGAGACATCTTTTACTGGACTAGAGCTCACCTAGGCTGATGGCTAGGTACTCCCAGGAATCTACCTCTCTCTACATTCCCAATTCTGGAAGTACAAGAGGCCACCCTCAACTCCACAGTCTTTATTTCCAGCCTACTTTTTTTTTTTTTTTTTTTTTTGAGACATCTTTTACTGGACTAGAGCTCACCTAGGCTGATGGCTAGGTACTCCCAGGAATCTACCTCTCTCTACATTCCCAATTCTGGAAGTACAAGAAGACACCACGTTGTGGTTTTTGTTTCTTTACGTGTTTTTGAGAAAGGGTCACTGTGTAGACCAGGCTAGCCTCAGTCTAACAGAGATCTGCCTCTCTCTACCTTGCCGGTGCTTGAATCAAAAGTTAATGCTACCTCCATTGGACCACACACCTGACTTTTAAAGATGGGCTCTGGGGAGTAACTCTGGTCTTTGTGCTTGAAACGTAAACACTTTATGAGATTATCTTTCTGGCATATTTTTTTTTCTTAAATGTTTTCTTTTATAAAGTTGTGTGTGTGTGTGTGTGTGTGGTGTGTGTGTGTGTGCCCACAGAGAATGATCTCCCTGAAGCTGGACTTACAGGTGGTTATGAAGTACCTGACTTGAGAGATGGGAACTGAACTTGCAGACTTGGATCCTCTGAAGAGCAGTATGGCTTTTTTTTTTTTTAACTTCATGTTTGTTTGTTTGTTTGTTTAACTTATTTTTATTTTATGTTTTTGGTGTTTTACCTGCATGGGTGTGAGTGTGTCAGGTCCTTTGGAACTAGAGTTAAAGATAGCTGTGAGCTGCCATGTGGGTGCTGGGTACTGAACCTGGGTCCTCTAGAAGAACAGCCAATGCTCTTAATCTTTGGGCCTGCTCTCCAACCATTTTTTTTTTTTTTCTTTTGACAGAGTCTTTCATATAGCCCAACTAGCTTCAAACTAACTGTAGCCAATGATGATCTTGAACTTGTAATCCTCCTGTCTCTACTTCCTGAGTGCTGAGACTACAGGTGTATGCACCACCATCAAACCCAGGACTTGTTCATATAGGGCATCCTTTCTGTCGGCTGAGTTATACTCCCTAAAAGCCCTTTCCTTTTTAGCCTTCTAGCTGGAGTTCCATTGGTCCTCTGAGAACGCTCAAGATATCAAAGATGATAGATTTCATTTCCATGGGAATGGGTGCAAAGGTCTGGCTTGTGGGCTACTGTGCCCTTGGCCCACATTCCGTAAAGGTCTCTGTGTGTAGGACAGGATCAAGTCGGAAGAGGAGAGCAGGCGCCGTTTCCTGGAATATAGTCCTTTGGGGAATGTGATAAGCTCTTTCTTTCTTTCTTTCTTTTTCTTTCTTTCTTTCCTTTCCTTTCCTTTCCTTTTTTTTTTTTTTTTTTCATTACATTAATTTAATGTGTGTGTGTTGTAGTGGTCATGTAGTATGTTTGTGCTGTAGTGTGTGTGTGTGTCTGTGGTGTGTGTATGTGTATCTCTGTCTGGGAGGCCGTGTATATGTGTATATCTGTGTCTGGTGTTTGTGGGAATGTGTGTCTGTGTATGATACATTTCCTTGGAGAGAGAGAAAGAGAGAGAGAAGCATTTTTAACCAAACAGCAGCTTTTACTGAGCTCCAGTGGTGTGGCCTAATAGGGCCCGTGCAGCCAGTGCAGCAGGCTGCTCTCAAGGACCAGTCCATGGCATGATGGGAGATGCAGAGGTGCACATATCCAGGATGCCCTTCAGCAGTCACTGGGGTGTCCTAGATGGAAGTAAACACCAGGATTCTCTGGAGATCTGATCAGGCCAGTGCAGTCATTCAGCCTTTCCTTCAGGCCAGGCTGGGTCAGTCCCCAGTCCCTAAGGCAGTGCCTGCATCCTAGGCCTATGGTTTACTACTGTCCCCATCACTTGGAAGAAAGATGACCAGCAGCACAATCAGGATGATGAGCAGGCCACCAGCCACTGCTAGCCCCAAGTAGACCCGGCACCGGATATTCTCCCAGCGCTTCTTCTGGGCTAAAGCTTTGGTTGTTTTGCTGAAGGCCGAACTCTGTAGATACCCAGAGAAATGGGGGGGGGGGGGGGGGCGGGAGGAAGGGAGGGAGGGAAAGAGAGAGTGTGTGTGTTAATGGTTCTCACAGATCCTCAAAGCCAGCTTTCCATTCCCATGCATTTCCATGTTGGCATGAACTATTTCCTGCACCCTCTGCATCCTGTCTGCTGCTTCTCTGCTCACTGTGCCCTGCGACCCTTCCAGCCTGGCTCTTGATCTCAGTCACTGCTGTAACTTGACTCTCCATCCTTCTAGCTCACACCCACTTAGCAATACCAGGCCATGAACACTAGGGGGGAATGCACACATCTCCAAAGACTTCTTATGGTTTATTTGTTTATTTCTGTTTGGTTTTGTTTGTAAGGCAGGGTCTCTTGTATCTCAGGCTTGGACTTACTGTGTACCCGAGAATGAGCTTCTGATCCTCTGGCCTGTCTCCTGAGTGCTGGGATCATAGATGTACCACCAGTCATGATTCATGGCATGGTGCGGTATGAGCCCAGGGCTGTGCATGCGAGGTAAAGTCGAGCTACAGTCCCAACCCAAAGGTATCTTTGTGAAACCTACTTGCAGGAAACGAGAAGTCCCACACTCATAAGCAAGCAAGCCTAGGATCCCACCTAGGACCTCACCTCCCCGGGGAAGCCTAAGAGCTCCCTCTAAGGGCCAAACTTCTGTCCCTCCCCCTATTCCCACCTGCCACACACCATGTCCAGGAGCTGGTCTGAGCGCTGCTCCAACTCTGCCAGCTTGCCCTCACGCTCCAGGACCTTGTCGAAATTGTTGAGCATGATTTCCGTCACTTCGTCCGCCTGCTGCTGGCATCGCTTCAATTCTTTCCCTGCCTGAGCACCAAGCCCAAGGTCAAGGCTGCAAGAGTTCCCCACCCAGCCTTCCTCTGGCACGAAATACCTAACCCCCCACCCCCCCCCAATGTCTGGGTATGGTGGATGAGTAATAGCATCCTTTGTGTGTAAAGGCATGAGATATTCAGGTTAAAGGGCTCCTTCTGAGCAGTTTACCTCCGGGATCATAGGTTCCTACCCTTATCCGTCCACCCTGGATTTCAGCATCTCAGCCTCTTCCATGTTACCCCAAACTGGGAGCATCCCAGGTCCCCACCTTCCCACAAAGCAGACACTTTGCTCACCAGCTTCAAGATGGCATCTACCCCCATGCTCACCTTCCCTGTGGCTTCCTAACTGACCCCAAGAAGTAGTGAAACCATGGAGCCAGGCAGGAAAACAGTCTGCTCCACAGAACTAGGAAGGTCATAGGAGACCCCATCACATCCAAGTCTTTCTGCCTAGAAGCCCTTCCAAACTGAGCAGTTCAGCTCTCCTTCTTTGGACCTCTGACCAGTCAGGCCAGTTCTGTCTCTGGGCTAACCTGCTCTCCACCTCAGTGACCACCTTCTAGTTCCTCTCCTCTTGGGAACCTCAGATCCACTGGCCTTTGGTCTCCAGCCTTCTAGTCAGCCAGGGTTCACTGGGATCCAGAGTCTTCAATAGGATCCAAGTGACAGACTGGCTTCTGAACCTGGGCAGCACAGCTTCACCTAACCAAGAAACCCAGTTTGTTTTGAAGGGTTGGGAGGAGATGGATACAAGTTTCAATCTGGGGGAGGTAAAGGAAGGAGAGGGAGAGAGGCAGAGAGAAAGAAGGTGGGACAAAAGCCTGTTGCTGTGTGCTAAGGCCATGAGCAGGTCTATTCAGGAAGATGAATACCAGAGGATTAGCAAACCACAACTCTCTTCCCTCAGCCCTCCTTCCCAGCCCATCCCTATTCTGTCTCTTTTGCACAGGACTGTCAACCACTACCCCACCCCACCCCCTTTCCTGCCAGCCCATATCTCCAATTGTTTGCAGCAGACAGTTTGGCACTTGACAGAATTCCACATAAAACCAGAGAATTTCTGTTGGAAGGGACCTGGTAGTCACAGAGGATTCCCTCCTACTCAGGCAAGAATCCTCACCCAGGATCTTCGCAGCTGCCTTGTACACAGCCTCAGAGCATTCCCAGAGCATGAGTCCTGTCTAGATCACAAGCTCCCAGTGGGAGGGCAGGGGCAACTCCATTCTCCAGTACCCAGAAGCCTGGGAGGCCAACACAATGCTGATCATTACAAGGACCCAGCAAAGGGGCCAGCTGCTTCATTGCTTATCCCAAAGGAACTCTGTCTCAAGAGAGCTTCTCCTAGTTTGCTTATCTAGCCCAGCAAGAGTTTCGAGGGACAGGCATCTGAAACCCAAACAGGTCAATATTTACCCAAGAGCTAGAAAAACAGCCTGTTTTAAGTGTGGGGTAGGCAAACCAAAGGCAGAAGGCGTTCAGATGCTGGGACCCAAGGCAGCAGAGGAGAGAACAGGGAATTCATGCTTCCTCCCATTCCTGAGTCACTTGTCATCCCCACTGTGGTGACTGCATTGTTGGACAAGGCACCATTGTTTGAGCTTTCCCACATCCCAGGATTCCAAAGCACAGACAAAGATTCAAGCATGAGAACACTACTAGAGGTTGGCAGGATGCTAAGGGTATTTTTGTTATTATTGTAGGGGACACAAATGTGGAGGCCAGAGGACAACTTTGTGGAGTCAGTTCTTGCCTTCCACTTTTACAATGGATTCTAGGGACTGAGCTCAGGCCAGCAGGCTTGTGTGTAACACACTTTACCTGTTAAGTCATCTCACTGACCCCTGTCTGTTTGTCTGTCTCTCTCTGTGTATGTGTGTACAGCGTATGAGCATGGAGTGAACGTAAGCATGTGCTTGCTAAGACACCTGCCTGTAATGCACCCAGAGTTCAACGGAAGATGCCAGGTGTCCTGCTCTATCACGACCTATCTTAACTCCCTTGAGTGTTGGTCCCTCACTGAACCTGAAAGAGCCTGGCAGACAGAAAGCCCCACCAATATTCCTGCCTTTTTCCCTGTCCCCCAGGCACGAAGGTTATAGGCATGTGCAGCTATACCTAGCTTTTCACATGGGTTCTGGACATATGACCTCAGATTCTCCTGTGTCGGTGACACGTGCAGATAACCACTGAGCCAACATTGCAGCAACCTCCCCTTTCCTTCCTTTTTCCTTTCCTTTCCTTTCCTTTCTTCCTTTCCTTTCCTTTTTTCCTTTCCTTTCCTTTTTCCTTTCCTTTCCTTTCCTTTCCTTTCCTCTCTCTCTCGACAAGGTCTTGTGTAGCCCAGAATGGCCTCTGAAATGACCTTGAACATCTGATCTTCTTAGTTTCATTTCCCAGTACTATACTACAGGTGTACTCTACCATGCCTCGTTTATGTGGTGCTAGTGATCAAAGCCCAGAACTCCATCATTCTACCTACTGAACTACATCTCTAGCTCTGACCTTCTGTTCTGGATGTGACAGCTGTTGTTATCTGATTTCAATATAAGAGTCACATTCTATGGAGAGTGGCTGTGCCTCTAGCTACAATCTGGAGGCTTTTCCCTCCACAGAGAAGCCAGGCCTATTGCCTATTGGGAGCTAAGATGGGCTCCAGGGAACACAGCCACCAGATCCCAGCCCATGTTGGTCCCCCTCAACCAGAGGTAAAAGGACTCTGACTATGTGCACAAGTTTCTGCCGGCAGTATAAAAGATAAATTGCTAGGGAAAGTTTTAGGGAAGAGAGCTGAGCAAACAGAGGGCAAGGGCCATGCTGCCACTCGTAACCCAGCCAATGGCCTGGCATCTGGGAGACATATGCCATTTTCTGAATGAATCGTACCTGTTTTCAGGGAGATCTCTCTCCAGCTGAGGAAAAGGAACACGTGATACCATCAGAGAAGAATTACACAGAGACATAAAGTGCCCTAGCCACCCTTGAGGTGAGTGGATTACAAGGGTCAGAGAATTGTAATCAAAAGGACAGGTGTTGGGATGGAACTGGGCCATTCTGCAGAGACAGGGACAGGCCCACTACTGAAGGGACATGGCAAAAGGTGGAGAGACTGGGTGGGGCTAGGGAAAGCAGTGGAAGTCAAGGGGTAGAAACTAATACAGAGGAAGTTATAAAAGCCAACCAAGCCAGGAAAGGTGGTATGCACCTCTGAGTTCCAGGCCAGCCTGGGTCTCAAAAAGTATTAGGTGTGACACAAGCCAGTAATCCTAACATTCCACAGGCAGAGGCAAGGGAATGAGAGAAATTCAAGTCCATTTTAGGCCTAGCCCACATGAGACAATCTCAAAGTCGGGGCTAGGGATGAATGGGCTGGGAAGATGGCTTAGTGGGTAATAAGAGTGCTTGGATATAATCATAAGCTCCTGATTTCAGATCCCAAGCACCCATGTAAAAAGTCAGTCGTGGCTGCACACCCCAATAACCCCAGCTCTGGGAGAGCAGAGACAGAGGATCACTGGGTCTTACTGGCTGCTATTCTGGCTCCAAATTTGGTGAGAAACCTAGTTTCAAGGGAATTTGGCATAGAGTGATAGAGCAAGGTCTCACACACACACACACACACACACACACACACACACACAGTGGTGATACACATGAGTGGATACAAGTGAGAAGTCCTGACAGAGGCCAGCCAACACGGAGAAGACATGCATTAGCAAGGGTATGAAGCAATGCCTACAGGTTCAAGAAAGCACAGAGGGAGAAGAGGAAGGGGGTGGGTGAGAGAAGTATTTCTGAGACCTGCCAGAATCCAGCAGGACTTGGGGGCTTTGAGCCAAAAGGAGGTAGAGGGGAGTGGTTGCCAGACATTGAGTGGTAAAGACACAGGGAATGTTCTTGTCAGACGGATACCCTACAACCTGACAGCTATCCCCTACAACACATGTTCACCCCACAACTAGCCCATGCTAAGGGAGTAGCCCGGGCCACAAAACATGACATACAGGGCATGTTCTGACACCAAGCGACACACTGGATCCTCTAGAGCGGCTTTATGGATTTTCTGGGCTCATCTGAAAATATACTCTCAATCCTCTGTGTTGAGCTAGATGTGCTCAGTGACAGAGCACTCGCCTAGTGTGTGTGGTTATGGGTTCAACTGCCAACATCACAGAAAAAAGGAAAGAAACCCAGAAGATACCCTTCCTGTTGCTGAGGCAGGAGGAACGATTTAGCCCTTAAATTCCAGCAACAGTTTGCAACTCAATACTCCTAACTCCCGTTTTCAGGGAATTCAATATATAGACCAGCTAGGCTGTTTGAACTCACAGATCTCTCTCTCAGGCCTCTGCCTGAGATCATGTCTCTTAAAATCAAGAAGTAGGGTGTGGTCATGCTTGCACATAACCCTAGTACATGGGGGAGGGCAGAGTACACTGCACAGAAGAGGAAGATTTCCCGGAGCCTGCATGCTATGCTCATGTGAAAACTGTATGTACTGGGGAACACCTGTAACCTTGATGCTCGAAGCGTTGCTTGGGCCACGGCAAACAGGAGGACCCCTGAACCTGCTGGAGAATACGCTCTGGCTTCAGCAAGCAAGACCCTATCTCAAAAACCAAGGTGTGCTGCCTCCCTGGCCCCAGATTCCACGTCCACCACTTTCCATTGTGTAACTGACACTGAGAAGGTGGCCTCTCTGACCAGTCACTTCCTCTTTTGTAAAGTTGTGGTGATAACCGTGCTTACCTCATAAACCTCATCATATTAGCTCAGATTATGTGACACGGTATAAACAAAAGCCTTAACAAGGCCTCACCTGACTGGATGCTAAATAAATAACAGCAAATAGTACTAACACAGACCAAGTTTTCATCTCTTTTTCTTTATATTAAAAACCTATTTACTTATTTGTTTGTCTGTTTGTTTTGTTTCTTTCTATTTACTTGTTTGTTTGTTTGTTTTGTTTCTTCTTGACGAGGTTTCTTTGTATAGTCCCACTTGTCCTGGATATCTCTCTGTAGACCAGGCTGGCCTCAGAGATCTGCCTGCCTCTGCCTACCGAGTGCTGGGGTTAAAGGCGTGCACCATCTCCGGCCAGCTGACTTTTTTAGATTTATTTATTTTACATGAATGAATGTTTCCCCTGTATATGTGTATGTGCACAATGTGTGTGCCTGGTGCCCAAGAAAGTCAGGAGAGGCTGTCAGACTTCCACAGAACTGGAATTATGGATTGTTATGGATTGCTTTTGAGACGGGTCTAACTCACTTCGAAGCTGAATATAATCTTTTTTCTTTTAAATGTACTTATTTATGCTATGCATATGAGTACACTGTTGATGTCTTCAAACACACCAGAAGAGGGCATCGGATCCCATTACAGATGTTGTGAGCCACCATGTAGTTTCTGGGAATTGAACTCAGGACCTCTGAAAGAGCAGTCAGTGCTCTTAAACCACTGAGCCATCTCTCCAGCCACCCTGAATATAATCTTGAACTCCCAAACTTCCTGCTTTATTTCAAAAGTGCTGGGAGGACAGATGTACACCATCGTATACACTTGGCTTCTACTCCTCCTCCTTTTTTTTTTTTTTTCAAGATTTATTTATTTTTATTTTACGTATATGGCTGTTTTGTCTGTCTGTGCACCAGGTGCAAACAGGGTCTGAGGAAGCCAGAAAAAGGCGTCCAATCCTATGGAACTGGACTTTCAGACAGCTGTTTGCTGCCACATGTATTCTGGGAATCAAACCTGGGGCCCCTGTAAGAGCAGCCAATTTTTTAAAATATTTACTTTATCTATGAGTAATTTTCTTGCATGTTGGTATGCACAGCATATGTATGCCCGAGGAAGTCAGAGCACCTAAGGTCCCTTGGAACTAGGGATCTAGAGTTAGGGGTGGTTGTGAGCCACCATCTGGGTGCTGGGAATGTGACTCAGGTTCTCTGTAGTAGCAACACATGCTCTTAACCACTGAGCCACTGCTCCAGCAAACCCCTCCACCTCCTGCTTAAGAAGTGTTGGAGACCTTAGTAAGGATACCTAAGGTGTGGATGTAAGTTCCTTAAGAGAGTCATCTTTCCCTTTTCTCTTATGAGATCCACAGCCAGCCAAGGTCTTCCTGCGGCACACGATTGCTTTACTTGGTTCTTATTTTCATGAGGAGTTGTCTGTAGATCTTTGAGAACCAGCTTTAGCCCAGTGGTTCTCAATCTCCCTATTACCAAGACCCTTTAATACAGTCCTTCATGTTGTGGTGACTCCCAACCATAAAATTATTTTTGTTGCTACTTCATAATTTTAATGTTGCTACTGTAATGAATCATAATGTGAATATTTTTGGAGATAAATGTTTGCCGTAAGGGTCAAGGCCCACAGGTTGAGAACCAGTGCTCTAGCTCCAGTCTCTGCTGTCTTCATCAGGTACTACAGGCTATTGAGATCTGTATTTATTTGTGTGGTACTGGGATTTGAACATGTTACATACTGCATTCCTTTCAGAAATTTAAATTAAAAAAAAAAAAAAAAACATGAAACAGACTCTCAATAAATTGTACAGCCTGGCTTGGGACTTGGAGGTCCTCCTGCCTCTGCCCCCAAGTATTGGGATTACAGGCCTTAAGTTTTGAGCAATAGTGACAGCTACCTTTCAGTGGGCATAGGACCTGACCCAGCACTGAGCTGGAGTGCATGTGGGTATCTGGCTAAACCTTCATAATAACCCACTGAAGAAAGTATTATTATTGTCCTTGCATTGCAACCCAGAAGTGTTAAGTTGTCTCGAGCAACCAACCTGAGGATAGAATGGGTAGAGATTCCAAGGGCCACATATCTAACCCCTGTGCTAAACCAGATACACAGAAAGTAGCGTGAGGTCTGATGCCCCCCCCCGCCCCCGCATGATTGGCTA
The DNA here is from genome assembly GCA_021653895.1 of Mastomys natalensis. Taxonomy (NCBI): domain Eukaryota; kingdom Metazoa; phylum Chordata; class Mammalia; order Rodentia; family Muridae; genus Mastomys; species Mastomys natalensis. Next base: position 649,880 of record JAJTUV010001284.1, read on the forward strand.
AAGAGTACTAGCCACTTGATGCTGTCAACTCAGCTTGTGTTCAAAGGAGAGAGGCCTGTGACTACATGCAGAAATTCTGCCGGACGAATGACTCCAAGAATTATTTTAGGCCAAGCATAGTCATGGACCTATCTAATTCCAGTACTCAGTAGGCAGAGTTCGAAGCCAGTCATGTCTATATAGTATCTAGTGGGACCTTGTCTAAAAAAATTATTCTATATCTGGACATGGAGTCAAATATTTGTAATTCTAGCGCTTGAGAGGCAGAGGCAGGAGCATCGCTGCAACTTCAAGGCCAGCTTTGTCTACATAGGTAGTTTAAGGGCAGGGTATGTAACAAGACTGCCTCAAAAAATAGTTAATTCCATTCAGGCCTGGTGGCTCAGTTACACCATGTCAATCTGATCTACACGAGACCTTGTCCCCCCAAAACAAACAAGCAAGCTAAATCATTTTTAGTTATTTGTGGTGGGCTGGAGAGATGGCTCAGCATTTAGGAGCACTTGCTGCTTTTCTAGAAGTTCCTATCACCCACTTGGGAGCTCACAGCCAACTGATAGTCCAGGACGAGGTGACTCGACACCTCTTCTGGCTTACATAAGCACTGCGTGCACATGGTACACAAACATACATGCAGGAAATACACATTCATACACATAAATAAAATGTTTTAAAATTATTTATGGTGCTAGGAAGATGCCCCCATAAATAAAGCTCCTGTTGCACAAGTTTGGGGACCAGAGTCTGAATCCCTAGCACCCACATAAAAGCCAGGCAGTCTGCTTGTAATCCGAGGGCTCAGAGGCAGAAAGAGGGGACCAATCCCAAGGACAAGCTGGCTAGCTAGACTAGACAAACTGGTGAGCTCCAGATTGAACCACAGAGCCTATCTCCAAAAATAAAGTGGAAAGCTGTTGAAAAAGATGCCTGACATGGGGGGGAGGGTGAGACAGGTGGCTGAGGGGTACCCAGGAAGTGGGATATCATGGGATGGGGGTTGGTGTGGAGGGCATAACTGGGAAGTGGGATATCATTTGAGATGTAAATGAATGGAATGATTAATAAAAGATTAAAAAAAAAAAAGACACCTGACATCAACCTCTGACTTCCACACATACCTAAACATGTATGTGCCCATACATGCGAAAAATTATTGTTCATTTCTGTCTCCCCTATCACTGTTTTGTCCTACTCCAGTGGCACAATTTTTTAAAGAAATCCTTTTGACTGAATGAGTTCCAGCGAATTGAAGGGAAGGGAAAGGGAAATGGGGGTGGGGGAATATAAATGGTAGTCAGAGGGGTGGGATGATGGAGGGAAGAACTGGAGACAGAAAGGGGACAAGGAGGGAAGAAGAGATAGATGATGGAGCTGGAGACAGGCTGAAGGTATTAAATTAATACATCCCCCAGGCTTTGAACTGCCTTTGTCTGGTATGTACCTGTAAACATCCCAAGGCTCTCCTCAACAGCCAGATAACCTAACCTGGCTCAGTCTTCTTTCCAGAACTTCTCCCTTAGAGCTGAGAGCCAGCTGAAAGATCATCTCCTACCTCCTCCCATCTCTTGCCCTGCACTCTCGGAAGTGGGCTCTCGGCTTCAGCCCATTCTCAGAGACTCCCTCAGTTTCCTGGTGTGGCCTCAAAGCTTAGGGCTACCTTCCTGCCGCACTTCCTTTTCCTGCCCCCAGCTCCCTAGAGATGAGGCCATCCAGGCATTGCACCTCTGGCCAGCCCACGTCCATCCCGTCTTAGAGTACTAAACTTGCTTCCAGTCTGGCCGTCTTCCCAGGAGCCCTGAAAGGTGGGGTTCAGACACCAGTGGTCTCCAACACTTTCGTCTTGGAAATGGCAAGTCTGCAGCAGGAGTGTGGGTAACTCAACTCATGATTATGTTACTAGGTAGAGGTTAGGAAAGAGTCAGCCTGTGTCATGCTGATAACTTCATGGAACTTTTATAGTAAACAACTATTTTCTCTTTCCCCGGGGGAAGTGTTTATCCTTCAGCACCGGGCCTCTACCAGGCATCTGCTCAGGTTTCCAACCCTTGAGCCAGCTCTGGCTCCTCTTAGCCTGGGGAAGAGCCTGAGAGGTCATCACATTACCTACCACTTCTCAGCAAATGGTTTTGAGTGCCTGGCAGCAGCGACCATAAACATATTCTTTAACCTCTCAAGGACCCACCAAGGTAGGTATTGCTGTCCCTACTTCACTGCGCGGAAAAGGAGGCTCATGGAGGTTAAGTGACTTGCCCGGTATTGCCCGGAGCTGATAACTGCTTCAGGAGCGTGGGAAGCTGCAGCTCCGCTCACTCCGCCTCGACGGGGCGCACTCCAGAGTCTCCCTACCCGGCTACCTGAAAAGTTGGGGACTGGCCCGTGCGACCAGCATGACTCACGCCCCCGGGGTTCAGGATCCTACTCTTTGACCCTGCACAATCGCCCTCTGCCCCTGCCCGTCTCACCATCGCCTCCGCAGCCGCTGCCGCTGCCTGATCGCCGGCTCCGACTCCTCTGCCCCGCGCGGCTTCAGTGCCCGCGGCCCGGGAGGAAGCCGTGGGGCGGGGCGGGCCCGCGGTCTAAGAGGGAGGGGGGCGCGCCTTCTCAGAGGTGCCGGGCCGGGCAAACCGAAAGCGGTGACAGGACCCATGGGGCGCCTCCTACCGGGCCACCGGCGTCCGACTTCCGATGACACCCCAGCCGGGTGAAGTGGGGAACTATGTCTCTTGGATTTGGGTCTGCATCAAAGGTTAGCCGAGGAGGCGTCATTCCGTCATGTGAAAAGCATCTGTGAGTGCTAAGTGCTGGAATGACATGAACAAGCCAGGAGGAGTGTTTGCCACTTTGGTGAGTGCGTCTCATCCGAAATTAAAAATATATAAACCACTCCAATGTTCTGATTGTTTTCAGATGGAACAGGCAGTATTCTGAATACATTATATGCCACTAAGCCATACACTTAAAAAGTGATAAGCTAGGGACTGTCGAGATGACTCAAGGCACTTGATGTCAAACCTAAAGATCAGAGTCCCATCCCTAGGACTCGCGCTGTGGAAAGAGTCAACTCTTGCAAATTGTCCTCTGATCTCCATACATTGTGGGAGGAAGATATTTTAAATGCTAAAATACTGCAGACGTTTCTTTGAGCTAAAAGTCTCAATGGTGTGTGGATGGATGAGTCTCAAAGCTGCTGGGATGGATTCCAGCCCCAAATAAAAGATCACAACAGCAGACAGACCAAGTTTTGAACCAACAAGAGGCAGAAGAGGCAAAAGAGGAGATCTGAGCCAGCTTCCAAAGTGGTACTCAAGAATAAAATACAAGCTACATAGAATGTCCCAAAGAGTTTCACAGTTTAGGAGAGAGTTGGAGAGCAAGCTGCTACAAGGAAAACAAACAGGGGTTGTCCAGCTTGAGAATACAGACTTTCTCTCAGGTTTCTGGTGCCAGCCTTCCTGGATGGTCCTCTAACAGGTGAGGAAGATGGAGGTTTTGAAGAAGAGAGATGCAGAGGATACTGCAGCTTTTCTTGCAGAACTGGGAGCTGAGAAGTCCTTTCCTTAATCTCACTGGCCTATCCCAGCCTCCGGCCAAGTTCAAGGTTAAAATGAGGTGGTTTGTAAAGGACTGTGCAAAAGGTGTAATGAGAAAGTCTAAGGACTTGTAGAGGATACACTGTGATCTGATATTCACAAAGAGCTCATGAGGAATATATTAAGCGATGCTGCACTATGCGCTTAATCAAAGACTAAAATGTGAGGCTGCAGAGATGGCTCAGAATTAAGAGCCCTGGATGCCCCTCCACAAGACTGAGACTAATTGTCAGCACCTACCTGTCTCCAGCTCCAGGGGGTCCGATGCCCTGTTCTGGCCTCCAAGGACACCTGTCACACATGCAGTCACACATGCAGGAGAAGCATCTTTATACATAAAATAAAAATAATTTAAAGAACAAGTAATTTAAAAAGAAAGACTGAAGTGTTAAGGGAAAAATTAAATTGTAAATTGATGTTGAGGATGTGCTTGCCTATTTTGCACCAAGCTCTGGGTTTGATCTCTGGCATCATATAAACCAGATTTGGTGGTAGATGCCTGAAATTGCAGCGTTGGAGAGCTAGCAGCACAAGGATCAAAAGTTCACAGTCATGGCCTGCTATATAATGAATGTGAGTGTTTACTACAGGAGAGCCTGCCTAAAAACAAAATAAAACAAAACAGAAAACTGAGCTGGCTCTGTGGCTTATGGCTGTGACCCTAACACTTAGTGGATGAGGCAGGAAGATGGACTGAATTTGAGACCAGCCTGGGCTACATAGTAAATTCCAGGACAACTTAAGCTAGACTACACAGCTACAAAGTAAGACTTTGTTTAAAGGAGAGAGAGAGAGAGAGAGAGAGAGAGAGAGAGAGAGAGAGAGAGAGAGAAGCCTGCAGTGGTAGTGCATCCTTTTAATCCCAGCACTTGGGAGGCAGAGACAGGTGGATTTCTGAGTTTGAGCCTAGACTACAGACTACAGAATGAGTTCCAGGACAGCCAGGGCTACACAGAGAAACCCTGTCTTGAAAAGAGAGAGAGAGAGAGAGAGAGAGAGAGAGAGAGAGAGAGAGAGAGAGAGGAAGAAGAAGAAGAAGAAGAAGAAGAAGAAAAAGAAGAAGAAGAAGAAAGTCACATGTCACATGAATTTCACTCCAATGTAAAATGAAAGCAGCTCTTACCGGAAGTGCTGGTGAGGGGTTTTCTTTGTTCTAAACTCTTGATGAGAAGCATGTAGGCCTGTTCCTGTGCTATGGATGCTGGTATGTTTCTAGCATTGTGTAGCCTTCCTGAGCTGCTGTGGAGAACTAGCCAAAGCCATCTTCCACTTTCCAGGCTGCTCTTGACATCCTAAATGTGGCTGCTGTTAATCAAAATGCCAGGGGCTTTCTTCCCTGGGTTGAGCCACTGTGCGGATAGACCACTGGTTTCCATGCTTGGACACATTACCTCAGAACGGGCTGGGGATAAAGAGGGTAGGCCCACTCATGTAAAGCAGACTGAGAGGGGCTCTTTGGTACTTTCCCTGCCCTCTGTGGAATCAGGAACATGATTCCAAAATCTAGCTTCTATTTAGTGTCCCAAATTTTTGTCTCTCAGCCCATCCCTTTCCTCACATCCTCCCAACAACAGGTTGTTTCTAATTCTGGAAAGGTTGTGTAGGAACCAAGAACAGAGGAAGCCAAGAACCCTCCCCACAAACTGAGGCAGACTGGGCCCTGGAAAGAACAGCAGTGATGAAGAACCTGGCGGGAAGGAGGAGTCTGGAAGACAGAAAGCTCATTGTGCTGTTGGCCTGTCCTGTGACATTGACTCTGACTAGCCATGGGACTCTGGGGAGAGATGCTAGCCCCACTCCCTCAGAACAGCTGATATCCAGGGCTCTATAAAGACCCAGAAGAGCAAGGGTAGACAAAAGACAAACAGAACACAGAACAACCAACAAAGGAGAAGCTGACTAGTTCCTTCAACCACTAGCTCTGAGTTATACTTAGGTCATAGACATGGCAGCAGTGACAAGAGGCCTGGAACCAGCTCTTACAGGACCCATCATCATATCTTTGTAAGCCTATCCAAGAGAATAGTTAAGGGACATGACAGGATCCAAGGAGGACACTGAATCTGGCATCCTACTCTAAAGTGCTGTGGAGTTTTAATTGTGAGTTGTGACAATGAATAGTACAGTATGAAGAAAAAGAGGAGGTCTCAGGAGAGGGCTCAGTAGGGAAAGAGCTTGTTATGCAAGCATAGGGTCTGAGTTCAAATCCTCAGTACCCATGTAAAAATTTGACACATGGCCTCTGTAACCTCAGTACTGTGGAGACAGGGATCCCTAGAGCTCACTGGCCAGCCATCGTAAGCCAAAACTGATGAGTTCCAAGCTTAGTGAGTAACTCTGTTTCAAAAAGTAGGGTGAGGGCTGGAGCCGTAACTCAGTACAGACTCTGATCTCACCGACATTATGCTGTAGGTTCAACCATCAGGAAGGAAAAACAGAGTCCACTAGGTAGTAAGACAGAGAGCAATAAGGACAAACAACATTGACCTCTGGCCTCCACACACATGTACACATAGGTACACAGGCACCTGCATTCACCTACACAGATGTACGTATACAGATCTATACGAGAGGGAGGGAGATGGAAAGATGGCTCTTTGGTTAAGAGTGCAAACTGTTCAACAATACGGCTGCTTAAACAAGATCTGAGCAAGGACGTGCCGGGCGGTGGTGGCGCACGCCTTTAATCCCAGCACTTGGGAGGCAGAGGCAGGCGGATTTCTGAGTTCGAGGCCAGCCTGGTCTACAGAGTGAGTTCCAGGACAGCCCGAGCTACACAGAGAAACCCTGTCTCAAAAAACCAAAAAAAAAAAAAAAAGATCTGAGCAAGGACATCAACAGGCATGCTATCACAGAAGGGGGAGGAAAAAATTTTAATTAATAATAAACAAATTTAAACTTTTACCTGAAGGAGAGGGGGGAGAGTGCAAAGGACTTGCAGAGGATCCAAGTTTGGTTCCAAGCACCCATACTGGACTTGTAACTCCAATGCCAAGGGAACCAACACCCTCTTCTTGCCTCTGCAGGCTCTTCATTCACATGGTCATACTTTTAAAAAGATCTTTTATTTATTTATTTTTAAATGTATATGAGTACACTGTAGCTGTCTTCAGACACACCAGAAGAGGGCGTTGGATCCCATGACATATGGTTGTGAGCCACCATGTGGTTGCTGGGAATTGAACTCAGGACCTCTGGAAGAGCAGTCAGTGCTCTCAACCTCTGAGTCATCTCTCTAAACCCCATACTCATTCTTTTTTAAAAATAAAAGTAAGTCATTTTAAAGAGAGACAGACATGAATTACTGATTCTAGCTGGATATAGTGATTGGTATCTGAATGTACTCCAGGTGTGCAAAGCCTCTGAGCCACTATCTTTCTTCAATAAACTTGTGCTCTCTATCTTTGGACTATCTTGGTTCTACATTGGGAGAAACTAGTCTGGAGGGGATCCTCAGGAAGAAAGAACAGAAAGGCAAATCTCTAAAGACACAGGAGGAAAGTGCCTCATACACTTAGGGATACCAAGAGGTCTTTATTGCCCACCATCCACCAGCAGTTTTCCAGCCACAAACAGGGTCCTCGGGGTCTCTCTAACCCACTCTCAGGACCATGAGATGCGGCCACAGTCCAGCTGTCTCCTCCCGGGGAATCAAGGTGCTTCTGGGGTATATGATGCAGCAGAAGGCCCTCACAGGGACGGAGCAGCACTCCTGTGGAGGAGGACAGGAGAGAGCCCCTCTTGGCACACATTAGGGCGTGTCACCCCTGCAGAGTAGGGTGGGATGAAAGGGACTCTTAAGTGGGGATGGTGCCAGTGGCGAAGAGTATAATGAGGATGACGATGATAAGGACAATCACACAGATGATGACAATCATCTTCACATTCTTCCACCAGAACTTCCGGGCCACCTTCTGGGACGTTGTCTTGAAGTGTTCAGACTGTTGAGGATAAAATAAAGTAGTGACCCAGTGGCTCCTGCCCTCAGACTAAGAGTACAGATGGACACCCGCATGTCATAGTGTAGATGTTTACACTATAATATTCTTAAATATTCTTAAAAACATTTTATAACATTCATTTGTGCCTCTGCCTCATGTGCCACACTGCCCATGTAGTAGAGAGGGGTCAACTTGCCGGAGCTGGTTCTCTCTTTCTCCTCTGTGTGTCCTGGGGATTGAATTCATGTAACCAGGCTTGCTGACAAAAGTCTTTATCCCCTGAACTATGTCTCTGGTTTTGTTTGTTTTACTTTTGAGACAGGATCTCACTATGTCTCCCTGGCTGACCTGGAACTTCAGAGATCTGTCTGTCTCTGGCTGCTTGACAAATCCCTTTCCACAACAATCTGTAAGCCAAGTTCTGCTTTAGAATTCTTGAGCTCCTAAAACTTCCTTCTGAGCATGGCAGGGTCCCTTCCGTTTCTTTTTCTATCTTTCAAGTCGGGATCTCATATAGAAAGTCTGGCCCCCACTCCTTGTAGAAAAGGATGACTTTAGCCGGGCGGTGGTGGCGCACGCCTTTAATCCCAGCACTTGGGAGGCAGAGGCAGGCGGATTTCTGAGTTCGAGGCCAGCCTGGTCTACAGAGTTCGTTCCAGGACAGCCCGGGCTACACAGAGAAACCCTGTCTCGAAAAACCAAAAAAAAAAAAAAAAAGGAAAGGATGACTTTGAACTTTTAAAACTTATTTTTATTTATTTATTTGTTTGTTTGTGTGTGTGGTACACACAAGCCATAGTGGAGGTCAGAGGTCATTTTGTAGGAATCAAGTCTCTCCTACCAACCATATGAATCCCACGACTGGAACTCAAATCCTTAGGTTTGGCACCAAGTGCCTTTACCCATCTCAATGGCCTGGCTTTGAACTTCTTTTTTTTTGGTTTTTCGAGACAGGGTTTCTCTGTGTAGCCTGGGCTGTCCTGGAACTCACTCTGTAGACCAGGCTGGCCTCGAACTCAGAAATCCACCTGCCTCTGCCTCCCAAGTGCAGGGATTAAAGGCGTGGGCCACCACCGCCCAGCGGCTTTGAACTTCTGATCCTCTTGCTTCTACCTTCGAAGAGCTGGGATTACAGGCATGTGCCACAATATTCTATTTATATAGTGCCAGGGACTGAACCCAGGGCTTCATGAATTCTAGTGAAGTACTCTACTACCTGAGTCTTATGTCCAGTCTCCCTTCTTTTTCTTGCCCCAGCACTGGCCTTCATGCTGATGGGTCTTTTACATATATGCTCACAATCTGAGTTTGTTTGACTGGCAGAGAAATCTGGCCTTTGGAGCACAGACCCACAGGCTGAGGGATACAGGAATGTACTCCAGATGGGCACATCTCCTGGCTCTATGATACTTCGTCTTCTAGGTTCTGTGGAAGCTAGAGGAAGAACCAAAGCACTACAGGAGCGTGGAAAAGTTAAAAGAAAAAAAATGCCTCCTGCTCGCCCAAGTTAACTTACAGACACTAAGTCTTCATGTGCCCAGCTTATGCTGTAGAAAGGGGCACTAGATTCCAAGATCACACACGGGACCCAGAAAGTCAGTGTATTCTACAGCATGCTGAAACTGAGGCCCCAGCCTTGGTTTGTGTTGGACTTTCTTCCACCCTGAGCAGCTTGGTCCTCAGCCCATGGCTGCAAAGGAGAAGGTCTAAGCAAAATGTGTAGGAGATATGATTCTGGCTTTTTGCAGGCAGAGAGTTCCTGGGATCAAAGAATTTCATTGCTCTTCCCAGCTGTGTTTTACAGCTAACGCAGCAAGATGCCCTCTCCCCCTACCCCCCACCCCGCCCTCATTTCCAGCCGATTAGCCCTGGGGAAAGGCTGACAGGTCAAGGGTTGCCCAGTACTCCTAATTTTGCCTTGTGGGCATCAACTCCAAATGACTGCTAAGGGCAAGCTTTAAAAGAAAAATCAGTTTCATACCCTAGTGAAGCGTAGGAATGTAGCAGTTGACTGAACTGTCTCAGAAATGGCTCTGTGGGTGGACCCCCTCACCCAAGCCCAAATGGATCTACCCACTGGGCTCTCCACCCCCCAGCAGAGTAGCAGAGAACCAGAGGTGGAAACTCAACAGTCTCCTGCATAGGCAAAACGGCAGGAGACAGGAAAGTCTGCCGTCCCTTCTCTCCACTTTGCCTTCCCTCCAAAACTCCTCTCCCGCAACTCCCGGTTGTCTCCCAATCTCACCGTGGCTTCCAAGTCCTCTGTCTTGTTTCGGAGGTGGTCCAGGTTCTCCCCTCTGGCCAAGATCCGCTCCACATTCTGGGTCATAATATTCTTGACTCCCTCCACCTCACTCTGCAGGTTCCTAACTCGGTCATTTCCGGCACTCCCACTGGCCTCGTCCTGGATGTCAATACAGGGGTTAATTAGGCAGAGCAGCAGAGGATCCAAGAGACCAGAGGAGGTTGGAAGAATACACTTCAATTGTTTACAAGGAGAATGGTCTACATAAATGTTCACGTGGATGCAAGCATGTGTATATCCCAGATCAGCCTCAGGTGGTCAGGTGTCTCTCCTCAGGGGCCACTCTCTCAGTTTCTTCCAGAGGCTAGGTCTCCTATTGGCCTGGGGCTCTGAGATTAGGGCGGACAGAAAGCCCCAGGGATCAGTCCCATCCTAGTGCTGGGAGCCATAGCACCTAAGAGCTTGCTTGCAACACCACACCTGGAATTTTTTTTCTTCAAATGGGTCTAGGGACCCAACTCAAATCACCATGCTTATGTGGATTTATTTATTTACTTATGTATTTATCCGAGACAGGGTCTTATACAACCTAGGCAGGCCTCAGACTTCTAAAGTAGGATGGCCTTAGACACCTGATCCTTCTGTCTCCATTTACCCTGTGTTGAGATTACCTCTGTTTTATGAGGTGCTGGGGACCAAACCCAGGGCTTCATGCTTGCCAAGCAAACACTCTATCAACTGAGCCACATTCTTAGTCTGGTACAAGTGCACTGTGTGTGTGTGTGTGTGTGTGTGTGTGTGTGTGCGCGCGCGAGCATTCGTGTGTTGGGGAATGTACATGCATCCACGGCACAAGTGGAGGTTAGAGGACAACTTTCATGTGTGGACTGTCTCCTCCAGTTGGATGGACATGAGTGAGAGGGATGTTGAGTTCAGGCAGGCAGGCTTGCTCTGTAAGCACCTTCACCTGCCCAGCCATCTGGGCTGCCATATTAGTGCATTGTTTAAGTCCCAGAAGATGAGATTTGACTCTGGACTGTCATCCACCTTCTTTTGGGGATTTTCAGGGTAACAAGGAAAACACAGCACACAACTCCCCTGTTTTGACGCCACAAAGAGGGTCAAGGAGAAGACACAGCTGGCATTTCCGTTTTCCTCAGCCAGCACAGACAAGTACTATTAACTGGTCCCTATAGCCTCCTTTGTCCCAATCCTAGTGGGTTCTCTCTAAAACTCTGAGCCCTGACCAGCAAAGCACCCTTGCCTGGCTCAACCCAAGTGTCTCTCCAGACAGCTGTTAGTGAGTTCTGGTTCCAGCCTGCTGGGCCATGTAACCCCGGTTCAGTGGATGTGACCCCCAGAAGGCATCATGTGCCGTTGGACCGCACACTTCTGCTTTCCTCACAATTTAGCGCCTGGTAGGCCGAACACACCGCCTGCTTATGTAGATATTAATAAAGTCCTTCCTGCTGCGGTCTCTCCATCCAGGAGGCCTCTAGATAAGGCTTTTGAACAAGGAGGGAAAAGGCCTGACTCCTCCCTTAGTGACCCTGGGGGCCTCAGGTACCGCCGGCCATGGGTGTGGGCTGAAGCTAGATTATCAGGGAGAACAGCCATCCGGCTGCTTTACAAACCCTTGGCACTGTTGCTAATGTTTCTAGAGAAGTGTGGTGCTTTTGGTGGCCAGGCAGATCCTCTGGGTGTCTGCTTAGATACAGTGTGAGGGTAACGGGGAGAACTCCAGTCCCCTGGCCTGGAATCTGAGCCCCAAAGAACAGAAGCACTTATGGCCCGGTAATGTCACAACACCGGGCTCAGGCCCAGCTGGAGGAGGCGGAGGAGGGGGAGGGCGCGGCGCAGCAGCTCGGCTTGGAATTTGGGTCCCCCAGCCCCCACCGAAACCCTGATCTGATCCAGCACCAAGGTCACTGGAGGAAGGAGGCGGAGAAGTGTTAGGAGCCCCTGGCCCGGAGTGCGGAGCTATTTGTGGACGAGTTGTCAAAAGTAAGGAGACAGGCAGCGCTGGCCTAACTCGGCCAGCCCTCTGACTGCCGCCAGCTTACCTGTCTCGACACAGGCAACCCCAGGCCCGATCCCCCTCTAGCAGCTCCTCTAACTCTCTCTTTTCCTGGTCTCCAGGTCACTCACCATGTCTCGGAGCACTTGGGCCTCTCAAAGCAGAACTTCGCCTAGTCTGTTTCCACCCAGGGCAGCCACAGCTTCACTTCCTGCTTACTCCAACTTTCTGCCCGCCTCCTGCCCATCCCGCGACTCCAGCCTCTCCGGCTCCTGCCACACGTAACTGCAGGTTTCTCCAGGTAGGCGGCCGCCCTCTGCTGCCGTCCTCCTAGTCTCCTCCCAAACAAAAGCTTAAAAACAGCAGGGCAGGGGGTGGGGGAGGGGGGAGCGTCTAAGTTGTCAAGAAGGAGAAAAGAAGGATCAACAACTCTCCTAAGTTTTCAGAAACGTCTTTTTATGCTTCAAAGAAGTAACTCTAGTTTTTCAGGGACTTAAATTAGCCTTATTTAGACAGAAACGAAAGTACAGGTGAAAATACCTTGCCAGGCAACCTTTGTCCCCGAGGGCCATCCTGGATGAGAAGAGAGCACTAAAATCCCCAGAAAACGGGGCTGGAGAGATGGGTCAGCAGTTGAGATCACCTGCTGCTTTTGCAGTGACCCAAGTTCAGGTCCCTGCACCCACACCTGGCTGCTCACAAACACCTGTATCTGCAGCTCTAGGGGGTCCAGATGCCCTCTTCTGGCCTCTGTGGGTATGTGAACATACATGTGCATACACACACATACACATAATCAAAGTCTTTAAAATCTCCAGGAAAGTTCCAAGTTGGCCCTGGGGGGATCTTTGTCGTCCTCTTTGGGTTCTTTGGTGCTGAGGCTGACCTCAGACAGTGGGAGGAGTGCAAACAGCAGGGGCAGGGCACCTTATCCTTGTCACAGGACAGAAGACAGTCGGGGAAATGGCTCACTCATCAGCCCCTCCTTTCCTTCTGGAGTTCAGCAGTCCTACATTTCCTTCCAAAGGTCACCGTGAGGGTTGGTGACCCTGGTCAGTTGTCAGAGGATTGTCAGATGGATTTGGAGGGGGGCCTAAGAGTAAAGGGTTTTTCCACTACATGTGGCTCTCTGCCAGAGAAAATCTGCTCTTCTCCGGATGGAGTTTGTCAAGACAGAACAATAACAGGGCACCAAGAGAACAGACATTCTTTCCCACCCCAGAATAAATAACATTGTCAAGGAGGAAATCTTAGCTCCTCCAACAAATAAGAGTCTTTTTTTTTTTTTTTTTTTTGGCTATAATAAATTTAGAATCCTGGAATCATTTTGGGGCACTTTTGTGTTTTCCTTTGTGACTCAGGGAGAGGTTACATCTCCAAACACTGAATGCTTAGTTTTACAGAAGCAAATTAAAGCACCTAGTAACACTTTCTTAAAAATCTTTAAAAAGCCAGTCAGTGGTGGGCACGCCTTTAATCCCAGCACTTGGGAGGCAGAGGCACGTGGACTTCTGAGTTCGAGGCCAGCCTGGTCTACAGGGTGAGTTCCAGGACAACCAGGGCTACACAGAGAAACCCTGTCTTGACCCCTACCCCCAAATAAAATCTTTTTAAAAAGATTTGTCTTACTATTTTTAATTGTGTGTGTGTGTGTGCCCGAGGGCAGAGGGGTTAGGTTCTCTGGTGAGTTACAGGCAGTTGTGAGCTGCCTGACGTGGGTGCTGGGAGCTGGACCCCTCTATGCAAGAGTAGCACATGCTCTCAGCAGCTGAGCTCTCTCTCTAGCCCCCTAGTAACACCTTAAAACTGCACAACCCCTTTCCCTTCCTATAAAGCAAAAGAAAAATTTAGAATAAACAGGAATGAGATCATAACAGCGAATGTCTCTCCTCCTACACTTGATCTTAGGCCAAGAGGCCTTAAGAACGTCTGTTCTAAATGAGGTCCTTACCACCCTCCTGACCAAGTGGTCACAAAGAAAGAACTGGGTCCTGGAGAGATGGCCCATTGGTTAAAAGCATGTATTGTTCTTCCAGAGGACCCAAATTGATTCCCAGCACCCGGGTCAGGCAACTCACTCCCTGCAACTCTAGCTCCAGGGGATTTAGCACCCTCTTCTGGCCCCAGCAGGTTCTGTATTCATACATACAAGCACAGACATACATGGTTAAAAAATAATAGTAATAGGCAAATGGATCTCTGTGAGTCTGTGGCCAGCCTGGTTTACTTATTCAGTTCCAGATCAGCCAGGATTATGTGGTGAGACTTTGTCCAAAAATTAATTAAAAAAAAAAAATGTAGAAAGACCCCTGTCTCAATCAAACAATCAATCAAACAAACAAACAAACAGGACGTGCTGACGGCTCTCTCAGTATTTGCTTAGAACATCCAGAGCCCTGGGTTCTGTCCCAAGACCTCCCTCTCCCAAATGCTTGCTCTTCACTTGTACTGTCTAATACAGTGTTGACTGCATGTGACCACGGAGCTCTCCCAGTGTGGTTAGTGAGAACGGAGGCTGTAAACTGCATAGCAGATTTCAGCAACTTAGTATGAAAAGAAGAATGCTACTTTCATAAATGTCATGAATGTTTTATGGCCGTGTGTGTGTTCCAGAACTCAGGAATCAGAGGCCAGGACAATCACAAATTCAAGGCTACCTTGGACTACAAAGCCAGACTGTGTCTCCAGTCAGTCATCAGTCAGTCAGTCAGTCAGTCAACCAACAACCACATTTTTTCCCGTGTGGTGCTGGGGTTAGAGTCCCAAGCTTCCCGCAGTGTTAGATGAGCCCTCTACCATCTGAGCTACACTACACCTCCAGCCTCTCTTAAGGTTTTAGTTTGACTGCTAGAAAAATTTAAACTTCACAACTCATAAAAACTTTATTCTTTTGTCTTTGGATTCCCGTGCTGAGGATTGAGCCCAGGGGTTTGTGCACGTTAGGCAAGAATCCACTGTGGAGCCTTAGCCTCAGTCTGATTCTGTTATTTTTAAGGACTTAAAGGTGTTGGAATCCCAGGACTGTTGCGAGTCACCTGGCATGGGCATGGACAAACTGAACTTAGCGTCTTCTGCAAAGGCAGTTTGTACTCTCAACTGCTGAGCAACCTCTCTGGCCTTCTCTTTGGATTTGTTTGTTTTGTTTTGTTTTGTTTTTTTGTTTTTGTTCGAGACAGGGTTTCTCTGTGTAACCCTGGCTGTCCCGGAACTCACTCTGTAGACCAGGCTGGCCTCGAACTCAGAAATCTGCCTGCCTCTGCCTCCCAAGTGCTGAGATTAAAGGCGTGCACCACCACTGTCCGGCACTCTTTGGATTTTTATTTTATTTTATTTTATTTTATTTTATTTTATTTTATTTTATTTTATTTTATTTTATTTTTTGAGACAGAATCAAATTTGGGGATTACAGGTGTGAGCTAAAACGCCCAATTGTTTCTTTTCCTCCCTCCCTTCCTCCTTCTTTCCTTCTCTCCCTCTCTCCCCACTTTCTCCCTTTCTTCCTCCTTTTCTCCCTCCCTCGACTCTTTCCTTCTTCCACCCTCCATTTTCTCCCTTCCTTTCTTTGCTAAGGACTGAACGGAGAACTCTTCAGACTCTGGGCTAGATGTGACCCATTCAGACTGTTTTTCTGTGAGGTTTTTGTTTCTAGAAAGAAGAGGTTTCTTTTCTGGAACTTCGGAAGAAATGAAAAACTCAGTAGCTTTTCTGAGCCTGGGTTGTTAAACAAAAAAAAAAATGTGATTTTCCCCCTTGAGACAAGGTCTCATGTAGCTCAGACTGGCACGGAGCTCACTACAAAGCTGAGAACCTTACTGCTGTCCTCAGTCACTGGTGCTGGGGTCACAGGCTCACAGTACCATACTTGGGAGTGGGAACTCGCCCGTGAGTTACAGTAACTTTGTAAGGAATGAGGAAGTAGGCTGGATGCTGTGGCAGTAAGCCAGGCAGCGTTTTAGGATGGTCTCAGTATCTAATGAATGGGAAGACTTGGGATCTCCAGATGTGCTACTCAGCTGGGCAACCTTGGGCAAGTTTCCTTCAGGACCTTTCAGTTTCTGGTTCCACATATAGGAATGAGAATGAAGGCTACTTACAAAATCACATTTCATGCTGGCATACGGCTCATTCCTGTAATCTCAGCATGTGAAAGCCAAGCAGGAGAATGGGTTGCTTACTGTGAGTTTGAAGTCAGCCTGGACTACTCAGTGAGCTTGAGGCCAGCCTTGGCTAACAGAGTCTCAAAAACAAACAAAAAAAGACAATAATAAAGGAGTCAGGCATAGTACCACATTCCCAGACTCTTAGTTAGTACTTGGGAAGCAGAGGCAAAACGATCAGGAGTTCAAGGCCAGCCTCAGCTATGTAGCTATATCTAGAATCTATCTCAAAAGCAAAACAAAACAAAAACAAATGAGAGAAAAAAACACAAGGGAAAAAAAGAGAAATGGAATGAGGAAAGTGGAATATTACAGTCTGAAGAGGCAGCTAGTTTCAGGCTGGCTGGATTACATGTCAAGACATCATCTCTAAAATGAACAAAGAGAACTTAGATGTAATGGTTCGCACTTTTAATTCTAGCAATCGATCGACACAGGGAGCTGAACTTTGAGTTGGAGGCCAGCCTGGGTTAGATAGTGAATTCCAGGCTAGACTGGGCTAAAGAGTGAGAGAGTCTGGCCTCACAATGTCAACCAACCAAATTGTGCTTCAGTCTAGATGTGAGGTCTGGGGAGAACCAAAAAGCATAGTCTCCTCCGGATGACAAGCTGTGAGTCCCCCATTGCTGTCCAGGAAGACCTTTTGTTCAGGAGAAACGTGGTGGCTCGGCAGCATTTGGGGATGTTTGTGTACTTTGCATGCTTCTTTTGTTGTGTTGCTTTCTAGGATAGCCTTGTTTTATTTATTATTTTTATCATTATTATATTATTATTTATTTACTTGATATTTAAAAATAAAACTATCTTGGGGGAAATTTAAACAACATAAGAACAAGGAAGTTGGTGCCAGGCTTGATGACACAAGCCTATAAAGCCAGAATTGGAGGGTGGGGCAGTGAGGCGGGAGAGCTAGCCTGGGCTACCATGTGCACCAACATACAACAGCGAAATGAATCAAGCATAAAAGCAAGGGTTTGGCTGTAGTTCTGTGACTTTCACCTCACCTGACCAGGTCCTGGTTTGATCCCAGCATCCACAGCTGCAGTTGCTCCATGTCTTCATTCATTCTTGGTCATTTTATTATGTTTATTCTTTTTGGCCCACGAACTCCAGCTTCCCAGTGCATGGCAGCATGGTCTCTTCTCTAGACAGATCCATTTCCAAACTCAGCTTTCTGGTCCCATCCATTCCTTTAGAGAATGCTTGTTGTGTTCCCCAAATACATTTGAGTAAATTCACCTTGCCTCCAGGTAAAGCCAGCCTCCCTATGCAGGCAATCCAGGTGCTCACCCACTTTCCCCAGTTTCCATGAGATAGCCTCCTCAGCCCCACCCATGCCTGTCCCCAAACACCCATTTTTGCTTAAAGACTTCATTCCTCAGGCCTGTGGAAATTCTTCTCATATTTCTCTATGTCTGGAATTCCCCACAGAATTAAATTCTCTTCTTCCGTCCTGATCTCCATCAATTTCCTTTTGCACAGTATCTACCACGTGCACGCACATAGCTGCGTACGCACTCTGCTTCTCCAAGACTTACATCTTTAAAAAAATTACTGTTGTTTAAGAGAGTGTTTTTGTTTTGAAATCTTAGTTAGCTTTAAATTTATGATAATCCTCCTGCCTCAAACGTGCCAGTCCTGGGTTTACAGACACGGGGTGCCACACCCAATTTATACATACATCTGAAACATAGTACTAGTTTTTAAAAAATTAAAAAGATGGATCTCTAAATTTTAGGCCAGCCTGATTTTAAATAGTAAGCTCCTGGCCACCAAAGCTACATACTAAGACCATCTCAAAAACCAAACCAAACACGAACCCCCACAAAACACAGAATCCAAAGGAAGTAGCTTTTATCTAGGAGCAGTTTGGACACACTGAATCAGAGTACCCTAAAAAAAACGATAAGGCAAAGGGAGTGGTTTCTTTCCTTGGTCTTTAAGTGGGAGTTTCCAGAGTGGCTTTTGGAGGCAGCTTGCCTGGCAGACATTGAATTGCAAACCTTCCTGCTAGTTATTGAGGGTACTCCTGCTGAGAAATGTTGACAGCCGCAGATACTGACTGCAATTGTTTACCCAAGCCGATTGGAACATTCTGTGGTTTAACCTTTAGCAAGTCTGAATGCAGGCCCCTTGCAACCTCCCAACTCCACTTTAGAAAAATCTTAATTGCTAGAAGTGGGTGGTGAACGGCACCTGACATCCCAGCTGCTTGGGAAACTGCAGTCAGCCTTCGTAACATAGAAAAACCCCATCTCAAACATAAAAAGAGCAAAACTTCCAGCACAAGAGAGGTGTACATGCTCGCAATCTCAGCTCTCCCAAGCCTCAAGACACAAGATAAATAAGTATCAGGCTAGCCTGGGCTGCATAGTGAGACCTTGTCTGGAGAAAAAAAAAAAAAAGATTTGTTTTAATGATTTCATTTCCCTTGGCAGCTTGCAGGGACTGTCCTCACTCTATTATATAACATAACCTCACCTTAAAGCAGCTCAGTCAATGCTCTGAATGTTGGAGCTGAATAAGGGTTTGCTTGTTTGTTGTGTTTTTCTTTTCTTTTTTTTTTTCCTTCCATGATGCAGACAAGAATGACACTTTTATTAGAAAATATTTTTATTAGACCCATGAAGAAATTTATTGCCCAACCTTTGGACTATTTCACGAGACATACTGCTGAAGGCTTTGTGTATGAGTCGTGAAGGGATATGCTGGAGACTAACAACTCCTGGAACAAAATCAAATCATGCCACTGGCAAAGGGCTGCTGTATGAGCAGTTCCTATTGATCTTTGTTTCAGGGCATTTGTTGTTTTTAAACAGATATATTTATTGTATCCAGAAAGCTCTAGGTGATTGTTACCACCCCACTTAGATCACCAGAACTTTTGATTTCTCAAAGGAAGCAATACTTAACTTTAAGATCATTTTCCCATTTATTTCTATTTAGTGTTTTGCCTGCATGTATGTCTGCATACTATGTGGTAGAAGTCACAGAGGCCAGGGAGGTATCAGATCCCCTAGACTGGAGGTGTTGACAGTTGTGAGCGTCCATGTAGATGCTGGGACTTGAACCAGATCCTCTGGAAAAGCAGCCAGTGCTCTTATCCTCAGAGCCATCTCTCCAGCCCAAAACTGTGCTTATATTGTAAAACTAGCTCAAATGCTACTGGTGTGTGTGTGTGTGCGGCGGCGCGTGTGTGTGTGTGTGTTATTTGGGAGTCAAGGTCAGAGGACAATCTGGATATGATTGCTCTCAAACAACATACCCTTCTTTTTCCTTCTGTTTTTTTTTGAGACAGGGCTTCTCTGTGTAGCCATGGCTGTCCTGGAACTCTCTCTGTAGACCAGGCTGGCCTCGAACTTGATTTCCAACTGCTTTGCCTCCCAAGTGCTGGGATTAAAGGCATTCACTGCCACTGTCACTGATTGGACTTCACCAAATGACTGCATTCACTTCTCCCAGAGCTCCCATAAAAATATTTCATATTTATGACTTTCTACATCACAAATGTGGTACCATTGGTCTTGGGGTTAAAACCGGATTTCTGAAACCCGAATAGCAGGTTGTCCACCTAACCCAAAATACCAATTAAAAACAAGCCGTTAGGACACGAAACAAAAGGTTGAATTCATTTGCCTGCACAGAAAGAGGCGCCAAAAAGAGGCCAGTAACCCCAAGTCCATGTTAAGGTTTAGATTCCGATAGAGGACAAGAGGTGTGAAAACTAAGCACTCTCGGTCATGTGCCCTCCTCCTTAGTCCGGACCCTTTACTGCCTCTGCTCAAGTCTGGCCTGCAGTGGGGTCTGAAGTCAGAATTGAATGTGAGATCCTTCCTGGGAGGCAACGAGGCAGTTTCTTCCTCTGCCTGACACCAGACTTCAGCCCTTCCCTTACTCTAGTCATGGACATCCTGGGGGAAATTTTAGTTCTTTGAACCCAATAGTTTGATAGCCTCAGAAGGGGTACAAGTAGAACATTTTCACTCCTATTAGATAATTAAATGGTTACAGAAGCTGTCTGTTATTTCCACATAGTTATGTTTTTACATTTCCCTCTGTGTGTGTGGGTGTGTGTGTGTTGGTGTGTGTGTGTGTTGTGTCTGAGTGGAGGTCAGAGGACAACTTGCAGGAGTTGATTGTTTCCTTCCACCAAGTGGGCCCCAAGGATCAAACCCAGGTAGTTGTTACTGAGCCATCCTGCCAGCCTTTGTTATTATTTTAGTCTGTGTTCTATTGTTGTGAAAAGACAACATGACCCCTGCAAAGCTTAGAGAGGAAAGCATTTAACTAGGAGATGGCTGGCAGCTTCAGAGGTTCCGTCCATCATCATCATGGGGGCGTCCACACAGTGGCAGACAGGCATGGTCCTGGAGAAGTAATGAGAACTTTACATCCTGATCCACAAACTGCAGGCAAAGACACTGGGGCTGACATGGACATTTGAACCCACCTCCTCCAACAAGGACAACCTCCTAATCCTTCCCAACTACTGGGAACCACATCTTCAAGTACAGGAGTCTCTAGGGTCCATTCTTATTCACACCACCACAGTTATTATTATTATTATTATATACTTAGTTTTGTGGATCGAACCCAGGGCTTCATGTTTGCTAAGTACAGGCTTCTACTACTCTACTTTCTTTTTTTGGTTTTTTTCGAGACAGGGTTTTCTGTGTAGCCCAGGCTGTCCTGGAACTCACTCTGTAGACCAGGCTGGCCTCAACTCAGAAATCCGCCTGTCTCTGCCTCCCAAGTGCTGGGATTAAAGGCGTCAGCTCCACTTTCCATCCCTCCCTTCTATCAATATTGCTACTGTTCTCCCCTCCCACTCCCCACTTCTCTATTAGACAGAGTCTCACATAGTCCAGGTTGGTCTCCAAGTCAGTATTAGCCAAGAATGGCCTTAACTTTGCCTTCCTGCCTTACCTGCCGTCTGGGATTACAAGAGAGAGAGCCACTTGTATATAAGCAGACCAGAAGTAACTGTAGAATTAACTTTGATGGTACGTTGGGTTGTATTTGAATAATCATGCTCATCTGGAGGAGATTCAACTCGGCCCAGCATGAGAAACTTAACACTGAGCATGTTCCTACCAGAACCATCACTGTGCACTGGTCACAAGATCTATAAACCACAAGTTTTATTTCTGTTTTCTTGACAAGTTTTTTTTTGGATCGTTTGATGCGATTGGTTAGCCGCTGGGCCAGTTTAGCAGTGGACAGACCTGTCTTGTAGGTTAGATAACTAAAGTGACTTTACCTGCTGCGTAGGAATAGCCTGTGAGTTACCTGCTCCAAACACGGCACTATTGGCCCTGCTTTTTGTTAATCGTCCAGTGGACATCATGTGGCCTCAGATCCCTACTCAGACTTAGTATAACATTGGAGTGTGCCTTTAGCCGTGTGCTTTTGACTGACGAATTTCAAGCGACAGCAGCTACAGATAGAGGCAACCTCTCATCTTGGATGGCTATTTGAAAGGAAAGGCAAATAGCTAAGAATGAGAACGAGAGAACCAACCTACTCCATCTGGAGGACCCCGTTTAAGGAAAGAAAAATTAGAACTTGCTCAACAGAAACACTGCAAATTACCAGGGATGGACCCCAAGCCTTTCAGCCCTTTTACCTTGCTACTTCCTAGAAACTTCAAAGTTAGTCCATTTTCAAAGCACTTTAGCTTGCCGGTGGACCCTGCTTGCTTCCATTTCTCTTTCCTGTCACTTTACAATATTATTCGTTATTTTTTGCCTAGGTTTCGAGACAGCTCTTGTGCTTGCCTTCTTCCTCTCCTTCTGTTAACTCGGTTTGGTCTCTAGAAACCGGTCTCTTGCCTGCCCAAGGTCTGAGACTCAGCGTCTGTGACCACTGCCCACAAAACTTTATTTTCACTTATGTACATTCTTCTTTAATTCTAGAATTATTAGTGCTGCGACTCGGCAAAATTTTACTTTTGACTTATTTTACAATGGATTATTGAAAGATTTAGGGCTAGTTCTGGTCTTATGTGCATGCATGCAGTCTAACACTAAAGATTTTAAGTTGTTGATTGTGTGATACTCAGGGGTTTATGTGACCAGTTCCTAGGCATAGAGACAGGTGTTTGGAGCTTCAAAGACAGGTGTTGGAAGCCAAACTCTGAATCCGGTTAAAGCAGTAAATGCTAGTAACTGCCAGTCTTATTTCTTTTCTTCTTCTTCCTTCCTTTCTCTACTTTCTCCTCTCCCTCGTGCCTCCCTCCTTCACCCTTCTTCCCTTCTTTTTTTTAAATTCTGCGTATGTGTGTATCTGATCCTCAGAGCCCAGACCATTAGATCACCCTGGAGCCAGATCATGTGTTTATGAACCACTCAATGTAGGTGCTGGGACTCAAACTCGGGGTCTCTGAAAAAGAAGCAAGTGCTCTTAACTGATGAAAAATAGCTCCATACTCTGTTAATTAAAAAAAAAAAAAAAAACTTTATTTTTATTTATTTTTAATTTTTAAGTGTGTATAAATATTTTGCCTGAATGTATATGTCTTTGCATCATGTGTGAGCCTGTTTCCCATCGAGGCCAGAAGAGGGTCTTAAATACCCTAGGAGTAGAAACACAGATGGTTGTGAGCTTCAAGTAGGTGCTAGGAATTGAACCCTTAGGAATAATTATCATTACTCTTAACTGCTGAACTATCTCTCCAGTCCCCTTTATTCTTAATTGGGGGGTGGGGGTATGTGCCCGTGACTGCAGGTGCAGTCTGCAGGTGCCCGTGACTGCAGGTGCCCGTGACTGCAGGTGCACATGAGTGCAGGTGCCCGTGACTGCAGGTGCCCGTGACTGCAGGTGCCCGTGACTGCAGGTGCCCGTGACTGCAGGTGCACATGTCTTCAGGTGCACATGAGTGCAGGTGCCCGTGACTGCAGGTGCACATGAGTGCAGGTGCCCGTGACTGCAGGTGCCCGTGACTGCAGACGCCCGTGACTGCAGGTGCCCGTGACTGCAGGTGCACATGAGTGCAGGTGCACATGAGTGCAGGTGCCCGTGACTGCAGGTGCCCGTGACTGCAGGTGCCCGTGACTGCAGGTGCCCGTGACTGCAGGTGCACATGAGTGCAGGTGCCGTGACTGCAGGTGCCCGTGACTGCAGACGCCCGTGACTGCAGGTGCCCGTGACTGCAGGTGCACATGTCTTCAGGTGCACATGAGTGCAGGTGCCCGTGACTGCAGGTGCCCGTGACTGCAGGTGCCCGTGACTGCAGGTGCCCGTGACTGCAGACGCCCGTGACTGCAGGTGCCCGTGACTGCAGGTGCACATGAGTGCAGGTGCACATGAGTGCAGGTGCCCGTGACTGCAGGTGCCGTGACTGCAGGTGCCCGTGACTGCAGGTGCACATGTTTCAGGTGCACATGAGTGCAGGTGCCCGTGATGCAGTGCACATGAGTGCAGGTGCCGTGACTGCAGGTGCCCGTGACTGCAGACGCCCGTGACTGCAGGTGCCCGTGACTGCAGGTGCACATGAGTGCAGGTGCACATGAGTGCAGGTGCCCGTGACTGCAGGTGCCCGTGACTGCAGGTGCCCGTGACTGCAGGTGCCGTGACTGCAGGTGCCCGTGACTGCAGGTGCACGTCTGCAGGTGCACATGAGTGCACATGAGTGCAGACGCCCATGGAGACCAGAAACGTCTGAGTTGGAGTTATAGGCTATAAATGTATTTTTTATTTTTCTGATATACCTCTTGTCTTCGAGGCTTACTGGTTTTGTCTGTAAACCTAAGCCTAGTCCTGGAAGCTTCTAGCCTCTGTATAATCTTATCTAGATCTAGCATGTTTTCAGCCTCTGAGATTTACTGCTGAATACGCTCACCCTTTCTAGTTCTCTCTGAACTCTGGCTGGCTGGTTCAACTTAGCTGTTCTGGCTCAAATTCCTGATTCAGTCTGGCTTCTCTCTCTGTCTCTGACTGAATCGCTCTGCCTGACCTCATACTAACTTTGGCAATGTGTTCTAACCTTCTGGCTTCTCGTTCTCTGGCTCGCATTCTGTCTTTACCTGCGTCTAGCTTGTTCTCTCTTCAACCTGTCTCTGTAAAACTCCCTGAGTAAAACTGCCTCCTCTCTTTCTGCACTGCTCCTTCAAGTAGCTTCCCTTTCCTCTCTCTTTGTGAGAGGTGGGCATATCCTACTCTCAAATCTTCCTCTGGTTCATCACTTTTTCTGCCACCTAATTAGACAACACTTTCAAACCTGGTGGCTTCCTTCTGCAAATTAACTTTACCTTCAGGACTGGGGATTAAAGATGTGTACTAAGGGTGTGTCTGCATTCCAGACGGACAGATTAAAGTTGTACGATAAGTGCTGAGCCATATCACAACTAGAAACAGATTGTTTTTCAGTAAATAACAAAATCTTGGAGTTCACAATGTGATCAAATATCCTGCAACAATAGGCAGTTGTAAACTGCCCAATTTGGGTGGAGGGAATTGAACTCAGGACCTATGAAAGAGCAGTCGTAACCACCGAGCCATCTTTCTATGCTCTTATTTATTTTAGAAACAGGGACTTATATATCCCAGGCTGTTCCATCCACTAATTCGGATGATCGTGAACGTTCTCCTGCCTCCACCTCCTGGGATCACAAATGTGAACCACCAGACTTTATTGTCTCTAGTGCTGGGGACCGAACCCAGGGTTTCATGCATGTGAAGCAAACATTCTACCAACTGAGCTCCATCCCCAGGTCACCAGATTATAATGTAGGTGTGTGATTGTGCCTGTTCATAGGTGTGTGTGTGTGTGTGTGTGTGTGTGTGTGTGTGCACACGTGCCATGGTGGGCATGTGGAGGTCAAAGGACTGTCTTGGATATTGGTCCTTGTTATCCATTTTATTTGACAGGTTCTCTTGCTGTTTACTGTTGCTTAGGAAGATTAGCTGGGCCTGCAAGCTTCCAGGAATCCTCTGGTTTGCGTTTCTCATATCTCCTTAGAAGCACTGGGATTATAGATGCATTTAAATGTTTCTAGGTTTTACATGGGTTTGAAGAATCCAAACTCAAGCCCTCAAGCACCCCACTGAGTCATCTCCACAGACCTTAGTTGTTGCTTGTCTGTCTGAAACAGGCTCTCACTAAGGAGCCTTTTTGTAGCCTTGGTTGCCTGGAGCATGCATGCTACATAGACCAGACCATCCTCAAACTCACGGAGATCTGCCTGCCTTCGCTTCCTGTGTGCTAGGATTAAAGGCTTGTGCCTCCACATCCAGCTCTCAGCTTGCAATTTTTAGAAGTACCGTTTTAATTTTCTTGGTTTTGAATTTTTGAGGTGGAGTTTCATGACGCAGCCCTGGTTAAGTAGCCCTGGCTTTCGTGGAACTTGCAACAACCACCCCTGCCTCTGTCTCACATGTGCAAGGATTATTATCATATGCAATCATGCCTAGTTTTAAAAATTACCATTTTTGTCAGACACAGTGGCACATGCTTTTCATCCCAGCATTCAGGAGACAGAGATAGGTAGATCTTTTGTAGCCGGGTAAGGCTTCCAGTAGCAGGATTGTGTTATGTTTGATTGGTTTTTGACCAAGAAGTTCTTGTGGAGATCCCGAAACAATGCAGGTTGATGCTAGGACAGAAGGTCTTTCTCTGAAAATTGACAGTGGGCCCTCATTGCTGAGAACAACTTCCATACAGCTCATTGAATGTAGAGAGGTCAAGCTGGTGCAGGCTTGGAGCCGTCACCCCTACATTCTAGTCACTTTGGCACAGGAAGATATCCTGCAGCCTACAGGGAGAGAACCTGGACACCACCTCAGCCACAAACCCTCCACCTACAACACGTACTGCCTGCAAGATGTGCTGGGACAACGGTGGCATAGAACTTGGGGAGAGCCTAGCAGGGGGACTCCTGCTAGGAGAGGGAGTCCATGCCCTACACTGTTTGGATAACCCAGAACCTAGGGGAGAGCCAAGCATGACTGATAAAAAAAAAATTAATGAAACGATTCCTGGTGGCATCGGTTATACTCATAGATCAGTGCCTAGTCCAGGCGTTGTTATCAGAGGAGTTGCCCCTTGCAGCAGGCTGGAGCAGTGCAGACATTATGCAGAGAGAATACATTGGAGGTTTCTGTTAGCTTCTCCCTTCGGAGATCAGGGAACCCTATGGAAGAGGAAGAGGAAAGACTATAGGAGTCAGAGGGGATGGAGGACACCAGGAGAACATGGTCCACATGAGTTGAGTAAGCAGGGCTTACATGGGCTCAGAGTCTGAAACAGCAAGCGTGGGGCCTGCATGAGTCTACACCAGGTCCTCTTCGGTATGCTATGTGGTATACCTGTGAGCTTAGTGTTATTAGGAGACTCTCAACAGTGTGAGCAGGTGTGCCTCTAACTCTCTTGCCTGCTCTTGAGAGACTCTTTCTCCTATTATGCTGCTTTATCCAGTGTCAATACGAGGGCTTTGGCCATGTTTTATTGTATCTTGTTTTGTCCTGTTTGGTTATCTCTTGGAGGCCCACTCTTTTCTGAAGACAAAAAGGGAGGGGGAGTGGATCTGGCTGGGCAAAGGGAGGTGGGAGGGAAAAGCTGGAAAAAAGCAGAGAGAGGGCAAACCATGGTTGGGATATATTGTATGAGAGAAGAATCTTTTTTCTTTTTTTTTTTTGTTTTTCGAGACGTTTCTCTGTGTTGCCTGGCTGTCCTGGAACCACTCTGTAGACCAGGCTGCCTTGAACTCAGAAATCCGCCTGCCTCTGCCTCCCAATGCTGGGATTAAAGTGCGTGCCCACCACCGCCGGCTATCTTTTTCAATAAAAGAAAGAAAGATTAATCCGGAGCTGGATTTCTGAGTTCGAGGCCAACCTGGTCTACAGAGTGAGTTCCAGGACAGCAGGACTACACAGAGAAACCCTGTCTCGAAAAACCAAAAAAAAAAAAAAAAAAAGAACATAGCTATGTTTAGAATAAAATGTAAAGATCTATATTGTATGAACACTGAGTTTGTGGGAAATATTTTTTGGAGGCTATGAAATAAAAAACCAAGTACTAGCAGAGCTCTTAGCTGATCCACTGACTTTGCTCTATTTGTGTAGGTGCAGGTGCTATAATAGGCAGTGTGTGCAGCTTTTTTTTTTTTTTTTTGCAACTTGACACCAGCTGGAGCAATTTGCCCAAGCCTGTGAGGGAATTTTTCTTGATCGATGATGATGATGATGGATATGGGAGGGCCCAGTTCACCATGGGCAGTGCCACCCCATGGCAAGTGAAGTGTATGAGGAAGCAGGTTGACCAAGCTAGGGACTAGCAAGTCAGTAAACAGCATTTCTTCAGGCCTGTCTGTAAGGGGAGGTTCTGATGCTAACCCCTGTTTCCCCAGTTGGTTCTTGATTTGTCAATAAAGAAAGCCAGGGGCCAATTGCTAGACACAGGGTACAGGTAGGATTTCTGGATCCCAGGAGGAAAAGGGAGATGCAAGGGAGGAGAAAGGCTTTGCTGCTATGCTTTGGAGGAAGGAGGATGCAGTAATGATGTAAGGCCTTGGGAGAGCTAGGGCCTGTGGCCTCCACTACAGGAGGGTTGCCAAGGATGTTTGGCTGGGGCTAGGTGGAACAAGCCACTAAGTTTAGGGAGGAAGAAGAGGCAGAGATAATAAATTGGTAAGGCCACACCTTTCTAGGTGGGAGTTATCTGGGCCCAGCAACTGTGACTAGTAGGCAAGTTAAAAAACAACAAGCTGTGTGTGAGTGTTTTTTATCCACGGATTCAAGGGTCTTGGGTGGGAGCTGATATCAGGAACTTTCCCGGAGCAAGGGTGGGTTGAAAGTAAAGCTTGGGTTAGGGTTGGGGTGGCCAATCCAGGAGCTAAGCCAGGTGGGACAAAAGGAAAGCTGGGAGGGGCTGGTAGCCTGGCCGCTCCTGGGCAAAGGCGGCAGGGATTTTTAAAATTACATGCGCCTGTCCTTCAGATCCTGCCTCGTGTTCCCACCCTGACTTCACTCAGTGAGGAACTGTGATGTGGAACTATGACTTGAAATAAACCCTTGCCTCCCCAAGTTGCTTTCAGTCATGGGGTCTTGTCACAGCAACAGAAACCTAACCAAGACAGGATGTATTCGAAGACATATTAGCCAATAGTATCAAGCCTCTTAGCAATTTAAATGAAAATTACACGGCAGCCTTTAATCCCAGCACTTGGGAGGCAGAGGCAGGTGGATCTCTGAGTTTCAGGCCAGTCTGGTCTACAGAGTGAGTTCCAGGACAGCCAGGGCTACACAGAGAAACCCTGTCTCACTAAAAAAAAAAAAAAAAAAAAAAAAAAAAAAGAAAGAAAATTACAAAATATTTTCAGGCTCAATTTTGGAACACTGAATGTGTTTGATTTCTAATTTCTATTCTCTGTGGAACAAAAGCAGGACATTCTTTTATTGATATGTATTGTACAATGCATTTTCTGTTCTCTGATATAAATTCAACATCAATTCACTGGATACATCAGTTATGAGCATAAAATTTATCCTGTAACCACAAGCCCCTAACACTAAGATGTAGAGAAGAATGGGTACCACTAGAGGAATTCTGTTTCCTTTGATGGACCCTGAGCAATACATCTTTTTCTACCTCAGGTTTGTTCTTCAGCTTGTAAGAGAAGTGAGGAATAGTTAACTAAAAACCAAGTTAGAGTGAAGACACTGGCCACATAATGCACATGTCCCAGTGTGTGTATGTGTGTGCACATGCATGCATGTGGGTGTAGCCCAGAGGTTAATGGCTGGTGTCTTATGACTGAGCTTTAAAAAGATTTATTATTATTTTATTGTTATCATTTTGGTCTTTCAAGACAAGGTTTCTCTGCGTAGCCCTGGCTATCCTGGAGCTCATTTTGTATTAGACCAGGCCGCCCTCAAGATCACACAGATCCTCTTCCTCTCCAGTGCTGGGATTAAGGTGTGCTATTTATTATTTTTATTTTATATGTTTGTTTTGCCTGCCATACATATATGGCATATATGTCCTTGCACCACGTGCATGCAGTGCCCCACGAGCCCACAAGAGGGCGTCAGGATGCCTTGGAACTGGAATTACAGATGGTTGGGCGCCACCGTGTGGTTGCTCCAAACCTTGGGTTTTTGTTGTTGTTGTTGTTTTAGTTTTGTTTTGTTTTGTTTTTTGTTTTTTCGAGACAGGGTTTCTCTGTGTATCTCTGGCTGTCCTGGAACTCACTCTGTAGACCAGGCTGGCCTCGATCTCAGAGATCCACCTGCCTCTGCCTCCCAAGTGCTGGGATTAAAGGCATGTGCCACCACTGCCCGGTCAAACCTTGGTTTTCTGCAATAGCAGTAACCATTCACTGAGTCATGTCTCCAGTCCTCCACCTGATCTCTTTGAGACAGGGCTCACTGAATGCTTAGCTCAGTTCTGTGAGTCCTGGCTATGATCTGTCTCTCTAACCCTCAGGACCAGGGTCTCAAAGTTCCAGAACCA
The DNA here is from genome assembly GCA_021653895.1 of Mastomys natalensis. Taxonomy (NCBI): domain Eukaryota; kingdom Metazoa; phylum Chordata; class Mammalia; order Rodentia; family Muridae; genus Mastomys; species Mastomys natalensis. The sequence goes on from JAJTUV010001284.1 coordinate 679,280, forward strand.
GACCTGGTTTTTATATGAGTGTGAGGGATCCAAACTCTGCAAACATTTTACCTTAGATACACATATTCCATTTTTTAAAGATTTGTTTTATTTTTTAAGTGTGTGTGTGTGTGTAAATATGAATTCAGGTATCTATGGAGGCCAGAAGAGGACATCCCCTAAGAGCTGTTACAGGAAATCATGAACCATCTAACTGGACACTGGGATCCAAATTCTGGCCTTGTATAAGAGCAGCAAGTGTTTCTGAGATCTCTGTCATCATGATCATCTGATGAGATGGGAGATGATGAGAGATGAGAGCTGTGACCTCAATTGTCTCTCCAGCCACCTCTGTTGCATTTAAAAATGGTGGGTATTTTTGTTTGTTTGTTTGTTTGTTTGTTTTCCTCTGAATCTTGAGCAGTTGTTCTCTGGTAACCACTTTGCAGTTCCTCAAAGCTCTTTTGTCCAAAGCTGGAAGAGCTAAGTCTTCTCATATGAGCATGTGAATGAATGGACAGAGATTAACAAAAGCAAAATTTACAAAGATGAGGTCTGCTAGGAGAACAGCCAGATAAAAGGATTAAAACAGGAATGGTGACTTAAAGTTCACTTCACCTACAATTCAGGTTATACCCGCTTTAAGGTCTTATCACATGGCATGCCTCTGAGTCTATTCTTGAAATAGTCTGTACCTAACTGCCTGCAGTCTCTAAGGGGTCATCTGGGTTTGGATCACAAAGTAGTGAACAAGTAGATTAAAGAACTTTAGAAATACTTAAGGTGAGGTTGGAGAGATGGCTCAGCAGTTAAGCACGCTGCTGCTCTTCCAGAAGCCAAGTTCAGGTCCTGGCACCCATATGAGGCAGCTGATAACTACCTGTGATCCAGCCCCATAGGCTCTGTGGGCACACACATGTCACACACACACACACACACACACTCACTCACATTTAAAAAATAGTTAAAACAGAAAAACACTGACTTTATGGTGTCAAGACAAATGCCCCATAACTGAATACCTGAATGATACTTTTGTTTTTGTTTTGAGACAGTATTTCTCCATGTAGCCCTGGCTGTCCTAGAAATCACACTGTAAACCAGCTGGCCTTGAACTCACAAAGATCCTCTTGCCTCTGTCTCCAGAGTCCTGGGACTAAAGGTGAGTACCTAGCCTTGTAGGAGGAGCTAAGGTGGGAGGAGTAAAGAGAGGAAGAGGGGGAGTAAGGAGAGGAGGAGGAGAAGGAAGAGGAGGCACTAGGAGAGGAATGAGAGAGGGGGAACATGGAGGCGGTTGTTCACATGTCTGTAGCAGTCAAAGGTAGTTGGTATATCTAGGTTGGGTATTGGGTTACACTTCTGTTGTATGGGCATCTTGTTATTGAGCATTACCAATATATAAGCTTTTGGATAATTTAAGCATTAAAGTCTCATTTTTCTACTGGGCCCTCGTGGATGGCGGGATGGTCTGGGCAATGCACAGCCTTGCTGAGACAGCGTGGAAGACTGGCAGAGCCATCTGACGTCTCGTGGGTGGCAGGGCTGGTGTTTCTGGCTGGCTGTTTCTAGCTGCGGTGCACATGTGGCCTCTGGCCATAGAACATGGCGGCTGAGCTAGGCAGAGCTGCTGCAACTTAGATAGTTGGCTTGACCAGTGGCCTATTTTAAATAATTACTTCAACATAGCCTAATGAATTTTTGTGGTTAGAAGGGGTAGCCTGTAGGGAAGTGAATTATCAAAAAGAACATAACACTTTGATATGGACTATCTCCATATCCCATAACTGTAGCTGGTCAAGAAAACAGATCAGCAGGACTTGAAGGACACCAGGCCAGAGGAATACTGGCAGACCCACAGAGCAGCTCAAGGTCCAGTTCCTCATTAATCCGTTTCAGAGGCATAGTCTGTGCATTTCACCTGGCTTCGCATGTCTTAATGTATGCTCAAAAGTCAAGCCAAAACTTTTCTAAAATAGAAGAGTTAATTTTTTTTTCTGTGTATGAATGTTTTACCTGTATGCATGTCTTTGTATGTATCATATGTGTGCCTGATGCCTACATGGGCCAAAAGATGTCATCCGATCCTTTGGCACTGGAGTTATAGATAGGTGTGAGTCACAATGTGCCAGTCAGGAAGCAAACCTCAGGAGGATCAGCCAGGGCTCTTAGCCAATGAGCCATCCTTCCAGGCTCTCATCTGGGCATTGGGAAGAGCCTGTCTTCATTTCACACCAGCTTTGCAACAGTGTCTGGCTCTGAGGAGGCCTGTCTCTTGAGGACCTAATGGTCAGGTAAAAAACTGTACTAATTTTCCACAAAATTTTGGAGTACTTGATGGATTGAACACTAGGCCTCACCCATGCTAGACCAGTGATCTACTGAGTTACAGATGTAATTTATCTAAACATGGATCAACTTTTAAATTGTATTTGAATAAATAAACACATATCTCTATATATGCGTATGCTATATAATGTTGTTTTTTGTTTTTCTTTCTTTTGGCTTGGTTTTAAGATAGGCTGGCCTGGAACTTACCACATAGCAGATGATAACTGTGAACTCCTGTTACTCCACCTTGGCCTCCACTTTCTGAGGGTTGGGGTTACAGGCTTGCACCACCACACTTAGCACTGATGTATGTTTTTTCAAAATTTATTTTATATTATTTTTAGTTATGTGTATATGTCTGTGTGAGGAAGTGTGCAGTTGCAGGTGCCTTCAGAGCCAGAGGCCTGGACTCCCTCAGGGACTGGAATTAAAGACAGTCCTGACCCACCTGGTGGGGATCCTGGGAACCAAACTCCGTTTCTCTACAAGGGCAAGACCATACATGCTCTGAATTGCTTTCTTCTCTCCATCCCTATATACTCATTTTAAAATATTCTCAACAGAAAGCTCTTCAAAACAGGGGCTGGAGAGACGGTCAGCTGCCAAAACAGCTCCAGCTCTTTGGAAGACAGGTCTGTTCCTAGCACACATCCCAGGGCTCACGACCCATTGTAACTCCAGCTATAGAGGATCTGCTGCCTTCTTCTGGCCTCTGTGGGCACCTGCACACACATGGCGTACAGACACAAAAATAAAATTTAAAAATTCATTCAAAGTTGGTATTGTAGCTCAGTGGTACAATGCTTGCCTAATACACTCTAAAATTTGGGTTTGATCCCCAGCCCCCCCCCCCTCCCTCACACACAAATTTAAAACAAACAAACAACAACAAAAAACCAACCCTGGCAATGGGCAGAGAAATTTTACTGGTGGAGTTGTTCTTACATCAATTGGGGAAGAGCAGTCCTTTGTTCATCCTAGCATGTATGATGCCTGGCTTGGCGGCCAAAGCTGTTTTATGCCTAGGACACATAAAAATCAAATGAAATCAAATCTAGGAGGGAGGAAGTCAGAGACTTGCCACATCGTGCGGCCAGAAACAGATGCCCACAGATCTGTGCTCCATCCAAAGTCACAAGCAGGCCGTAGACACACGGAGGCCTGCCCTCCTGTGCACAGCACAGGCAGGCTGTAGATACCTGTTTGTCACCACACCGTGGCAGTACAGACAGGATGTCACTTGCCCTTCCCCCCCTACCCGCGTGGCCAGCCTGCAGTAGAAGCCACCACAATGTTCAAGTACATGGTGGACAGCTGGTAGAGAAAAGAGAAGTAGAGCAGCTTGAGCATTTGGGTGGAGCTGGAGGTTGGTCGGTAGACTGTGATTGGCCAGCCCAGCCACCCGGGGCCACGGTGACATCCCAGCCCAAGCTTCTGCTGAGGACCACTTCTGGGTCCATAGCTACCCAGTGTCAGGGGTACCACTAGAGAACATGGGAGGTCTCTGATTGGGAGAGCCTCATGGGGACCATGGAAATATCCTAGAATATGCAGAAACAGGTATTTATCATAGCACTAATGAGATAATAAAAAAAAATCAATTAAAAATTTAAATGCCTGGGGCTGGAGAAATGCTTTAGTGGTTAAAAGCACTGGCTGCTCTTCCAAAGGACCTGGTTCAATTCCCAGCAACCATGTGGTGGCTCACAACCATCTGTAATGGAATCCGATACTCTCTTCTGGTGTGCATGAGAACAGAAACACATACATAAAATAAATAAATCTTAAAAACAAAACAAGACACTATGTACTTCCAACAGTGTAAATGTCATCCTGAGACCAAAATGTTGGGAACTATTCTGTTCTGGGATGCTTTTCCTTCTGTGGGCCAACTCCAGTAGGGAATAAGATATTACAGCTATGTTCAAGATCCTCTGACTGATGGCTCGACCCATCCCGCTTGCTAGTTATGGCTCCTTCAGCAGTTCAGTTTTAACTGCCTGCTGTTTCCAAATCTAGGGATTCTTTTAGATACAGATAGGATTGGCGTACCAGCCTTAAACAGTTCTTCCAAGTGTATCTTTTTTTTTAAAAAAATTATTTATGTATTTAAGTACACGGTAGCTGCCTTCAGACATACCAGAAGAGGACATCAGATCGTATTACAGATGGTTGTGAGCCACCATGTGGTTGTTGGGAATTGAATTCTGGAAGAGCAGTTAGTGCTCTTAACCGTTAAGCCATCTCTCCAGCCCCTCCAAGTGTATCTTTAACTCTCCAGTCCCCAACTGCGGAAAAGTCTACCCTTTTGCATCTTGCGACTTGGGGGTGGAGGAGGCCGGTGCGGGAGCGGGATGTTATAACCTGGAGACTCCTGATGGGACTCAGGAAGAACACAAGGAATTTATAATTCTTAGGATTGTAATCTTAACACATGGGAGACTGAGGCAGGAGGATCCTTGGGGGTTTGAAGCTAGTTCTGTCTCAAAAGCAGGCAAGCCCAGCGTGGTGGTGTGTGCTTTTAACCCCAGTACTCCGAAAGCAGAGACAGGTGGATTTGTGTAAATCTGAGGCCAGTCTGGTCTACACAAGCGAGTTGCAGGAAGGCCAGAGCTACAAAAAGAGATCCTGTCTCAAAAACAACAAAACAGGCGTCGGGGTTGAAGCTCAAGTATGTGATGGATAGCTGGTAGTATAGAGAGACACTTGTTCTGAAAACGGTCACTCCTTCTTCTCAATGCCAAGGTTAGATTTAGCAAGCCCCTTCTCTCCTACACTGCCCATTCCCAAAGCTCCTGCCACCTAACCCCCCTGGCTCAATCCTCTGCCCAGGATCGCCCCGCCCACACCCCTAGCCCACGCCCCCATGCTTGAGTCCGGGCCGGGGATTCCGGCCTTCACGACAGTGCGGGCGCTTTCCGGCTGGCTGCGCGAGGGCTTACGTGTCGAGGAGGCGGAGCCTAAGACAGCAAGTCTAAGTCTGGAGGTTCCACTGGTTCCCTCCTGGCTGCAGAGAGGCTCACCTATCCCTGCAATCATGGCTATGCACCGCGGCTCTGCCCGGGCCGCTCCCGCTTCAGGTAGGCGAGACGGACGGTGGTCTTAGTGAGGAAGGGGCTTATTGAAAGAGATGGTGGTCTGTGTTGGAAGATTGGAGGAGGAGCCTGGAGGAGGGCCTGGAACCCAGAAGCTTGCCCTAGCTGGATCAGTGGGAGAACTCAGTGGGTGGAGATCCTAGGCTGTAGGGACTGTGGTTTTCCTACGCACTTTTTACCCCAATTCTTGGTTTGTAGATAAAGTACAGAAAAACAAGTCTGCACAGACGTCAGGACTGAAACAGGGCAGCCGAATGGAGAAAATTTTCGGGTTTGAATGGACAGATTTATCTAGCTGGCAGAGTGTTGTAACCCTGCTTAACCGACCAACAGACCCTGCAAACCTGGCTGCCTTTCGTTTTCTCTTTGGTAAGTTCATTTTCTGGATGTTGGACATTTTGGTTGAGGTGGTGGTGGTTGGAAAATGTCATCTGACTTCTTTTTAAGATTTATTATTATTTTGTTTATGTGTATGTGTGTGTTAGCTTGTTTTCTATTACTGTGATAAAAACACCATGACGAAAAGCAACCTGGAAAAGAAGTTCATTTCAGCTTACAGTTGTAGTCCACCTTGAAGAGAAGTCAGGGCAGGAATCTGGAGACCAGAACTGAAGAAGAGGCCATGGAGGAACGTTGTTGATGTTGGCTTGCTCCTCATGGCTTACTCAGCCTGCTTGCTTCTACCTGTAAGGATTACCTGCCCAGGGTGACACCACCCACAAGAGGCTGTGCCCTCCGACATTAATTACGGGCCGATTCCTTTCAGGCATTTTCTCAGTTGAGGCCTTCTAGCTTGTTTTTAGGTGACAAAGAGTAACCAGGGCAGTCCCTGTGTATGCCAGGAGCATGCTTGCTTGTAGAATCCATGAGGGAGTTGGATCCCTGGAGCTGGAGTTATAGTAGTTGTGAACTGCCTGATAAGGGTGATGGGAACTGAACTCTGGTCCTTTGGAGATCAGTTGTGGGCTGGAGAGATGGCTCAACTATTAAGAACACTGACTGCTCTCCCAGAGGTCCTGAGTTCAATTCCCAGCAACCATATGGGAACAATATGGCTCACAACCATCTGTAATGGGGTCTGATGCCTCTTCTGGTGTGTCTGAAGAGAGCAATGGTGTACTCATATACAGAAAATAAATAAATAAATAAATAAATCTTAAAAAAAAAGAAGATAGCTACAGTGTACTCATATACATAATATAAATAATTCTTTAAAAAAAAAGGAAAAAAAAAATAAAAGGAAGATCAGTTGCATGCTCTTAACTGCTGAGCCGTTCTCTCTAGCCTAGTTGCCCATTTCTTAGTTACTTCTTAGATGCTCTCTTTTCTTTAGAGTCGAAGGTATTGAATAATGGAAGAATTCTTTGGAAGTTTAGAATTACCTGGCCTTGTCACCTCCAGTTAGGCTTTAGTGTTCAGAAATGCTTTGGACACATGGAATAGAGGAACAACGTGTGTACGTGCGTACGTGTACGTGTGTGCGCTACGTGCTTGTGAACACTTGTGCACGCTTGTGGTGTGTTTAGGTCAGAGGTCAATGCCAGGTGGCTTCCTCAACCACTGTCCATCTTAGTTTTTGAGAAGGGGTCACTCTCCTGAACCTGGAGCTCAGCAGTTGAGGTAGACTGGCTGGCTACAAGGACCAGGGTCATCCTGTCTCTCAGCTACCATGCCAGGCTTTGTACATGAGTGCTAGTGATCTGAACTCAGCCCTTCATGCTTACAGCAAGAACTTTGATTTTTACCTATCGAGTAATCTCCCCAGCTCTCTTTGCCTTTTGAAATGGTCTCCTTATGTAGACCAGGTGTGTCTGGCCTCTCAAGTGCTCCCCTTGTTTCTCAAATGCTGGGATTACAAACACCATGACACCTGACAAGGGACACATTTTGTTCATGTCCTGAAGCTGCTCAGAAGCTATGCCAAGCAATTCAGAGAAACAGACAGGGTAACAACTCACAGGGTTACAAATGTGCCAAGATGAGCCTTTAAGTACAGTAGTTTCCAGCTGGGACCCACTTGCAACCTAGAGAACTTTTTAGTTGTCAGAACTTTCGGAGAAGAGAAGTGGGTGGTTGCTGGAATTTGTGCTGGTACCAGGATACACTAGATGTCTTGTAATGAACGGGACATATCCCTATAGATAATTAACCAGACTGGCTAATGTGGCTGCTCTAGGGATTGAGAAACCCTGCTTGACCCTAAGTTGGTTTCTAGACCTGAGTGTCCCTTATTTCTCTTAGTGTGTTGACCAAATCCACTGCTTTCCTGGGTGTGTCAGGAAGTTTTTGAAAAAATGTTAGGAAGTTCCCCTGGGGCACTTTTTATAGCTCAGTAGGGTGTATCTTTATAGATGTAGGTACTGAACCCTACGTGTCTACAGTGTTTTGTATATGGATCTTATTTAATCCTATCTGCAACCCTGTGAGAGAGATCTCATTATTCTTGTCTTGTTTGTTGTTTGTTTTTATTTTTTTGAGACAAGGTCTCACTGTTCTGGATATACAGTCCTGGATGGCTTTGCAACTCACTATGTAGACCAGGTTGACCTAGAACTCACAGAGAACTGCTTACCTCTGTCTCCCCAGTGCCAGAATGAAGGCGTATTGGCTTGTAAAGCTTTTCTTTTAAAGATTGATTTACCAGTGTTATAGATATATCATAATCTGTACCACACAGATACAGATGTGTGTGTGTGTGTGAGAGATTATATGTGTACATGTGTGAACAGGTAGAAGCCTGAGCATGAGCACAGACACCAGCAAATGATCTCTGTCCCACTCACTAGTTTCTTTGAGCAGAATCTCTCCTGAGCCCCTGGGGCTTGCAGGAAGCCAGTGAGCCGGCAACCTCCTGGTTCTACCCCTTTCATTGCTGGTATTAAAGATGTGCACAGAGTTCCCAGCTTGTTACATGAATGCTGGGCTCTGAACTGCAGTCCGTATGGTTGCTCAGTTGGGCCGTCTCTCCAACCTTCCCACCCCTGCTCAGGGTCTGAGCATGCTTGTTACAGGTTCAAATAGGCTGGCAGAGCTTTAGGATTTGTCACACCACACAACGAGCATAATGCTTAGCACAAAATAGGCTCAGTACATATAGTAGGGACTGTTATTGTGTAGCCCAGGGTGGTCTTACACTGCAGGCAGGGAGCCGGGCATGCTCAGAGCTGTGTCTTGCTTCCTTAGTGGATGCCTAACAGCTGTCTTCTCCTGCCTCTACAGCATTCTTGATGCTGCTGGACATTCCCCAGGAACGGGGCCTTAGCTCCCTGGACCGAAAATACTTGGACGGGCTGGATGTGTGCCGTTTCCCCTTGCTGGATGCCCTGCGCCCACTGCCACTTGACTGGATGTACCTTGTCTACACCATCATGTTTTTGGGTGAGGGGAACTGAGTGCTGGGGGTCTGAACCAGGGAGTATTGACTGGCCTGTGAGACCCTCACCAGAAGCATGCTGGTGAGCCCAGTCATTGGGTGCCTGTATCACGTCTGCTGCAACTCAGTTTCCTACTGCTCATCTCTGTGTCATATGAGCCACATGACCCTACAACTCTTCTCCCGTGTAGTTCTCTGCCTGATTATAAATGCCTGCTGACTTTTCTTAATTTCAGTCCCAGGGAAGCTGGGCCTGTGGTGACACTTTGACCTGAACCCCTCCTCACAAATCCCCAGGGGCACTGGGCATGATGCTGGGCCTGTGCTACCGCTAAGCTGTGTATTATTCCTGCTCCCATACTGGTACGTGTTTCTCCTGGACAAGACGTCTGGAACAATCACTCCTATCTGTATGGTTTGTTGGCCTTTCAGTTGACTTCATGGATGCAAACCACTACTGGTATGTGCCTTGGGAAACCGGGAAGGTGTGTGAGTCAGGATGCTTACGGAGAGAGAGATGGGACCCAGGGGCGTCCTAGAAACTGTTCCATGGGCACAAGTTTTATTGCTGTTTTGTCTTTTGGTGGAAGGGGGAGGTGTGGTTTGTATTCCTGTATACTGTACTGTTTGGAACAAGACTCGTGATCAGTCCTACGATGGCTTGTTGCTTTCTGCATATTTGAACCTACCCGATGTGCTTGAATACAGGTTGTGAGCATCAGGTTGGCTACGAATAGAATACCACGTTATTTTTAATTTTTATTGTGTTTTGTTTTTGGGGTATGGGAGAGGGTTGTCTCTGTAGTCTCGGCTGTTTGGAACACTGTGTCGTAGAGCTGGCCTCGAACTTCAGTTCGCCTCATTCTGCCTCCAGTGCTTGAATTACAGGTGTGGTAGCCTCAGGTTCCAATAGACATATTCTTAACCAAGTTTTGCAAAGTATGGTTATGAGATTATATTTTGACTTAGATAGATTTGGGGGAGCTGTTCTCTCTGTCTTCCATGTGGTTCTGGGGTCCAGCTCAGATCAGTAGGCTTGATGGTGAACACCCTTGCCTGCCCAGCTGCTCAGCTGCCTGACTTGGATGGATTTGGGAAGGGGAAGGACCAACAAGTTGGAAGATTGCAGGGACATAAGAAAATGTCCATCCTACCCCTTCACTGTTTTCCTATCTCTCCAGTACCTCGGTATATCTACTCCCGTAACCCTCTTAGAAGAAGAGAAGACTAAAGGCAGACATAGCTGTTTTCAGATACTCCTGGGGTGCAGACTTTGCTTTCTGTGTGTGAGCCCAGAGAGGCAGAATTATAGCCAAGCATAGAAGTTACTGTGAGGTGGAAATGATAGCAGAACCCAAAGGACAGGGCTTCCAAGGTTGCTGAGCAGTGCTGTCCCAGGAGAAAGTAACCCACTGCATCTCTGGCCTAGGTGACCATCTATCAGAGAGGTGGGGACAAGCCTTGGAGCCGGGGTGGTGGCCCCAAGAGCTTAAGATTTTTCCCTTCATTGAGTGCGTTGCAGCTGTGGAACCACAGTGAGGTAGATAGAGATGGTTCACCAGGATGCACGAGCACAAGTCTCTCCCATAAAGCCTTATATGTGTGCACCGGGCCGGGGGATTGCTCCCGACTTCCTGTGTGCTAAGCATGTCCACTACTGCCAGGCTGTGACCCCAGTCCCCAGTCCCTGCCTTTGTCAAACTTGAAACCAATTCAGGATGTCCAACTTTGATATAGTTGCTTTGACAGCTCTCTCTCACCTCCAAGTTCCATTTTTGTGTCTTTTAAACATTTTTAAAAATTACCTATCATATACTCAGGGCTTTGTATGTAGCAGGGTATTTACATTTTATTCCTCGTTAAAACCCTATGAAGAGTCGGGTTTTTGGTGCGTTATTCCCAGCACTTTGGGCTGCTGAGGCAAGATGGTTGCTTTGAATTAGAGTCCAGCATGGGTCTCATATAAAATGAGACTGTGTCTCAAAACAGAACAACACACACACACACACACACACACCTAAGGCTGAACAAGTAAGTCTTGTGGAAATAAAAATCTGCCTAAGTTTAGACAGCAGGGAGTGACAACTGGGGCTTGTTTGTCCTTGACTACAAGGCCGTGCTTTTGATCACAGTGGAAGCCACATTCTCCCTAATTTTTTCACAGCTTGCCTGGTTTCTGCCTCAGAGGAAATCTGGTGTTAGTAGCCTGTCTTTTTTTTTTTTTTTTTTTTTTTTTTTTTTTGGTTTTTCGAGACAGGTTTCTCTGTGTATCCTGGGCCGTCCTAGAACTCACGCTGTAGACCAGGCTGGCCTCGAACTCAGAAATCCACCTGCCTCTGCCTCCCAAGTGCTGGGATTAAAGGCTGGCACCACCGCCCGGCTACCTGTCTTTTTTTTTTAAGATTTTATTTTATTTTATGTATATGGGTACACTGTCACTCTCTTCAGACACACCAGAAGAGGATATCAGATCCCATTACAGATGGTTGTAAGCCACCGTGTGGTTGCTGGGAATTAAGTCAGGATCTCTGGAAGAGCAGTCAGTGCTCTTAACCACTGAGCCATCTCTCCAGCCCAGTAGCCTGTCTTCTCCATTCTCTCTCAGGATAAAATTTAAAATCAGAAGTCCTTTAGCACTGAATCCTCACATCCAATTTTATAACTGTTAGTTTTTGCTCTGCATTATTTTGCCATGGAGTATTTTAAGTTTATTTTTCCTGTTTTACCCCTATGGAGGTGGGGCTCAAACTCAGGGCCCTATACATGCTAGGCAAGTGCTCAGAGTCTCTGGGCGACTTTCCCAGCCCCGCCCTCTTTTTTTTTAACTGTCACTGAATGTGATGGTGCATACCTTTATTCTCAGCATTGAGGAGGCAGAGGCATGAGGATTATAGCTTGGGCTACATGGTAATTTCTAGACCAATCTGGACTGGACTACAAAGTAAGGCCTTGTCTCAAAAAGCTAATTCAAAATAAAAAAGATATTGCACTGTAGATGTATGTGTATGTGTGTGTGTATGAATTTTCATGTATGTGTATATTTACTGACATGTATGTATGTGTACCATGTGTGTGCCAGGTGCCCGTAGGGGTCAGAATATGTACTGGATTTCCTGGAACTGGAGTTACAGGCAGTTGTGAGCTGCTGTGTGAGTGCTGGGACTTGAACCCAGGTCCTGTAGAAGAGCAGCCAGTGCTTTTAACTATCCAGTCCCCTGTTTTGTGATTTTATTGTTTATATTGTTTAATATATTTACTTTTTTTTTCTTTTTTTGAGTCATAGTCTTACTGTGTAGTCCTAGAACTTGCTCTGTAAACAACACCAGCCTCAAACTCATGGGGATCTGCTTGCCTCTGCCGTCCTTTAGTGCTGGGACTAAAAGTGTATGCACTATGCCCAGTCTATTTTTAGTTTTTAATTGAATTTATTATTACTGTGTGGGGTTGGGAGCACATGATATAGGGGAACAAGGGTGTACATGCCGTGGTCCCTGTGTAGAAGTCAGACAATGGCCCACCTTTTTGTGGGCTTCAGGAATTGAACTCAGATTGCTACTTGTCAGAGTTCCTTCGTGTCATTTCTAGTATAACTTTGAACTTGATCTGATTCATTGAGACAAACCGAAGAGTGAGCTAGTAGAAAACACTGCGTATGTGTGCTTTGTTTTGAGTCGGGCTTTCATCGGAATGTACATCATTCTGGCTCCAAGCTTTCGGCAGTTCTCCGCCACTGTCTTCCAAGTGCTGGGACTGTAGGCATGTACCACTATGTCCCGCTACACTGAAGTTTTTATTCTTATGACTTATGATAAAATATGACTATAAGGTTACCTCTTCAGTGTGTTTTCACACAGTGGTGAGCACATACCTGCTGTCTTAGGTTTTACTGCTGTGAACAGACACCATGACCAAGGCAACTTTTATAAGGACAACATTTAATTGGGGCTGGCTTACAGGTTCAGAGGTTCAGTTCATTATCATCAAGGCGGGACATGGCAGCATCCAGGTGGGTCTTCTAAAAGTGCCATTCCCTGGGCCAGCTTATACAAACCATCACACCTGTACTACTTAGAGTGACATAGTATTCACTAATTCAACCCTGTATTATAAAATAGGCCTTGTCCTGGATGATTTTGCCCAACTGTAGGCTATTGCAATTTTCTCTTGAGTACATTTAACATAGTGTATAGGCCATGCTGTGATATTTAGTAGGTTATGTATATCAAATACATTTTTAAATTAAGGCTATTTTCAGCTTATATTGAGTTTACTGGGATAATACTTTATAAGCTACAGAATGTCTATAGTATATTCTTTCATGATCTTAATAGTAATTACCGTTACAATGTATTCATATTCCAGGCATGGCAGCACACTCCTGAAATCTAGCACTTGGGAAGTTGAGGCAGGGAGATCAGGAATTCAAAGCTAGTTTCAGCTACCTGGTGAGTTTGAGACCAATCTGTGATATGAAAGATTCCCTTCTCAACATAATGTCCCGGGAAGATTTACTCATGTGTTTCAAGAGGGCCTCAGAGTAGCCCAGAGAATCAGGGTGGCCATGAGAGCTATTTCTGAGACGGATAGGACCGGCCTACATTGTAGGGTAGGAATGTGACTGGACTGAGTCAGGTCTTTCTTGATGTTCTTGACCCCTTCCTATAGGTCTGTGGATGGCCTGCTGAATGCCCGAAAGAAGAATGTCCATGTGCCCCTTTGGAACTACACAGTCCTGCGTGGCCAGGTATGGAAGTGTGCACGCGCGTGGTGTGTGTGTGTGTCTGTGCAAGTGCTATGGCATACACGTGGAAATCCGAGGATAACTCTGAGGAGTTGGTTCTCCTCTTTACTTGTTGAGGCAGTATCTCTCTCGTGATCTTTCTACTCCAGGCTAGCTGATCAATAAAGCTTCCAGGTGATTCTCCAGACTCTGCCTCCCGTCTCACTGGAGCAGTGAGTACAGATACATAGTGCTGCATCCTTTTTACCAGGGAGTGACTCAAGCTGCCAGCCCTGTGCAGCAAGCATGTTTACCCACAAAGCCATCTTGTTAGCCCTGGTTATTTCTTCATTTCTTTTGTTAGAAAACTAGACAGGCCTTTCCATTTTTTTTCTAATTCCTCAGTCTCTGAGTTCTCACCCCATTGTGGAATGAGTAAGACCTTGCGTGTATTGGATTAGAATTTTAGAGCTTTTGTTGAACGTAATGACTGTAGAGGAAAGGTTTAGAGGGAATTAAATCTGTTCTTTCTTGGGCATTGGCTGGAGATGGAATTGTTATTTTTTAAGTTTCATTTGTTTTTACTTATGTATGTGTGTGTGTGTGCCTGCTTGTCTATGTGTGTACCATGTGCATACAGTGCCTACAGAGACAGAGGAAGGTGCCCTGGAACTGGAGCTATAGACAGTTCTGAGCTGCCTAATGTGGGTGCTAGGAACCAAACCTAGGCCCTCTGCAAGAGCCACAGTGCTGTTAATCACAGAGCCTCCTGCAGAAAGGCAGGGCTTCTCTGTTTGCTCAACCGTTCATGCTTCATTTCTGTTTGCAGATCTTTATTGTGTATTTCATTGCGGGAGTGAAAAAGCTGGATGCTGACTGGGTTGGGGGCTACTCCATGGAGCACCTGTCCAGGCACTGGCTTTTTAGTCCCTTCAAGTGAGTAGTCAGCAGAGGCCTTTCGGGGCATGGGTACTGAGTGGGCGACTCATTCGTCAGGTCTGTGTAACATGTATCTGACTTTGCCTTAGCTCCCTGTTCAGCCAGATACAGAGTAATGAGTGACATTGAAAGATGGGGGCCTAGCTGGGCGATGGTGGTGCACGCCTTTAATCCTCAGCACTTGGGAGGCAGAGGCAGGCAGATTTCTGAGTTCGAGGCCAGCCTGGTCTACAGAGTGAGTTCCAGGACAGCCAGGGCTACACAGAGAAACCCTGTCTCGAAAAACCAAAAAAAAAAAAGATGGGGGCCTAACTGCATCTGGAGACTCTGTGCTGTAAATGGTCAAAAGAGAAAGGCATCAGAATTAGGTGACTTAATGGCCAACTTTGCTTTCAATTGCTGTGATAGGACCATGACCAAAAACAACTTGTGGAGGAAAGAGTTTATTTGGGCACATATCCAGCCCATCCCAATCCTTGAGGGAAACCAGGGCAGGAACTCAGCAGAGCAGGAACCTGGAGGCAGGAGCTGAGGCAGAGACCATGGAGGAGTGCGGCTTACTGGCGTGTTTCTCATGGCTTGCTCACTTTTTCTGTTTTACAGAGAAAAACTTAATTTTACTTATGTGTATAACTGTTTTGCCTGCATGTATGTCTGTGTACCACATGTGTAGCTGGTGCTCATGGAGTCAAGAAGAGGGCATTAGATCCCCTGAGACTGGAGTTACAGTTTTGAGCCACTATGTGGGTGCTGGGACCAAGCTTGGGTCCTCCAGAAGAGCAGCCAGTAATCTTAACTGTCAGCTCATTTCTCCAGTCATGTCAGCTTGCTCTTTCATACCACCTAGGACGGCCTGCCCAGAGGTGACACTGTGCATAGTTGACCAGGCCTTCCACATCAGTAATTAATCAGGAAAATACCCCCAAAGACTTTCTGATAGGCAGAACGTTGGAGACAATCCCTCTGTTAAGGTTTCCATTTTCCAGATGACTTCAGCCTGTGCAGGTTGACAGTAGTAGCACACTTGGTCAGTGAGCCAGCACCCCGCAGCACCCAGCAGCAGTTAGTTACCTTGAGTTGCAGTGGGAACTGCTTGCGTCCTTGCCTTGTCAACTCTTCCTTTTTATTTTTTTTATCGTATTTTGTCAGTACTGGGGATTGAACCTGGGGTCTCATGCATATAAGGCAAGCATCCCAGCCCTGACCCAACTCTTTTTATTTTTTGATTTTTTGTAGGTAAGATCTCACTTTGTAGCCCTGGCTGGTCTGGACCTCACTATGTAGATCACGCTGGCCTTGAACTCAGAGCTCCTCTGCCTCTGCTAGGATTCAAGGCAGTGTGACTGCAGTCTTCTGTAGGAGCTCCTCAGACAGTGTGGCACAGAGGTGGTGCTGTTCTGCTTGACAGGCAGCTTCATCTGCCATCTTTCCTTCCTTCCGAGTCTCCCCCACTTGTTCCTCACTTCCTCTGTTTTCCACATGCTGAGTGACTCAGCCAGTCACTATCTATTGTATGTGATTATAGGTGCACTTGCACACATGTGCCACAGCCTATGTGTGGAGGTCAGAGGACAGTGTGCAAGAGTTGCTTCTCTGCTTCCACCTGTGAGTGCTAGGGATCAAACTCAGATCTCTAGGCTTAGTACCTAACCATGTTACCAGCCCAAAGCAGTCAACTTTTAAAAATGAGCCTGTTCTTTTTCTTTTGAGAAAAGGTATCCTCTATCTCAGGCGAGCCTCCAGCTCTCTGAGGATGGCCTTGAACTTTCTGATCTGCTTCTGCCTCTCAAGTGTTAGGATTACAGGTGTGTGGCCGCGTGTGCGCACGCCTTTAATCCGCACTGGGAGCAGAGGCAGGCGATTCTAGTCGAGCCCGCCTGGTCTACAGTGAGTTCCAGACAGCCAGGCTACACAGAGACCCTGTCTCGAAACCAAAAAAAAAAAAAAAAAAAAAGGATTACAGGTGTGCACCACCACACCCAGTTTTTTAATCTGGGGAGCAACTAGGGCTTGATGCACGCTAGCAAGCCCATTCAGTCACCTTCCTGCTCTGCTCTGTGATGTCCATGAGGGCTGCTTCTCATGAAACTCCACTGATTTTTATCAGGATTGGCCTACCATCGTCAGGGCTTGTTGGGAAAAAAGACCCCTGGAATGTCAGGATGGAAACTCCAATTGAAATTCTATGGCGCTGCTTTGGAAGCTAGTTGTTAAACCTTGCAGACCTTCGTAGGGCAGATGCTGAAGCACCTGGCTTGAGCTCTGGTGTTGGTACTGCCCTGCCTTTGTCCCGTGTGCAGGCTGGTGTTGTCCGAGGAGCTGACAAGCCTCCTGGTGGTACACTGGTGTGGACTTCTCCTCGACCTCTCGGCTGGATTCCTGCTCTTCTTTGATGCCTCAAGAACCATTGGCCTCTTGTTCGTGTCCTACTTTCACTGCATGAACTCACAGCTCTTCAGCATTGGTCAGTACCTACAGCTGTAGGGAGAGTGACTGCAGGGCTGTGGGGTGCAGCGTGCTGCAGTGAGGGTCTGTGGGAAGAACAGTGGAGCACTTCTTTTAGATCCGGGATGCAGCTCAGCTGCTACAGTGCTTCCCTAGAATGCACAAGCCAGTTCCATCCGCATCACAGAACCACTGTGATGATATCTAGTCCAGCATTAAGAATAGAGTGAGAAGGATTAGTTCGAGGTAATCCTCAGCTACATATTGAGTTCTAGGCTACATGAGACTGTCTCAAGAAAACAAACCTTCATTAAAATAAAATATTCAGATGTACTTCATAAGGGATGGAGGTAGAGGGAGTGTGACCACACTGACATGTTTTCTACCTGCTTTCTTAGGTATGTTTCCCTATGTCATGCTGGCCAGCAGCCCCCTCTTCTGCTCAACTGAATGGCCTCGGAAGCTGGTAGCCCGATGCCCAAAAAGGCTGCAGGAGCTGCTGCCCGCCAAAGCTGCTCCTCGGCCTAGTGCTTCCTGTGTATATAAGAGGGCCCGGGCCAAAGCTGGTCAACAGCCAGGGCTGCGCCACCAGCTGGGAGCCGTCTTCACCCTGATCTACCTTCTGGAGCAGCTCTTCCTCCCCTATTCCCATTTCCTCACCCAGGTTCGTTGGATCCGTACACGAGGCACTGAGGCTGGGCTTAGACTGTGTCACATGTGGCAGGATTGGGAAGGAAGGGCTTGGTAGTCGGCTTGTTGGAGGATGAGGTTGGATAGAGAAGCATTAAGCTGATGCTGTGTGCTCTGCCTTCCCAGGGTTACAACAACTGGACAAATGGGCTGTATGGCTATTCCTGGGATATGATGGTGCACTCCCGCTCCCACCAGCATGTAAAGATCACCTACCGCGACGGCCTCACTGGCGAGCTGGGCTACCTTAACCCTGGGGTGAGGCTTCCAATGCTGCCAGTTCTTCAGAGCCCTGGCTTCAGGATCTTATCTGGTCCTACACCATAAAGTCAAACAAATTTGGGTCTCTGCACTTCCCCTGACACCAGATGGAACCTCCTTTTTTTCTTTCTTTTTTTTTTTTTTTTTGGTGCTGGACCCAGGGCCCGTAAGCACATTTTTTTTTTTTTTTTTTTTTTGGTTTTGAGAAGGGTTTCTCTTGTAGCCCTGGCTGTCCTGGAACTCACTCTGTAGACCAGGCTGGCCTCGAACTCAGAAATCCGCCTGCTTCTGCCTCTGCCTCCCAAGTGCTGGGATTAAAGGCATGCGCCACCACCGCCCGGCGCTTTTCGTAATTTTTTAAAATTTATTCTCTGTTTGTGTGTGTGTGTGTGTGTGTGTTGCACATGAGAGACAGACAGACACGTGTAGAGTTAGTTTTTTCTACAGCTTTGTGAGTTCTGGTGATTTAACTCAAGTCATCACGGTTTCATGGCAAGCGTTTAACCATTGAACCGTCTCACATGGACCATATTTTAAGTTAATAAGTCAGGATATTTTTTATATCTCAGGCTGGTCCTGTTTCAGCCATTATGTCTGGTGCTAAACTTTTTTTTCTTATAAATACATATACTGTGGAGACAGTTTATCATTGTTTTGAATTAAGATTATGTTTTGGAAAGGTAAGTAAATATTTAGCAATGAAAAATTCACCACTGAAAACAACTTCCTTTTTTCCCTCCTGTCAACTTAGGCAGCAGAGATGTTTATGTTATTGGCAGTGCATGTCTTGGAGATTAATAGTGACAAAGTGGGACTAATATGGGGGTTTGGGGCAGGTATTCACACAGAGCCGGCGATGGAAGGATCATGCAGACATGCTGAAGCAATATGCCACTTGCCTGAGCCTCCTGCTTCCCAAGTACAATGTCACTGAGCCCCAGATCTACTTTGATATTTGGGTCTCCATCAATGACCGCTTCCAGCAGAGGTGGGCAAGGGGAGCAGAGACAGGGAAGATGAAGCACAGTTCTTTTTGCCAAGATGAAAAGCTCAAGTCTCCCAATTGTCTTGCTTTTTACAATGCTCTCTCTCAGTTTAGTGCATGTCGGGTTGATCTGGTTGTGGGCCAGCAGGGGGCACCATCATCCAGGAGAAAAGCGAACTGTTCTTTCAGACACTGTTAACACAATGCCTTCTCCTCAGGTGGCCACTAACTCCCATTCTTTCCCCTCCTCTCTGCCATGGACTAGCAATAACATGCTGACAGCAGATATTTCTCCTTTTGGGAAATCTTATTCCGTCAGTGGGTTCAATGATGAAAGGAGCAGAACCAGAAATCTGGTGGGTGGGTGGCTGTTGCCTCCTCAGAACATGGTTTCTTTTTTAAAGGCTTTTTGACCCTCGAGTGGACATCGTGCAGGCTGTCTGGTCCCCCTTCCAGCGCACGCCTTGGGTGCAGCCACTCTTGATGGACTTATCTCCCTGGAGGACCAAGTTACAGGACATTAAGAGCAGTCTGGACAACCACACTGAGGTGGTCTTCATTGCAGATTTCCCTGGTATGGAGGAAAGCAAGGGAGATTTTGCTGTCTTTGACTTCCTTGATCACAGAGACATTGCTTATGATGGGGTAGGGAGGGGACTCTGGAGGTGATGACTGTGAAGGTCTGCTGTCTCTGTGCTGGTGAGGTGTAGTGGGATGGTAAACTTTTCTTGCTTCTGGCAGGGCTACACTTGGAGAATTTTGTGAGTGAAGACCTAGGTAACACTAGCATCCAGCTACTGCAGGGAGAAGTCATTGTGGAATTGGTGGCAGAACAGAAAAACCAGACTCTTCAAGAAGGAGAGAAAATGCAGGTATTTTCTGGAATTAGCAATAGAGGAGCTGGGGATTTTAGTACCACAAAAAACTTTAGAAATTTAGGTGAGCAGGGCTCATTTAGTACAAACAAAAAAATCTTCACCAGTGCAGTGATGTAGTGGAGGCTGAGAAAGAAGGCTTCCTCAGAGCATGGAAGCATATACCTGTTAATTTCAGGACTTAGGAGGCTGAGGCAGAAAGACTAAGAACCCCAGGCCAGCCTGGACTATACAGTGAGACTGGAACTCAAAACACAAAACACTGGAAAGGGGGAAAAAAAGGGACCGCTGAGAGTGTGAACAGTTTATCCAGATTCCAGAGGCCATAATTTCAGACACTCAAGGCACAGGACAAGTGTGCCAGCAGGGTTAGAGCGGGGAGACAGTAGCCTAGCTAGAGTGCAGTGTGTCCTTTGTTCCCTCACCAGTTGCCTGCTGGAGAGTACCATAAAGTCTATACTGTATCATCTAGTCCTTCCTGCTATATGTACGTCTACGTCAACACTACAGAGGTCGCACTGGAGCAAGACCTGGCATATCTGCAAGAATTAAAGGAGAAGGTGGAGAACGGAAGTGGTGAGTGCATGGAGGTTTGGACAGAGAGACCACCTGCTTTTAGAAGTCAGGGTATAGGATCAAAGCATTAAAGACAGTGCGTGACGCCTCTAGTTGATGGAAGCGGGCTTTCTGAATGAAAGTGGTCCTTCTCATTGGATCCTTTTTGCTGTCGCCTGGGCAGAAACAGGACCTCTGCCTCCAGAACTTCAGCCTCTTTTGGAAGGGGAAGTAAAAGGGGGCCCTGAGCCAACACCTCTGGTCCAAACCTTTCTGAGACGTCAGAGGAAGCTCCAAGAAATTGAACGCAGGCGAAATAGCCCTTTCCATGAGCGATTCCTTCGCTTCATGCTGCGAAAGCTGTATGTCTTTCGACGCAGGTAAGTTTCAGTCACAGAAGCGTTTGTCATTGCCATCAGGTGCTTGCAAGTTTGGTTACTCTCCCCTAGTGTAAGAGATCCTAGGGATCTTTCCCCTCTTCACTCACTTCTGCCTATGTTTATCCTTTCCATGGCTATTCCTGTTTTACCCTAGAATCTTGTCAAGCTTCAGAGAGAGTAGGGTCTGCTTGCATTTGGGATGTGGACGGTTATTTCGGGTAATTTGTGTCCCCGGGTGAAGGGGTCTAAGACCAAATGTTTCCTAAGGGCTTTGGTTGGAGTTACGTAGAAACTTATATTTGGACTAAATTTGGACTGAGTGTTTACCTTTTTTTTTCAGCTTCCTGATGACTCGAATTTCACTTCGAAACCTGCTATTAGGCCGCCCTTCCCTAGAGCAACTAGCCCAAGAGGTGACATATGCAAACCTGCGACCATTTGAACCAGTTGATGAGTCAAGTGCTTCAAACACAGATTCTTCAAATCCTAATCCTTCAGAGCCAGATTCTGAGCATGTTCACTCTGAGTTCTGAAGGAAGTCCAGATGCCCTGTGCAGATGTGGGGGCAGCCTGCTATAGGCTTTATTGTCTATGCAAAGAACATTTTTTGGAGAAAAATGATTTTGAGATAGGCTTTCACAGTACAGCCCAGGCTGGCCTCAAACTCATGGTGGTCCCTCTGTGTCAGCTTGTTTTGTGATTACATACATATCAGCAAACCTAGTTCCTTTTCCCTTTACATTTTTTCCCTTACAAGTTCTTTAAAATTGTAGTTTACAGGATCCAAGGCAACAGAGAATTTGAATCCCAAGACTGAGGGCTTTTAGTTTTTATAGACAGGATTTCTCTGTGTAGACCAGATTGGCCTTGCTCTCAAGAGATTTACCAGCCTCTGCCTCCTGAGTGCTGGAATTGAAGGCATGGGACATGTCATTTCTAAGTTGACTTGCTCTTTAGGAAAAGGAATTTCACTACATGAATATAGCTGAACCCATGTACTTGCTATGTGCTTGGTACTGTTTGAAGCAGTGTACCTGAATTAACATACTTGTACTTTTAAGAAGCATTGACCTTTACCTTTGAAGGAAAACATGCAAAATTTACCCAAAGTCATCTAGGAGTGAGTTGACAATTTGAAATGTCAACTGCTGCTTTTAATTTTCAGACTTACACTAAAATTGAAGCAGTATAGCTTAAAACTTGTGTTAGTTCCAAGTGACAAGGGTGACCAGGTAGTAATAAAGGCACGAGGTAGTTTTTAATTTATAATTCATTCCTATTTGTAGCCAGCAAGTTTTTCAGCACCATTGGCATCAGAATAGCACTACTAAATAGGGAAGCCAGATGGCTTACTTTTGTATAAATCAGCTTAGTGAATGGTAACTCTCTAAGCCATGGCTGAGTCATAAGCCTTGAATTTTGTTTCCTTATATTGGTCCAGCCCCATCACACCTTCCTTCTGTTCATCCTATTTTTAAATCTCTATCCCTCTATTCCTTCATCCTTTATTCTGAAATCTAGTTAGGGATAGGTCAAGGTAGGGTCATCACTTTCAATTGCACAGGTTAGGCCTGAGAATGGAGAACCAAAAATCCAGCTTAATGCATACAGTGCATTGTGTGTAGGCTACTACTGATGGCCATATACAGGGAGTTCTGGTCGTTTTTAACAGGAAAAACACTAGTTTATATTCCTTTTCATGATCCTACCTTAACAGTATGAAATACAGCGTGGCATTATGTCCTATCACTATTTCTTATTCAGGAGGGGCATTTTGCAAACTTTTGTGGGAAATGAACCGTAGGTTAATGCAAAGTATGAAGGTTGTACAGAGATGCTCCTTTCATGTTCATTTACTGAGTTCTCTTCCCCCCCACCCCAAATGTTGGGATGAATTAAGTGATGAGGTCATTAATATTAGTTGCTTGAGGCTAGAGATGGGGTTCAGTTGATTAGTGTCCCATGCATGAAGTTCTGGGGTTTGAGATTAAGGACCAAATAAATGAGGCTCTGGTATACATCTATAGTTGCAGCAGAGTCTGGAAGATCAGTTCAAGGGCAGCACAGGAGACCCCATTTAGTTGATGTAAATTGTATAGTGTTGCCAGAGAAACCAGGCTTTGCAATTAGTTGTTTTGGGAATTGGTTTTATAAAAGCATCCACCCATCTCCAGCGTAGTTACTTAGTGCTCCTCCTCCCTTGAACCCCACTTCCCATGCTTACTCATTTCCTTCCATCCTCCCTGGCGTAGTGTCCGTGAACCTAGTATTTCTCAGGACCTTAGTTTAAGGGCTCTCAAACTAGTTTTTGGGATCTCACAAGCACATCTATGTAGTTGAGCACTTTAGAGATGGCCTCACTTACCCCAGGCTACCCCCAAGTATAAAGTATGTAGCTGAGGATGATCTTGACCTCCCAATTGTCCTGGTTCTTGCTACTGGGCAATCTCATTCCTGTCTTGTGCAAACAAGCATCTAAAAACTTGAGATAAGGACTTGCTGGGTAGTCCAAGTTTACTCAATCTCGTGAATGCTGGGATGGATATATGAGCCACTTTTCTTAAATGCCTGGAAATTTTGCTATGTTCAACCTTGCCTCCCAAGTGCTAGGATTAAAGGAACATGCTGCCATCACCACCAGGTAAAGAAAATCAATAAACCATAGCAGGGTTTCTGTTTGCTATAAGCTACACTTTTGGGAAACTAGTCTCACTATTTTACAATTTTAAAAATCTCTTAAATGTTTTTAGTGCTAAAAAGCAAAATGCCTACCTAGCATACAGGGTAAATTCCTGCCACCACAGAACCCCCTTCATCCCTGTTCCTGGGAACTGGCTAGCCTTGAACTCAAGAGAAATCTACTTGCTTCTCACATCCAGTGCTTATTGGAAAGGCACTTACTGGCCAAAGCCTCCAGATAGTGTTGACTCCCAGGACCTCATGTGTTGAATGTGAATAAAGCTCTTGCATGTTGTCCTGACCTCCACACACCATGGTGTATGCACAGTGTAAGATAGGCTTTTCTAAATTACTAAGCTTTTAGCCATGACTTTATCTTAGTGCTGGCTGAAAACTTTAATGCTGGCAACAGGTGGCAGATTAATTTGGAATGCAACAATGGACAAGTAATGGGCACAGTTTGGGTAGAACCTAGCATTTTATTTAGATCTTCATTAAACTGTTGGAATTGAGAACCAGACATACGTAATAAACCTCCAAAAATAGATCCTGAAAGGCACTTTCTTGCTTAGGGCAAGCAGTCATGGAATAAGCATGTAAACAAGCTGGCTTCTCTGTACCACACCAGCCAAGTCAGCTTTCTCCATGGCCAGCTGCACCAGCTCTGCCCTCCCTTCTGTTAACACCAGCCAGACCCCCTGTAGGTCTAACCCAAGGTTTTTCTGTAGGACACCTTGGCCTACCTGGGAATGCTGGAAACATGTTAAAGGAATCATGGTGTTGAGGAAAAAAAAAAATCTTTTAAAAGCTGCCATCTGAGGTGATGGCTTCTCTGTACTTACGCCATACCCCAGAATACAATAAATAAGCAATTAGAAAATGTTCAAGTATGAAGGGATTTCCTCCTCCCCGCCAAAAGCACTGCTCTCTGAAGGAAGCTGGTTTCTCTGTAGCTACACCAGCTGTTCAGAAAGCTCATTGGACCTGGTTTTGAAAATAAAACAAAGTTAAAACCTTGGGAGGAGCTATTGTGCAGTGTGGAGTACTCTTTCTTATAAAGAAAAAAAAAGTTACCTGGTACCAAAGTGTGCAACCTACAGACCCTCAGGTACTGCCCTGTGACTTCTCTGTATATCACAAGGGTGCCAAGTGCCTGTTTTTCTAGACTAAAAGTTGGTGAGGTTTGGCTAGTGCTGAAACCATGCATAGGATTGGTTTACTAAATAAAACCTTATTACGTACGTCCTCCAAAGACAGCTGAAAAGTGGAGAGATTTTGATTTGGTGCTGTTTGAGGTGGCAATTAATAGCATAAGCACCAGGGAGATGGTTTAATTGTAACTGCCTTTTTTTTTTTTTTTTTTAATAAAGTCAGGCTAGAGCTCCAACTGAAACTTTCGTTTCATGCAAGATTGATTGGATAGGAATACTCCCTGACAAAGAACTACATAATTAGAAATGGCTGAGTTATAGGGAGGATAAGGGAAGGGGCTTCACATTCAATAAATAGAGCTCAAGACATTACAAATTCATGCTGACAGGGCTGTGGCATTGCCAGAGTCTATAGTCAAACTACAAGAACTTTACGTGCACATTACAAGGACATTTTCAGCATCTGGTGGGAAAGTAATTGTAATTAGGACTTTGGAGGATTAGGTGATAGGGCACAAAGGTTCGATTTCAAAGCATTATTAACTACAGTTTGTTTCTAGGCAGTTACATGGGTCACCTATGCTCACTATATCCATTATAATGGTGAACAAAACACCTAGGGACAGAATAGCAAGCCCAACTTACAGTCCCCCACAAAAGCTAAAATTCATGTCATTGATTAGAGTGACTGCAACTGATCAGGAGCTGAAAGAGGACAGAAAAATTTAGGAAGAAGGCCCTTTCCCTCAGAGCTTGAAGGCTTCTCTGTAACCTACGCCAACAAGTCTGGGGAAAAAAGGCTAACACTTTCAATATTTAAGCTTTTTGGGCACTTCCCATGGGAAGCTGTCCCTACCAAAGTGGCCATAGGCTGCAGTCCTCTGATAAATTGGCTTCTTCAGATCCAGATCCCTGGAATATACAAGTCCATAACTTAATATGTAGCATTAAATTTAAAACAAAGCAAAACAATCAGCAAGACTCATTTCAAGAGCTCTGGCAAATGAGTTCAGTTCTCCCTGGGGTTTGCTAGGAAAAAAGTTCACGGCAAAAATGTTTGTTACTTCCCTTGTGTTACTTGCACAGTCCTCATTAATAACTACAGTTCTTGTTTTCCAGCCCTGGCTTGACAAATGAAAACTTATCATTCTCAGGAATTCCAATCGAATACTTACCAAGGTCCAATCACTGACCACTATGGTTATTTTCTTTGTAACTTTGAGCATCCCATTTTAGCTTATTAATTCTTAATGTAGCACCCTTAGTTAAGATAAGCACAAAACTAAGAATCAAAGATGGAGAACTTTCTAGAATGTTATTTTAAGTCACAGAACACTAACTTTATCAGCTAGGTCCCTCTCCAGGCAATTTAAAATATTGGCATGTTCTAGGAATTAAAATGTTTCCTTTCATGAGGAGTCTACCTTTCCCTCCTCAGGTTTTAGTAAATATGTCCCAACCCCCTATTTCTCATAGCAATAGGTTTTACCATCTTTACCTGACAATGACCCCAGGGCGAAGATCAAAATTCTTCTTTACAATTTCTAATAGCTCTCTCTCACTCTTCTGAGAAGTGCCATAATGGAAAATGGAGATCGACAATGGATGAGAAACTCCAATAGCATAAGAGACCTAAAAGTCAGTAATACATTGTTATAAAATAGAGTATTTGAAATATTTTACCAAGTACCCTTCTCTCCCATGTAAATGTTCATTACATACCTGAACAAGAACCCTCCTGCACAGACCTCCTTTAACAAGGGATTTTGCCACCCAACGAGCAGCATAAGCAGCTGAGCGGTCCACTTTGGTATAATCCTTTCCTGAAAAGGCCCCTCCTCCATGAGCTCCCCAACCGCCATAAGTATCCACAATGATTTTTCGGCCAGTCAAACCAGCATCACCCTGGAATTATAGGATTTAAGTCATGTAATTTTCCTCCCCTCCCCCACCACATAACCTGTCTGTGTAATAGCCCTGGCTATCCAGGAACCTGCTTTGTAATCCAGGCTGGCCTGTAACTCAAGAGATCCACCTGCTTTTCCCTGCCTCTAAGTACTGGGATTTAAGGTGTGCTACCACTACCGGCCATGTAATTTTTCTATTCTTGATTAGGAACCATTCTAAGCCGGGTAATAGTGGTGCATGTCTTTAATCCCAGCACTTGGGCAGAGACAGGTGGATTTCTGAGTTCAAGGCCATCCTAGTCTACAGAGTTGAGTTCCAGGACAGCCAGGCTACACAGAGAAACCCTGTCTCGAGAAAAGAAGAAAAAGGAACCATTCTAAATTCATATATAGCCAGAAGTAGTTCACACCCACAATCCTAGCACTTGGAAGGCTAAGGCAGGACAACAAGGTATTGAAGCTGCACACTACCATAACATTAGACACAGTGAATTCTATGGTAGCTTAGGCTACAAAAGATACAGAGTGTGTGTAAAGGGAATGGGGTGGACTAGGGAAAAAACGGTGGCAGCCACAAGTTTTTAGTAGTAACCAATAAATAAACCAAGGCATTTCATATATTACCTGAGGCCCACCAATAACAAATCTGCCACTTGGCTGTAGGTGGTAAATTGTATCCTCATCAAGGTACTTTGCAGGTACAACAGCTTTGATCACTTTCTCCTTTAGAGCATCCCTCATCTCATCAAGACAAACTTCTTCATCATGCTGGACAGATATAACAATCGTGTGGACTCTGATGGGAAGCACAGCACCTCGATCTTGCATATACTGCACAGTCACCTTGAATGCAAAATAGAACACTTGTCTAATCAAACAGCTTTATAGTGGGCTCTCTATCATAAGTTTAAAAGCAGAAAGACAAGTACCACCTATCCTCCCCAGTCAGCTGTAATTAAGTAACTTGGAAATTTTAATGTAATTTGAGACAAATGTAGGTTTAAGATCACCACTTACTTGAGTTTTAGAATCTGGGCGTAACCAAGGCAATGTGCCATTGCGGCGTAGTTCAGCCAGTTTAGCATTTAGCTTGTGTGCTAAGACAATGGTTAAAGGCATACACTCTTCAGTTTCATCAGTGGCATAACCAAACATCAAACCCTAAAAATATGGAGAATTGATCAATACAAGCTTCAGAATTTAATATCAAAAGAGATCCTAATAAACTGTCACAATACCTGGTCTCCTGCACCAATGTCTTCCTCATTCCGGTCAAGATGAACACCTTGGGCAATATCTGGTGACTGTTGTTCCAAGGCAACCAACACATTACAAGTCTTGTAGTCAAACCCTATAAACAACAAGGTGTTACAATAACCTTCATTTTAACTCCAAAATGTTAACAGGAGTCCTGTGCTGCTAGAAATCTGAACATGCCAAAGCAAAGTGGCCAAGCACCTCTTTAAAAGACCATATCCACATAATTCATTTAATCCTCCCTTTACATTATGGTTTGAAACAAGGGTCTCTAACTTGGCTAGCTTCAAACTACAACTAAGCAGCTAACTCCTGCTTTGACATCCAGAAGCTGAGTTTACAGGTGTACCATCATGTCTGGATACTCTATTGATGTGAACTGTTATTTTATTTGTAGGATAGAGATGATTTTACAGTAAATGTCACATTTTAGAGAACAAAATAGGCATAATCAAAGATGAGAGGATATGTATAACTATGCAATCGAGTCAAGGATTACCAGGAACATTCTAGAAGCTTCTACTAGCATCAGATTCTCTATCTGCAAAAATGAGTTTACAAGGAAAAAAAAAAAAAAAAAACTCTTTAAAACATACCTTTGGAAGAGTCATCATATCCAATGTGCTTAATGGCTTCACGAACTACTTTCTGGTAATCAATGGCAGCTCTGGATGTAATTTCCCCAGCAAGAAGAATCATTCCAGTTTTAGCAACAGTTTCTAATAAAACAAAAATTTATACTTAAAATATTATGGGGGGGAGGATAGGGGATGGGAGTGTGCTGAGAAACTCAATCATGTTATACATACTGTGTCCCTGGGCTTCGTTTTCTATTTTTGAAATAAGGTCTTAGTAAGTTACCCACATAGGCATTTAACTTGCTCACATAACTTACTACCTCCAGCCTCAACCTTCCAAGTAGCTGGTATTACCTATACCACCAAGCTTTGCTTCAAACACCCTTTTTGCCACTCATAAGCAAGTGTTCTGTACCTACCACAAGCCACTTTAGCATCAGGGTCCTGCTGAAGGTGTGCATCAAGAACAGCATCACTGATTTGGTCACAAATCTTATCTGGAAAATAAAAATTCCTGGTTCAATTTAACTATTACTACTAACCCTATCTTACCATGTAACTAGCAGTTTATGTCCAATCTGAGGGCCAAATATAGCTGTGAATTTGTAGGTGACAGAATCTTAAATCACAGTATCAAAAAATTATAACTTTATCTGCAATGTGGGGGTAGGGAAGCTCTAGTGTCTTTTGTTTTTCAAGATAGGTTTCTCTGTGCAGCTCTGGCTGTCCTGGAACTCCCTCTGTAAACCAGGTTGGCCTCAAACTCAGAGACCCACCTGGCTCTGCTTCCTAAGTGCTACGATTAAAAGTATAGACCACCGCGGCGGTGGCGCACGCTTTAATCCTAGCACTTGGAGGCAGAGAGGCGATTTCTGAGTTCGAGGCCAGCCTGGTCTACAGAGTGAGTTCAGGACAGCCGAGCTACACAGAGAAACCTGTCTCGAAAACCAAAAAAAAAAAAAAAAAAAAAAAAAAAAAAAAAGTATACCACCACCATTTATGTGGCTTTTCTTTTGATTCAAGATTGGTCTCAGCATACCTAATCTGAGCTCAAACTCATGGCAATCTTTGCCTCAGTCTCCACAGACTGCTGGGACATCATGTGCCACCATTCCAAACTTGAACTTCTTATAGTAAAAAGACAAATTTAAAATTGCTGCATTACTTGTGCATACATGGCTCACACTTGTGCCATGGTGTTCATGTAGAGATCAGAAAACATTAAGAGGAATCTGGTTTTCTCCATTATGTGTCCTAGGTCCCAGAGATTGAACTCAGGTCACAACAGGCTTGGCAGCAAGCATCCTTAACCCCTGAGCAATCTCACTGGCACTCCCTACATAGCTCTGAAGTAAACAATTCTACATCAGTGCATGAAGTATAGTGAGCTTTACTATTATTAAAGCACTGTTTTACCAAGGAGCTATTTGCTGGAATATAAAAATTGTTGCATACTTAACACATTATAAAGTTTATACTTAAAATGAACTCAGTTCCACCTCAAAATAGTTCAGATGATTTCAAAAGTCTAAGTTCCCAGTGAAACAATTTTTTATGTTAAACAGAACAGCCATGTCTTGATATCTCAAAGCCTACCATCGGAAATAACTTCACAGTATATTTAAAAAGACAACTGTTTTATTTTATCCCCCACATTTAAAATTCATTACAAATCCACTAAAGAGCCAACTGTCAGATCACTAACTTCCTAAACCAGTCCATTTCTCCTATTATTAGACAATACTCAGTTTCTTGTTATATAACTAGTACCAAACCTATGTACTTGGGGTTGTGAATGAACCAAAGCCATATGTAGAACCACTCTCTAGAAACTTAACACCAGCTTATTAGGGAAATATTTTTTTAACCATGAAAATAAACTGAACAAGAACCACTCTCTAGAAACTATTCACCAGTCTTATTAGGGAAAATATTTTTTTAACATGAAAATACTTGAACAAACCACTCTCTGAAACTTACACAGTTATTAGGAAATATTTTTTTTTTTTTTTTTTTTGATTTTTCGAGACAGGTTTCTCTATGTAGCCCGGCTGTCCTGAACTTCGCTCGGTAGACCAGGCTGGCCTCGAACTCAGAAATCCGCCTGCCTCTGCCTCCCAAGTGCTGGGATTAAAGGCATGCGCCACCACCGCCCGGCAGGGAAATATTTTTTTAACCATGAAAATAAACTGAACAGAAGGAACACCGGCAAACGGAAAATGATCCAGGAAGCTGTTCAAGTGTGTTCTAAAACATGTTCAATTTCTCCTTGATTTATCAATTTAGAAAATAACAGTATCCTGGTCTGGAATGTTTGTGGTATTGAGACAGGGTCTTACTCGTAGCCCAGGCTGACAAACTAAACTGCTTCCATACTTGCTGGGATTATAGTAGTGTACCACCATGCTTGGCTCTAGTCTCCTGGATTTTTTTGTTACTACTCTGCCATCCCGAAATGTGTATTGCAGTCATAGAACATTAAATCGAATATATAAACTGTAATAAGGAGTGGTTCAATAGATACGGAGGTACCCCTTTCCTTGAGGGGAGTGTGGGAGGAACCACAGCAGCACTTGTCTTTCAGCCATCATTCATCAAGATCCTCCTGACAGACCATGTAGTAATGTTGCTATGGAACCCCTAAGGACGGAAAGAGCTCAAACTGAGTATTAGTATTTATTAGATGGTTAAGTTCGGTCTGAGACTCAAAATTCCATATAATAGATTCATTGTAACCGACCCCATCATGGCGGTTCAGTGGACAAAGCCTTAAGGAAACAAGAAATAAATCCTCCTTTAATCATAGGAAAGGACCAAAGGGAAGACTTTAAAAGGAAACCTAATGCGATGGGAGTATGCACTTAATTCATGCACTTCATGCTTTTCACGCACACTCCAAATAAGGGATGCCGTCTCCAACTCGCGCTATATTTAGTCAGCGGCTGTCTGTCACCTTGAAGGCCTAAGGGCATATCCACCCATGCTTTTAAGCCTTTTTAGAGGCCGGAAGCCATGGAAAATAGAAACGGGACCTTTACAGACACCAGCCCGGACTTCTAAACCCAGGGGTCGGGTGGGTAGGGGCCGCCAGCTCCGCTTCGTCCCAATTCCACATGCGGCGAACACGTGGTACCCGCTGCAATGCGGGGCGCGCGCTCCCGGCGGCCGGACGCGAGCACGCGGGGCGGGGTCGCCCACTTGAGGTTTTTCCAGACGACGGGACTAAAGAGGAGGAAGCAGTGCCCTCCCCGCGCCGATCTCAAACAGCCTCGAGCCCCCGCCCTTCTCGATTTCTGGAACCTTCCGCATGGCGGGGCGCGCCGCCGGATGGGGAGCGGAGAAAGGGGGAGGGGAGCGGGGCCACATATTGCAAACTCGCGGCGCCACGAGGGAAGCGCGCGGCCGCTGCTGTGCCCACCGCCGGAGACCTCGGCCTCGACCCCCCAGCGCCACTGCCCAGCGCCCTTCCCTTCTCCGAGTCCCCGTGGGCTCACCTGGGTGACCTTCCCCTACAGACTCTGAAGTGAAGAGGAACGTCCCCTCCTCGATGAACGCCTCATGGAAGCCGTTGAGTTGCCCGTTCATGGCGGCGGCGATGAGAGAAGGTGACTGAGGAGACGGAGCGGCGGCGAGGCAGAGGACCGCGGAGGGCGCAAAGGGAGGATCGCTTCAGCTCAAGGCAGCCTGGAGACTCGGAGCGAACGAAGCGGCGGGCGAAGCGGCCCAGTATTTATAGAGCAGCGCCCGCGCGCGCCCGGCTCGGGCCCCGCCCTCGGCGTCGCGCGCCAATGCGCCACGGGCGGGCGGATGGGGGTTGGCTGGGTGGTCCGCCGAGCGGAGCTCGGGCTGGACCATTCTACCGACGGGGGGAGCCATCAGAGATAACCGCGTCCCCTGCCAGTAGTTAGTCATCTTGATGGCGCGGGTTAAATGGAGATGTAAGAAAGTGAGTAGACTTGGGTTTTACGCCCCTTCCCTTGTTGATTGCTGGAGAAGAGACAATTTGGATTTGAGGGACGGTCCCCCCTGTGCGAGGAAATGGTACATCCCTTCCGACCGTTGCCCACGGAGGTCTGCCGGCGCGCGCGCCCCCCAGCGGCGGCCTAGGGGGTGGCGGCCGTTTTGTGCTGTGGTTCTCGCCGAGGGTCTCTCCTGCCACCCCCCTCCATTCGCCACCTCGTGCACCAGCGCCGGGTGGCCTTCTGCCATGTGAAGGTGGCCATGTTGGCTGGCCAGCGGAGCCTGATATGCACCGCCCTTATTCGTCCTACGCGGTTCCCTCCGGGGGACGAGCGATTCCGAGGGGCTCTAGCCCAACCGTTAGTCATGTCTCGAGTAACTGCTCTGGGGAAAATGCTTGTAAAGCCAACTAACAGGAATGCTGTATTGTTTTTCTAAACATTTGCCAATTGCCGGCCTCCCCTACCCCCTCGCCGGGCCTCGTGGACCCTCGGAGTCTGAGGCTGTGCTGAATCCTTTTCTGTCCTAAATCTGACTTTGCATGGCTTTGTTTTCCATGCTTCCTAGGAAGAAATGGATGTTTCAGTCTGTTCGAGAGAATATGAATAAGAGTGTTTCTTGTGTGTGTGTTGGGGAGGGCGCTCGTTATTCAGGCCTTCAAATGTGCTTCAGATGAGCTTGTCAAGGTCAAATAGCCTCGATTTTATGACACTTTCTCTTTTAAACCTTTGCAGTTGTCTCGGTTTTGCCCATGAAATGAATCAACAGACAGGAAAAAGTGAAATAAAACTCAGACAAAGAGTGGAGTCTGGAGCTAATTGCATGCAGAGACCCACTATGAGGCCAGTGTCACACAACTGTTGGGACCAGCCTTAGGGCAGGCCCGAAGCCTGGTGGCTTCTTAGAACCAGCATTTGTCAAGAACATTGGGTTTTATGATGTTAGGGAACAGCCTGCTCCTAGCATAAGATGCACTTGACACTGAAACTGAATGACAACCTCCGGCTGCCAGCTGCCATGGCTCAGAAAATTAGGTACACTGTGAAAAGCAAGGAGCATTTCTCTCTAGGGTGTGTGCCAGTGCAAAGGTGGGAGTTTGAGAAAGGCACTGTGGGAAACAAAGGAAGCGCTTAGGCTGTGCTAGGAGCCTCAACAAAGAAGATAAGGGACACAGTCCCGGCTCCATGTCAGAAACCACATCCTTGCAGGCAGCCTGGCAATATTTTGTTCTTAATCATTTGTTTTATTTTTAAAACTAGCCCTTCGTGAGAAAATAGTCAAGACTTTCATAATTTTTACTTGTTTTAGGGGCTAGAGAGATGGCTCAGCCATTAAGAGTAACTCAGAATGAGTAATAAAATTGCCAAACAGACCAAAATGCCTGTGTAGACTGGTCAGTGCATTACCTTCCAGCAGAAAAATCTATATGGAAGCCAGACTATAAAAGTTTATTTTATTAATAGGGAGGGGTTAAATTCAATGATTAGTTCATTAAATTCTGACACCCCTTTGCTCTCAGTTCTACAGCTGCCTCATCCTGCCAAGAGGATTAAACTCAGTTGTACATTATTACTGCTCTCTTGCTCATAGGGTGGCTTTGGGTCATGCTTCTGCTGTTAACTAACAGAATAAGCAAGCTTCATACCTCTGTCTTTAGCCTGTAAAGTTGGGATAATAGTAGGAATTTTTTCCAAGAAATCTTTTGTACAATGACTAACATGTAATAGGACTCATTAAAGCAGTGAATTATCTTTTTACTTTTTGCAGGTGTCCATTTGCTTGTGGGACAAAGGCTAAAACTCTCTACATATTCTGCTATGTTTGCTTTTTGAGACTAAGTCTCACTCTGTAGCCTGGGTTGATCTAGAACACCCTGTGTAGCCCAGACTGGCCTTGAATTCATGAAAAGCCTTCCCTGTCTCAGCCTCTAGAGAGCTAAAGATTTCAGGAGTATTCCACCATGCCTGGCTAAAGTCTAGAGTATGGCATTACTACTACTACTACAAACCTTATCTCGGACAACATTCCCCTCCGCCTTCTACTCTGCATCTCTTTTACTAACAGTTCAAGTCATTAATCGATACACATCAAAACAAGGACACATTTTCATTGATTCTATATTATTCACATTGTCCATTTCTTCTGTAAGTATGATACCAACTGTAAGACTGGCAGGAATCGATCCAGTAACAAGCCTGGTTCTCTTCCTACTCTAGACACTTAAGAGTGATGGCACCTGGCACACTCTATCCTTTTCTTCAGAGCTCAGCTACTACTTCCTAGATGAAGCCTTGACTTCCAGAGATTTCTCTCAGGGTTCATTTATTTTCTCGCATGCTCCTGAGTGCTGTTTGAAATTACAGATTTGAAGATTAGTTGATGGATGTCTCCAGTTCCCAGTTCAGTACATGAGGTCCATGATAATAAGGTGATCTGTTTTACTGAAGCTTTGCTCTGAATGCACTTAAGATGCTGAAGAGTGTCCAAGAGGGAGAAAGGAAGGAAAGAAAAGGGAGAGTAAGTGGACATTATGAAGGACTCAAGAAACAAGTAGGGAAATGAACCTTGGAGATCCAACAAGACCAATGCAAAGAGGTCCTGCGCTGGCTTTGTGACAAGCTTTGCAATGAATAAAACTGAGAGCTCTTTAGGAACAGAGAGGCACATGGCCGTCCTGTTCTGGAGGGGGGATGGGATTTCTGATTGCATGATTAGTGCCCTGAGGGTAAAAGAAACCAGAAGTTATTGGTTTAAGTCAGACTTAGCATTAATGAGATGTGTTGGATTTGAATTGTTATATAAAGCACATAAGGAAAAATCGAGTCACTTGACTGAAGGCACCAGATTTCTAAACACAGAGCATCTTAGTGTAGCTGTGAGACCTATGAATGCTTTCGAAGTCGGGACTGAACAAGCTGGTCTTTGTTACTCAGTCAGCAAATACAACAACTCCAGGTCTTAGGAGTCTTATCGAAAGTTCTAGGAGAGACTTCTGGCAAATGAAAGAAGAGATATGCATGGCAAATGTATGGCATTGAGCTGGCACTGTGGCACAGGCCTGTAATCCCAGCATTCTAGGGCTAAAGCAAGAAGACTGGATCAGGTTCAAGACTAACCACTGTCACAGAACAAGACTCTGTCTGTATTAGGGCTCTATAGGGAAAAGAATGGAAAGAATGAATTTTATATAATATAATTATAATTCATATTATATATACATACATTTACATATATATAATTATACATATATAATATTAATTATATATCATGATGTACTATATAATATATAATATGAATAGAACTTATTAGAATGGCTTACAGGCTGTGGTCTGACTATTCTAACCATGGCTGAATGCTGACAGAAAGTCCAAGAATCCAATAGCTGCTTGGTCCACAAGGCTGACTATCTCGGTTGGTCTTCAATATGTGTCAGAATCTCAGAGAAATAGGTTCTAATCAATGAAGGGATGAACTAGCCAGCAAGAGTGAGGGCAAACTGGCAAAGGCAAGAGCTTCCTTCCACGTCCCTTACATAGACTGCCACCAGAAACTGGCCCAGATTTAAGT
Source organism: Mastomys natalensis (assembly GCA_021653895.1). Taxonomy (NCBI): domain Eukaryota; kingdom Metazoa; phylum Chordata; class Mammalia; order Rodentia; family Muridae; genus Mastomys; species Mastomys natalensis. The sequence goes on from JAJTUV010001284.1 coordinate 715,004, forward strand.
TTGGTCTTCCCACTTCAAGTGATCAAGAAAAATCCCTCAAAGGTGTACCAAACAGCTTGGGTTTTAATTACATATGTAGTCAAATTAACATTCAAGAGTAGCACCACATTGTCTCATAAGAAAAATCTGATCATGGGGCACATACCCGTAATCCCAGCACTGAAGAAGAAGGTGAAGGCAGGATGATCAAGAGTTCAAGGCCAGCCTCCGGCCTTAAGATTAGTGTGGACTGCAAAAGACCCTGTCTCTAACATTAACAACAACAAACCAACCCAGCAGTAGTTGTTGACTTAGCACAAGGAAGATGCTCCTGACACAGCAAATGACAATAGTGAATTTGTGGAGGTCACCTGGGGATTAACAAGCCAGTGAAAGTCTGAGGCAGTGAGCCTTCTGTGTAAAGACACACCAGGAAGAAAGAAATCTATGCCAGATATCTCCAGAAGTGTGCCAGTCTTTTAGTCTGCCTCAGAAGCAAGCTAGCACTAGTAGTAGGATCAGAAACAGGGACTATATAAATTCCTTCCCGTGTGTGTGTGTGTGTGTGTGTGTGTGTGTGTGTGTGTGTGTACATGTGTGGAGGTGTGTATGCAGTCAGGGACAACCTTAAGGAATTCTATCTCTCCCAGGGATCCAATTCCGATCATAAGACCGAGCAACAAGCTGAGCCACTTCACCAATCCAATCTCCAGATATTTGAAGTCATTTTGTATTTTTCTCTGTTTTGTCTCTTGGTAATGTGAAGAATAGGAAAATGCATGGGGTGCAGTGAGGAGTACAGTGTCTACAATGTACTTTTTTTTTTTTTTTTTTTTTTTTTTTTTTTTTGGTTTTTTGAGACAGGGTTTCTCTGTGTAGCCCTGGCTGTCCTGGAACTCACTCTGTAGACGAGGCTGGCCTAGAACTCAGAAATCCGCCTGTCTCTGCCTCCCAAGTGCTGGGATTAAAGGCGTGCGCCACCACCGCCTGGCTCTACAATGTACTTGGACAAGTACTGCTGTGGTGTCTGCACCTTACAATAGCTCTAAAGAGCAGTTGTATTTATTTCTCATCCTGCCTTACAGATGAAGAAATTAGCTTGTAATCCATCTAAGTCATACATAACTCAGTGGTAGATTGGGGATTTGAACCTGAGTCAAAGATCTGCTATCTAAATTTATGAGGTTTTTTTTTTATAGTCAAATAATAGACATGTTGTATTCTCTGAAGCAGTAATATTTCATTCTCTCATAACTTCTCTGTAGACACACACTGTTCAGAGAAATGTGGCATTGACCTTGCTCTGTAGCCCTGGAAGGCCTTGAGCTTTTTGTGCTCCTGATCTGACTTCTGTGTGGCCAAGATAACAGGCTTGAGCCAGGGCAGGCTGATTTCTCGTAGCAGTTTCTGTGATCTTTTTCTCTAGACATAACCCAAAGATGATATATTCCCTCTCTCCCTCCCCTCCCCCTCCCCTTTCTCTCTCTCTCTCTCTCTCTCTCTGTATCCAGCCCACCCAGTCTCTCTGCATACGTCTATGGACTTAGGGTTCTCATGTAACCCAGGCTGGCCTCAAGTTCCTCATCTTCCTGTTTCTACCTCTCACGTGTTGGGATCACAGTGTGTGACACCCTGCGGGTTTTCGCTTTCTTTTAGAAAAGTCTCTCACCCTCTTACTTTGTTCCATCTCTGAATTCATTATTTGACAAGAACCCGAAACACCAGGTATGATTTCCGTCAGGTTTTTATCTCTCTAACACCTGCAGCACATCAATGCAGTGAGGTAGGTACCAGAGAATACACAAGAAAACCTAAGCCAAGAACAGTGGAGGGAGGTGGACAGCTGTGATGACTCATAGCTGCAGTCCGGTGTTTAGAGGGGGACAGGCGTTTAAACCAGCCTCGGCTGGAAAGAACTTGTTGGTTCTCTTTTTTTAAATCAGATTTTAAAAAACTTGTCCCTTGCCCATGGATAGCTGCTATGAGCTAAATTGTGTGCCCTTGAAGTCCGTATGTTCAAGCCCTAACCTAACCCCCAATGCCTCAGAATATACTTTTATTATTGTTATTGTTGAGACAGGGCCTTACCATGTAGCCCAGCCTGGCCTTGAATGCATAACCCTACTGTCTCTGCTTCCCAATTGTTAGAATTATGGGCTTGCACCACCATATTTAACTTAGGATCAAGCATCCCTTTCTTTTATGTTTATTTATTACTACTAGGAATGATTCCTGGGCTTAAAGCATGCTAGGCAAATATTCTGCTACTGGGGTACATTCCTAACCCTTTAGATAGGCAGACTAACAGACAGACACACAGACAGACTGACTTTTTTTTGAGACAGAGTTTCGATAAGTTCCCCAGGCTGGCCTGCGTCTTACAATCCTCCTGCCTCAGCCTTCTGTATAACTAGGATTACAGTTGTAAGCCACACAACTGGTCAGAGTGTACACTTGTGACGCAGTTGTCCTGCCTGTGTGACCCAGTCAGATTTCTATCCAACCCTACTGTTGCTTTGAGGACAGGATGTTTGTAGATTAGAAGTTCGTTAGTAGGTAGGCTTGCCAAAACTAGCTGCATCTAAGACAGCAGTCAGAGTGACACCCACCCCCCAATCGTTCAGTTATTTTTCAGCTGTTGTGATGAGATACCACGACCAAAAGCAACTTAACTTAATGACATGTTTATTCTAGCTTGTGGCTCCAGAGGGCTAGATGTCCATAAAGTCAAGGAAGGTATGTCAGCAAAAGCAGAAAGCAGAGAGCTTCCGTTCTGATCATGCACTAGAAGCAGAATGAGCAAACACGAAGTGGAGAGATGCTATAGCCCCTGACACTCACCCCAGTGATGTGCTTTCTCCGGCAAGGCTGCGCCTCCTAAAGGCTTTCTAACCTCTCCAGGCACCACCACCTATGGGTATACATGAACCTCTCAGAGACATTTTCATCTAAAGAACACCAGTTAGCTTTGTGATAATTCTATCTACATATGAAGCGACACTCCATTCCCCAGTACCACAACAGTTGACCTTGACGATGGCAGAAGCAAACATCAAAGCAGCAAAGAGGTGGCGTCTTTCCAGGAAAATCTATCATTCCCAGAAAAAAAAAACATGGATATTCTTCTTTTTACTGTTCTTCTCTTCTACTATATTATATGTGACTTCTCCAGTCTCCAAGGACTGAGGGAGTGATTTGTGAGGCTGTCTCCTAGCTTATCCTGTTCTTTAGCCAAAAAATACAACAGATACGACAGACAAATACAAAAGAGGTGGCGGTTCTTTATACCAAGAAGCTCTGGTTTGAGTGGGATCTGCTGTGACCAAAGGTTACCTCTCAGCACCCAGTGACTCTTACAGATATCGTGGCACCATTTTGATTACTGTTTAGTGCAGCTGTTTGTCAATTGTCTAGAGCCATGGCTTTTAACTTGAACCATTGGTATGAGTGTTGGGACAGTATCAATTTTTATTATCATCTGAACTTACTTCTCCCAGCTGCATGCAGCTTCCAGCAGGCTGCAATTGGACATGCCTAGTTTAGATGTTAAGAAAATGAATAACTGATACTTAATAGCTTTTACAGGTTGAAGCTTGTCTAGGTGTTATCTGATAACAGTAGCAATGAAGCAAAAGAGCTGACCTACATGCTTACACTTTAGTTCCTGCCTCTGGTTCCCCAGGACCAGAAGCATTGAATAGTAGCTTGGCAATGCCCCTACCTTGGGCAGGGGCACTGGGTTCATGCAATCTTGACTGCCAGGAAGACGAGTGCTCCTATATCAGTGAGTTCATGCAGACAGTCTCTCATGAACAGTGACTGGAAGGATGCAGGCTATATAGACCTCTGCACTGATGATTGCTGGCTGCCTCTCCAGAGAGACTGAAAAGGCAGACACTCAGCATCTCTCATGGATCTGATGCTTAGCTAATTGAGTCCCAGGACTGAAGCCAGGGACTTGTGGAGATGTAAGAAATCAAACTTGTTCAGGTTTCCCCAGGAGTTTGGGATACTGTGATACTGGTGCCCTAACCTCTGCTGCCTGGGACGGGATCTGCTAAAATGTGGTGGATGTTGCTGTGAGATATGGACCACTTAGCAGATGGTTATATATTGTTGGCCCTGAGTAAGACCAGCAGAAGCACTCTGTGCTCCTGTGAGTGGCCCCCATGTATAAGCCCAAGTGCCCAGAACTCCAACAGTATTGTAGTTACTGGAAAAACTCTTTATGATTCCTAGAAAAATGAAAGCTTCTAGTAGCTTCCTTACTCATTTTTAATGACCTGTGATATATTAACCCTCAAGTCAAAGATTGATTCAGGGTAATTATGTAACTGCCATTAACCATGACCTCCTGGGCAAGCAGGGCTATCCCTATTTGCAAAACAAAACAAAACAAAACAAAGAGGTCATTTAAGTGTGCAAATGACCCCTTTCAGGTCTAGTCTAGATTACAGATGACAAGTCTGCAGGAGGTTGTAGGGCAAGTGAGCCATGCCAGCAGACAGAAGAACTTGTAAGGCCGAGCTCAGGCCCTGGGAATCTCAGAGATTCAAGCAACTCCCTATCAGTTTCTGTACCTGCTCTGCAACATACAACCATGACACCCCACTGATACCAGGGTCCTTTCCTGTGGAAATAGAGCATCACTAACATCTCAAATTGAGCTAGTAGGAAACACCTAACCCCCTAAATCCCACCCCACTCTTCAATGTTTATATAGTCCCTGTCCACATGCAATAAAGTGTGCAAGTTATTTCACTGAGGATCTTCTGAGAGTGGCTGTCCTTACTGAGCTGTAACACTTGGGAAGTGTTCTCTCTTCTGAAGCATTCATTGCTGGACCTTGGACCCACATGGCTGGCCAGGCTCACCATGCCATCACCTATGCCACTGGTGCCAAGGTAGCTTCCAAGAGACCCTGGACCTCAGCTATCTGCCCCACGCAGGCTGCCCAAACCTCCTCAGTTCTCTTCTAAGAGCTATAGCAATCCCAGAATTCCTGGCCGGACTAGAGCCATATGGAACCTATCTATCCCGGCTTCACTTTGCCTCTAGGCAGACAGTAGACAACAGAAGATTAGAGAACTTTATTCTCTTGTCATTTTGATTCCTTTCTTGGGTCAAGAAATGGGCTGTAAGTTTGCCTGCTTCATCATACAGCTCCTTCTTGTGAAAAGGGAACTTGGGCTCTGTGAATGGACTGCAGACTCCAAAACTTAAATCTCACAGGCACTGTCATAGCTGAAGAAACAGACTACATTAATATATATATTACCTATACCAATCTCTATCTCCATCTCCATCTCCATCTCCATCTCCATCTCTATCTCCATCTCCATCTCTATCTCTGTCTATCTGTATCTAGACAGCAGATACAGATGCTTGCCACCAAGTCTAGTGACTTGAGTTCAATACCCAGGACCTATATGGTAGAAGAAAAGAATAGATTCCTGCAGTAGTCCTCTGACCTTCATACATGTGCTGTGGAGTACACGTGTCCCTGATTCCCCTCAAGATGAATAGAAATTTTAAATAATAATAATAATAATAATAAAACAAACTGGCCAGCTCATGCCTTTAGCCTCTAGGAAGGAAGAGGCAGACAGATTCCTGTGAGCCTAAGATCAGCCAGGGCTATGTAGTGAATCTCTGTCTCAAAAAAACAATAAAACAGTCAGAGACAAAAGAGAAAAAAAAGTCCTCATCTGAGTGATGAATTGTACAATATTCTCAGCACTTGAGAGGTAGAGATCGGAGGATCAGAGACAATGGTCCGCCTGAGGGCTACAGAGGCAGCTCATTGGTTAAAAACACTTGCTGGTCTTGCAGAGAGACCAGGTTTGGTTTTCAGCATCCACATGGTAGCTTACAACCCTCTTTAACTCCAGCTCTAGGGGATCCAAGGCTCTTTTCAGATCCCTGCAGGCACCAGGTGTGCATATGGTGCACATATATATGAAGGCAAAACTCTTATGCATGTTAAAAGAAGAAGAGGAGGAGAAAGAGGAAGAGGAGGAAGAGGAGGAGGAGGAAGAGGAGGAGGAGGAAGAGGAGGAGGAGGAAGAGGGAAGCATAGCTGTGAGCGTAGCTTAGAGTCATTGCCTAGAAAGTGCAAGGCTGTGAATTCCATCCTCAATTATATAGCCACACCCTACACAGAATGCTATCCTGGCAGTGCACACTCACTTGTAATCCCGGAATGTGGGGGAGGCAGAAATTCAAGGTCACTGTCAGCTACGTAGTTTGAGGCCTGTTGGGAATGGATAGTACTTTTTTTTAAGGCCCAGTCTCAGTGACACACACACACACACACACACACACACACAAACAAACACACAAACACTGACACTTCTGCTACTGATAGCTTTTTTTTTTCATGGCTTTTATTTCCTAGTTAATCTTAAACATCGGGACAATGTCAGTTGTCATCTCACTTTCCTTCTCTCTGTGGCCAATCTCTTCTTCCAAAGAGGCCCTGGGACAAACGCCTGAGACTCCTCATCCTCGGCTCTCACACACTTGGAACCCAGGTAGTTCTAGCAACCCTCCAGGAGAATTCCCAGACCCGGGTCACCCCGGTCTTGCTGTCGAAGGCATTCTTCATGTTCTTAGTTTTGTTATTTAAAAGTCTGTGTACTAAGATCACGTTCCCGTCTCCTTCAGTTTGGTGTTACACGTTTTCTTTCCTTCTTTTCATTTTTAAATATTTTGTAGGGAGGAGGAGTATGTGTAAATAAACACACACAGGTAAGCCCCTATACACCTATGGGGGTCAGAAGATGACTTACAGGAGTCGGTTCTTTCTTTCCACTGTGAGGGTCCCATGGATTGAACTCAGGCCATCGGGTTTGGCAGCAAGCACCTTTAGCAGCTACACTGTCTTGGTGGCCCTTTTTTTATTTTGAAACAAGGGGTCTCCGTGGAACTCACTACAATTTGTCCCCCACCCCAAGTGCTGGGAGTACAGATGTACACTACTATGCCTAGTTCTGGCTGGCTTAAATTAGTGTGATGATTGCTAGATTCACCTGTGTTGTTGCAGGCAATCAGAGAGAGTTAATTTCCATTTCTCTATCCCATTGTATGAATAGGCCACAATTTATTTGTCCATGTATATATGATTATAAAATTTTGGATATTTCTCTCTGAGAACTATTGTAATGTGAGACACCAGAAATCCGTGGCTATGTCTGTGATAAAGATAAGAACAAAGGGAGATGGGGAACAGATATAAAGCAGGTTGCTTCTAGAAGCCCCTGTCTCATTAATCTCTGTATCTCTAGTCTTTCAGGCAGGCTCAACAGAATGAAAACTTAAAGATCAAAGAATAATTTCCCCCTGTATCTTGAATAGTAAGATAATTACCAAAATTTTGCATTTGTTCCTGGGTACCATGTTTATAATGTTTTTAGGGACCCTGATAGCTTGGATTGTCTATTGGAGACAGCTCCCTGACATGTCGGGAAGCTATGCAGTGTCTTAAATGATGGAAGCTGAAGATGCTTGTCATCCAAATGAGAGCAAAACCAGATGTGGACCAGGTTGTTTCTGATGACAGCTTTGAGCCAATTGTTAAGTATTTGGGGAAGCTTTTAGATGCTAGCTCTTAGAGAGTTTTACCATACATCCCGCCCAGAATGTACCTCAGTTTTATTTTTGAGGAAGGATCTCATTATGGATCCTGCTGTCCTTGAGCTTACTATGTAGACCAGGCTAACCTCAGTTTTAGGTAATCTTCATACTTCAGCTTCATTTGAAGTTTTGAACAAGAGCTTGCTGGTGAAGTCAACCATGATAAAACAACAATTTCCGATTCAACTCTCTTCCCATTTCTACACCTCACCCAATAAAACTGGCTTCTTTCTAGAGCCTGGCCTTTCTCAGGCCACAGTGGGCCTGTCACTGCACCCAAATCACGGTACATTTTATTCAGGAATGACGTCTGTCCTCTCCCTCCACTCCTGAAGCCTGTCATTCATCCTGCTGCTCTCTCTGTCCAGTGACTAAGAACAAGGAAAGGAAAGGGAAGGCTGTGGTGGGGGCTATGGCACAGCGAATGTAGCCAAGAGCCCCTTGGGTTTATCCTAAAGTTTGTTGTTGTTGTTTTTATTTGTGGTTGTTTGCATGTGTGCAGGTGCACTTGTGAGTTCAGGTGCCAGTGCATGTGCGTGACTTGGGGACACTGTCCATCCACTTTTCTGAAACAGTCTTTCACTGCTCTAGAACTGGCCAAGTAGATTGGCTGGCTACTGAACCCCAGAGATCTGCCTGTCTCTGCCTCCCCAGCACTGGGGTGCAAGCATGTGCCTGTGGGGCAGTGAGCTGTGGAAAGTCAGGTGCCTGGTTGAAAGAACTTTCAGAACCCCAGCACCCGGGATATATATCCGCTGGGACGGAAGGTGTTTGAGTTTGTCCCAGGCCTGGCTGCCCCCGCTTCAGGCCTCCACATTCCCTCCCACAGAGAGGTTCGTGGCCACGGGTCACGTAGGAATAGCACCATCATGCAGATGAGGCATTCCCAAGCCCTCAGTCCACGCCAATAGGGGGTTACCTGCTGCCTACCTGCCCTCCCCCCCCACCTTAACCCACCTCAAAGTGTATATATCTGGGCCTGACTCAAGTAAAGTGCGCACAAGATTCATCCCGGTGTCTGAGAACTTCTGTTGCGGGTTTCTCCCCCTCTTCGCCGGCCAGCCGGTGCCTCACTGGACCGCTCGTGGGCAGAGGCAGCCGCCGTTCACACCCGCCTTCAGAGACTATCGTGGGACCCGGCTGGGGCCGGTCCTACATGTGCCTTGTCTGGGTTTTTCTTTTTTAGCATGGGTTCTGGACACCCAGCTCAGGAGCCTCGTGTTTATACTTTACTGTGTTATCTCTCTAGCACATGTTATTGATGTTTTAACCTTTTGAAACAGGGCCTTATGTAGCCTAGAGCAGCCTTGAACTCTATATAGTGGAGGATGATAGCCACTTCTCATGTGGCTGGCCTCACAAGCCTATACCACCATGCCTGCTCTTGCTTCTAGGCATGTGAGGCAGGAACAGTGGGAAGTGCCCATTGCGGGGAAATAGAGAAGACACCCTTCTCCAGATACATCTATCTGTTCAATTTGTTACTTTAGGCCTTGCAAAGAAGATAAACACAGAGAAATAAATCTGGGTTACTGCCTGAAAAAAACAAAGTGTTTGTTAGGAGAAGCAAAAGGCTTGTCCTAGCGGGGCACACTGTGCTTTTGGTTCTGGCGTAATTCAGATACTTTATCTGTCCAATGGCACCTGAGACCAAGCTGGGTGGCAAAATAACAAAGAGAAGCAGTGGCCAGAGCCAGACAAGCTGGCTATACCGAGCTGGGCTGCTGCCTCCCGCCCAGGCTGCCCACTCCTTCCAGAACCATGGTTTCCTCCTCCCCACTTCTTTCTTCTGACTCCTCTAATTGTATTTTTACTTTTTGAGCAGGGACATGAGGGAATCTAAGGTTTCCAGGCCTGATGAAGTATGGGCAGAGCCCAGAAAGCCTCACTCCTCTCCTCCCTGGTAGCTGCAACCCATGTCTTTGATTTCTTCTCTTCTGCCAGACCCATCCAGACACACGCTAACAGTGTTAACACGATAAATATCTAGGCCTGACCTTTTTCTCCCCGTCCTCCAGTCGTCCTGATTCCCAGCTCTGCCTCACTTGTGCTTAAAGTGGATTAGCACTTATTGCTGGAGGCAGCAGGGCCCTGTGCTTGGGCTTGCTGGGAATCAAAAATGAGATTACCTTATTTGACTTAAAACATTTTCCACTTGAGGGCTAATATCCCCCAGGGAAACCCACCGGGACTTATACATATATGACTTTAAATTGGATTTTAAAAATAACTTGCCAGCTGTTTGCTAGGTCATGCTTTGGGGTCTTGTCCATGATTGATGTTGGGTCCATTTGGAGAACAGGGGCTGCCAAGACTGCAGGACTCCAGATGCCTGGGGACTTTCCCAGGAGCCCTGGCAGTTGTTGCCATGAAACCCTCAAATCCCTGGCACCAAACTCTGAGTCTCATCCAGAGAAAATAACCACATCATTCAAACCACCTCCCCCAGAGGGCACCTCAGCCATGGGCTGCCTCTTCTCAGACCAAGTCTGAAAGAAGAGAAATAGAGTGGAGGATTGTTCTCAGCAAGAAGGACCTTCACACTTTTTTGTGGTTTTTTTTTTTTTTTTGTCCAAATGTTTAAATTAGCATATATCAATTTATTTATTAATACATTTCATCATGACATTTTCATACATTAATGAATGCATTTTGAACATAGGTACCCCTTCTTTCCCTCTCTTGGCCCTCCCACTCCCACTGATCTCTTTCCCAACTAGTATCCTACTTTCGTGGTCTCCGTGATGTGCGCGTGCACGTGCATTCACACGTGTGTCTTGGTGAATTTCATTAGGGTTGCTTACAGGAACACTGGGTGAGTGGTTATTTTTAGAAACATGGGCAAGTTACCAGTTGCTCCATCACGGAAAAAAATTGTCTCTCCCTTGCTCAATAGCTATGAACTGTGTATAAATCCTCAGGATGTGTGGAACTTTCTGGTGAGCTTCTCCATGCTCCATGGGGGATGCTGCTAAGTCCAAGTTTGTGCTTGGCCTCAGCAGATAATCACACTTGCTGAGAGTACAAAAGTGCAGTGGCCATGTCACCCCCCTGAAGATAGTGTTTAAAACAATCCATTCCTTCCTCTGACTCTTCAATTCTTTCCCCCATGTCCTCTGCAATATCTCCTGAGCCAAAAGGGGGTGATAGGACTGCCCAGTTCTGGCTGAGCATTCAGTGGTCACCGGTTCTCAGCACACTGACCAGTTATTAGTCACAGCATTAACTGCTGCCACTGCAAAGAGAAGCTTAGCTGAGAGCAACACTAACCTACGCACATAAGCAGAGTTCCTTAGATGACACTTTAACAGGTGTACCATACCGACTTTAACAGACAGTAGCAGGTTTCCCTCTGTAGCCTATGCGCCATGCGCTGGTGACCAGGGTTACTATAGCAGACATGAATTTCCTATAGAGCAGGTCTCAAATCCAATCAGAAAGCTGGTCACCCCATGGCAGACTTAGCACTACTGCGCCAGAGTTCTCATCTTGTCTGCTGGGTCAGTAGTGTGGGTTTCCTGTCCACAGCTGAGTAACACCGCTGATGCCATTTCTCCCTCAGCAGCCTTCAGAGCACCGGCTAGGGTGATGCAGTGTAGCCAGCAGGGAAGAAACTTCCGGTTCAGTCCCAGTTCGACTTCAGTATACCCCGCAGCCAGAGCATGTTGGGTCTTCAGCATGAGGTCTTACCACCTGGCCTGGTGGGAACATTACACACGTCTTGTGGCTAAATATTTTTGCTCTTTGTATAAACTTCAGGTGACACATATAGGGCCATCTGCCTGGAACTCACCCCCTTCTATTCCTACTCTTTATCTATCAGGTCACAACTAGAATGTGGATTTCTCAGTGCGGGGAGTGGGGGAGGAGATTAGGGGGAGAAAAGAGCATTCAGAACAGGAATCTTCAGAACATGTGTGTAATAAACTCCTGTGGTTCCAGCAGAAGAAAAGAGTTAAAGGGCTTCCTGTCATGACAAGTTCCAGGGGAACCTGAGCTACGAGAGACCCTGTTTAAAAACAAAAACAAAACATCACCATCAATGACAAAAATGTATAATACAATATATAGCTAATCCTGGTGGGAGGCTGAGGAAAGGCCTAAGTTCAAGTTCTGTTTGGCTACAGAGACAAGCCTGAGCAGCCCTGTCATCTCAGGAAACAAACAAGCAAGTAAGCAATGAATGAATTAATGGAGGTCTAGGCTTAATGATCAGTAGCAGAGAGACATCTCTAGCACTTGCAGTCCCCAGTAAAGAAAAGGTAGGGGCTATGAGAAGAAAAATAGTTGGTGTTTGATGTACAACATATGCTTGTATAAACATGTCCTTATATAATGCAATGCCATGTACCAAGAATACACACAATGAATTTTATTTTTATTTTATTTATTTATTTTATTTTATTTTTTTTTTCCAGACAGAGTTTCTCTGTGTAGCCCTGGCTGTCCTGGAACTCACTCTGTAGACCAGGCTGGCTTCAAACTCAGAAATCCGCCTGCCTCTGCCTCCCAAGTGCTGGGACACAATGAAATATTTAAATAATAAATCATTTTGAAGATGAACAAAGAGAGCACTATGTGACAGTTTGAGACCTGTTTTAACACTCAAAAGTGACCTTGGCCTAGTGACTTAGCCTTTCTGGTGCCTTTTTGTTTTATCTTCTGCAATTTGGGATAGTGATGGTACCGAACTCATTAAGGGTGTTGTGAGCTGATGATCGAATGCGTTACTATGGGCTGTATGGGATGCTGCAAAGTGTTCCGTGCCTGTGCGTTTACCCTTCTCAACATCTCAAGCCTCTCCAGCTGCCCCTAGCTGCCCTGTGTTCCTCTCTATCCCTTCCTTGTTAATCTTTACGGTTTAATTTTTGCCTCCTCCATCTGATCAGGAATTGCTCAGGTTTTACAACCTAAACCATTCTTGTCTCTCAAACACTCAAGAAAATGTTTATGATTGCAATAATAAATGAAATATCCAAGAGAAGAAATGCTCAAAGGCAGATGGGATCCACAAAACAGACTCTCCGGCTCACGGGTCATTTTTTTTTTTCTTCATCTGTGTTTGCTCAGTCTATAAACTTGGCCTTTTCATTTTGTTGGTCTGACTGTTAAACAAAGAGCAAGATTGATGAGTTTGGAGTTCCGGGATCATGAGGATAAAGCTTTATAATCTTGTCTTTTTCAGGGAAACTCTGTCCCTATCAAGTTTTTCCAATTTTAATTAAATGTGTTCTAAAGAAGATTGTGAGATGGCTCAGAGGATAAAGGCACTTGTAGCCAAACCTCACAGCCTGAATTTGATCCCTTGGGACACACAGTAGGAGGAGAGAACTGATTCCTGAAAGCTCTGTGACCTTCGCAGTACCATGTGGTACCCCCACAGACAGCGTTTGCACTAGCAACAACAAGAATCCATATAGGAAACCTTTTGTTTTTCATGTTACACTCTCTTGCTCCACTACCCAACTCATCTGTTTCCATAGAATAACATATAAAACCTACTTGCCAAAGCATGCAAGACTTCCCTGGAGCCATTTGTCCCTTACAGCCACTTGCAGAAACACATACAAACACTTGTCAAAGAAAGCATTTTCCCAGTGCAAAGACCCCCCCAGAGTCAGCCACAGTGCAGGCTTAGAATGCCTGCTCAGAGCTCAGAGACAAGGAGAGAAACAAGTCCTTCGAGTTGTCTCTGACCTTTGTACTCGGTCCACATGAGTGCACGCACAAACCCATATAGATACAGACACAAAAAATAAATAAATTCAATTAAAAACCCATGAGGAGCCGGGTGGTGGTGGCACACGCCTTTAATTCCAGCACTTGGGAGGCAGAGGCAGGCGGATTTCTGAGTTCGAGGCCAGCCTGGTCTACAGAGTGAGTTCCAGGACAGCCAGGGCTAAACAGAGAAATCCTGTCTCGAAAAAACAAAAATAAATAAATAAATTAAAATAATTAATTAATTAAAATTTAAAAAATTAAAATTAAAAAAAAAAAAAAACCCATGAGGCCTGGTTTTATATCATCTATTGTTTGCATCCACTGTCCTGTCTTTTCCAATAAACTCCTACCACTGAGGTTTTCAGACATGTCTGGCCTATGTCAGACCCTGCTACTTTGATTTGGGTCTCTCTCTGCCTGGAAGCCCCTTCTCTACTCCCTATTTCCAAGTTCCAGCCATCTTTCAAGTCCCACCCTTAAACCTTCCTGACCTCCTTGTCCTTTAACTGTCTCTTCCTCTTCTCAGCTTCTCTTCTGATCCAGAGCACACAGCTAATTTTGCACAGAACTGCGGAGCAGACTCTCGATCTTATCTATAGGTTAGGAATAATGGCACAGACTTGTGACAGACAGGGCCTTCTCCATACTCTGTCCAATAAATTCCGTGTTTCAGAACATAGTGATGAATAGGATCATGCAGCAATTTTTTTGTGAAAACAAAAGATTAATTTTTCTCATTCTCTATTTCAGATTAGGCATTACTTCCTGCCCGTCCCTAAGAACAACGACGACAACAACAAAAGGTTTGCTTAAAAAAAAAAAAAATCAGCACAATTTCCTTATCTTGTCAAGCAAGGAAACAGAAGTCTAGAGAACAGAGAAGCTGCAAAACAAACTAATACATTCTTTTAATGACTCAAATAGCCAGGAAATATAAACAAGCAACTGGACTGGAGACAAAAGGTCACTGGCTCTTGAGGGAAGCAGGCCAGGTGCTTCTGAGGCTGAGCAGGCCACAGCCTGGGCTGGGGCGAATTGTGAAAGGAAAGTTGATGGACCAGAGTGTCCAGTCAAATCTCTAAGCCCGTCTCTGAAACACCAGTAGATCAATACTATGTGTGAGCAAATGTAGGCATATTCCAAGTGAGATGTAGTGACACATACCCCTAGTTCCAGTGGGCAGGAGGCCAAGGCAGGAGGGGCAGGAGGATTGCCTCAAGTTTAAGACCAGCCTGGGCTACATAGTCACTTCAAGGCAAGCCTGGGCTACAATGTGACATCATGTTTCATTACAATTCATCCAGAGTTGAGCATGATGGCACATGCCTATAATTTCAGTCTTCAAGAGTGGAGCAGGAGAATGAATCAGAAGTTCAAGACCAACTCTGACTAAATGAGACAATGTATCAAAACACCAAAAAAAAAAAAAAGTTGGACACCGTGGCACAGAAATCTGTCTGCCTCCGCCTTCTGAGTGTTGGGATTAAAGTATGATCCGTGGAAGTGTTTTTTACTGTTCACTTTGTAGTGTTGGGGACTAAGTCCAGAGCTCCACATATACCAGGAAAAAGCTCTACCACTTAGCTACCTACAGTCCTCGCCCTGGCACTGTCTGGTTATTTTGAATCAAAGTTTCATTCTTGGACTGGCCTCAGTAGGTAGGCCAAATTGACTCGAATTTGGTTTTGTACTTCAGGGAGGTTTTCCCCTTCACAGCGAATATATATTTACTAAAGAAATGTGAAAAAGAACTCCTGACAGTAATAGAGGCTCCGAGGCAGGAATACTGGGTTCTGTTTTGATTTTAGAGAGAAGTTTATTATACATTCATAGGAAGCTTAAGAGGGAGAGAATGCATGATGTTTGAATTAGGCTTGGAGGTCAGTCAGAAGGTAGGAAGGAGCGCTTTAGAAAAAGTGCAAAAGCCCAAAATACTGGAAAAAGCATACTTAGACTCAGGCAAAAGAAAGGCAGAAAAGTCTGTTTCTTTGTGGTTTTTCATAGAGACTCACTATACTGTTCTGGCTGGCCTGGAACCCACTATGTAGACCAGGCTTACCTGGAACTCACTATGTAGACCAGGCTGGCCTGGAATTTTCTATGCGTTATTAGATTGGGTGGAGAGACTGGCCCGCCTGTCTTCCAAGTCTGAGGAAGCAGGCTCGTGCCACCATACCAGACTAAGTCTGGAATTTTTTGAGACAGGGTTTTTCACTATATCTACCTGGTTGACCAAGAGCTTGTTCTGTCAATAAGTCTGGTCTTGGACTTGAGGTGACCCTCTTGCCATTGCCACCTGGATACAGGGACCGCCAGACATGTGCTACCATGCCCAGCTCACAGAAGTGTTTTGAAGAATAATTAAACCTCATGAAAGAGAAGACAGGGCTAGAGAGGTGTTTCATTTGGTTCCTGGGTTTGGTCCCCAGGACTGTATAAACTGGCAATGGTGGTACACACACACACACACACACACACACACACACACACACGCACACGCACGCACGTGCGCCCGCATGGTGGCGCACGCCTTTAATCCCAACACTTGGGAGGCACAGGCAGGCGGATTTCTTGAGTTCGAGGCCAGCCTGATCTACAGAGTGAGTTCCAGGACAGCCAGGGCTAAACAGAGAAACCCTGTCTCGAAAAACCAAAAACCAACAAACAAAAAAAAGATAAAAAGAACAAATATTCTAGGAGGGACTTCTCTGTGAGTAAACACTCATCTTAGCTGGAGACTTACATGTATTGACGTGTATGAAAAGGTTCGAGAGGCCTGGATTTCTTCCCTTGCATCTCATTTCATCCCACCCATATGCAAACCCCATCTTTATAAAACTTATTTTTCACCTTGGGGTTGTTGCCCAGAGGTGTTTCAGTGGCTTTTATTTCCTTATACATTGAATCTAAGCTTTGTTAAGCCTGGCTTCAAAGCCCTTGGCAACCTGACCAGCTCTTGGTCAAAAGAGTTGATCACAAAGACTTGATAGGAGTCTTTGTTCCCTTCACATAACCAGTCCCCTCTCAGCTGGAGGTGCCAGGTACCATGTCCTTCCCTGTCCCCAGCTCTGCTTGGAGCTCAGCAATTCTTTGTTGCCTGAGCAAATATTCTACATGAAAAGTTCCGTGTGAACCACAATATGTGGCAAGTGGAGCCCCTCATCAATCATTTTCTTTTTGTTAAACCAAACACCCCAATAGAAGGGTAAGTGAGGGTAAGAGCCTGGCCACAATGACCCCTCAGCTTCCCTGCAAATCAAGATGGTAGCCTGGTTCTTGTGACGAATCCTCTTAAATGGTAGGTATATGGGGACATTTGACTCTCCTTCTACCAGGTTCCCTCAGTGTGAGAGACTTCCCCCTAGACCTAGTTTTATAAAAAACTAGAAGAGAGATTTTTTTTTACAGTTATTTGCAGGTGTGTGTGTGTGTGTGTGTGTGTGTGGTGTGTGTGTGTATGCATTGTATTGTTATACTTTGGTAGTGAGAGTTTTGTTTTCTTTCAAAAACACAGATAAAAATATGTTTTTGGCTGGGCAGTGGTGGCGCACGCCTTTAATCCCAGCACTTGGGAGGCAGAGGCAGGCGGATTTCTGAGTTTGAGGACAGCCTGGTCTACAGAGTGAGTTCCAGGACAGCCAGAGCTAAACAGAGAAACCCTGTCTCGAGAAAAAAAAACAACAACAAACAAAAAAAAAGAATAAGTTATTGTCAGGCCTCTCACTGTGTTTGTCACAGTTGTCTTTTGGGTACGCAACACTCATGATCACTTAGGAAGAAGATTTCAAGTGCCTGCTTTTTAGCAGTAGCAGCAATTTTTGTATGTTTGTGTGTTTCTTGAGACAAGGTCTTGAGATGTAGCTTTGCTGGCTTGGAACTTGCTAGGTAGACCAGGCTGGTGTTGAATTTACAGAGATCTGCCTGCCATTGCATCCCAGGTGCTGAGATTAAAGATATGCACTGGGACACCTGCCCATTGCTACTTTTAAGTGTTCCTGGAATTGTGAAGCTCAGAAAGCACAAACACAGAACAAACAATAATTTTGTTTTTTGTTTTGTTTTTTTTAAAGTGTGCATACTTCCTAGAGAAACACCTATAGGGGAAAGTATGTAAAACTGGCATTTTGCCAAGCATAGTAGTATAAGATTATAATAACAACACCAAGGATGCTGAAGCAGAAGGACCAGCAGTTCAAGGCCAGCCTTGGTTTCATAACACATTCCGGGCCAGCTTGGGCTAGGAGAGCCTCTGTCTCCACCAACTAAACAAGAATCATTTTTATTCAATGCTGAGACTTGAACCTAGGGTGTTGTACATGCTGAGCAAGTATACTGAACTTGGCTTTAGCAAGAATTGGCTTTAAAAATATTTTTAGCACACATTTAGTTATTTATTGTGTGTGTGTGCATATGTGTTTATTTGTGTGTGGGCACATGCATGTCCTGATGGGAGCAAAGATCAGGACAACTTATGGGAGCTGGTTCTCTCCCTCTGCCATAAAGGTCCAGGGTTGAATTTGGGTCTTCATGTTTGGTGACAGTTGTCTTTATATGCTGAGCTTATCTCCAAAGTGGATATAGAAATGCCATTGGGTATTAAAGCTACAGTGCCGATATTGCCACGACTGGGGTCACCTGACTCATTAAGTGATGGTGTTAGTGAGGACTGTGGCAGGAAACAGAAGGTACACTGTAGTTTGGTAATTTCAGCAGAATTCAATAACATAAGAATACCATGTGAGGGCAGGATGTGGCAACTGCAGGGCTATTTCTTTGTGAGGTGCCCTGAGATTTGCATGGGAAACAGGAAGGCTGTGTCCTGGAGAACTGCAATGGCCAGTGTGGTCAAGCTTCAACAGCATCCAGGTTTCTCACTGGCTCTAAGAGATCACCTTTGGCCTCTATGTATGTCAGATGTTAAGGAGGTGTGTTGAGGTCAATATATGGGTCAGAAGCAAGGAACAGAGGTAAGGAGTGGCTTTCAGGTGGGGTCAGCAAACATCAGTAATGTGTACAGAGGTGTATCCATGGTTAGACCTCCAAGTTCTTATAAGCAATGTAATAATAAATAGAAATAAAGATTGCTACATGAGGCAATGGTTATATACATTAAATATAACAATTTTATTTGCTCAATCATTGCACAATAATGACATCCATTATTAAAAACAAAACCACCTTGACAACCTTAAATTTCTTGTCTCTGCTTGTTATGGGCTTTCCATCACACTGTGGCTTAGATATAGTCCAAGCATAGGATTCTCGAGAAAGTTCCTTGAGAGATCACTCAGAGATCCACAGTATCCCTCAGCATTATATTTTAAGCTAGTTTCCTTAAAAAAAAAAAAAAAATTAGTGTGGGTCTTATTTTCTACAAATGAATAGCAGACCATCCCGTGGGAACTGCAAATCAGAATGATCCAGGCAGCTGGATGCAAACTGGACCAAGATGGGGACAGAGGGTCAAAAGACTTTCTTTGCAGACATTTCTGGCCCATGGCTATCACATTGGTCAAAGACTCCCTGCAGTCTTTAACTGCAGCGGCCATGAGACACTGGCTGTCAGAGTTTGCAGAAGGTAAACAAATCCATTTTACTACCTGTTGACCTATCAGTTAAAGATTCTCAAGGAGAGAAGGCTGCCTCACACTGGCTCATAAACCGATGCAATTGGCCCTTGGCTGCTCTGCCTTGTCTGTAATGCCTCTGGCATGAGACTGTGGGGTTTATGGGAAGGAAAGATCGTGGGGGCAGAACCTTCTACCTTGGAAGAGGTTTTTATTCACCTTTATCCCAGGGCAAAAGTCATAAAAGAGTTTAACGACAGCGACTGACCTCTTCCAGTCCCGGGAGCTCCAGAGGGCAGTGCAGTGTAATGAGAACAGCAGAAGCCTAGTGTTCTCAGAGAGCACACATCCAACGTCATGGAGAAAGAATTCTCAGTTCCTGTCCTGGCAGAACTGTTTCCAGAGAAATGAAGTGATGGTCACATGTAGCTCTTTGGGGCGGTGTGCTTCTGTTCCGGAAGGAGATGTCACTACAGTCTATAAACAGTAGCTGAACCAAAAAAAAAAAAAGATTGACTTATTTTATGTATGCAGAAGAGGGCATTGGATTCCCTGGATCTGGAGCTACAGATGGTTGTAGATGCTAGAAACCAAACCCAAGTCCTCTGCAAGAGCAGCAAGTGCTCTAAACTGGTGACCCATCTCTCTAGTCACTTATGAAGGTAACAAAACTAAACTCTTTCTCCTACATCTCATCCTAGTAATACCCTAGGCAGGGTACATCCCTTCCACTCCCCACCCCAGGTTGTGACATCCCCCCGCCTCCATGTATAAGCTATTTCCCTGACACTATTAGAGTCAATTACAGAACTATAAAGCTAAACCAATGAATTCTCATAAAAATGGTTATGACAGAATGGCTTCATTGCTGTTCCTGCCTCAGGATTTTTTTCATTCGCTGATGTGTTTTTTATTTTAAACATGTGTGTGTGTGTGTGTGTGTGTGTGTGTGTGTGTGTGTGTGTGGTGTGTGTTACAACTTACAAAAGCAGGGACTCTTTACCATGTAGGTCCTGGGAATTGAATTGAGGACACCAGGCTTGGCAGCAGACACCTTTTCATGCTAAACCATCTCACTGGTCTTTGTTTATTTATTTAATGTGTATATGTATATGCCTGAATATAAGTATGTGCACCGTTTGTGTGCGGGAACCTACAGAAGTCAGAAGAGGTGTAGGATCCCCCCGGAGCTGGGATTATAGACACTCGTGTGTAAAAATATCTTTTAGTCACCTGAAGCAACTGTCATCTTGGAGGCTTACTGCTGAATAAGCTCACCCTTTCTGCTTCTTTCTGAACTCTAGCTGGCTGGTTCAACCCAGCTATTCTGATTTTTGGGTTTTTTTTTTTTTTTTTTTTTGCTGTTGTTGTTTTTTGTTTTTGTTTGTTTGTTTGTTTGTTTGTTTGAGACAGAGTTTCTCTGTGTAGCCCTGGACTGTCCCAGAACTCACTCTATAGACCAGGCTGACCTTGAATTCAGAAATCTACCTGCCTCTGCTTCCTGAGTGCTGGGATTAAAGGCGTGTGCCACCACTGCCTGGCCAACTCAGCTATTCTGACTCAAACTCCTCCAAGCCAACCAATTCAATAGGGCTTCTCTCAGCTTCTCAAGGAATTGCTTTGCTTGGCCTCAGACTAACCCAGGCAGTTTGTTCTAATCTTCAGGCTCCTTCTTATTTTCTGGCTTCAGGTGCCTCTGCTGACCTCCACTGCACTGCATGAATCCACAAACTCCACTGCATGTGCTCACCGCACCGACTCCCAACTGACTCAACTCCGAACTGCACCGAGCTGAGCTGATGGGAACTCCAATCACTGAACTAATCCAACTCCCTCTCCCTGCACTGCTCTTAAGTCTCTGCTTCCTGTCTCTTCTCCTGAGGGTTGGGCGTAACCTATCTCTGACTCATGCTGTCAAATTTTTCTCTGATTTGTCACTTTGCTTGCCTCTCAATTAGAAGTCGCTTTTGAACATGGCTGCTCCCTGTTACAAAACTAACCTTACCTTGCTTGGGTTTAAAGGTATGTACTAAGGGAGCACCTATATTCCAGCCAGAGTAGCCATGTTGCTGAATTAAAATTCCTCTACTGTGTATGGGAATTAACCGTTTGCAAGAACAATAAGCAATCTTTAACCACTGAGTAATGTCCTCAACTCCTTTGTTTGGCTTTTTAGATAGATGATAGATAGATAGATAGATAGATAGATAGATAGATAGATAGATAGGTGGGGTGGGTAGGTGGTGGGTGACTGGCTGCCTGGATGGATGGATAGATAGACAGACAGACAGACAGACAGACAGATAGATTAGATAGATAGAGGGATGTCTAAGGAAGCCAGAAGAATGTGTCAGATCCTCTAAAACTAGAGCTGCAGACCATTGTGAGCCACCAAGTAGGTGCTAGGAATATATTTATTTTTATTTTATGTGTATGAGTGTTTTGCTTGCATGGATATCTGTGTAACATGTATGTGCCTGGTACCCAAAATTGTCCAAAAGAGATTGTCAGCTCCTGTGAAGCTGGAGTTGTGCATATTTGTGAACCACTGTGTGGGGGTGAGCAATTGAACCAGGACACTCTGCAAGAGCAGCTGATGCTCTTAACTGCTGAGACTTCTCTGCCCAGTTTTGTTTTTTTTTTTTTTTTTTTTTTTTTTGTTACAAGGTTTCATGTATTCCCTCCTGGCCTTGAAATGTCTGATCCTTGATCTTACTCCACCTCCAAGGACAGTGCACTTGGCCTTGCTAGTGTTTCCTTTCAGTTCTGGGGATTGAACCCAGGGCCTTGGGCATACTAGGCAAGTGGTCTACTACTAAGCTGTGCCTCAGTCCTTATTTATCTACTTCCTGGTTACCTGGTCTTTGGAGACAAGCTGCTTTGTAACCCAGGCCAGCTTTAAACCCTCTATGTGCTACAGATGAGCTTGACTTGGTGATCTTGTCTTAGCCTCACAGAGTGCTGGGGTTTTGGGAGTGAGCCACTGCTACCGGTAGACTTACTTATTTTTAGTGTAGCAGAATATACTAACATAAAATTTACCATCGTAACCTTTCTTCTTCACCCCTTGGAGTGGTTGCTACCATTTTCCAGTACTGGTGATGAAACCCAAGGCCTCCTGCATGCTAGGTAGCCATCCCACCACTAAGTTCCCTTCCCAGCTCCGTTTTAGCCATTTGGAGTGTTCAGCTCCATTACATGAAGTACATGTACACACACTAACATAACTGTTACCAATATCATTTCCAGGGCATCTTGTCTTCTCCACTGAAACTCTGTGTCTTTTAAACATGCTTTTAAAACCACACCATGGGCCCCCAAAATCCCATACTGCTTTCTCCTCTGATTTCTTTTTCTGGTTCTGGGAATTAAGTCTTAGGTTCCCAGCTGTGGGGCAAGTGGACATGCCACCAGACAGAAGAACTGGTAAGGTTGAGTGAGCTCAAACCTTGTGAATCTCAGAATTGAGTGCAGTAGGAGTGGGGCCCCTCCTTGCTGGTCTCTACCTGCTCTGGAACCATAACCCCCCACTGAGAGGACCCTGACAATGACTCTCTTTAGGAAAGCACCTGAAGTCCTTCCTCATGCAAATAGAACATCGCTAGCATCTCAGACTGAGTCAATAGGAAATATCTACCCCTGGATCCCACTCTACTTCTCAATGTTTGAGTCCCTAGCCTTGGAATAAAGTGCCCATGTTATTTTTATGGAGAATTGTCTGAGAGTGTGTTTTACTGAGGCTGTAAACAGGTGGGGAAGAGTTTTCTCTCCCAAAGCTTTCATCACTGGACACCACTGCCTGTCACTGCCCTCTGCTACCACCTCTGCTGCTGGCACTGCCCTGCCCTGAGAGGGCCACCCAAAACTTCCCTGTTTCCCTTGAACTGTCAGCCCCCTAATAGCTGGATTGTATACAGATCTGTACTGTCAGGGTCAGCCTGTTTCTATAATCTAGACTATACTGGGTTCCACAAGTGAATGGAATCATACAAACTCTGTATTCTGGAGTCTGGCTTCACTTAGCATAAAGTCTTCAAGAGTTTATGCATACTGTGTGACTTGTGGGAATTTCATTCCTTTTAAAAGCTTAATCATGTTTATTAGTATGTTTCTGCCCCATTTGTTTGTCCACCTGGCAGTGGAATCTGAGTTGATTCTAACTTTTGGCTTTTGTGAATGATCCCACTCTGAGAATCTGTGCTTAGTTCTCCAAGTCCCTGCTTTCAAATCTTTTGTGTTCTGACCTCCAAGCAGAATTGCTGGCTCACGCCAGGTATTCTGATGCTCGCCTGCTTTTGGAGAACTTGGGAGATGAGGCAGGAGGATGGAGTCTGAGGTCATCCTTAAGCACACAGTGAGTCTGAGACCTACCTGTGCTACTCTGGGACCCTGGCCCAAGAAACAGAGAGGGGAATCAGTAGGAATCTAGCGGCTGCTTCAAGGAGGGAGAGACATTTTCTTCAGTGTTGTGGCCACTGGTAAGTTGTCCATGCTTCTGTAAATAACCCTAATCCAGCTCACGGGTTCTCTCTCTCTCTCTCTCTCTCTCTCTTCTCTCTCTCTCTCTCTTCTCTCTACTACTCTTTCTCTCTCTCATCATCTATCTCTCTCTCCCTCTCTCTCTCACACACACACACACACACACACAAATACATAAAAACAAAAGGAGAATTGGTTGGAAAGAGGGAGGGGATCAGTGGGAGGGAAACAAGGGAGAGGAATAAGGGTGAAAATGATCAAAATATATTCTATACATGTATAAAAATGTCATCATGAAACCCATTATAATGTATACTTAATGTGTGCTAATACGAAAAGCTGAATAGAAAGGCATTTTTTTTTGTTTTTTTTTTTTGGATATTGGGGATTGAAGCCAGAGCCATGTACAGGTTAAGCTGGATGGACTCTATGGTTCCCAGACTCAAGTCCAGCTACTTGTTGCATGGACAAGCCAGCTCAAGTTGGGACACAAGGTGTTGCGGCAAAGTAGATAGTTACACAGGGAAAGCCAGCTCAAGGAGAAGACGGAGAATTCTTGTCCAAAGTCCATTTTGCCAGAAAGTTGAATTGGGAGTGGTTTATAAAAAGTGATTGGGGCTGAGGCTATGGCTCAGCAGTTAAGAACACTTGTGGCTCTTGCAGAAGACCTGGTTCAATTCCCAGTACCCACATGGTGATTCACCACCACCTATAACTCCAGTGTCAGGGGATTTGATGCCCTATTCTGGTCTCCTTCAGTACTAGGCCCACACATGATACATAGACACACATGTAAGCAAACACCCACACACAAAGATTACAAAAATAAAAGCAAATGGTTGGAGGATGTTCTCAGACTGCTGGGTATCTTCTCCTGGTGGGGAAGGTTGATTGCAATGCCTTCTCATATGGGTGAACCTGCTACCCTACGGCTAGTCACAAGATCCTTTTCAGTTCTGCAAATCTCGAGAACAAAGATCATTATTTCTTTAAGCTATTCTTGTCATCACATGCAGTATCTGAAGTTCCTGACATATTATACAATGGGCTATCTAACTGGGGCAGCCTCCTTGAGGCCTTCTTGGTGGCTGCCAAACTCGTGTGAACAAAAGAAAACATCCTGAAATGCTTGCTTTCACTACCACTGAGCCATATTCCCATTCCTAAAACTGATCATTCTACTTTTTATTACATGTATGTGTATACACCTGCATGTCTGTATGTACACTATTTGCATGCAGGTGCAATAATTTAAAATAAATCTAATACGCAAGAGAGTATTACCTTCTCAAAAAGGTAGAAGGAGAGGACAGACTCCCCAAAGTTTTTCTTTGGCATCCACACATTGTCTACTACAACACACACACACACCACACCACACACACGCACACACACAATTTTTTTTTTGTTGTTGTTTTTTGTTTTTTGAGACAGGGTTTCTCTTGTAGCCTGGGCTGTCCTGGAACTCACTCTGTAGACCAGGCTGGCCTCAAACTCAGAAATCCGCCTGTCTCTGCCTCCCAAGTGCTGGGATTAAAGGCGTGCGCCACCACCGCCAGGCACAACACACACAATTTTAAAGCTTCCAGTGTTAAGGAAATTAATCCTTCAGATGCTTTCAAGCACATAGATAACCAGATTGCAAAGCATTGCAGGAGCTTCTCATGATAGGGGCCAAGGAAGGCTATGAGGGTATGAAGCTGGGCTTGAAAGGTTCAGCATGATGCAAAACTGAGGTCAGAAGCACTGAGCCAGCTCATCATTAACAAATCCTTACTGATCTGTTACCATGTGCAAGCATCGAAGTGTTCAGAAGGAAACGCCCACCCTCATGGAGCTGACATCCAAGTGAGGGTTGGGAAATCACTAAGTAAAATATATAAGCAAAAGTAGGTTAGTAGGTCAGTGGGAATGTAAAACAGTACAGCCACAGCAAGGCACACTCTAAAAACTGAACACTTGTGGCTTTTAAACAGGATTCAGGTCCAATTCCCAGCACACATGTCAGTGATTCACAGTTCCCAGTAATTCTAGTTCCAGGAGATCTGTTCTTTTCTGGCCTTCATTGGCACCTGTATGCAAATAGTGTACATATAGACATGCAGGCATGTACATGTAAATAAAAAGTCGAATGACCCGTTTTAGGAATGGGAATACGGCTCCGTGGTAGTGAAAGCATGCATTTCAGGATGCTTTCCTTTGTTCACACGAGTTTGGCAGTCATCAAGAAGGCCTCAAGGAGGCTGTCCCGCTTAGATAACATGGTTTTAAAGATTTATTTCTTTTTATTTTATGTGCATTGGTGTTTTAACTGCATGTGTGTCTGTGTGAGAATGTCAGATCCTCTGGAATTGGAGTTACAGATAGTTGTGGGTGCTGGGAATTGAACTGTAGTCCTCTGGAAGGGCAGTCAGTGCTCTTAACCTCTGAGCCATCTCTCTAGCCCCCTAGAGCATGCTTTACATATGAATCTATGAACTTACATAGATAGTGCTGGGTCAGGAGATTGATGACATGGAGAGCAGGAGTTAAAGGGGGCAGGGGCATCAGCCTGACAAGTCAGCACATGAGCCAGAGGAGACCCTGACCATGTGTTTCACCATTCCCACCCAGCACAAGACCTGCTGATGAGAAGGTCCAGGCAAGCACAAGTCTAATTTTGTAAACCATCTGCACAGTTAGCGATCCTCTAGTTCTGCTCCTCCCTCCAACACCCCTCCAGCCCCCCGCTTCACCACTGTCACACATGGATTTACTTTTTGAAGTACAACCCATGGTCATTTAGGGACAAGTCAGGCCAGGGGGCCATGTGAGTCTCAATAGCTAACAATTGCAAGCTTCGCTGAGGCCTGTAAGGATTGGCACAAGAGGATGATGACTTGAAATCCCAATTAGTCATCCTGGCAGCTGTTCCTGCCTCCCTACCCTTCCCTTCTCGCCTTTTTGGGCCTCTCTGCAGCAGTAAGTAGATATGGCCTGGACTCATCAATTATTACTGCTGGAAAGCAGCTTACACAGCATCTCATGTGCCTGCTTTATTGGACAGACACATGAGTCGGGGACAGAAGGGAAGAGGATTAACCCAAACCGCTTAGCTGCCTAGCGTTGGCCATAGTGAAAACCTTACCAGATCACTGATCTACCTCATTCCTCCTGGAGCTGACTGACAGAGATCACAGAGACCCGCTGTGTCATGAATCATAACTTGGGCCGATGACACGACTGACTGAGGAATGAACAGGAAAAGTTACTTAGAGGTTTTGGGGAGACCAGCTGTGGATGAGAGAAATATGGTGGATGATGAGAAATGCCAGGGACAAAGCAAGGGGTGCAGAATGATGGGGGCTTGCAGTAATATCGAGCACAGCTAGAATCTCAGGGGAGAAATGCCTCAGATGCAAAGCAAAGCAGGAACTAGGAGGAGAGGCATGGGACTGTCTAGGTGGAGAGGTGTACAGGGGTCATGAGGCGGTGTTACACCTGGTGTGTTCTAGAACCATGACGAACTAAGCACAAGGAAATGAACCGGTGAGCAACTTGGTATGGAGTCTTAAGAGTTCATGGCAAGGCCTTCAGTGTTTGTCCAGGTGTGTAATTCATGCATTTGCTTTTTCTCTTGATTCTTAAGGGCACAGTGATCTCTGTGAGCAAAGGGACTGGTAGCATTGGTAGCCAACAGGGTTCCAGAAAATACTTAGCAATAGCATGCGCAGCCTATGATACCTGGACCCTAAGCACCTGCTCCAGAATCCCTTCAGGAAGACAGGACACACAGTGACCTCCCATTCCCAGGATAAAGAGAAAGACCCCATGTGCCAAGCTCACCAAGAATATAAAGCTTGCAAATATGAACACAAAACAATGACAACCACAGAAGTACTCCATACACCGATGTACCAATGGGCATATAACACCGATTTCACAAGGGCTAGAGAAAGAATATGTACATTTTCTGCCTTGCAAGAAAGAGAACCTGAGATTGATCCCCAGAAAAATGCATAAAAATGCTGGTCATAATGGTACATGCTTGCAACCCCAGCACTGGGAGGCAGAAACAGGAGGATCCCTGGGGCTCCCTGGCCAGCAAGTCTAGCCTCTGGTCTGGTTTTAAAGAAAGTTAAAGGTCATTACTGAGATTGATAGCCAAGGAATCCCTCTGTCGTGCGCACGTGCGTGCACGCACGTGTTCACCCCCCCCCCCAAAAGAGGTGCAAGTTCCCAGTTAAAGCTAGTGAAAAGAGCTGCACCACAGGCCAGCATTGCCTAGGGCATGGCTAAGTGAAAAGTAGAAATATTTTTTTTATAGAAGTCCTTGGCAAGCAGTGATGGCAGTTTAATTAGCCACAGCATCCAATTTCTAATGTCTTGTGCCTCTTGCCAGCATTCCATGCCCACTCAAGTGAAGGCCTCTCACACTGGAATAGCAGGGAGTGTGGATACCAACCAGACCCTGAGTGGGTAGCTGAGGCAGCAAGTTGATTAGCACTATAGTTTTGGAGCAAGCTTCTACCTGCCAGGGTTCCTGTCTTCCAGAAGAAAGTGTTATATGCCCTAGGGCAGAAATGAGGGGTTAAGCCTCCATCACAGGACATTGCAGCCTCTCCTGGTGACCAGGACCCTCTACAGGTGCTCTGAGAACTTTAAACAGGAAGCCAGGACCAGATTCATCAGAGTTCAGGGAAGCTGGACTGGACCCTGGCTCTGACTGCAGTCCTCTGCGTTCCCTCTTCCTTCTCTGAGGCAGTCCAGTTTGGGAGTCAAGGCCAATAGATTCCACAGTTATTTATTACATTATCTCACACATGCTTGTGGGAAGCAGCCTGGGCATTAGTTAGAAGAGTCCCAAGACAGACTGAAATGGCCTCATCTTAAATCCTGGCTACGGGATCTGCAAACAAACAAACACAAACAAACAGAAACACGGAACTGGTTGACTACAGTGCAGAGTTATGCACTGTTTGGAATCCTAAGCCTGAGCTCTGTCTGAGAAAGCTGCCTTTTTCTTTGTCCTGGGTCACGGCCACCATAATCATCAGCTACAGACAATATTGCAGCTATTCTGAGAATGAACCACAGGGTACACAGACTGAATGCTGGCAATGTCCCTTGTACTGTGTTCACACCACACCAGCATTTACAAGTCACGATCTCACCTAGTTTTAGCTGTAACTTACTAAGATGGATATGGCTTCCTTTTTACAGAAAGATAATGTCATTCACTTAAAAATGCTCTCTAAGGCTCAGGGGCCAGAGTGCTTGCTTAGCGTGTACAAGGGCCTGGGTTTGATCCCTATCACTGAATAACAGTATCCGACAACAAATGAACAAACTTAACCAGACATGGTGCTTGTTCTAGCTGTCATAGCAGTTGGGATGTCAAAGGAGGAAGATTTCTGAGAGTTCGAAGCTGACTTGGGCTACATACTGAATTCTAAGCCAGGCTGGGTTGTAGAGTAAGACTCTGGTTCAATGGGAATGTGGCAGTGATAGAGTGCTTGCCTACCATATCTGAGGCCGTGGGTTCAATCCCCAGAACTGCAAAAGAAACAAAACAACAAAAATACTTGACCGTGTTGGTGCACATTTGTAATCCCAGCACTGAGGAGACTGAGGCAGGAGGATTGATCTAGGCTATGTAGTGAGTCCAAGGTGAACTGGGGCTACATATTCAGACCTTGTCTCAATCAATCAGTCAATCAATCAATCAATCAATCAATCAGTGGTCCTGCCAGGCAGGCCTTTTAATTCCCACACACCAGAGGTCTCTGTGAGTTCAAGCCAGTCCCATAACATAACCATTATTATTTGTTCTCATTTTTGGAAGGAAACTGAGGCAGACTGAGTCATTCTCAGAGGTCACACCACTAGCACAGGGTTGCCGTGTGGAACCTGGAGCCTCCTGTCTGCTAAGCATACATCGTACATATCATTAGAGTAAACTTTCAGGCCCTGGTCACCTTTTCTCTCAGATCAAAATTCTCTGGTTTCTTAATCCTGAGCTTAGGAAAGCTCTTACACAGTAAGACTGAAAATACAAAACCTAGGAACGATAAAACCTCAAGTTCTGAACACATACAATGGTTGGAAGTGCTCGGCGTGGAAAAGCACGTAAGGAGTTCTGGGCTAGCCAGCCTTGTTTGGGATCTCCAGGGTTCTCTGAACATGAAGAAGGAAACCGGTGTTCAATTTCTTGGATGTTCATCTTGTCCTTTGAATGAGAGCAACTGTATCTTTGGCCCTCTACCTACCTCAAGGAAATAAGGAGTTATTTCCCAAAGGTGGTGAGGGTCCCATCTGCTCCCTCATGGGCCATTTCCCTTGAGACCAAAGCTGAAAAAGGCCACCAGTTCCAGCAAAGTGCTTTAGAAAGGGAAGAGGATGGAGAGAGCTGTTTGTACCATCTTTTAGAGACAGCTACCTACATGGCCCGCTTCCTCCATCCATGAGGAAGAGAGCATGAAGGCCAGAGTAACAGAAGTTGCGAATAACTGAGAGTCAACATTATCTACCAGACAGGGCGTGTGAAGACTGTGTGGCTAAGGAGACAAGGCCAGAGCAGCATGCTAGCAAACACGGCCACAGCGCTGGCTTCTTTTTATATGTATATTTCATCAATTAGTTTTATGCCATAGGTGGTTTAGGGATGAGCGCATGCCACAATGTGGGTGTGTGTGGAGGAGGAGGACAACTTGTGGAAGCCGGTTCTCTCCCTCCAGCCATGTGGATTCTGGGGATCAAACTCAGGTCAGCATGCATGGCAGCCAGAGTCTGCAGAGGAGCCATGTACTTCTCAAGGAGTGCTTTTGCCTCTTAAAGAAAAACAAAACACTGGCTTTATTTTCCTTGAATGGTATATGAACTATTCCAATAATTTTGTTCTAGTTCTAGTAAAACTTACCTTTTAGCAAGGTAAGTTAATTTGTATTATTTAGATAACTCCAATAAACCAGGCTCTCATTTTTAGAAGGAAACTGAGGCAGACTGAGTCATTTTCAGAGGTCATACCACTAGCACAGGGTTGTGGTCACTGTCTTCAGTTGTTGCCGTGTGGAACCTGGAAGGAACACCTCTTGAAACCTGAGCTCTTGGGAGGTAGACACAGAAGGATCAGGAGTTCAAGACCAGCCTGGAAAACATGAGACCCTGGCTTTCTCTATATATGCAAATTTTATATGGTTCAATCTTACAGGTTTCTGTATATTTTTCCTAGATCACTTGGAAGCACAGTAAGAACTTCATCCTTAAATACATAGGTATTGCCTTTTAAACAATCAGCAAAAGACTAGGAATACCTCAGTCTTCAATGTTTGCCCAGTGTGCATGAAGTCCTGGGTTCAGGCCCCAGCACTGTGTAAACTAGACAACTAGACATGGTGTGTGCATCTGTAATCCCAGAATTTGGAAGGCAGAGTTTGAAGGAGTCTGAATCATCCTTGGTGACAGAGTGAAATTTAAGACCAGGTTGGTCTATGAAGCAAGATCTTGTCTCAGAGAAAGGGGTGGGGGAGGGGAGGAGTTGGGGCGGGACAGGGAGGGAGGAAGAGAAGAAAAAGACCAAAGGCCAAAGGTAGATAATAACTAATGTGTTATGTGAACCATGAATCTTTGTTTAAAAATTACACTGCATGGGACTGAGAGATGACTCTCGTAGAGAACTGTCTAGCATGCACCAAGTGCTGGGTTTAATCTGTGGTGGTGACTGCTTACCAGTCCAGGAGTGGTGCTGGAGTTACACTTGTAAACTACCTGAACTGAACTCAAGTCCTTTGCAAAAGCAGCCAAGTACTCTTAACTGCTTGGGCCGTCTCCCTAGTTGCCTAATTTTTCTGCATATTTGTGGTCCTCAGTTGGCTGAACCTAAGTAGACAAGATAGCCGTGAACACACATGGCCAACTGTGTCTTAGCATCCTTCCTGTGGAAGCAGCAAGGAGACTTTGGAGTATTAAGAATATGTACCCAGGGCAGATCTATCCACAGTTAGGGGCTAGAACAAGTACCCACGCTTTCTTAACCAATATGTGTTGGAGTTTTTGCTTGTTTTACTTATTCTTTGCTATTGGTTTTTGATTGTAAGGTTTAAAATTATTTATTTTATTTTTACTTATATGCAATGAAGGGATTCTAGCCAGGGCATGGCTCTGGCCAGCCTTGCCCTTCTCCCCAGTTCCCTCTGCCTTGCTAAACTGTTAGATTACATTCCCAAAGCTAGCCACCAAAGTCTATTCCCTTATTTGGCCACTTCCTCCTCCTGAGGCTAAATACCAAGACCCAGCTATCAAAGTATATAGTAGATCTTGCGATCAAAAGTCGATTTTGCCTCACCTAATTAGCATGTCTAATTAAAATTAAACACCTCATCCAAACTTTATATACTGCTATTTTCCTGTGGGCCATATCTGTCTCCTTTCTATCCAGAGGCTGGGACAAATACCTCTTCCCCATCCCCCTTGTTCCTTTCCTTTAGCCCTAGTCCTCTATCTCCTGTCTTTACCACTTATTCCTGCCATTTGTCCCTCTGAGATAAGTAAACTTGGTCTTGGGGGTCCCTGAGCCTGTACTTATCTCTTACATGCAGAGGGGTGTGTGTGTGTGTGTGTGTGTGTGTGTGTGTGTGTGTGTGTGCATATGAAGATCAGAAAAGGGCACCAGATTCCATGGAGCTGGAATTATAGACAGTTTGTTGGAAGTGGCCTGACATGGGTGCTAGGAACCCAACTTAGGTCCTCTGGAAAAAACAAGTGCTCTCAAGTGCTGAGCCATCTCTCCGGTCCTATAAATTGCTATATTGAGACGGGGTCTCATAGTCTGAGCTGGCCTTGAGCTCCCTGTGTACTGGGAGATGACCTTGAACTCTTGATTTTTCTGCCTCTACCTTCAAGTATTAAGGTCATAGGCAATCACTACCACATCTATTGTACAGTAATCCCCCCTGAAATTAAAATCTTCCATCTTGGAGTAGTGCTTTAACACCGTGTGTTGTTAGAAGGGAAGATGAAAACGCTGGGTATTCTAAGGGGAGGTGAAAGACTCCACCTGACAGAGAAGCTCCTGACGCTCAGGAAGCAAACAACTCAATGGTTTCAGGAAGTCCTTCAGATCGACCAGGTTCACTGGGCCTCTCTCTCTCTAAGCATATAAAAACTATAAGGTCTGCTAAAGGATGCTTTCAGGCAAGGTTCCTGGAAGATGCTCAGACGAACTGAGACACCTGAAAAGGACACTCACCAACCTGCTGAGCTGCCAGAGCCTGTGCAGTGAGTGTGTTCCAGGTTTCCAGCTTTCAGAGCTGCCACCCATGCTGGGGTGGGCTTTGGTGATGCAGCTTTATGTTAGCCTTCGGTGCTACTTTGGTCTGCTGTTGGTTCTCCACCTGGCTCTCTTGGCCAACTATTTCACGCAAGTTTAGTAAGGATAGGTAGTGTGGCTTGGTGGTTAAGAATACATGTTGCTGCCAGGCGGTGGTGGCGCACGCCTTTAATCCCAGCACTTGGGAGGCAGAGGCAGGTGGATTTCTTAGTTCGAGGCCAGCCTGGTCTACAGAGTGAGTTCCAGGGCAGCCCAGGCTACACAGAGAAACCCTGTCTCCTCGGAAAAAAAAAAGAAGCTAAAGCTAGAGGTCATGAGTTCAAGCCAGCTAGTGCTACATAGTGAGTTTGAGGCCAGTGTTGGAGACATAGGAAGGCCTGGTCTCAAAAACAAAAGCAAAAACCAGAAAAGGGGAACAGGCAAAGCTCTTGCCTCATACCTGATGAACTAAGTCCCCAGAAGTCAAGGTGGGAGGAGAGAACCCACTCCACTCATGTGCTATGGCACACACACCAGCCTCCTTCACACACCTTACACACGTGTGAACACATGTACACACATTCACAAAGTCAAAAAAATTTTTTTGAGACAGGATTTGTCTGGTAGCCCTGGCTGTCTTGGAATTTACTCTGCAAACCAGGCTGGCCTTGAACTCATGGAGATTCATTTGCCTCTGCCTCCCAAGTGCTGGGACTAAAGGTGTGTGCCACCACACCTGGCTAAAATATGTGTGTATGTGTGTGTGTGTGTGTGTGTGTGTGTGTGTGTATTAACAGAGGCTATGGAGATGTCTCAATGGATAAAGCACTTGCTTCACTCACTTAAAGGCTGGTGTCCAGCCAATCTAGCCAACTAGTGAGTTCCAGCTCCAGCAAGAGACCCTAAGGTAGAGACTGATAAAGGAAGTCGTCCTATGTTGAATTCTGATGATGCACATGAACCTGTACACACATGAACATCTACACATATGGAAACACACATGCAAATCAACTAAGAAAATGGGCAACGACAGAGTGGCTAATATTCCTAAATGACGTTGGGGACATAGGCTTACTAACAGAAGAAGAGAAGGAAAGCTTAATGCTAATTCCTGTCCCTGTTGGGAAGTACAAGTTAAGTTCAGGGCTCAATAGTAGAACACTTGCCTGCCCTGCAGAAGACCCAAGCATGAAAAAGATAAGAGAAAAAGGAGAGGAGAGAGGAGCAGCTACTAGATCGCTAGGGCCTTCATGCCTGAGCTGGGTATCTTGAGTGTTAGAGGAGCAGGAGACCTCAGCGTACAGTTTTCCCAAACGGTTCCACATCTGTGCAAGTCCCGAGCACAGTCTGCAGAATGAGAACATGTTTCACCTATGTGTGGACAGATGCTCGTGTGATTAATCCAGGTTACTTTCTAATGTTGTCCAGGCGGTCCTGGAACCCGGGGCCATCCGCCATCCTCAGCTTCCCAACCAGTAGTCATTGTCTTTTCTTTATGTAGTTCCTTGTTCAAATGTTACTTTGTATGGCCTGGGCTGCGCTGGGAGTTCCAGGCCTGCCTGAGCTGAGCTACAAAAAAAAAAAAAAAAAAAAAGAAAAGAAAATTAAAAAGAAGGAATGAATCTTGGGACTGGAGAGGGAGCTTAAACGGTATTCACCGTGACCCTCCCCAGAGAGCACTGGTCAGTTTCTGAATGAAAGACTGTAACTTTAATTTTTTTTTAATCTTTACTTTTAATGATAGTTTTTAAACATTTTAACCTCTCTTTTAGCCCACCACCCACCAGAGGTAGTGAAAAAGAGAGGCTATAGAAGAAATGGACCTGTTTAGAAATGGTTCTTTAGCCGGGCGTGGTGGCCCACGCCTTTAATCCCAGCACTTGGGAGGCAGAGGCAGGCGGATTTCTGAGTTCGAGCCAGCCTGGTCTACAGAGTGAGTTCCAGGACAGCCTGGGCTACACAGAGAAACCCTGTCTCGAAAAAAACCAAAAAAAAAAAAAAAAAAAGAAATGGTTCTTTGGTGTAAATCTATCTGTGTTGTCATGAAATCAGCAGTTCAGTTCACAGAAGTCGGCAGCCGCAGCTCAATCTGCTGGTAAACGTTACCAGCACACAGTCCAGTTCGTAGAGTTGGGAGAGTAAACAGGGATCAGCAGCAGGGCACTAACCTAGCAGAGATCGCCAGGCCTCAGCCTCAGCAGAGTCAGCCAGAGGGACCAGAGCCAACAGCAATGTCCCAGGAAAAATTCTCGCTGTGCCTCTCTCATCGAATCGAAGATCATCGAAGACGTGAGACCAACAAGCATTGTACAGCTAGTTCTATACGTAAGCCGAGCTCAGCCTCCATCACTTGTGGAGAGCTTTGGGGGCTGCTTCTAGAAATTTGTTAAGCACTTATCTCTGGGCTCAAGGAAGTAGTAGGCTCAGATAAGAATACTCACATTTGGGCTAACACAAAGCTCAAGGTAAACTGAGCCTAGGAATGTGTGGCATTCCTTTTATCTTGGTCATCCTGATAAGCCCCTAGAAACAGTGACCAGTGGGCTTTGTTTATTGCCTTGTTTGATCTCTTTATTACTTTGTTTGATTACTTTGTCTTTGATCTAAGAACTGACCCTATTCTCTCCAAGTACCTAGAGTGCTAAAAAGCTCACTGGGAAAAAAATAAACCCACATCAGACTCAGCACTGGCTGGAGTCATGTTATAATGTTGTCTAGTTGTCTTTTTCTTTTCAATCCTCACTCCCTCCCTTGAGACCCTGTTGACTGACTG
The DNA here is from genome assembly GCA_021653895.1 of Mastomys natalensis. NCBI lineage: Eukaryota > Metazoa > Chordata > Mammalia > Rodentia > Muridae > Mastomys > Mastomys natalensis. The sequence goes on from JAJTUV010001284.1 coordinate 750,444, forward strand.
AGCTGGCTTGCTCAATCACTGTCCCGCAAGTCCTTTTTATACTCCCTTCAAATGTCACATGTCATCCTCCATGGGTCTTGCCTCAGCATGTGTCTGTCTCAGCTAACATCACTCTGTCAATCAACCTGAGTCTGTGGAACTGTAGCACACCACCAAAAATTTTTTGGTGTGTTTCTCTCTATGGAGTCCCAACAAATGGAGCTCAACTACAATGTAATAATGTAAGGCAGACCAATACATGTATGCCTTTAGTGAAGAATCCTTCATCATGTGTCCTTTCAAGTGCTTACTTTAGCAAAACATCCTTTCACCTGTGTCTGCTTCAGGAAAACACTTCTTCACGTGTTTGCCCCAACAAAACACCATCTAACATAACTGACTTTCCAAAGAACCCTTAAGTTTCTACTTGAAAAGCCATTTGCTTTCAAAGGGCTTCATAAATAAGCAACCTCACCGGGCGGTGGTGATGCACGCCTTTAATCCCAGCACCTGGGAGGCAGAGGCAAGCAGATTTCTGAGTTCGAGGCCAGACTGGTCTACAGAGTGAGTTCCAGGACAGCCAGGGCTACACAGAGAAACCCTGTCTCGAAAAAAACAAAAAAGAAAAAAAAACAATAAATAAGCAACCTCAGAATCACAAAGCTTCTTGCTGCTTTCCCTGGAATCATTCATTGTTAGTGGGTTTTATTTTGTGTGGAAACCCAATGGCATCATGCCAGTGTTTCTCTGTTTGGGTGAGTGAGTGATTTAAACCTGTGAAGAGAGAGTCATAGAAAGATGGGGCATGGAGAAGAAATGAAAACATCCCTCTTCTCCCCCACTGTTAAAGTCTTCCAAAAGAGAGACAACTCTATCTCTTACAGTCATTTTTAAAATTGCAGGGTTTTTTTTGTTTGTTTGTTTGTTTGTTTTTTGTTGTTGTTGTTGTTCTTTTGTGCATTTGGGGGAGGAGACACACAAACCACAGGGCACAAGAAAGTCAGAAAACTTTTTTTTTTTTTGGTTTTTTGAGACAGGGTTTCTCTGTGTAGCCCTGGCTGTCCTGGAACTCACTCTGTAGACCAGGCTGGCCTCGAACTCAGAAATCCGACTGCCTCTGCCTCCCAAGTGCTGGGATTAAAGGTGTGCGCCACCACCGCCCGGCAGAAAACAACTTTTGGGAGTCAGTTCTTTCCTTCCATCCTGTGGGTTTCAAGAATCAGGCTTAGGCCCTCAGGCTTGGCTAGCAAGTGAATTACTGCCTGAACCATCACATTGCTCCATGTCTTTTTTTTTTTTAAGATCTATTTATTTATGTCTATGAGTGCTCTGTCGGCATGTGTGTCTGAATGACAGAAGAGCACATCAGACACACATCTGATCCCATTATAGATGCTAGTAAGTCACCATGTGGTTGCAGGGAATTGAACTCAGGACCTCTATGTTATGAAACATAATGCAGCAAGGGAGTACCTTGCCGGCCCATGTAAAGGTGACCCCCTGAGAAATTATGCCAAGCAACAGATCTGGTATAAGGGGATTTATTTGGGGAAGGGAGTGAAGCAAGGACCTGGTAGAGGCAGATGAGTAGACATGTAAATAGGCAGACAGACAGCAGAGCCATGAGGGCAGAGAAGGACAGAAAGGGGAGAGAGAGAAACCAGCCGGGAACACATGGAAAGGGAGGGAGAGGGGGGGAGAGAAGGAGGGAGAGAAAGAGAGAGAAAAAGAGAGAGAGAAAGAGAGAGAGGCTGGCCATGAGGGCGTGAAGAGAGAGGGGGAAGGGGCAAGAGGACAGAGAGGGAGCAAGAACAAGAGAGGAGGGGGCAAGCAGCCTCTGTTATAGCAAGTCAGCATACCTGGCTGTTGCCAGGTCACTATGGGGCGGAGCTTAAATAAAATACTAACACCTATAAGCTAACACCCAATGCTCTTAACTACTGAGCTAAATCTCCAGCCTCCAACTCTTATCTTTTAAAAGATGAGGTAAGGCTAGGTAAGGTGGCACAAGTCTTTAGTCCCAGCATTCAAGGCAGGCAGGTGGATGTCTATGAGTTTGAAGCCAGCCAGGTCTATGTAGAGTGTTCCAGGACTCTGTCTCAATAAATAAAATCCATTTTACATAAATCCTTTTTTTTTTTTTTTTTTTGGTTTTTCGAGACAGGGTTTCTCTGTGTAGCCCAGGCTATCCTGGAACTCACTCTGTAGACCAGGCTGGCCTCGAACTCAGAAATCTGCCTGCCTCTGCTTCCCAAGTGCTGGGATCAAAGGCGTGCGCCACCACTGCTCGGCTGTAAAATCCATTTTAAAGGATATGTGTGTGAGTGGTATTTCTGAGCAAAGACACCTGAGATTGACCTCTGGCTTCGATCCACACCACCACATATGTGTACCTGCACATACAGCTACATGTAAATGTGCAGTTTAAAATCAAAAGTGAAACATTTACCTACTGTCCAGCTTTAAAGTAACTGAATTTAACTGGAGTCTTAAAAGGCCCTTCTCCGTGGACTTGCATAGTCTATCATTATCTGAATTTTCTTTAATTTTACCCTTCTTTTTTTAGAATTTTACTTTTCCTGTGTATTTTCTCACACCATATTTCTATTTGGGAGAAGGGGCCTTTTGCTTTACTACCCTTTGTTTTTGTTGTTGTTGTTGATTTCTTTTGGTTGCTTTTGTTTGTTTGTTTACTTTGTTTTTGAAACAGAGTTTCATGTAGCCCAAGCTGACCTTGAATTTGTTACATAGCTTGGGCTAGCCTTGAATTCCTGATCTTCCTGCCTGTGCATTCCAAGTATTAGGCCTATATTTTTTTCTGTGATTTAACATTAAATTGTTTTTTGTTTTTTTTTTTTTTTCTTTTTGTTGTTTGGTTTTATGCGTGAGTGTGTGTGTGTGTGTGTGTGTTGTTATTGTTATGTTTATGCAAATACAGGATATCTTCCTCAATCACTTCTCCATCTTGTTTTTTTCTCAATGTACCTGGAACCCACAGTGTTCAAGGCTAGCCCAGTCTACACAATGAGTTCTGAGCCAGCCCAGTCTACACAGTGAGACACTGACTCGAAGAAGAAAAGGAAGAAGGCTTCTTTTTTAAGAGATAAATGTACTATTTGGATATGTCCAGTTTCACAGGTCCATTGTGATCCACAAGACAAGTTGATGGAATTCCTGCAGAGAGGCCAGCTCCTCCCTAAAGCGGCAGACAGAGGGAAAGCAGAAGTACCACAGGAGCCCCAGCAGACGCCACATTAACCATCCAGCTTCCAGTTAGACTGAGGAGCTCGCTTCAGATGAGGGAACCAGGGGGGAGAGAACGAGGGACCAATAATGATCACAAGTGTCATAGGGTTGTGGCCACACCCACCATCTACAACGTCAGGAAATGGAGGGATGGGTGTGGTCTAGCCCCACAGAGGAGAATGAAATCGTTGATTTACAAGTGTTCTCTGGCTGGTGAAGTTGCTCAGTGGGTACAGGGTACATGATGCCAAGCCTGATGATCTGAGTTCAATTCCTGGGATCCACATGGTAGGAGATACTTTCCCCCTGACCTCCACACATGTGTGCGCGCGCACACACACACACACACACACACACACAAATAAATAAATGTGAATGAAATAATAAAATCATGCTCTAGCCAGGTGTGTTCACTCAGGCCCATAACTCTAGCACTTGGAAGACCAAGCGGGTAGATTCTGTTTGTTTTCCTTTGCATCTGTTTGTAAATGCACTCCAATTTTCTGTCTATTGAACAGAAGTCTCATTATATAAGATGGATCTATATTTAAAACTATAGCTTATTGAACAAAAGAAAAATTACTAATTTGATTACCAAGAAATCATTTCAGTACCGACCATGACAAGGCAGGAGGAAACAAAGAGACCTCGGATGCCACCACCGTCCAGTGTGTCTGTGTCCATCTGGAACAAAGAGACCTCGGATGCCGCCACCGTCCAGTGTGTCTGTGTCCATCTGGAACAAAGAGACCTCGGATGCCGCCACCGTCCAGTGTGTCTGTGTCCATCTGGAAAGTGTTTCCGCCTCTTTCCCATTAGCTCTCCTCCAAAGTGCTGCTTTCCCAGACCTGTTACGGGATAGTTGATCACTGTAAATAGAAAGCCTAATGGTTAGCAAAATATAAAAGCTTAAATAGATGCTGCCTTCCTCAAATGCAGATAGGTGTGTCCTGTAGAGAGATGCAGTTTCTTCGGTGTGATTCTAAAAGCCTCCATAGATAAGAATCCTAAAGAATGGAAAGTTCCTGCCTCTTTTAAGGTAAGTTGCTTGGGAGAAGTCTTGTGTTCTTTGCTCTATGACCCAAAGTCAGATGGGCGGTCTCCAGCTACATAAAAGTGAAATGGTTCAGCCCCCACTGACTTGGCTTGGAGCTCCCCACCTCAACCTCTCATGACAGTGACCTGCTGAGGGTGTAGGGAGGAGGTAGAGATTTCGTTTCTTTCTCTTGCTTTCTCTCTCCTTCCCTCCCCCCACCTGCACCCCCAACTTGGAAGAGCCTTTATGGAGGTAAGAGATAGGACTTTTCTGTTTGGACTTGCAAGAACAACAGGGAAGCAGCTGGCAGGACACAGGTGAAACTGTTCTAAGAAAGAGAGCTAGTGTCGGGCGGTGGTGGTGCACGCCTTTAATCCCAGCACTTGGGAGGCAGAGGCAGGTGGATTTCTGAGTTCGAGGCCAGCCTGGTCTACAAAGTGAGTTCCAGGACAGCCAGGTTTTTCTGAGAAACCCTGTCTCAGAAAAACAAAAAAAAAAAAAAAAAAAAAAAAAAAAAAAAAAAAAAAAAAGGAAAGAGAGCTAAGGCGCCCTCATTGGTTTGGAGGAGCTCAAGAGAAAGACTAGCTCAGTAGAATGACACAGAGATTTCTAAAGAGCTAACAGCTTAGTTGTAGGATCAGGCTTATAAATAGGCATTTTATATATAATTAAGAAAACAAAGTTACTTCCCTGATTTAGCAAGTTTTTATGTTAGTTTATGCCTCCCATATCTTTATTGGTATAAATATTCAATACTTTAAATAAAAGGTTACATAGATCTTTCCTCATCAACTAAGGGAAGTCTACGGTGAAGTTTATAGAGTGATAAATATTAGCTTAGATGGTGCTCTGACATATTCATGTTTATTAAAAACTTCTGCTGGATATTTTCTATATGGAGAAACCTTAGTGCCTGCAGGTGTATGCTCCAAAGTTGTCACCAGAGAGCATCATGGAGCCTGCCACCAGAAAATGGGGCATATAGCTCATTCATGCCGACCCAGCTCACAGCCACCCAGCAGCTGCCCCATGAGTGTGTGCCCTGGATCCTGGTCAATGAGAAACCTTTGAAGGACCCCAGCCAGCTCCTGAGCTCTGTCAGTTGTAGCAGGGAATGGAGAAGCCAGACCTGTTCTCCATGGCCAACCCCCTAGGAAGGTTTGCTATAAGTGAAAGTTATTGACTCAAGAAAAACAAGAGCCCAGCCACTCAGCTTGTTCAAACTCGGAGCCTGCAAGAGGTGCTGCCAAGCCATGAAAAAAACCAGCACTCATCCCACAAAACCCAAACTCAAAATCCTCCTCATAATCAAGAATCTTGCCTTATTTTCAAATAGTGCTAAATCTAAATTAATTGAATAAATTATCTATATTGCAGTGAGGAAAAAAACTTCTGCTATCTCTCTCTGTGTCTCTGTCTCTATCTCTCTCTGTCTCTCTCTCTCACGCACTCATACACACACACATCCAAATAATAAATGCATAACTAAATAAGCCTATTGTTAGTTTGAGTTTCTGTTTGAATTTACATCCTAAATAATATACAGATTAAGGTACATATTGGTAAAGTTGCTGCACATCAGAGAAAAAGAATTGTATGAGATCCATGTAAAAGGACTAGATCATATGTAGTGGGATAAATCTCACTTGGCCATAGATTTAACCAAAAGCAACATCCAATGTCAGCAAATAAGCAATGTCTACAAAAAAAAAAATCTAAGGAAAAGAACAACCCAATACTTTCTAATCCAGTTTTCCCTTTAACTATAAAGAAACCCTGGCCTGGTGGCTCATGCCTTTAATAGCAGTACTAATAGGTCAAGGCCAGCCTGATCTACACACACAAATAGATCTAGGCCAGCCAGTACTATATAGTAAGATCCTGTCTCAAAAGTAAGTACATAAAGAAGGACACTTGTGTCACAAGATGTTTGGAAGCATGTGAGAGTCAATAACACCAATGAAAAAGACTATTTGACAATGAAGGATCAGTAGAAAGATGACTCCAAAACAGGAATAAGACATCATGAGAAATATCTTATAGACAATAATGAGCACCAGGTTTAGAACAACCCACCAGACAGCTGTGGGGACTGTAGTCCAAGCAGTGAAGATGACTCTTGTTAACCTTTCCTGTATAACAATGGCAGGGCCAATGCAATCAGGAGAGGAAGAAAAAGACTGGGGACAAGATGGCTCGTGTTTCTTGGCTAGAACTCAACAGTTGTCTAACATTGAAGTGCATTGGATTTAGTCTGCTTGGGTTGGATTGTTTGTTTGTTTAGTTTTGTTGTTGCTTGGACTTTGGAAACATGTAGCTCAGTGGGCACCCAACTCTCTGTACAGTGAACCCTAAACTCTGGATCCTCCTGCTTTGCCCTCTCAAGGATTCCTAGCAGGAAGTTGTTTTTCTTGTTCAGGAAATAGTTTCTGAAGTTCAGAAGTTGCTACTGTTGCTGTTGAATCTCTTCCGCCTTCTTTTTCTTTCTCCTCCCTCTTCCTTCCTCCTTCTCCTCCTCCTCTTGTTGGTATGTATATCCGTACCATGTGGGTGCCTGGTGTTCTTGGAGGTTAGAAAAGGGCATTAGATCCCCTGCAACTGGAATTACAGATGGTTGTGAGCCACCATGTAAGAGCAGACAGAGCTCTTAACCACAGAGCCATCTCTCCAGCCTCCAGCTTTTGCTTTTCCTCTTCTTGTTTAATGCCATTTTGTTTTTGTGTTTGTTTTAATACTGGCTTCATCCTGTTGCTCAGACTTGCATGTTCTCTAAAGTTCTTATCTTTCCTCGTCCTCACAGTCACTGGATATTGTCCTGGGCCACATGAACTTTGACCTCTCACCTTAGTTCTCACAAGGACTTAGAATGTGTGGGCTGGGCAGAGGTTAGCTGCTGCTGCAGCTTTGAGGGCTTTTTTTTTTTAATATTTATTTTGTGTATGAATGTTTGCCTACACATATGTATGTGCATCTGGTCATAACTTCCAGTTGAAAAGAGTAAAAGAACCCTCGTTGTCTAAGGTCTGTGACAGCTCATCTTGCTTTGAGCATCAAGAATACCAGAAGCATGGCCCTCCAGCATACACTGAATCATCACACAACTAGTGGGGTTGGGATGTATGTTTGTTTGTTTGTTTGTTTGTTTGTTTGTTTTTGGCTTAGTTTTGCTTTGAGCCAGGGTTTCACAATGTAGTCAAGGTTATACTATGTAAACCAAGTTGTACTGGAACTCACAGCAAGTTTCCTGACTTTCCTATGTCTCTAGGCAGACTCAAGCTTACCTTATTGTTTTGTCCTACAATTCACATGTTTCCAATACATGTATATTTTTTAATGTATTTACTTATTTGTGTGTATGTATGTGTGTATGTGTGAGCTTGTATGTCACAGCACACGTGGTCAGAAGACAGCTTGAGGGAGTAATTTCTATAAGCTCAGGGCATCAAGCTTGGTGGCAAGTACCTTTATGTACTGAGTCATCTCCCCAGCCCAACTGAGATATATTTTTAATGGCACCATAGTCTGTTAATGATTTAATGAATGTAAACTACCCAGTTAGAAAGGCCATACTCAAGAAAATAGAGAGGAGGCCGGGCAGTGGTGGTGCACATCTTTACACCTTTAGTCCCAGCACGTGGGAGGCAGAGGCAGTAGGATCTCTGTGAGTTCGAGGCCAGCCTGGTCTACATATGGAATGAGTTCCAGTACAGCCAGAGCTTCACAGAGAAACCCTGTCTCAAAAAAATAAACAAAAATTAAAACTAATCTGGGTGGTAGTGGCATGTAGATTAATTCCAGCACTCTTGGGTGTTAGAGGCAAAGTCCAAGACCAGCCTGGTCTATAGAGCAAGTTCCAGAACAGCCAGAGCTACATAGAGAAACCCTGTCTCAAAAACCAAAACCAAATCAAACAAAATTAAGTGAAATTAAAATTAGCCAGGTGTTTAAAAATTATCTATGACCTTAAGTTTTTAGCACAGGATTATATATGCCTATAATCCCAGTACTTGGGAGTTAGAAGCAGGGGATCAGGGGTTCAAGACCATCCCTGACTATATTCCACCCTGTCTCAGGAAGCCAGAAAAAAAGGCCTGGAGAGATGGCTCAGCTGGTAAAGTGGATGCTGCACAAGGTTGAAGACCTGAGTTTGGATTCCCAGTATCCATGTGAAAAGCCAGACAAGCAAGTGTCTGTAATCCCAGCCCTGGGCGACGGAGACAGGAAGATCTGTGGGATTTGCTGGCCAGGCAATCTATGAAAAGCAGTGACCTCCAGGTTTAGTGAGAGACTCTGTCTCAAAAAATAAGGTAGAGAGCAATTAAGACACCGGATCTCCGCCTCTGGCCTCTGCTCTCCGCCTCTGGAGTCTGCACACAAACGTAGGCAACAGAATGGTATTATGTAACTAGTACAGGAACTGTGTTGTCGTCACCTTCATACACTGTAGGCTGGCAAGTGCTTATCTCAGAAGCTGCTGTTTGACAACCTCAGCGTCTGCGCACAGGCTGAAATGCTACATTCTCCGGATTCCTTTCTATCTAAATGCGTCCTATGGTTATCTTTTGGACATTAAAACAAAAGTAGGACTTCTTGGACCTATCCTTAATATAGAAGGGAATTCTCTCCTCACTTCCGATCTTTTTCATCTGCCTGGAATTTAAGTATGACATCAGTAGCTTGGAAAGACACTTCGAGCCTCAGGAATCTTTTTGTGCACACTAGGGTATGCCCCGACCAGTAAATTACACAATCACCAGCCCCTAAATAGAACATTTCTGTTTTTTTCCCTTTTAAATGTGGCCCACCATAACTTTGATGGTTTCAGCACTCAGTGAGCATATTAGTTATTTTTCTGTTACTGTGATAAACTATGCCCTCGTCACTTCATAGGACAACAGGTTTGTTTGGGCTTACGATTCTAGAGAGTTAGAGCCCTAAACAGCAGTGCTGGGGCAGCAGCTCTGGGCTCACATCTCCAAGCACAAACAGAAGGAAATCAGCCTGGCTCCAGTCACTCAGCGCCCAAGCCCACCTCCAGTGACAGGCATCCTCCAACAAAGCCACACCTCCGAAGCCTTGAGCACCTCAGGACCAAGGCTGTGAGGGACATTTCTCATTCAAACCATCACAACTGTAATGTAGAGTAATTCCAAAATCCTGAGATTTCTAGCTTAGCTTGAAAGGCAGAAAATTAAGGAGACAGGAGAAGGAAATGACAGGAAGGGAAAGGCCCTTTACACAGATACCTGGCTTGCTTATCCCTCTGAAAGAATCCGGAAATTTCACACACCACTGGTAAAGCCCAAGTTACCTACAGAGGCAGGATTTTCCTAAAAGACTTCTGAAAGAGGGGCTGGTGAGAAGGCTGAGCAGGGAAAGGTGCTTGCGGCCAACTCTTGGTTTGTTTCTGGACCCCACATGGTAGAAAGAGAGAACTGGATCCCACAAATTGTCTGACTTTCACACGTGTGCCCTAGCATGTGCATGAACATACATGCACAGGAACAGAGAAATCAATTCATCAACCAATCAATCAATGTAAAAAAGACATCTGAAACAAAGAGGGCAAGGGCAATAAATAAGCTACAGTAAAAAAGTGATCTGTGACCTTGAGTTTTTTACATTCTCATGTTACCACTAAGTCTGGATAATACCCTCGTAAACTCACTTTACCACTAAGTTTACAAAAGAAGGTTCTTTAACGTTTAATTACACCTCTGAGCAATGAGGCTCAGAAACCACAGGATGATACACCAAGCCACTGTAAGAACATAAGGAGAATATCTCTGAGGAGCCCATACCCACACTTGGGCTATGTCTTCAAGTCCTCAGCCTCTTTCCTTTAATCTCTGCTTAAAATATACATTGTAATCTCTTAATAAACTCCAATTCTGCCTTATACTGGCTTGTTCTGAATCTTTTCTACAGCAATGCCAAGAACCCTGTTCTTGCCGGAGTGGAGGTCTGTCCCTAAATGAGAAGAGAACTCCCCAGCTGCTGGCAGCAGTGTGGAGCTGTGTCTCCATGCCTGTCATTGCTGACAGCCTTACTCTCCAGTGACCTTAGGCCAAGATCAACACTTTGTGACGTCATCACAGATCTCCTGCAACACTCATTTCTCTGTCCCTTTTACATTCACTTTGGTTTGGTTTTATTTTCTAATTACTATTTATTTATATCTTATTGGTTGTATAACGTTCAAATTTGTCTATGGGGAAGGTAGGACATAAATTAAAAGTAAAAAAAAAAATCAATTTGCAAGCCAGCTATGATGACACACATCTGTAACTTCAGCACTTGGGAGATCAAGGCAGGATGTCAAGTTTAAGATCAGCCTGGCTATTGTAGAGAGATCTTGTGACAGCCCTCACACCAATTAAGTCAATTTACACCAGAAAGTGTAGACCAATAAAACTGTCAATCTAAGCAGGCCAGGAATACAGCTAATTGGCAGAGAGCTTGTCTAGTATGTACAAGATCCTAGGCTCAATTCTCCATATGGGGGAAAATATCAAGCAGAAAAATGACATTGGTAACATCCTTTGGACCTAGGGATGTATCTTAGGTAGTAGAATGCTTATTATCCATGAGGCCCTAGGTTTGATTCTTAGCACTGAAAAAAGCCAGCAGTGGTGTATGAGCCACAAGAAAACCTGTCAAAAAACAAAGGGGAGGAAGGAAGAAGGAAGGAAGGGAAGGAGGAAGAAGGAAAATTATAAGTCAAAAATTGATGAGACATGGAATATACCTAAATAGTAATAGTAGAAATGCAGGGCCCTTCCCTCAGGGATGCCCAGGCAGGTATCTTCCTGGTGACATGATTCAGATCATGATACAACCCAACCCACACAAGTCAAAGGAAATCTGACTTTGATAAATGGGTGTGGCGGATACTTGTAGGAAGGTTGGGTCAGGTGTAGAGAGAAGAAAAAGGATTAACCTGCTCAGGTTACAAGAAATCAAAAGGAATCAAGACTTGTAGCCTGGGTAAGAAGGCTGTCACTCAGAGATGATAAGTGATGGGCCACTGGGCCCTGGTGACACATGCCTTTAATCCCAGCACTCAGGAGGCAGAAGAAGCCCCATCTTTGTGAGTTCGAAGCCTGCCCAGTCTATAAAGTTCCAGGACAGCCAAGACTACACAGAGAAACCCTGCCTGGGAGTGGGTGCTGGGTGGGGGGAGGGGTAAGTGACGAGCCAGAGAGCCATGTGGCTAACATTCTTCCCATTTCAAACCATCGGAGATAACTCTAGGAGCTTAATTTAAAAGGGGGAATCTGATAGAAAAGTGGGGCTCAATTGGTAAGAAAGCTTACTTAGAACGTATAAGGCCAAATTTGTGGGTTCAGTCCCCAGTACCCCATTGTCTTAGGTTTCATTGCTGTGAAGAGACACCATGACCAGGGCAACTCTTATAAAGGAAAACATTTAACCGTGACTGCCTTACAACTTCAGAGGTTCTGTCCATTATCATCATGGCGGGAAGTATAGCAGCGTGCAGGCAGGCATGATGCTGGAGGAGAGAGCTCTACATCTTGATCTGAAGGCAGCCGGGAGGAGACTCCATTCAGCAGGCAGCAAGGAGGAAGCTCCCTTCCACACTGGGCGGTGCTTGGGCATAGGACCTCAAAGCCCATGCCCCACAATGATGCACTTCCCCCAACAAGGCCACACCTCTTAATAGTGCCAATTCCTGTGGGCCAAGCTTATTCAAACCACCACACCCATAAACTGGAGATGGTGGTGCTGAAGGTCTAGCCTGAGGTACTTGAGACCCCATTGTTCCTGGTATCTATGGGGGAGTTTTCTTTTGTTTTGCTTGGTTTTATTTGTATATTTTTGGGAAGGGGTATGCATGTACCAGAGCACAAGCTTGGAGGTTCGTTATCCCTTTGCACCAGGAACTGAACACAGGTCATCACCCTTGGCCGCAGGTACCTTTACCCACTAAGCTATCCCACGGTCCACTGCAGAAGTGTTGGGTGGAATAAACCAACTCTGGGGTTTTGTTTGTTTGTTTTTTGGTTGGTTGGATTTGTTGTTGTTGTTGTTTCCTCTTTGCTGGGAATTGAACTCAGGGCTTTGCACATGCTCAGCAAACCCTCTACCACTGAGTCCCAGACCTTGGCTCTTAATATGAAAAATGAAGATGGTTTTTCACAGACTACCAACTTCACTTTGTGCCCCCCAACCTTCTAACTATCCTAATGGGCTGTATTCCCTTTCCTGCAGAACTCTAGAATTTAATCTCCAGAACTAGTAAAAGGCATGCTTGTCATTTGCCTGGTTTACTATGTGCTTATTGCTAATTCAGCCCCACCCCCTCCGCCTCCCCAGAGTAGTATAAGTCTCTCAATATGTCCAAATGCAGTAGGCATTCCAACAATTGCATCAATTTGAAGGACTCCCAGGGCCTCTGACCCACTCCCATCTGTGCAGTTGCTTTCCAGGCCTCTTATTTGGCCACCACTCTGGGGACTCTCTGTCTACTGACATAGTTAAGAATGGGACTCGGAAGGGCTCTCTGGACTCTCCTTTGTATACGTGGGACGCATGTTCTGGCCATTTCACTATAGAGTTTTTTAACTGGTCCAATTCCTGGGGAAGCCTCTGATGTTAAGAGCTATAGGAATTTTTCTCCCCACGTGCTTGATCAAATTTCCTGGGAAGTTCTTCTAATTTCCTGCCAAGACATAAACAAAACAAAAAAACAACTGAATGCACAGTTCTGCTTGCTGAGGGGAAGAAGAGAGATATGATGCAGGCATCTTTATTCAGTATACAACATCCTACTTAAACTTCCAGCTTCCGCTAAGGTGCCAGGACACTGATCTGTGACACATGGTTCCCTGCCCAGAAACCCTGTTTATTCTTTAAAATTTCCCAGAAGCCTAGTACTTTTTCTGGGTGCAAAAAGTACAGTTACTCCCAGAGGACAGTGAGGAGCCAGGTGGTGGTGGTCTGCTTTTCCAACAGACATTTAATCAGCCTAACATGCTACCGGTGTTACCTGGTGCCTCCAAATCCAGGCCTCTCAGGGGTTCTGTGGTATGAATGAGTTGCTTCTTAATTTGCCCACAGCTGACAGGATTTGGTTTTCTCTTGTCTTACAGTTCAGCTGCCAGTAATTGTCCACTTTTTCAGGCCTCTTATTTGGCCACCACTCTGGGGACTCTCTGTCTACTGACATAATTAAGAATGGGACTTGAACCCAGGCCTGACACATGCCGAACACACGATCTTCCCATGAGCTGCGTTCAAATCCACAATTGTTTTATTGGTTCTGTCTCCTTTGAGGCTTGCTTTGTTCTCATTCATTTGCATTTTTAAAAATGAATTCTTCTGCTTCTCATTATAGTGAACTGCAGAAAGGAAGTTTTTGTTTCTGCTGTGGTTTTTGTTGATGATGGTTTCAATTTTGCATAGAAGAATACTTTTGAGGTCTGGGACATAGCTCATTTGGTAGAGTGCTTACCTGGCATGAAGCCCTGCGTTTGATCCCTGTAAACACATAAGCCAGGTATGACAGTATATGTCTATAATCTCAGCCCTTGGGAGGTAACTGTAGGAGGATCAGAAGTTCAAGATCCTCTACAGAGAGCGTTTGAGGCCAGCTTGGGCTACATTCTATTTTAAAGGAAGGAATGAAGGCAGGGAGGGAGGAAATAGCTAGAGAGATGGTCCAGGGGTTAAGAGCACTTGATTTGTTACTCTTCTAGTGGCCTCAGGTTCCATTACCAGCACCCAAATTGTGATTAACAACTATCTATAACTTCCAGTTCCAGAGGACCCAACACCCTCTTTCTGGCTTCTGCCAGAACCAGGCTTGAAATGGTACACAAATGTACCTACAGGCAAAACATCCATACACATAAAAATATTTTAAATATTTAAAAATATCAAGAATACAAATATTTTATTAAAATTTTTATTTATTTTATGTGTGCATACCATTTGCATGGAAGTGCCCCTGGGGGCCGGAAGACGGTTTCAGATCCCCTGGACAAGGAGTTGCAGGCAACTATGAGCGTATGTGTGATGTGAGTGTTGAAACTAGCCAGAGCCCTCAGCAAAAGCAAGAACCAAAGCCTTAACCCCTGAGGCAGCTCTCTAGTCAGAAGAATACAAGTCTTAAAAACGTGTTAATTACAAAAAAAATTATAAAGAATCCAAGATATGTGTGAAAAGGCCCATAGTTGATTATGCTCTGCCTGGTGACCCTGCAGGACAGGTCTAGAGTCAATGCCATTTGGGACCTGAGAGGGACCAGTCTGTTTGAGAGTTTACTTATGTCTCTCCTGGGAACGTCTCTTGGTTCTGCTCTTTTCCCTCTACACAGACTCAGCAGTCACATCTATCGGAATGTCCCTAAGCTCTTCAGACTTGCCTGACTCCTGTGGGAGGGACAGCTCTACTCTGCTGTCCCACAAAGGTTGCATCCAAAGCTCCACAATCCACATTGACTTCATCCATCTTCTGCCTTGGAGGTTTGAAACCGGGGAGCATTTTTCAATTCCTACTTCTCCATTGGCACAGGAACCCAGTTAGTCATCATGATGTAGTCATGGGCTACTACTAATGGCTTTTGTACTCATAGTGGGTGCAAGACAGCGACAGCTGTAAACCTAACACATAGGTCAGGCAGAACAAAGTCCCACCTAGGACAGACTGGCATCAGGACAAGTTTGATATGGACATCAAAAATGGTCTATAATAGCATTTAGATGACTTAGTTGGTAAAAGGGATTTCCTGTAAGCCTAGGAACCTGAGTTCCATCTTGGGAACCCACATAAGGGTGGAAAGAGGGGCTGGAGCAATGGCTCTGTGGTTAAGAGCACTCGTTACTCTTACAGAGGACCTGGGTTCGATTTCCAGTACCCACATGGAGACTCACAATCATCTGTAACTCCAGTCACAGAGAATTCGATGTAATAAAATAAAAACGTCTTTTTAAAAATGAAAACATGTAAAGCTCTCTGTAAAGCTGGGCACCATGGTGACTCTTGTCTTTAACCCCAGGATTCATGAAGTAGAAGAAGGTACATCTCTGTAAATATAAGGCCAGCTTGATCTAATAGCCAGTTTTAGGTCAGCCAGGGCTACATAGTGAAACACTGTTTCCAAAAAAAAGTCTATGAAACTCTTGCTAATTATATATTTGGTAGAGAACTAATATCTAGTATATACAAAGAACTCAAAAAAGCATAAACACACACAAAAAAGAATCAACTCAATAAATAGACTAATGAGAAGGCAATTCTTTTTTTTTTTTTGGTTTTTCGAGACAGGGTTTCTCTGTGTAGCCCTGGTTGTCCTGGAACTCACTCTGTAGACCAGGCTGGCCTCGAACTCAGAAATCCGCCTGCCTCTGCCTCCCAAGTGCTGGGATTAAAGGCGTGCGCCACCCCTGCCCCGCACCCAGCTTTACTTTTATTTGCTTGTCTGTGTGTAGTCAGGTGCATGAGATTGTGGGTGCCCACAGAGACCAGAAGAGGGCATTGGCTACCCAGGAGCTGGAGTCACAGACTGCTGTGAGCTGCCTCATGTGGGTGCTGGGAACCAACCCTGAGTTCTCTGGAAGAAAAGTGTTCCAGCTTGTTTTTCCATTGCTGCTGTTACAGAAATGACCAAAACTAACTTGGGAAAGAAAGGATTTGCTTGGCTTACAGGTTACAATCCGCCATCAAGGGAAGTCAAGGCAGGATCGAGAGCCCAGAGAGGAACACTCACTGTTCACTGGCTTGCTTTCTCTGGCTTGCTCAGCCAGCTTTCCTATATAGCCGAGGCCCACCTGCCTAGGGATGGTATTGCCCACCGTGGCTTGGCTTTACTGCATCACTTCTCTGAGATCAGCCTTGAACCCCTGACCCTCCTGCCTCTGTCTCCCAAATCAGCCTTCTCGCTGAGTCTTGACAGAGCCACCACTTTTTACTCAGTTACTGAGCTGCAGGCCTGGGGAGGAACCTCTGGCTCCTCCCTTCCTTATGACACCCATATTCTATTGCTTCTGCCCTTTACTGTCTCTAAATTGAACCTTTCATCATGAGCAGTCTTCCTGCCTCCGCCCCGCAGCAGGAGTCTGCACAGGTTTGCCTTGAGTCCATATTCTTCAGTCACAGTTTTCTACAGGTTTCCTTCACATAGTTCTCCATTCAGTTCCCTAGGTGTTATAATGCATATGCACACTCACATACACACACACATACACACATACATACATACACTCACATAAACATACACTCACACACACTCTCAATACACACACTCACATGCATTTACACACACACACACACACACACACACACACACACCACACGCACACACGCACGCACGCACCTTTTTTTAGGACAAAATGACCATAATAAAATGACAGTACAATAGCCATTGTTACCTATAGACTCTAGATGATAGATGATAGGCAATTTTCTTCTTTCTATTTTAAGATGTATTTTCTTGTTTTCTTGGCTGAGCATGAATCATGCTGGCATTACATAAAGAGCATGAACTTTATTGTGTTTTTTTATAGAATGGGTTCAAGCTATGAGAGGTTGATGAGGCGGGCACTATTTAGAAAGGCACTGCCAGAGCAAGTCAGTGGGGAGGAAGTGATTGCAAAGATGGCCTTGATAGAGCGATGAAGGGCCCAGCAATCGTATGTCACAGTTAAGTCAGAGCTGGGCTTGGAGTTCCGGATTCATCACTTACCCTGTGACCTTAGGAAAATCGACTAAGCCCTTGAGTCTATTCACTACGACATTTCCTAGGGAACTAATTTAGCCTCCTTTATACATTCATACAGCAGCTTTCGTATTGGCTGAACCATGAGACAGGAACTAGTCTGCATGCTGGACTCTAGCAGTAAACTATACTGACAAATTCTCCATCTTCCTAAGGCTTTCATATTTTACAGTGATGGCCGGGCAGTGTTGGCGCACGCCTTTAGTCCCAGCACTTGGGAGGCAGAGGCAGGTGGATTTCTGAGTTCCAGGCCAGCCTGGTCTACAGAGTGAGTTCCAGGACAGCTAGGAGTACACAGAGAAACCCTGTCTCGAAAAACAAACAAACAAACAAACAAACAAAAAACATATTTTACAGTGAATGGCAGATAATAACTACAGAAATGTGTGATACTCAATTTTATTTTTAAACTTGTGTGTATGTGTGTACCTTTGAGTGCACATGAGGGTAAGGGGTAAAGACTGGATGTCTTCCTCAGTCCATGTTCGCCTTAGTTTTTTGAGGCAGGGTCTCTCACTATAGAGGCTGGCTAGGAGGCTCTACAGGAGACCTGCTTTTGTCTCTCTTGCTTTAGCATTACAGGCCCATACCATTGTGTCTGGCTTATCATGTGTGTGCTGGGGATCGGAACTCAAGTTCTCTTGTTTGTATGCCAAGTGCTTTACTAACTGAGCCATCTCCCCAGCCCCTACTACTTTTACTTTTTGAAATGGGGTCTTCAGTAGCCTAGGCTGGCCTTAAACATGCCAAGTACTCAAGGATGGCCTTGAACCCCTCTTCTTTCTGTCTCTGATCTAAGTGTGCTAGAAGCATACCCACCATACTTAGTTAAAACCTATTTTATTTTTTCTTCTTTTGACAGTGGTTCTTTCTGTAGCCTTGTCTTTCCTGGAATTTACTATGTAGACCAGGGTGGCCTTGAACTCCCAGAGATCTACTTGTTTCTGCCTGCTGAATGCTGATATTAAAAGCATGCCCACTAGCTGGATTGTGGTGTACTCTTTTAATCCCAGCACTAAGGAGGCAGAGGCAAGCAGATCTCTGTGAGTTCAAGGCCAGCCTAGTCTACAGCACAAGTTTCAGGAAAGTCAAGGCTACACAGAGAAACCCTGTCTGAAAAACAACAACAACAAGGCAGCAAGAACGTCAGGGTAGAGGAGCCAAGTCAGGGGAGAGTGGAAGGAGATATAGCCATCTAGGTGGCATTGGGCCAGGTCACTCATGTGAGGCCTGGAAGATGTGGCTACCAGTAATACTTGGATATATTTTGAAGGTGGAGCTCAAAGGATTTACTGGTATGTTGAGTACAGATTTCAAATAGAAGAAAAGAAATTCTTCAAGGTTCTCTGGATGTAGCTCAGTAGTAGGTAGAGGCCTTACCTAGCATGCACGAAGCCATAGCTTCAGTTCTCAGTACCACAGAAAACTGGCCATGATGGCCCACCCCTGTACTCCCAGCACTTGGGAAGTAGAGTCAGGAGGATCAGAAGTTCAAGACTGTGCTCAGCTACATAGACAGCTTGAGGCCCGCTTGTTACAAGAGACTCTGTAGGGAAACAGAGAGAGAGAGAGACACTCAGGGTGGGGGATATGTCCAACACACGTGAACTTTCATGATGTTACTCCTAGTCCTGCTGACGGACTGGACGTAGGCTGCAGCAGCTGGATTTTCTTACTAGTTACCATAGAGGAATGTATCCCAACGGTGACATGAAAGGAAGGCTACCATTTTAATCTCTAGGGCAGAGGTTCTCAACCTTCCTAATGCCGCAACCCTTTAATACAGTTCCTTGTGTTGTGGTGACCGCCAATCATACGGTTATTTTAGTTGCAGAGTCCTAACTGTAATTTTGCTACTGTTACAAATTGTAGTGTAAATATCTGATGTGCAGGATATTTGATATGAGACCCCTGTGAAAGGGTTTCCTGATCCGCAAAGGTTGAGTACTGTTGCTCTGGGGATCCTGTGAGTGCCAGTGAGATGGTGGCTCGTCAGGGTAGGACACTTGGGACAGAGGAGAGCTGGAGGAGACAGCTTGAACAGCACTTGGGCTGCTCTCTAAGGTCACAGGTTCCACCGGTAGCAAGGACACCCAAGTGGAATGTCCTGCAGCACCTTTGGCTCATCAGCTCCTCCCCCTCCTCCATGCTCAGGACTCCCTTTCTGAGTCTAGCCTCTAGCTTCCTCTCCTCTCTCCTGTCAGCACCCCTCCCCTTCATAGATAGCCTCAATACTCCCCCAAAACTAAGTCTGAGTTTACAAACTAGCCACAGCAGCTGCTTGCTGCTCTCTGAAGTAAGTTACCCCCTGTTCCCACTGCCTCATTGACCAGGCTGACGTAATCAAGTTCTCCCTGTTCCCACCGCCTCACTGACCAGGCACTGCTCCTACCCCTGAAGACACTGCCTCCTCTTTCTGTCTCCTGTTAACCTTCTGTAATTTTAATTTTTTTTCAAATCTTATTTTTAATGATGGTTCTTAAATGCTTTAACCTCCCTTTTAGCCCATTACCCACCAGAGGTAGTGGAAAAGAGGATACCAGGGGAAGCGGGCCTGTTTAGAAAGGTTCTTTGGAGAAACTCCCATCCATTTGTGTTGTCTGGAAATCGGCAGTTCAGTTCAGAGGTTAGCAGGCAGCAACAGCTTGATACACTCACAAATACTTCATGGATACACCAGCAGTCCAGTTCGGTAGAGTTGGGATAGCAACAGTGGTGACAGGACCTAGCAGAGACAGCCAGGCCTCAGCCTCAGCTAGAGGGACCAGTAGGAACACCAGGAGAAGTTCTCAGCTGTGCCTCTCTCAGGGAAGCAAAGATTAGCCAAGACTCGAGACCTACAAGTGTTGCACAGCTAGGTGTACCAGCAAGCCAAACTCTTTGTCTCCGTCATTTCATGGAGTCCTATCTATACCCTCCCATCATCACATGTCCTCCACGGGCCTAGCCTCAGCACGGGTCTTGCCTCAGCACATGCATCCAATCAGCCAGAGTCCTTGGAAGTGGCAACAAACTGCAGCACACTACCAGAAGTGTTTTGGTGTGTTTCTCTCTATGGAGTCCTGACACATGCAGCTCAAGTATGCAATGTAAGGCGGACCAATACACACGTGCTATTAGCAAAGAATCCTTCGTCGTGCATACTTTCATGTGCTTGCTTTAGCAGAGCATTCTCTCTCCTGTGCCAGCTTCTGCGAAATGCTCCTCATGAGTCTGCTTTAGCCTTTCACCTGTGTCCACTTTAACAAAGTATTCCTTCATGTATTTGCCTCAGCAAAACACCATTCAAACGACTTTCCAAAGAACCCTTAAATTTCCACTTCACTTCCCACTTTTGGCACTGTGATCTTCTTCACTGAAGTTATACTTCACACCCAAGACAGAACACCAGGACAAATGAGTGAGGGTTCAACCTAGAAGCCCCCTGAGATGTCAAGGGCTGTGAGAGTGTGGCCCCGAGGAACTCAGGCCTTCAGCTACAGAACTGTTCTGTGTGCCCTGCTCAGGGACAGTGCCTTTGGCCACTGAGTTATAATGTGTACTTCTGTTGTTTGTGGGTAAGGAACAGCCCGCAGATACTGCCTTGGGGAGCCAGCTCTTGGCCTTGTCCTTCCAAGTTGGGACATTAACTGAGTCAACTGTGTGAGGAAAGAAATCTTATGGCATGTGGGTCAGAGATTTCAGTGTTCAGAAGCCAGGGTCCAGGGGAAGCTTCAGGGCCTGGGGTTGCCTGGCAGAACCACAAACCTTCTTTCTGTCCCTTTAACCCAGTGGGTATTGTTTAACTCAGGGCCTCAGCTCAGAGTCCTGCTCACAGGGCACACAAGAGCCCTTGCCTCTGTCCTTGAGATGTCCATAGAGAGGACATGGCATTTCATCTAAGAACTTGAGATCCTTTCCAGAGCAAAGAGGCATTAGGGAGGTGGGTGGTAATATCTGATCATCAGGAGCGCCTAGTGTGTAACATTTTAACTTCCCTAAGGAACGAGGCCGAGGCCAACTGCCATGTTTGACTGTGCCTCAGGGACCTAGTAGGGTGATAGAGGACTAAGAAGGGGAGACACAACTGGGACACGAATTTATTTATTTATTTATTTATTTATTTATTTAATTATTATTATTATTTTTTTTTTTTTTGGTTTTTCGAGACAGGGTTTCTCTGTGTAGCCCGGGCTATCCTGGAACTCACTCTGTAGGCCTCGAACTCAGAAATCCGCCTGCCTCTGCCTCCCAAGTGCTGGGATTAAAGGCATGCGCCACCACCGCCCGGCTAGGGACACGAATTTTTACTCTGGTTGTTTGCTATTTGTTCTCCACGAGTGCTCAAAGCACAGGACTTTGGTCTTCCTTGCCCTGAGCATAAAAATTAAGTGTCATATGAACTTGAGTGAGAGCCTAGGGTTTCTGGAAAAATACACAGTGGAAATACTGCTGACCTCTGGGAGAGAGGGACAGCTGAGGGACAGATGTTGCAGGAAGACTTGTTTTTCTGTTATATATATATATTTTGTTTGTTTGTTTGTTTCCGAGACAGGGTTTCTCTGTGTAGCCCTGGCTGTCCTGGAACTCATTCTGTAGACCAGGCTGGCCTTGAACTCAGAAATCCGCCTGCCTCTGCCTCCCCAAGTGCTGGAATTAAAGGCGCCCGGCTTCTGTTATATATTTTTAACAGACTTTAAAAATTATGGTTTAAGGGCAGCCAGCACTGCTAATAGCTAAGCCATTCCTGCATTCACCCCACCCCATCCCCCACACACCCCTTTTTTTTGAGATAGGAGATCATGTAGCCCAGGTTGGCCTTGAACACTGACTTAATTAGGGTTTCTATGGCTGTGGAGAAACACTTTGACAACAGCAACTCTTATAAAGGAAATAATTTCACTTGGGTTGGCTTACAGTTCAGAGATTTGCTCCATTATCTTCACAGCAGGACGCATGGCAGCACACAGGCAGACATGGTGCTGGCAAAGGAGCCACGAGTTCTACATCTGGATTGGCAGGCAGAAGGAAGAGAGAGAGAGATACCGGGCCTGGCTTGAGCTTCTGAAACCTCAAAGCCCACCCCCAGTGACACAAGGCCACACCTACCCCAACAAGGCCATATCTCCCAATAGTCCCACTTCCTGTGAGCCTGTGGGAACCATTTCACTCAAACCACCAAAAGCACATTATGTAGCAGAGGACAACACTGAATTTAACTTTTCATCACGCTGCCTGCACTGTCAGAGTGCTGGGATCACAGGCCTTTGCAGTGTAATGCCATACAATTACAACATCTAATAAACAAATTAATAAAATTCCGGTAGAGACGTTGTGCTTTCTTTAGATGCCCTTTCAATGAGCCGGTAGCTCGCCCAGTCCAAGAAGAAGAGTGGGAGTGGTTGGTACAGGTTGCACTCTCCAGAACAAGGCTTTCATACTCAGCTACCCACAGGTCTAGACAGCCAGGGATGCTGGGGGAACTCAAGAAAGTGGGTGCACGGCCACCAGAGAAGGTCAAAGGTGGCTGAGGAAAAAGGGTATACTCTAGGTAGAACTGGATAGAGTGGGAAGACCTTACATGGCTCCAACATTAGAAGTCTGTGTGGCTACTAACTACTAACTGCTTGGGTGTGCCTAGAACCGGAACTCTAATAAACCAAGGTCACATCAGAACCCTCCCTGGTTAACTTCCTGCCCCGTTGGTCACTGGCCACTGTTACTATTGTTGGGTTTGGTTATTTGTAGTGTTGGGTATCAAACCCAGGGCCTTGTGCATGCTAAGCAAGCACTTTATTCCCAAGCTACATGCCCAGCCCTTAGTATCTCTATCAAACAACAAAATAAAAACCTCGTGCTGTCGTGAGCTAGGGAGGAGCCTGTCCCCACGTTCCCAGCTCAGCTAGAAAGGCCTCAGTAGAGGCTTCCGGCATGGAGACCTCAGCTAGTGTGATCATACAGGCTGTTTGTTGCCTGGGTTGCTGAGAGCTGGGCAGGTGAGTGACTTGGAAATGGACTGGCTAAAGAGATCCTGACTTCTCTGCTCCTTTTTGCTTCCCTCTCACTGGGAGCAAGAGGCAAGTCGGGGAAGCTCCTGGGAGCCTTCTGCCTTAATTTCCAAGGCAACAGCTAGGTATACCCCTTCCCAAAGCTACCTGGGAACGGCCAGGTAGCCCTGCCCACTATTATAAGAGGGGCTGTCTGGCCCCTCCTCTCTCTCTTACGCTCTTACTCTCTTACTCTCTTACTCTCTTTCTCTCTTGCCCCTTGACCCGCTTGCCTGCAGGTTCCCCTGTCTCTCTCTCCCCTCCCCCCCTCCGCGTGGTCATGGCCGGCCTCCACCTTTCTCTGCTCTCCCCTCTGCCCTAAATAAACTTCTCCTCCTGGAACCCTCCGCAGTCAGTTTTTCTTTTTTTAAACAACACTGACAGTCATCCCTGTAGCTGATGAAAGGCCTGGGTGGGTGAGCTCAGTTAGTCCCTAGCACTAGAAGCCTCTTGCACTTGAAAACACATCCACGCACTGTTTCCTTTTAGATTTACTCCTCCCTGAAGCAGAACAAGACCACCTAAGGATCCGGAAGCAGGTTCTGTTGGGCACTGAACATTTCCATGTCAATCCTACAGCAGTGCCTCACAGGGACATGTCCAGTGGAAACAGAGGCCTCCGGAGCCAGCAGGCTCGGGCCCAGACCTCGCCACAGCATCCTGACCTTTTACCTGAGTCACTCCAGGTTTTTCTCCACTCCCCTCCCTGCCCTCAAAAGGATGCTATTCCCTGTGTATCCACCTAATACGTTCTCTTTTCAATAGATAAATAAATGTGTATTTATGGAAATCTGTAGCTCACATCTGGAGGGCACGAAGGAAAAAGCACCATGTAGACCAGGGTGGTCTTGAACTCTCTGAAGTCTCCCTGTCTCTGATTCCCGTGTGTGTGTGTGTGTGTGTGTGTGTGTGTGTGTGTGTGTGTAAGGGCTGGGGGTGTAGTTCAGTGTGTATCTAAGCATGTACCGGGCCCTGGGTTGGCTTCTCATCGCTGCATGGAAAACAAACAAATAAAAGCAACATAACCCAGACTCTAATTGGGAAATCTCTGCATGCCTGTAATCTCGGCTGCTTGGGAGGCCCAGGCAGGAGAATGGCAAATTCAAGCATAGCCTGGGCAGAATAACAAGAACTCATCTCAGCAATACCAGCTCTCTGTGCTAGATGCCTGTTTAGCATGTACAAGTCCCTGGGTTTGCTTCCTGGAATAAACAAAGAAGGAGGGGAGGCAGGGGTGACTGAGGTTAGGCCTCACAGAGGATGAATGGCTCAGCCAAACCTGGATTCTTCTGTGCACGTTTCTCTCAAGTCAGCTGCTAGCCCGGGATGGTTAACTCATGGCCCTGGGAGACCAGCAGATGTGTGATGGCCTGAACCGTAGCTTTCACATCCTTCTCAACTGCACACTTCCTGGTCTTTCCTGGTCTTTCAGGTCCTCAGTAACAGACAATTGGGTATCTGTCACGCACAGCATTTCTCAAGGACTTGTTCTCTCAGTGGCAGATAACCCTGCCTGGAATTTTCTAGTCTGTCCTGTTCACCTCGGGAAACGTGGCTGAGTGCTTGGCAGGATTGTGCAGTGGAAAATCAAGGGCTTCCATCTCCCTGGGATTACAGGAATACCCAATGCCTCCAACTCTCCCGTATCCATGCTGGCTCACTGACCTCTGCCCTAGGAAGCTGGAGCAGTGCTCCCCCTCTGTCCTCCCATGCTCATACCCTCTGTGCTCACACTCCTTACCAGGCCTCCCAGGTTCCTCCAGGCCTGCCCCTGCCATCTTTTACTCTTTCGCATTTAGAAAGGCAAAACGCCAGGAAAAACAGGATAGATGCCAGTCAGCCATAGCTGTCCACACTTACATTACTCAAAAGGAATTAACTATTGGCTGGGACGTAGCTCAGTTAGTAGAGTGCTTGCCTAACATTTATGAAGCCCTATGCTCAGTCCCCAGTGTGGAACAAACTGGCTGTGGTGACCCATGTCTGTCATCTCAGCACTCAAAAGGTGGAGTCAGAAGAGTCAGGAGTTCAAGGTCAAGTTTGATGCCAACCTGGGCAACATGAAACCTTGTCTCAAAACAAAAACAAAACTTCAAAATCTAATAAAACTGTTGTCTTTGAATAAAAAATTAGATTTTTTTAGACAATCTTGGCTTGGACTTTCATGTTAAAAGAAGTCCAGATTGTCAGCTTAGAGGAACTTGGGATAGACTTAATGATTTTTCAACTAACACTTGTCACCAACTGTATTCAGAGACCTGATTATCCGATATAGGGCAGGGATGGTGGGTTGCTGGGGGAGGGGGATGAAAGGACATCTAGCAGGGGCCAAGGCTAGGAGGAGGGAGATGAAGGTCGGGGAGGCCAGAATGGGTTGGGTCCTAGGGAAAGAAGACATCTGGATAGATGGTCAGCTGAGGAGGTGCTGGGCCAGCTTTGGGCCTTGCTCTTTTCTCTTTCACAGTCTTTATGCGGTGGGAGAAGGGAGTGTTGTTGCCTCAGGCAGCAGCATGTGGAGGTTAGAGACTAATTTAGTCAAGACCTTTCTCTTCTTCCACCCTGTGTCAGGCTTGGCAGGAAACTGACCCCACACACTGAACCACCTTGATGACCCGCTGTCCTAAGGGTCTGCTCTTTTCTGCCACCTGGGGCTCTAATTATGCACTGCCCCTACTACCAGGACTGTTTCCCTGATTCTTGCAGGAACAATGAGTGAACGTTACCTTGGTTTTGTTTGTTTGTTTTTGTTTTTTTTAAATATGTTTTGGCCGGGCGGTGGTGGCGCACGCCTTTAATCCCAGCACTTGGGAGGCAGAGGCAGGCGGATTTCTGAATTCGAGGCCAGCCTGGTCTACAGAGTGAGTGCCAGGGCAGCCCGGGCTATACAGAGAAACCTTGTCTCGAAAAACCAAAAAAATAAAAATAAAATAATAAAATAAAATGTGTTTTGGAGGGTTGTTCTGAGACAGTTTTCGAGTAGTTCTAACTGGACTGGAACTCACTATATAAACCAGGCTAGCTAAGAATTACCAATTCTCCTGCCTCAGCATGAAGGACCTTTGGAGCCAGTAACACAAGCGCTCTTAGCTATGCCCTCCCAGTTTACCGATTAAGGAGGAATTCATTTAAAAGGCCTGAAAAGGCTTTTCTGTCTTTGAAGTAGGGGGTCCTCCAGGAGAATGAAACTGCAAAGCAGATGAGGCCACCCCAAAGTGCCAAAGACCCACATCTTAAGACGTCTGTCCCTAGGTGCCTGCAGAATTAGTAGGAAAGAGAGGCCATTCCCATGGCTTGAACCTAGAAGTGGCCTGGGGTAAAAAGAAATTAGAGGCCATCAGGACTGGCAGGCAGCTGAGAATCCCTACCCTCTGGCTTCCTCAGCCAGCTCAAAGCCCCAGCTGTTAGTCTGAGGTCCCCAACTCCTGCAGCACTAGGGCAGGTGCTGTCCTTGACCAGACTCCCCGGCTTGAAGCTGCTTCCCTGCTGGGACGTTATCAGTAGCAGTTAATTGACCCGAATTCTAAGCTGGTTTGGGAGAAGGGAGTCAGAGTGCTGCTCCGTGAGGCGCCTCTTACGCACGGAAGGCCCTCACTTAAGCCTCCTAACCGGAGGTCGATGATTGTGCAGGGACAATTATCTTCCCATCTATTACAGCTCAGGGAGGGTAATCTGCCAGAGGGTGATGACGAACAGAGGCGACTGTGAACGCTCCCGCAGCCCACGTGGCCCGCCCACCCCCTGCCTCGGGTTTGCAGATCCCTAGGCCCTGGCTTCCGCCCGGACATCCCACAGGCGTCCTGGTCAAGCCAGACTCCAGGTTCCCCAGAAGGCGGTCCAGAGGTATTGGGGTGCAGCATGGCACCAGTGGGAGCCGTTCCCTCCGTGCCAGCCCCCACGCCAGGCAGTCGCTGAGCTGCCCTTTGTTTCCCAGCCGCTCGAGACTTCTGCGGAGTCATGGTCACGTGGTGCTTCCGGCACGGGGTGTTCCAGGCTCCACGCCAGGGCCCGGAGACGCCCCGCTCTGGGCCAGCCTGTGGGTTGTTGGATGCCAGCCCAATCCGGAGCCCCTTATTCCTGCTGGGCCCGCGTCCGGCCAGGCAGCTCAGCTCTGGGTCGCAGAGCCTCTACCATCCACTGGCCCAGCTTCCCAGCTCCTTTGTTCATCCTTCTTTAGGCTTTCATCCAGACTGTCTCCTGGGGTCCTTCCCATACTATCCGCTAGACATCAAATGCTTGCCATCAGCCTTCTCTCTCCTCCAGAAACCTTGAGCCTCTTTCTCTTCCTTGCCCAAGACCAGCAAGCATAAACAAACGTCAGTTTCATTGGCCTGGCCTCTTTGGCCAAAGAACTTAAAAGGACAAAAGCCAGAACCAGGTAGAAACGGGTCCCTTCCCTCTGCAGTTTATCCTACCAGGTAGACTCACACAGCAACATACTCCATTCCTCTTAGGAAGTGGGAGGCCTTGTGGGAAGGCTTCTTTTTCTCAGCATATTCCAGAATCCATCCCCTGTGGATGGATTAGCTCAGCGGCTAAACAGCTCTTAGTGCTCTTCCCAGCACCTGCATCTGGTAACTTACCTAACTCGAGCTCCAGAGTATCTGATGCCTCTGTCCTCTGTGGACATGGGCACTTACACACACATGTACCTACTATAATATTAATAATGGGGTGTGGTATTAAAGAGAATTCAGTCAATAAATGTTTATTGAAAGTATACTGCATGCTGGGAACCCAGTGCCTCCCAGAATATGCTAACCCCCCACAAGAAATCAGTCTAAGGAGAAGCAATGTCTTTGAGGAAGCCAACTTCCTCCCCAGGTGGACCACCTTAATGCCTCTTATTTTGAACCTACAGAGGGCCTTTGGGGTGGAGGCTGGCAGGGAAAAGAAAGCAGCCCAAAATAAGAGGGGACTGTGAAGGGGCACACCATGTGCCAAAGGTGGATTTGCGTCGTGCTGTTTCTTCAGGACTTGGTGGGGAAGAGCAGGCAGGTGACTCCCCGGCTACCGCTGTGTCGGTCCACAAGAGGCAGGGGGTGCTTCATGTAATGCTGAACCATGGCAGCCACAGAGGAGAAGAGCTGTGTAGGGCAGGCAGGGCATCTGTGGGTCCCTTGAGCTTTAGTCTGCCAACAACTTTCTAAGGCAACCATGGGGCCTGGCAGGGGAGCTGGCTGGCATTTTTCTAGATATTTTTCTTCCCACTGTTAGGAAACTGCAATGCCGTTTTGCTGGCTGGTTTTAAGCCTGCAACTACACAGGCATGCTATGCTGTTGGCCAGCCTCAGGCTTCCAGAGCTGGCTGAGAACTGCTTTAGGCCTGGGCCTCTGCTGTGGTCTCTCTCAAGGGAAGCTGAGTGGTGGATGACTGTCTAGGTCTGAATCCAACTAGTTGGATTCAACTCAGCAAGTGAGTTCCTCCCCAGTTGCTGGGGAGAAAGGTCCTTGGAGAATTTTGCCCTCCTCTCAGATGGTCTCATTGCCCTCACCTTGACCCTACGAAGACTGAACCACAGAACAAGGAAAAGCTTCCCCAAAAGAAGAAGGATGGGCCTCTTTTCACAGTGCCAGATCTGGGAAGATGTTCAGGCCTCTAGCTTCACACACACACACACACACACACACACACACACACAGAGCTTTATTTTGTTTTTAAACATGGTCTCACTGTGTAGTTCTAGCTGGTCTAGAACTAAAGACATCCATCTGCTTCTGGCTCCCGAGTACTAACTAGGGTTAAAGGTGAGTGCCACCATGCCTAGCTACCTTGTTTATTAGGACTTTTCTTTTAATTTTTTAAACAGGTACGAGTGTTTTACCTACATGGATATATGTGCATCCCATGTATGGCGTGCTTGCAGAGGCCAGAGAGGGCAGTAAATCCATCAGAACTGGGGCTATAGACAATTGTAATGGCCAATGACTGGGAGCTCAACTCCAGTCCAAACCAGTAAGTGAACTTAAACCACTGAGTCATCTCTCCAGTCCCAACCTTGTTTTTTGAGACAAGGCCTCTCACTGGCTTGGAGCTCACCATGGAGGCTGGATGGCCAATGAGTCCGAGATCTGGATACCTGTTTCTCAACCTCCCCAGTTCAAGATGACAAACCCGAGCCACCACTACTGTCTTATTTTACCCCCTGAGGCTCTGGGAGTAAAACTCAGATCCTCTTATTGCAAGACAGGAACTTATAGACAGAACTACCTCAGAGGCCTTACTCTCTGTCATTTCTATTCCACCCAGGGTGAGAGGGGAAGCAATCCATGTGTTTTCCCTGAACACACACATGCTCTTGGCCAGGCCTAGGGTGCTGCTCTGTGACCCACATCCCTGATTTGGCCCATGCCTCCTCTAGTACCCACCTCCTCATGATTCCTGCCCTCCCGACCCAGGGCATTAGTGCTGCCCGCTGTCCAGTTGCCGGATGGGAATGTTGAAGACCCGGCCTCTGAGGAGTACTGCCAGAGTGAAGGGCTGGGAACTGTGAGGCCCAGAGCTGAGGCGCACTGTGTAGGCTCCATCCTGTGGGGGGAGACTCCAGCCATGAACTTCATCTTCTAATTGCCTAAGCCCAGGTGACTGATTATGCAGAGGGCCTCCCAGGCCCTTACTGCCAGCTTCATCGGTGACAGGCAGAGAATGGAAGACTTATAGAGAAGGCCAAGAGTTGACAAATGCCCACCTTTTGGAAGTGAAGCAGGGCTCTCTCAACAGATTGACGGTCGCAGTTCCCGGAGTACCAAGGCTGACCCAGCAGACTGCCATCCTGAACAATACATAGAGCTACTCAAAGAGACACTCCAGCACTGAGTCGGGCATGGAGAGCAGAGAACCCTGGGGTACAATTATTTGTGTCTACCAGCCCCAGACTGAGTCCTACAGGCCAAGCCAAAGACTATGCCCGTGCCTGTGCCTGTGCCTGTGCCTGTGCCGTGCCCGTGCCCGTGCCCATGCCTGTGCCTGTGCCTGTGCCTGGAGTGCAGCAATGGGGGGGGGGGGGAGACGGCTACACTCTGTTCAGTGCATACACGTTGGGGTGTAGGCTGCAGGGTTAGGAGGGCTCCTGGGCAAGGACTCTGCTTCCCCAAGGCATCACCCACATCTGCTCCCAGCTTCTGCTCACCTCAGCAGCAGAGGTACTCAGAGCAGGGACTACAGAGGAAGCAGACAGCTTCCTTCCTGCTGAAAGAAGCAGAGAAGAGGGCTGGAACCAGGAAGGGTATGGGTAAGAAGGCTTTATGGGTGGGTACTGCAGCAGAGAGTGCCAGCATGTCTAAAGCCTGAAGTAGGCCCTTCTGTGCTCCTTGGATTCCCAGGCCCAACACCCTGGGAGGACCCACCAGACAGGCCTTGCATGATTTCCAAATGAGAACTGATCTTGGGGCACACACTGGCAGCTTCTCGAGTTAGCGCAGACCCTGGGAAATGCCCAGGAGGATTCTCTCAGACCTGATCTCAACAGGAGTCAGAGCTGCAAGGACCCCCTTGGTGAAGTAAATAGGACCTGAGGATCTGGGGAGGGGGGTGGTCTATTGCCAAAGGGAGTAAGATCCTAGCAGAGCAGTCCCATTCAGACTGAAGAGGTATGTACTCACCTTTCAACCTGGCATCCACAGCTCCCTGGGACACAGGAAGTCTGGTCAGATGAGAGCTGGCCTTCCAGGCTCTTGCCCAAAACCTGAAGTCCCACCCTAGGCCTCCCTCCCACCCCTCTGGGCTCACTTCTTCCTAGACCACTAGCCTCTTACATTCCGAGCCTCCTGGTGACCAACTACTGACCTGCAAGGAATAAATTGGGTATCAGAGCTCAGAGGATTTCTTTTTGGTTTTGTTTTGTTTTCTTTCTTTCTTTTTCTTTTTTTTAGATTTATTTTAAGTATGTGAGTACACTGTTGCTGTCTTCAGACACACCGGAAGAGGGATTGGATCCCATTACAGATGGTTGTGAGCCACTGTGGTTGCTGGAAGTGAACTCAGGACCTCTGGAAGAACAGCTATGCTCCTAACCACTGAGCCATCTCTCCAGCCCTTGTTTTTCTTTTTCTTTTTTATTCTTTTTGAGACAGGATCTCACTATGCAGCCTCAACTGATTCCAAACTCTCTATGTAAACCAGACTGGCCTTAAATTCACAGAGATCTGCCTGCCTCTGTTGCCCAAATGCTGGGATTAAAGAAAGACATTTGCTACCATGTCTGGCCTCTGGGGTTTCCTTCATTAGTGAACCCATTGTTCCATGCTGTTCCCTTCCACTGCTGCCTCTTACTTGGGCAATCCAGATGTTCTTGGCAGAGGAACTGGAGGCATCATGGCTTTGGAGCTCAGAGACCTAGTCAAGGCTGGAACTAGAACAGAGAGAGCAGATAGGGTCTGGCTGGGGACCAGGCAGGGAAGCCCAGGCTGATCAGGAAGTGGCTGAGAACAGCCTAGGGATCTACTGCTGTTGTCTTTGACTTGGCTCTCCTGGAGATCTTCTATAGGGCGATTCCAGCTTGGTGGCCTGGCTGTAGCAGCTGAGAAACGCCACCCAGCTTTTGCTCTAAGGATGTCAGTCACCTCTTTGGTAGGGACATTGTGGGACTAACGGCAGAAATGAAGACACCCAGGTAGGGTCTAGAAGGAGTATTTTGGAGGGACCGAGAATGGGATCAGGAGAGAGTGTGCTCATGGGTAGTGGGGGGCTTCAGGGATGGGAGGGGCAGGCTCACGTGGATCAGGCTCACACTCCAGGTAGATGTCGTCATCTGGTTTCATTGCACTGTCTGTTTCCTAAGGTGTAGGACCATGCGTTTGTCGAGACCTGTGGTCCCGTTTAGCAGTCAGCCTCACAAATGAGGAAGTAAGACATGGAAGAAGCCAGTGACTGAGAGGAAAGTGGCTCTAGATGTCTCACTTTCTCCTTGTCTACACAGGAAGGGCATGCCCTAACTGACTTCTCCTTTAGGAGTGCTTGGAGAGTGGGGAGGCTCTGGGCAGCGCCCTCGGGACCACTGGCTTATACTAGTGGCAGAGAGAAGGACTCTACACCAGACTTTTCCTCCAGACTACCCAGGCGCTCACTCCACTCAGATCAGTTTCCTAGAAAAGTCCCTAGACTACAGGATAGAGGAAAAGGCAGCTCACCACTCTGGCAGGTGTACCTCGCCCTGTAAAGGAAGAGGAGAACCAGCATTCATGAGGATCAGTGAGAAAGGGCCTGGGCACCCTTGGTCACTGTATCCTCAGAGCTAGCTGTGGAGACGCAGATCACACCTCATTCACTCATCCTTTTTCTTCACAACCTTGAAATGTCACCAGGCTTGACTTCTCACCAAATTTGCTAGGCTTGGTTCCAGATAACTTTATGATAAAAACAAAAACCAAACCAACAAACAAACAAAAAATATAGCTACCCGCAGAGTGATGGAAGGTTTACCAGCAACTGAAAAGAATAAGATGGACTGTGCCTCATGTGAGCTGTTTGACCTTGGGCAGGAGGATGCTAACCCTCCGGTAACCTGTTTTTACACAGGGTGGTTCAAGTGGTCCATCTCCCCATCCTGACATCCTAAGGCCCTGTGGTCATAGTCCTGAAGACACTGACCACAGGAGTAATTCTCTGGACAGTGAAGGCAATCAGAGTGGCAGCTCAAGGTTGCCTGTCGATGAGAGATAATGCTCAGAGGTTTCAATAGGGAGGGTCTTAGATCTGACCTCTTCATTCTAGATGGCCCTCACCTGGCCCAGAGATCACACAGGCTGAAGACAGGGCCTGGAGGTCAGGGCCTCTGCTTTCAAACTCTCGGCACAGCAGTTCATGCTTTTGGTGGTAATGATACTTGGACTGACTGACTTAGAGGCTTGGCAAACAAAAAGGAGGTATGGCTAGGAGGATGCAGCAAGCCTGACTCAGGGCAACCCCAAAATTCTAGCCTGTGTAGAAGACTCCCTTCCCTATGTAGAGTCATGGAAAGAGAGAAGACACTCTACCTCGCCTTCCAAAAACAGGTCCCTGCTTTGGGGTTGCAGGCTGCAGGTTCATTGTCATCTTCAGCTGTAGGCATAATGGGAGGAAGGAAATGAGGGAGGAGGAAGGAGGAAAAGGAGTGAGGAAGGAGGAGGGATGTGAGGGAGAAGGGAGGAGGGAGGAAGGCATGAAATGCAGGCACTTGAAGAACAAGGAAGTTGGGGTGCAAGGGGTAGAACCAATGTGCTGCTTTCAAAACTAATGCTGGCTTGTTAGCTTGTTCATGCCTGAAGCAGAGGCAGTACGAGCATGAGTCTAAGGCTTAGCCTGGACTCCATGAGAAACCTCTCAACTGCCCCTCCCCCTAGAAACCTCAACTGAACAAACATAAACCACTACAACAGGAGACAACCCGTCTCTCTGCCTCTAGTTGGAGGTCCTTTCCTTACTGTGAAATTTCCCTGTTTATGTAGTTTTATTCTGTAAAATACAAAAGCAACGTGGTAGTTTTCCAAGTGGATAACCACCAGATCATAGTGGGAAAGGGAGTTGGGAATATTGACAGCTCTGGTCAGTGAGGGGTCTGTGGCCCAGAGCCTAGGTGTGGGCAGCTAAGCCCTGCCCCCAGTTCCAGCAGAGGAGGGAGAGCACGTGGAGCAGCACAAGGAGCAGGGAACAGGGCAGTGGGTGGTAAGAAAGGGATGAAAGGACCCTTTAGGCCAGTGGGAGGAGCTACTATTGTTTTTTTCTTTTTTCTTTTTCTTCACTCTGGTTTCTAATGCACCGGGCATCAGAGGTTTCATGGCTTCTAGAATATAAATGTGCTTTGGGAGTGGAATAGGAGCGGGACGGGGGTGGGGGTTTGCAAATGAGATGTTTGTAAGATTTACTCACCGGGAAATGGTACCAGAGGTAGGGCGGGTAGGGAAGGAAGGGTTTATGGGGAGTCCTCTGGCCATGGTAGGCTGAGGCGGGGGCAGTGGTGGCTTGGACTGATCCAGGGGGCCAGAACGATCTGAAAAAGACCCCATGCTTTGTAAACTGGGGAGAAGGAGGAAGTTCCTCCCTAGTATATTCCCATTTTCCATCCTCTCCCCACCTAGCCCCCATCTCTCTCCCTCCTCCTGTCCCCTCTACTCATTAGCTTCTTGACAGCCCCGTCTCCATGGCAACTGGAGACAGTCAGCGTCCCTGCCCCCACGTGGCTAAGCCCGGGGGTGAGATGCTAGTGGTGGTGGCCTCTCAGGGCATTCCCACCCTGGTTGGGAGAAATGTGCAGAGATTTCAGAGGGGGAACGCAAGGCCCTAGGGACTGGGTCGGGCTTCCTGCTTTGTCAGTGTTGCCTTAGTTACCTCGCCCCTCCCTCCTGTTTCCTCCCCATTCTCCTTTACAGTTTTAACTCCTTTCCTTCATCTCTTTGGCCTTTTCTGCCCAGCTAAGAGGCCTCAGTGGCAGCCAGCTGAGACCCTTCCCCTGCCCCAGCTCAGGCAGAGGGAACAGAGGCCGGGCCTGGATTCTCCTTTTGTTGGACCCTCTCGCCTTGACCAAACCTCCCAGCCCCTCCCTCTTCAGCCCTCACCCAGATACAAGGAGTCCTCTTTAGAGCCAAGAGACTGTGCGGGGGCCAGACCGAGGGGCAGAACCTCACAGGGGGGCAGCTCATATTTATCCTCCTCTTCTACCTCCTCCTGGGCCTTCATAAAGGGATGCTGGTGGCATAGGGAAGATGGAGGCTGGAACATGGCATGCCCTGGTAGCTGGTGCCTCCCTCCCCTCCCCATCCTCAGCATTTCGACTCACCCTGTGTCTCCATGTCTCTGGGCCAGGCAGGAGAGATGGGCTGGCTACGTTTTCTCTCCAAACTTGTGTGTCTAGACAGATAGACTAGTTTTGCTTCATCCCAGCCTACCTACTTCCAGTACAAGGCTTTGCTCCCTCTCTGATAAATAATAAATCATCTGCCCTCCAACGAAAGGAACCCATAAACATGGACCTTTCTAGCAACATAGACAAGACAGGTGTGTTGAAACATGGGGGCCTCTACAGATATTTGATTCATCTATCAACGGCTCCTGACCCCTGCACCCAGATTCTGACCAAGACAGGTAAAAGAACCAAGCTTAAGTGTTAAGCCTTGCTGGACAAGTGGTAGGATAGGTTATCTAGAGTCACTCAGGGAGATCCAACTGTGGGGGACCCTCAGCTGGGCCCCTAAGACCCACTGTGCACTTACCTCCACATCTGGCAGAGAGAAATGGTGGCCCCAACCTGTAAGCAGACTCTACTCAGCTCTGCCCAAGGAGACCCTGAGTTCTGTCAGGGTGACATTGCACTTTAGACCACTCAGACCTATGACTTAGAATGCTCCCTGAAGAAACTGTGTGACAGCGTGGACCTGAGATCAGAGCAACAGATATCGAAGACTGGGGGTGGGACTCTGGGACAGGCAGAACCAGTGGCCTTTGGTGCACAGCTGGATGAGGTGGTACTATAGGGAGGCTGGGCATGGGGCTGACAGAGAGTGGGGGCACACGGACTGTCAGTCAAACTTGGGTAGACATAGAGGGCTGCTCCAGTGAGGGGAGGGAGGTGAAGACAAAGGGGAGAGCAGGAAAAAGAGGGGGACTCACCGGGCCTTGCTGTCACTGAACCTGTCCTAGAAAGAGCAGGAGCAGAGTACAGGAAGTGGTTAGTACAGCTGGCACTCTCCCGGCCCAGAGTCCTGGATCCCCAAGAGTCTGAGCAGGTCCTGGTGCCTGAGAACACTGTGGAACCAAGTCTCACCATGGCCAGGTAGACGAGCGGAGCCCCTTTGCCTGTCTAGAGCCCAGGAGCTGCCACAAATGTCCTGGGGACAAGGGCCCCATTGTTCTCGTTATTCACATTATTTACATATTCTAAGTATTGGAAAGGTCTCCCACCCAAAATGGACTTTATCCAGGACACTCCCAGGGCCCCCAGTTCTCCTCTCGTGGCTGTGGTCTCCAGTTCTTCAGCCAAACTAGAAGATCTAAGACAGACCAGGTCTCTGGCATCACCTTTTCAGAGCTATACTGGGTGACATTGATGGACACATGTCACCTTGCTGTCACCCATCCCGACCCTTTACTCACTCCTACTACCATTTGCTGGTGGGTGGTGATCACAGATCAAAAAAGTTTAAGGTGAGGAGGAAATCCAGAGGCTTTCAAATTTTATGTGACCAGTTTATTCTTTAATGGGGGTGTTTAAAAAACACCTATTTATCAAAGTGGGCATGGTGGTACACACCTTTAATCCCAGCACTTGGGAGGCAGAGGCAGAGAGATCTCTGTGAGTTTGAGGCAAGCTTTGAGTGAGACTATGAGACTATACACTGAATTCCAGGACAGGCAGACCTCCATGGTGAAACCCTGTCTCAAACAAAACAAAATGAAACAAAAGCAAAAATCAAAGCAAAATAAAACAAACAACAACAAGAAAAACAAACCACCACCAACAACTGGTTTATAAACATGTGCTACACACGAGGCAGCGAGAATGCTACAGAAAGCAGTCAGACCTTACATGTGTCGTCTTTTCATTGGACTCTCAGAGTAGTTTTATGATACAAGCACCAGTTTTACACTCACTTTCAAATGAAGACACTGACTCTATTAGTCGGCTCACCCTGATGTAACAATGCCACGACACGGAGCGGCTTAAACAACAGAGATTTTATTTCTTCCAAGATCAGGAGGATAGATGGCCAAGATCGGGGTTAGTTTCTGGTGAAACCTCGGTTCCTGGCTTGGATATCGCCACCCCTCTCTGTGTCCTCAGGTAGCCTCCTGCCTGTGGGCACAGAGGGAGGCTGAGCTGGGTATTACTTCTTCTTATAAAGACAGAAGACTATAGGATCAGGGCCTTATTCTCACCACTCCACTTAATCTTAATTGCCTCCCTGGTAGCTCAATATTCTGTTAGAGCCACTAGGACTAGAGGCTCAACATATGAGTTGAGGGAGGGGAGGCCATAATATTGAGGCTCTGAGAAACTGAGAAAGTTTCCTGGGCAGGGGTGGGGAGGGGTGGGGAGTGGTGGTGGCTAGTGGCTAGTTGATAGGGTACTTACCTAGCATTCACAGAGCCCTGTGTTTGATCCCTAGTACTCTATAAAAACTGGGTGTGGTAGTGCACATCTATAATCCCAGTAGGAGAATTAGAACTTAAGGCCATCAGCTGTATATCATATTCAAGGCCAGTTTGGACTACTTAAGACCCAGTCTCAATAAACAAACAAACAACAAAAAATGTAAAAAGTCAAGAAAAGCCACTAGGGTAACTCAATATGAAGCCCAGGTAGTACCATGGAAAAGTGGGATGTGGAGAAGACATAGAATCAAGCCCACCTGAAACTAGGTCCTGGGCCTATTCTTTGCCCTTCATCTCCTGACTCAACATGCTTCCATATTTGGACCAAGAGTCAGGGGACAATTTTCTCACCCATGGGATCCTCTTATTTATACAAGAGGAGAGCAAGGCCTAGTATAGATAACTGTGGGATCAAAGTCTACAGTCAGACTGAGTGGAACATTCTGGACACCACCCTACCCCAACCAGAACTGATAGGATTTCCCAGTGGTACCAGGATCCCACCCTCACCTCAGCTACTCTTTCCTGCTCGGGGTTTTGCATAGACAAATTGCAAGGCCTGGGAGCAGGAAAGGGCTGCAGGGAGGCAGGGTCTGTGCTGCCTGGATGTGGATGGCAGCCACACGGAGATGAAAGGAGGGGAGAGCAAGAGGCAGCTGTGTCAGACATGTGGCTTTGTCAGCCCCTTTCTCTGACTGGGATCACTTTGTGCATGCCATGACAGACCCTCTGGATGAATTCCTCAACGGGGGATTGCAAGGGCTCACGGTTTTGAAGGTTGACTCCCATTGTCTGGCAGCACCTGAGTGTCCATTTTATGGTATTTTCAGAGCACAGAGTGATTCCATAGATTTCTGAGATCTCAGCTACCAAACCTCTGTGTGAACAGTCCATAATTCAGTCCAGGGTAGTCAGTTAACCCCTAGGGAATACAAAGTCAGTTCCTCCACTTGCCCTATTACTGGAGAGTTGGCACAGGCCTTCAGTGCCAGCATTCAGGAGGCAGAGGCAGGTAGATCTCTGTTACTCCGAGGCCAGCCTGATCTACAGAGTGAGTTCCAAGACTGGCTAGACACAGTGAAACAAAACAAACCAACCAAACAAACAAAACAAACAAACCACTTAGGTCCCCAGATCCCCTAAGACTACGAAAGTTAGACATCCCCAGGCTAGGAGTCTACACTGTCTGTAACAGACCCATCTCATCTGATGTGAAGTCTAAGGGGTGCTGCTCAGAAAGAGCTCTGAGTGGGTCGTTTGGGGATCCCCTCTAGCCCTCGGCTCGCTGGCACAGGCTCCCAGCACAGGTAGAATGGCACAGCCCAGCCCCTGGGGGCTGCTTGAGTGACGGAGAGAGCAAAGAGATAAAAATTAGCTTCTCTGAGTTTCTGTTTCCTTCTGAACGAAGGCTACGTTAACAGAACAATTCACAAGGTACAGCGTGGCTCAAGAATGGAACTCAGGGCTGAGGCAGGAGGATCATAGAGAATTCTAGACCTGCCTGCCTTACATAGTGAGTTCACACTAGTGTGAGATTAACAACAAAAGACATCAAGACCCAAAAGTCATCATCTGTCATTGGCAGGGGTTTCTGAGGGTCCAATTTGCTAATGGCATGTTTTAGCTTACCTGAACCTAGGACACCATAGTTGAGGTTGTAGTTGCTTAAAAATGGAGGAGGTGGCCAGCTGGAGTTGAGGTCCCTGGTGTCAGTAGAGGGAAGGCATCATACGGAAGGTCTGGGGTGGCTTCTCAGGACCTGAAGGAAGACAAGTGAGCAGGCTGTGGCCCAAGGTCTCAGCGAGTGAAGTGTGTGGAACAGGAGGCTCTGAGATTTGGGTGTCTGGGCTCCTGGAAGACTGAAGGGGACGGAAGCCCATTCTATTGGGCTACTGGGCATGCCATTTTATCTTTAGTGGGGGTGGTGGTAGCCACACTAATAATTTTTTTCTTCCATTCATAGAAGTCAGACACACCTTCCCAGGCTGCTGTGCAGATAGGTGCTGGCACTCTGCCAGCAAGATACCGCCACATCAGGCCTTAAGCTAGAAATAGGCCCTAAGAGAAATGAGCCAGAGGCAGTGTGGTGATAGCTTTCCAGAAGTTACTGAGGCCGAGAGGCCTTCAGATGGACAGTTTTAGGAAAAAGTGCGTCTGTACCCAGCATGCCTTGGCCAGGTCCTGCTTGACCAGACCTTTGGCACGTGGTCTCAGGTCTGGTCTTCCTGGAGATGCTGTGACCTATAGACTGTATTTCTCTCCAGATTTATTGAGCACAATAAGATTCTGAACACAATGTCCTGAACCCTGCTGCTTCAAAACATGAGACCAACCTGGGCTACATGAGACCTTGTCAACAACAATGAAACAAACCCAGCCTGCGGTGGTAACTAAATACCTCTAATCCTAGAGTTTGGGAAGAGGCGTCAGGAGAATCAGAAATAAGGGTCATCTTGGGTATTTAATGAGTCTAACACTAGCCTAGCCTGAGTTACATGAGAACCTGTCTCAATACAGGGTTATTGAAGTGGTTCATCAGATAAAGTCATTTTAGATAACCTGGGACCACATGAAGGAGGAGAGGAACAACCTCCACAATTTATCTCCATATCTCCACTCTCCATATGTTTCTCTCTGTCTCTCTCTCTCTGTCTCTCTCTCTGTCTCTCTCTCTCACACACACACACACACACACATACACACACACTCAAGATAAATACATAAATGTGCTAAAGGTACTCAAAACAAACAACAAGAAAACAAGCTGGCCAGATGGCTCAGTGGGTAGCGTTGCTTGCTACCATGGCTGAGGACCTGAGGTCAATCTCCAGAAGCCACGTAATAGAAGGGAGAACCAATTCCTGAAGACTGTCCTCTGACCACCACACACACAACATGTGGCACATGCTCACACACACAACATAATTAACTAATTAAAAATTTAGAGGAGAGGCTGAAGAGATGTCTCAGTGGTTAAGAACACTTGCCTGCTTTTTCAGAGGACCCAGGTTTGGTTCCCAGCATCCGCGTGGCAGCCATCAAAGGTCTGGAACTTCAGTTCCAGGGGATTTAGTGCTCTCTTCTTGCCTCCGAGATGACCTCTCAAGCTCACACACAATAAAATAAATGTCAGGCCAGAGCGACAACTCATCAGGTAAGAGTGGATGCCGCTTCCAGCTGACCTGAGTTTGGTTCCCAGCGCTCTCATCAGACAACTTACAACCACCTTTAAAAACAGATGTATTTTATTCATGTATTTTATGTATATGGATGTTTTGTCTGTATGTACATCTGCACACCGGAAGGGTGCTGAATCCCATGGGAATACAGTTATAGATGCCCTGAGCCACCATGTGGGTACTGGGATTTGAACTCGGGACCTCTGGAAGAGCAGCTCGTACTCTTAACTGTTGATTCTTAAATCTTAACTGTGGCCCCCATCAACCACTTTTAATTCTAGCTCCAAAGGATCCAATACTCTGTTCTGAAACACACCACACACACACACAAATCTAAATCTAAAATGATAATTTTTTTAAAGTTAATCAAGATGAATGTGATGGCTTTAATCTCAACACTTGAGAGACTAAGACAGAGGCAGGCAGATCTCTGTGAATTCCGGGCCAGCCTGGTCTACCTAGCAAGTACCTGCTATGTAGCGAGCTGCTCAGGCCGTGCTATATAGTAAGACCTTGTTTTAAACAACAACAAAATGTCAGCCAATGAGTATCCCTCCCTTGGAGCCATTCCCTCTGTTAGGTGTTCTTTCTCACTCTTCTCTTCATAAAACTATGTTTGTTCTGCTTTTGTTGTTGTTTGTGGGGAGCCAGACTGACTGGAGGCTTTCTCAGAGGCCCCAATGAAAGGATAAAGGGAACTTTAGTTCTGTGTCCTTGTCTGAACTTGGCAAAGCTGTCCAGTGCCTCGAAGGAGTCAAGTTTGTAGCTTCCGAGGACCTGACTCCTCTCCCAGGGCTGCAGTTATCAGTCCTTAGGCAGCTGTGCCTGAGGTATCCCAGGTTCTCTGCCAACCTCGTCTGACTTAGCTGTCTGTTGACCTTGGCACACCCTCCCCCTGAAAATAGTAAGAAACTGGCTTGGCATAGGTCATCCGGTTAGGAGAGACCTCCTGACCCGGCTACTGCTTTTGTCTTCTTTATTCCTCATTCCCAGACCTCCCACTGGATACCTCAATCCCCTCACTTATTCTTGCTGGTTCAGGTCAACTGCTGTTACCGTTTTAGACAGAATCTTACTATTTTAGTTC
Source organism: Mastomys natalensis (assembly GCA_021653895.1). Classification (NCBI taxonomy): domain Eukaryota; kingdom Metazoa; phylum Chordata; class Mammalia; order Rodentia; family Muridae; genus Mastomys; species Mastomys natalensis. The sequence continues at coordinate 791,798 of JAJTUV010001284.1, forward strand.
TGGATGGCCTGGAACTCATGATGTAGGCCAGACTGGTCTTGAACTCGAAAGATGTACCTGTCTCTGTCTGTCTCCTGGGTGTTAGGATTAAAGGTGTACACTACTACACTCAGATGCTTTTTTTTTTTCTTTTTGGTAATGAGTTGAGCAGTAGAGCCATGTAACAGGAGATTCAAGACTACCCTCTGCTACAGAGCAAGTTCAAGGTCAGGCTGGGCTACATAAGACACTGCCTCAAAACAAAACAGATGTCAAACAATAAACATCGGAGGGACGAGGTGATATGGATGTCTAGCCTAAGGAAACCAATAATGTAGGAAAAGACAGGGTCCTGGAAGTGGGGAGCCAGGCCTGAGCCAGATCACCAAGGAAGGATCCAGTATCACGACACGTGATTGAGTCAGGCTCTTAAGTTGTTCCAGGTGGAGACACAGTGGCCCATGGAACTCTGTCTCCCACGGGGCTCAAGCTCATGTCAGGGACAGTCCCAGAGGGATATGGTCTGCATCAAAGAGAGAGAGGGGCCAGCAGGCACTGATGGGTCATGAGGCTGGCTTAGCACAAGCTGAGAGAGGCCTGTTTCCCTCCCACACCTGTGTCTCCCTAGGCCAGTGACTCAGCTGACTTTGATGACGTCTCTGATGGTCAATAGACAAAGGGACAACTCCCTAGGGAGTCTGTGTTCCCTGCTTCTCCCTGGCACGTGATCACTTATCACTGCAGCCTCAGAGACTGCTGGCAAACCGAGCCTCCACCTCCCCAGAAAGTGGATAGGAGGCTTCAGATACAATGGGGTTTGTCTTCTAGTTTTTCTCCAGGGCACTTCCTGAGGTTTGGACAGATTCTCCACGGTTGAGGCAGATGCACAGAGAATGGAGAACAGCTTCTCTGTACCTCTGGATTAAAGTGAACCATGGTGCCACCCTGCTCACCTCTGCCCTGCAGGGTGTTGAGTCGCTAGCCACTCAGCTGCCCTGCCCTCCCTCACCCTGCCCTATATGATCCTCAGCTCAACGGAGATCTGGCTATGTCTCAGCTGTGCTTGAAGCCCCGAATGACTCCACAGCTCCTTTAATGGATGCCACATGTTTCTTATGCCTTCTGAGACTGGGGCCTACTTAGTTCTGGACCCTGGCTCCTTCATTGTTTCCCAGAGGCTCACTAACACGAGGCTTCCTTGTGCTTCTAGAATGCTTAACTTGGAAGAGGCTTACTTTAGTAAGCCTTGAAGAACACAACATAAAAGCAAAGGAGTGTGTGTGTGTGTGTGTGTGTGTGTGTGTACACCTGCCTATGTGTTTCTGCATGTGTGTGGTGCAGCATGTGCGCACATACATGTGGAGATCTACGGTTACATCTGGTGTCTTCTTCCATTACTCTTGACTTTGTTTACTTTACGGTTTTGTAAAGATCTATTTCTTTTATGTATACGAGTACACTGTAGCTCGTCCTCAGACTGTCGCTGTCTTCAGACACACACCAGAAGTGGACATCAGATCCCAGATGGTTGTGAGCCACCATGTGTTTGCTGGGAATTGAACTCAGGTCCTCTGGAAGAGCAGTCAGTGTTCTTAACCGCTGAGCCATCTCTCCAGCTCCTTTAGATTTTAAAAAGATTGATTTGGGGGTTGGAGAGATGGAGCAGTAGTGAGGAAGATTGGTTGCTCTTTCAGAGACCCAGGTTCTGTTCCCAACACCCACATTGGCAGCTCACAACCATCTGGGCCCAGCACCCTCTTCTGACCTCTTCCGGTACTGCACACATGATACACTAACATACATGTAGGCGAAACACTCATACATATAAAATTAGGAAGACTTTTGTATGCACACTCTGTGTGTGTGTGTGTGTGTGTGTGTGTGTGTGTGAACATGTTATAGCTGCCTTTGGAGGTGCCCTGGATTTCCTGGAACTGGAGTTACAGGCTGTTGTGAATCACTCAATGTAAGTGTTGGACTCAGGTCCCTGCAGGAGCCGCAATTAATTCATCTGAACTGCCAAACCAGCTTAGAGGTGTTTGGTATGGTGGTGGTGGTGGGTTTTTTGTTTTTGTTTTTTGTATTGTTTTATTTTGTTTTGTTTGGGACAGGGTCTCTCCCTCAACTTGGAGCTTACTGATACCAGGTAGGCTATCGAGCCAGCTAGCCAGGGAGCCTTGAGAGAAGACATTCTTAAAACGTGGGAAGACAGAGGGGGGAAGAAGCATAAAGCCCTGGGTTTGATTCCCAGCATCATATAAAAAAAAAAAAATCAGGTCTATAAGGTTAAGGTTATTCTTAGCTATATAATGAGTTTTAGGCCAGCCTTGGCTACATGAGACCTTGTCTCAAACAAAACAAAACCATAAGAGAATAGTGTGAGGCATGGTAGTATACAACTATAATTGATACTTGGTAAGAAGAGGCAAGAGAATCAGGAATTCCAGGCCAACCTGGGCTACTCGGAAAGTTGAAGCTAGCCAAACCTATATGAAAATGTTTCAACTCTCCTACACTTTCTTTAAAAGAAAGAAAAAAAAAAGAGGAAGCCTCTTTGGATACATACATCACACTGTTTTAAAATGTTGGTGGAACTAGGCACATGGCTTAGTGGTTAAGAGCACATTCTGTCCTTCCAAAGGGCCTGAGATGGATTCCAAGTACCCAAGTCAGGCAGCTCCCAACTGCCTGTAACTTCAGCTGCAGAGAGATCCAACACCTACATACACTTTAAAATAAAACAAATAAACATTTTTTTTTTTTTTTTTTGTTTTTTTTGTTTTTCGAGACAGGGTTTCTCTGTGTAGCCCTGGCTGTCCTGGAACTCACTCTGTAGACCAGGCTGGCCTCGAACTCAGAAATCCGCCTGCCTCTGCCTCCCAAGTGCTGGGATTAAAGTTGTGCGCCACCACCGCCCGGCTAAACATTTTTTTAAAAAAAATCTTGGGCCAATGAGTAAAGGTGCTGATGATCCAGGTTGGATCTCCAGATCCAAGGAGAGAACTGACTTTAGCAAGTTGTCCTCTGACCTCTGACCTCCACATGCACGTGCTGTAACATACACAGACATGTTTAATAAGCATGGTTTGTTGTTGTTTGTCTTTTGAGACAAGGTTTCTCTGTGTAGCCCTAGCTGTCCTGGAACTCACTCTGTAGAACAGGCTGGCCTCAAACACACAGAGAGCTAGAGATCTGCCTGCCTCTGCCTCCCAAGTACTGGGACTAAAGATGTGAGCCGCCACCTCCGGCTTAATAAGTATGCTTTTAGTCTTTTTTTAAAGAGGCCCCGTGTCTTTTCAAATAAATGACCTTCCTGCCAGAGCCCAGCCCTCCTGCCTCTACTTCAGATCTTTTCTGGGGCCATTCATCCTCAGAATATTGCTCTTTTGTTTGTTTGTTTGTTTGTTTGGGCTTTATGTGTATGTGCAGTTTTTGTTTGAGGTGTGTGTGTGTATGTGTGTTTGAAACAGTGTCTTGGGGAAGGACATATAGCTTAGTGGTTAAGAGCACAGGCTGCTCTTCCAGAGCAATTCCTCAACACCCAGGTGTTGGCTTATAATTATCTGCAATGCCAGTTCCAGGGCATCCAACATGCTCTTCTGGCCTCCTCAGGCACCGGGCACACACTGTGGTACACATACATACATACATACATACTACACACCAAGAAAGTCTCATGTAGCCCAGGCTGGCCTTACTCTTTCAACCCTCTTGCCTTTGCCTCCAAAGTGCTGGGATTCTGTGTGTTTACCACCATGCTGAGCCCACTGTGTTTTAGCTCTCTCCTAGTTTAGTCCACTGGCCCAAACTCTGCTCAGACAGGAGAAAGGCCCGGTATTCAGGAAGCCAGGTGAGGCTGGGGCTGGTGGAGCAAAGTCACTTCACCTGGGGCTACCCATTGGCTATTCTCCCCCCACCCCCACCCCGGGACACTCTGTCTTGTTGTCCTCTCTTCCTGCAGACCACGGCTTAGAAGAACTTTCTTCAGCATCCCCCCAACCTCTATGCTCAAGGCTTCCGTGGTAATTAAGCTCACAGACTCGTTCCAGAGCTAGACTGTGCCACCTCCGTCTCCAGGAGTGCTGAAGTAAGCTCTATAAATGGCAGCCCTGGTTTCTGTAGGGTTTACAGCCAAACCCCTAGCACCTGCTCACAACTTGGCACATGGCAGGCTCCTGGTTGTTACCTCCTGGAGAGCACAGTTGTTACTCATTCTGTGGAAAGACCCAGCTCCGCAAGCCTTGGTCTCTCTGAAAGGCCCGTATCTTGCCAGTTTCCTGCTCATCACCAACCACTGGGCCTAAAGGGAAGGCATCACGCCCCGTGTGCTGTTCTGTTTACCTGTGAACAACAGTCCGCTTGGTAAACACAGAGAACGGAAGACTTGTCTTCTCCAGATTACTTTAAGCAACCTTTCTCAGTCCCCAGGATCCTCTCCCCTCCTGGGAGGGGGGTATTATTCTCCCCCACCCCACTTTCCAGGCACCCCACAGCCCTCCCTCGTCCTCTTCTCCCATTGTCCCACAGGTATCAAATGATCCTGCTTAGGAGTCTGTCTGCAGTTCAGAACTTGTCACTGAGCATCTCATCGCAGCTTCCTTGTGCTCTCTTCTAGGTCATAGGGTAGTGGGAGAGAAATTCCGAACCATACTGACCTGACTTTCTCTCCTTCCCCTTACGAGATCCCAGATACAGTGGGTCAAGGATGCTTCTCCAACCCACATCCTTCCTCTACAGGCATGGAAGGTCCTGAAATCACCCTGCCTACATTTTGCCAAAAGAACACAGAACATGCTTGTTTCCATGCCCATTTGAGAGGCTTTCCGTGGGAGAGGGCGCCCCTGGTGGTAATGAGAAGAATAACATCCTGTCGTCAATTCATAGGAAGGCGAGGCTGACAGAGGAAGTAGGTCATCTGAACCTGCAGGCCTTCGTTATCAAGAATGCAAATAAAGGAAAGTCCCTTAACCCGGGAAATCTCACTCCCGTCATGTTCCTAGTAATCACCTAATAACACTGCCCCGTGGTTTTAACTAAACCCAATTTTACTGAGAATTCTGGAATTTTGGTTTCTTAAAAAAAAAAACACCCACAAAATTATAAGCATATGTTTTTGTTTTAATCCCAGGTGTGAACTATGAGGCTGCTTCACAGCTGACTATGATTTGCCTCCTGCTCTAGTAGAGGCGTGGTTTTGCCAGCTGCAAATAGTTTCTGCAATTGTGTGACCGTTGGAATTTTTCAGCGGGTATATAAATGCTAGAGCCCTACGCAGTGGGGTGGGTGATTGTTGGTCTCAGGGAGGTTGTTTGCAGTTTGTTAATTAGTTGTGCTCAAAGAAGAAATAAAAGGAAAGAAATTAGATTCAAGGATCTCTCTCCTATCTAGTGATATGACGTGAAACTTCGTGGGGGGTGGGGGGGGATAAAGGGTGGGAAAAGACCCATAAAGTAACTGAAGTCCACCTACACCCTAAAGATTGGATCTTCAGAAAGCAAACACAGCCGGGCAGTAGTGGATTTCTGAGTTTGAGGCCAGCCTGGTCTACAGAGTGAGTTCCAGGATCAGCCTGGGCTACAAAGAGATAACCCTGTCTCAAAAACACAAACAAAAACAAAAAAAAAAAAAAAAAGAAGAAGAAGAAGCAAACACAGTCATTGTCAAATGACTTAGCCCTATCAAAATGCAGAAGCTTGCATTCCAATAAGAATTCTTGCGGGGTGTGTGTGTGTGTGTGTGTGTGTGTGCAGGAGGGAGAGGTGGAGAGGACGACTCATTGGTTAAGAATACTTATTGTAGCCGGGCGGTGGTGGCGCAGGCCTTTAATCCCAGCACTTGGGAGGCAGAGGCAAGGCAGATTTCTGAGTTCGAGGCCAGCCTGGTCTACAGACTGAGTTCTAGGACAGCCAGGGCTACACAGAGAAACCCTGTCTCGAAAAAAAAAAAAAAAAAAAAAACCACACAAAAACAAACAAACAAAACAAAACAAAAAAAAAAAAGAATACTTGTTGTTCTTGCATTCTTTTTTTTTTTTTTTTTTTTTTTTGTTTCGAACAGTTCTCGTGTATATCTGGTCCTGGAATCACTTTAACAGCTGCTCGACTCAAATCCCGCTCGCTCCGGTGCGATTAAGGCTCGCACCACGCGCGTTTGCAATTCTTATGATCACAACGTCAACTCATTCTAGATCCAACTTCTTCGACTTCCCTGGACACCAAGTACATAAATGGTGCACATAGACAGCAGACAAAACACCACACACATAAATGATCTTAACAAAAAGGAGCGCCCAGACCTGCTTCCACCGCTAGGCGGCGCCCCAGCCCGAAGTCGTAGCTTCCGGGAATCCAGATCTGGTTCTTGATTCTGAAATACAACTCACCGAGGAATGCCTTCTTGTATTCTTGTAAATGATAAATGTCTGCCTCCCTACCTAAAGAAAATGTCTTTCTAGCTAAGCATGGTAGTCCCAGTACATGGGGGACAGAGATGAGCTCAAAGGTCTAATTTCAAATTCTTTTAACTGAATATTGTTTGTATTATCCTAAGCTGCAGCTGTTGCAGCTGCGCGCGCGCGCGCACACACACACACACACACACACACACACACACAGGCCTGTGCCTTCTTCCTCCTCCTCCTTCCTGCGACAGGTCTTGTAGCCCAAAGAGGCCTTGAATTCAAGAGGCTCTTGCCTCAACCTCCTGAGTGCTGAGATTGCAGGCATGTACCACCACACTTGACTGAATTCATAACAATGAAATTTGTTCTTTTCTCATGAATTAATAATTATAAAATGAAGAAAATACATAAAATGGAAGGAAGATGTTTATTTTTAAACAGCGTTTCATGTCAAGCTGGCTTCAAATTCACTACACTATCAAAGGTGACCTTGAATCTCCATCTTTCTTCCTCTGAACCCCAAGTTCTGGGTTCTGGGATTACAGGCATGTACCACCATGCCTGAGTTTTTTGGTTCCTGAGTTCAATTCCCTAGATCCATCTGGCTGAGGAGGATTAACTCCGATAGGTGTCCTCTGACCTCTACACAGACAGGTGCCACAGTATGTGTGTGTGAACCCCAGCCTGTGCACACACACTCACACAAATACATAACTGTAACTCACACACAAAGATGCTAGGGAGGTGGCTCAGTGGGTGAAGCACCTATGTACAAGTATGAAGACCTGAGTTTGACTCCCCAGAATTCATATAAAGCTGGATGTAGCCAGACATGATGGCACATGTCTTGTATAGGCCTTTAATGCCCAACACTTGGGAGGCAGAGGCAGGTAGATCTCTGTGAGTCTAGGCCAGCCTGGTCTACATAGTTCCAGGACAGCAAGGTTATAACGATAAACTGTCTAAAAAAAAAAAAAAAAAGGCTAGATGTGGTAGCAGGTGTGATTCTACCATTGCTATGATGGAGATGGGTAAGCAGAAACAAGAGAGATCTGGAAGCATGAGCCAGCTAATATGGCATAGGCAAGGCTGAGGAGAGCAGACTGCTACAAGGTCAGCCTGGATTACATAAAGTTCATGCTAGCCGGGCAGTGGTGGCCACGCTTTAGATCCCAGCACTTGGGAGGCAGAGGCAGGTGGATTTCTGAGTTCGAGGCCAGCCTGGTCTACAGAGTGAGTTCCAGGACAGCCCGGGCTACACAGAGAAACCCTGTCTCGAAAAACCAAAAAAAAAAAAAAAAAAAAAAGTTCAGGCTAGCCTGAGCTGCAGAGTGAGACCCTGATCAAAGAAACAAACAACAAAGTGATCTATATATGAAACACTTCAGGGTTAAAAACAAAATGAAGAGCTGGGAGTGGTTGGTGCATGCCTTTAATTCCAGCACTTTGGAGGCAGAGGCAGGTGGATCTGTGAGTTCAAGGCCACTGGTCTAGAGTGAATTCCAGTCCAGCTTAGACTGTTACAGAGAGAATCTCAATCTTGAAAAAGCAAAAAGGAAGAGGAGGAGGAAAGAAGAAGAAATATACAAAACCTAAAGGAATGCTTTAAAAAAAAAAAGATATGTTTTATTCTCTTATCTGTTTTATACTATGTAGATGTAGTCTGTGAGTGCACATGGAGACCGGAAGATCGGTGTGCAATCACCCAGGAGCTGTATTTGCAGGCTACGGTGAGCAGGCCAGCTTGGGCACTCAGCTCAGAGACAAACTCTGGTCCTCTAGAAGAGTAACAAGTACTTTTAAGAGTTGAGCCATCTCCAGCCCACTAAAGGAATTCTTTATGTCAGGAGGTTTTATTTTGATAATGCTTTTGATTTAATTTGGGAGCACTTTTAGAAGGCTCCTTCATTTGTGTTTCTTCATAATCTGTCAAGAATTTAGAACTACAATACCTGCTTTATTCATCCTTCCACCCTACTCCAACCCCAGGCGGTACTTGGGGTTGACCTGGGGTTTCACATGCCCACGGTGAGTAGTCGGCCACTGATCTTAACCCATCTGATAGGTGTTAAGCCAGGATGAAAGTCCAAATGAGATGCCTATTTAACATATCAACTTGGACTGGCCTCTGGGATCTCCCAGCACCTCTCAGTCCCTACCTGTTACTGTCCTCCTGACTGGCTTACCCTACTCCTTACCCTAAACTTCTCCAGCCCACACACTGGGCTGGACTGTCCTTCCTCCAGCTGCTCTTTCCTACATAATCCAGCTGTTTTGGCAACCCCGGTTCTTTCTCGCCCTTTTTGGCGTCTTGGTCTCCTGGCTTTCCCCTCCCCAGTCCTCCCTCATGGCCTGCTCTCAAGTTATGTTCACTCTGGAGTTTGTTTCTAATCGGTTCAAGACTCATGTTCCAGGAAGTAGCTGATGCCAACCAAGCTTCAGAAGAGTAAAATCTTTCTTAACAGGGTCACGGCTATACTTTCAGAGCCCGTGTACTTCTGGATCTGCATTGACCGTCAGGCATGTGGCAGCACAGGAAGTGCAAAAACTAAAAATGGGGTCGGAGGCAGAAAGTCCATGTATTCCTGGCCACTGCGGTGTCACTGCTCCCAATACAGGTGTAACCTGAGTCCCCACTTGGGAGCCTGAAATCAGCTGAGAAGAGACTTCAGGAGAGAGCTGCCCCAGGCGGAGGTGGAGGAAGTGGGGGCCTCAGCGCAGCTCAGCCCACCTAGCTCGGTTTGCATTGAAGGGTTTGGGTAAGTCCCTTCTTCAGCACCTCAGAGGCTCTTTGGGCAACCTGGGAAGTTAGGACAAGAGTTGTGACACTTGTGTGGTGGACAGAGGCCTTTGAAAGAGTGGATGCTTAGATCACAGTGCCTTGGCTATTCCCCGACTAGTAGCCTCTTATCTAGGGTCAGGACCTCAAATCTCTGGGACCTACAATCGGGGGACAAGGAGGACCCCAGATCTTTTCTGGGCTTCTCCAGAGACTTGCAAGCCATACAGGGGCCTAACAAGCTCAGCTCCACTTCAAGGTCTGGGGTATTCCTCTCCCCTGTACAAGGAGTTAGAGCAGGTAATGGAGTTAGAATCAAGGAGGCGCAATGTGTGCCTACTGTGGGCTCCCGTCAGCACCCACCGCCCCTGCACCAGCAGCCTTTACTCGGCTGCCAGGAGCCCCTCCCCACAAGGAACGCACCACACCTGCCTGATTCCACTTCCGGAGGAAAAGATCGGACTCTAGGCCCCACCTAGCATCCTGCTGCCTGCTGGGATTTGTAGTTGGTGGGAGCAGGACTGGCGCATGTAGTGCGTGGGTGTGTGCGTATATTAGTGTGTCTGACTTCGCCCTGGAGGGCCCTCTGAACCTGGGCTTCGACTATGACAGCATAGGTCACGTCCTGAAGCCCACTGCCTGCTGGGACTTGTAGTTCACAGGCTTTCTCCCTGGGAGCCGGTGGGGTCCAGTGCTGGCATTCCCTGTTTGTGACCAATGGGTAAACTGAAGGACCAGACTCAGGGTGAAAGAAGCTCTAGGAGGGACATTCGCCGGCATCGTCCAGACTTTCTCCAGTAAGGCCTTATCCTGGAGCCCCTGCCTGGCAAAAGTGAATTAGGTCAAGGCGTTGGGGTCTTTTCTGTTCTGTGCTTAATGGTATCCTGAAATAATAACAATCTTGCCCAGGATGGACTGGACACACAAGTCCATCATCTTATGTATTTTTTTTTTTTTTTTTTTTTTGTTTTTCGAGACAGGGTTTCTGTGTAGCCCGGCTATCCTGAATCATCTGTAGAAGCTGCCTCGAACTAGAAATCATGCCTCTGCTCAAGTCTGATTAAAGGCGTGAAGGGGTATTGATAAATATTAATACATGAATTTGTTAACTACTTCTCCAAGGAAGGCTTAAATCACTAGAATTGAAGACATACCTTGTCTGAACATTCTGCTCCTGTTAGTAAGCTGTCTTAATAACACAACTAGGTTCGTTCCTGTTCATAATTAACCCTCTTTTTCTCAAGGATTGGACTATATCCCACCTGTAACCTTAACTACAAATGGCTCTGTTCTAACTACAAATACCTGTTCCAGGAATGACAATCATGTCTTTGTTACAGAAAGTTAATAACCGCCAGGTAGTGGTGGCGCACGCCTTTAATCCCAGCATTTGGGAGGCAGAGACAGGCAGATTTCTGAGTTTGAGGCCAGCCTGGTCTACAGCCTGGGCTACACAGAAAACCCTGTCTCAAAAAACCAAAAATAAAATAAAATAAAAAAAGAGAGAGAGAGTGAGAGAAAGACCCACAAACAATAGCTAATTAACCCTCAAGACAAATCCTCCCACAGCTCCTCCCAGGTAGAAGGATTAGGGTCTTAGAGGGAGCAAGCTGTCTCAGTAATTACTCAGTGGGGTGCTTCTGTAACATAGGAGTTTGACCTTCATCCCTAAGACATTCAGTGAGCGTCTGTTGAGTGTTGGTTCTGCTTAGCATACATAGATCACAAAGCCAGAGCTATATAAACTGGACATAAACTGGGCATAGTGACGCTTGCTTGCAATCCTAGCACTCTGCAGGTGAGGGAGGAAGATCAGAAGTTCAAGGTCAGCCTGAGCTACATAGGGAGTTTGGGTCAGCCTGAGCTACATAGGAACTTGTCTTAAAAATTGGAATTTTTTTTTCATTGTATTACCTCCTAAGTGCTGGGTGCTGGAGTTATAAGGAAGATTTGTCATTGTCCCTGAGCCACATGTACAAACAGTGTGGTTGGTGGGGGAGACAACACAAAAAACCCACTCCCGCGACAGAATTTTCTGTGGTGGTGGATGTGTTTGGCATCTTGGTAGGGATGTGGGTTACATATGTGTTGCATCTGTGAAAACTAAGTTGGGTGTAGTGGTACGTGCCTGTAACTTCAGCACTCAGGGAGCAGAGGCAGGCAGAGCTCTGTGAGTTCCCTGCTGTCCTACATAGAACACTCTAGGCAGACACAGTGAAACCTTGTCTCAAAAAAAAAAAAAAAAAAAATGGCTGACACTTACCAGCAGGATGTGACTGGGCTGCCCAGCTGCCCAGGAACAAAGTCAGGGTGTAAATTCTTTCAAAAGTAGTCAGTGGACCTCAGAGAACTGACTTCTGCTTGGCCTTTGCAGCATTGCTTCTCAACAAACAAAGCGGCTTTGTGGATTGAGTCGTGAGTGGGTTTGTGTGCTAAGGTCCAGACCCAGCGCATACAGTGGTGCAGACACTGGCTGGTCTGTTTGGTTTTGAATTAGAAAAGCGTAGAAGGGCGCATTGATGCAGGTCAGAAGCCTGGATTACATTCTGGCTCTCTTCTGGTCCTCCCTGAGAATTCATCTAAGTAGGAATAATGATGAAGGATATGAGGATTAAAAATGACATTTATTTACTTGTGTGTGTTGTGTGTGTGTGTGTGTGAGATACCCTCCAAGTGCTGGGATTACAAACTTGTACTACTGTGCCCAGCACTCGTGGTGCTGGGAATCAAACCCTTTCCTGCATGCTAGGAAACACTCCACTGACCTGCATACCTAGCCAAAGATCACACTGAAGGCACAAAGTACTAGCTCGCTTTTAATCCGAGCACTCATGAGGCAAGAAGCAGGAGGATTTCTGTGAGTTTGAGGGCCAGCCTGGCTCCAGGACTTTACACAATAAAACCTATCTCAAAAACAAAAGAAAAGAAAGATAAAAGAAGGCACCAAGTACTGAGTGGGTGCTCCAAGGAACAGGAGAGGTTGGTACCCTGATGGAGACCGAGGATCTGATGGTTGTATGGGAGGTGGAAGACGCCCTCCTCAGCCCGTTTTACCGTAGTATAAGGGACTTTACTGGCCCTAGGGTCCCTCTACAAGGCCCTCAATTGTAGGTCTCTGGAACAGCAAACGGAAGGGAACGCCCCCAGTCAGCCCCTGACACTTGGCCCTTCTGGGTGACTCACTTCTCTGAGAGGGGTGGAGGCGTGGTCTCCAGCAAAACAACTTTGTCCAGAGCCAGGAACCCCCTCGAGCAAGTAAGTCACGTTCCCCGGGGTTCTCCGCGGCCCAGGGAACTTGCTTTAACTCTGCCCGGCTCCCAGTCTCCCCCACACCTTCCGGGGCTCCTAGGGGCGAAAGCTGTACAGGATTTTGATTGAAGGTGAGAACAGGCCGGCGAAGCACTTTCCCATTCTCGAGGGACAAACTGGAAGCAGGGAGCTGGAGGTACAGAACAGAGCGTGGTGGGGGTGGGGAAACCAACCAAAGTCTTAAAAAGAAACAAGTTCCTTGTTTTTCTTCTATAGCTTTTTGTTGGTTTGGTTTTCTTTTGAAACGGTGTCTCACGTGGCCCAGACTTCTTTAAATTCACGACATAGCCAGATGACATCAAACCTGTGATTCTCCAGCCTCCATTTGCCAAGTGCTGCTGTTACAGGTGTGTACCACCACAGTTAAATTACCCTCACTCAGCAAGCCCTTTTTCTTTTCTTCCTTTCCTTCTTTCTTCCTCCCTCTCCTTCTCTCTTTCTAAATCCTGCGTGTTTTCTGTATCTGAGTGTGGGTTTGTGCATGTGGAGGCTAGAACAGCATCAGATGCCTTGGAGCTGGACTGACAGACGGTTTGAGCGGCCTGATGTGGTTCTGGGTAGTGAAATTGGGTCCTCTGGAAAAGCTGCACGTTCTCTTAACCACACTGAACCATCGCTCCAGCCCCAACAACTTTTTATTCTTTAAATAAATTTTTCTTCCCTTGGTAATAGGACCCTCAAATGTAGTGAACAATGGTTTCCATTCATCTTTGTTCCCTGGTGTGTACGCAGGTTCTCAACCTAAGAACCACCTAGACTCTGCACTAATGCAGCTAGGACCCAAGGGTCTGGGTGTTCATTCACAGGGGGAGGGGAGGGGATCCCCTGGTTTTAACTTTCTTTCCTCAAGGCTTACCACGAAGCTTAGTGGGGATTGCTTTAGCCTGTACTGGCCCTTTTACCAGGCCCCTAGCTAGTCATCTCAGCAGTGTTCAAGTCACTGCTGACATGGATGGCAGACTAACGAAAGGAGAAACAGTCCGTGAGATGGCTCAGCTGGTAAAGACACTTGCTACCAAGCCCAAAGACCTGAATCTGGTTCCCAGGACCCACGTGATAGAAGGAGAGAACCAACTCCCATAATTTGTCCTCAAGTCATAGTGCGTACAGGCCAGCCCTCCTCCGAGATAATAAATGAATACACAAATGTAATAAAAAAAAAAAAAAAAAAAGAATTCATATTTACCTAACATTCCCTATTTGGTCATTAGTTGTAACATCTCGTTTAACCTTCACACTTATCTGTGTGCCCAGTTTACAGATTGGACACAAGGAGGCTCCAAGGAGTTGAATCACTGACTGAGAAAGCTCAGCTGGTGAGTAGTGAGTCCACTTCCACACACACACTGTGTGTAGCCAAGGATAATTTTGAACTTTGGGTCTTCCTGCCTCTACCTCCAAGTGCTGGGGTTGTAGGCATGCCCCACCTCAGCTTTAGAGTCTCGTCTTCTTCCACCGTGTCAGACTCAGGTTTTCAGGCTTAGAAGTAGTATCTTTACTGGCTGAGCCATCTTCCTGCTCATCTTGTCTTTATTCCATGCTGTGCTCCATCTCAGGTCTTCATGATGTTTTGTGAACAGTCTATTAATGATAACACACACAACACAAATATTTGTGTATATCCAGTCTGAGGAAACTCTGTGTATTCCTGGCTGTCCTGGAATTCGCTCTGTAGACCAGTCTGGCCTCAAACTCGTAGAGATCCACTTGCCTCTGCCTTCCCAGTGCTGGGATTAAAGGCACACAACTCCACTGTCCAGCTAAGACCAGCTGTAACCTTTCTCCTAAGCTATCTACCAAGCCTGTGGTTCTATCAGGGACACAGCTTTGCTGGAATCTCAGCACAGACTACCCTGATTTCAAGACTGTCATTTGATCATGGAGATACTTGGATGCCCCTAAAAGCTGTGGTTTATTTATTTTATGTGTATGGGTGTTTTGTCTGCGTGTATGAATGTATGTCAGTACACAGTGTGCATGCTTGGTACTTGAGGCGACTAGAAGAGAGCATTAGATCCCCTGGGACTGGAGTTACAGATGGTTGGGAGCCTCTGTGAGGTGCTGTGCTGGGAATGGAACCCAAGTCTCTGAAAGAGCAGTCACTGCTCCTAACCACTGAGCCATCTCTCCAGCCCCACAAACTGTGTTCTTTACAGAGAACATTTACTTTTTTAAAGTTTTACTTTTTTTTTTTTTTTGGGGGGGGGGGTTTGGTTTTTCAAGACAGGGTTTCTCTGTGTAGTCCTGGCTGTCTTGGAACTCACTCTGTAGACCAGGCTGGCCTCAAACTCAGAAATCCACCTGCCTCTGCCTCTGCCTCCCAAGTGCTGGGATTAAAGGCATGCGCCACCACCACCCGGCTTACTTATTCATTTTATGTGGGATCACAGCACATGGAGAGGCCAGAGGACAACTTCCTTTCTAAATATCTTTAGATTTCTTTTGAGTGTGTGTGTGTTATGTGTGAATGTGTGTGTGTGTGTGTGTGTGTGTTCAGGGCAGGAACCTGTAGGTAGGAGCTGATACAGAGGCCACGGAGGAGTGCTGCTTACTGGCTGTTCCTCATAACGTGCTCAGTCTTCTTTCTTATAGCATCCAGGACCACCTTGCTCCAGGTTGGCACTGCCCACAGTGAGCTGGACCCTCCCATATTGCTCAGTAATCAAGGCAATACGCCACAGACTTGCCTACAGGCCAATCTTACGGAGACATTTTCTCAGTTAGGAAACCCTCTGCCCAGATTTGTCTAGATCTGTGTCAGGTTGACAAAACTCAATCAGCGTAGTGTGTCTAGCTGTATATAAAAAGGCGAGTGCAGTGCTCTCTGAGGCCACAAGAGGGAGTCAGATCCCCTAGAGCTGGAGTCTTAGGCCACTGTGAGGTGCCAGACGTGGCTTCTGGGAACCAAACTTCAGTCTTCTGGAAGAGCAACAATTGTTCTTGAACTCTGAGCCATATCTACCATCCCAGAGGACATCTTTCAGGAATCATTTTGTCCTTTTATTGTAGGTTCTGGGGATCGAACTGTAGTCCTCATTTCACCACAGGTTCTTTTACTCGTTGAGCTGTCCCGGCGACTGCATTTACTGTCTTGAGGAAACAGTTACTTCTTGCTCTGATGGTATTTTAGCACACAGAACACATCCATCTAGATGGCATAGGGGTGTACACCTGTCATCCTAGCCCTCAGATGGAGGCAGGAGGATCATAAATTTAAGGCCAGCTTGAGCTATGTCTTCAGGCTGTTTCATACAAACAAGCAAATATCAACTCCCCATATCCACTCAGTATTCTGTTTTCCCCAGGCTTTCCCCTATCGGCCAGCCCAGATAGGGTAGACTGATTTGATTGATGGTCAGATAATTAGCAAGGCTTGCTTCAGGTCCTGTTGTCTACCAGGGCCAGGGCCTTGACTCTGAACGCTAAGCCCTATATAGATCTGACTGTTGACTAACATTCTTCTAGATGGGCCTGCCAGGGTCCCTGGACATTGAGCCACACAACTGTAGCTGCCGCTTGGTTGCATACACTCCTGAGCCTCTCAACCTGTGAGTCATGAACCATTTGGCAAAGCTTTATCTCTAAAGTATTTACGAGTTATAACAGTAGCAAATGACAGTTATGAAGTAGAATGAGGATAATTTTATGGTGGGGGAGTCACCACAACATGAGGAACTGTATAAAGGGTCACAGCATTGGGAAGAGTTGAGAACCGCTGACCTAGGGATTCAGGAGGGAATGAGAGCAGCCTTGACTGAGCCTCCTGCTTCCTGTGTGACTTCAGGCTATGGCCCAAGGTAAGACCTTCCTGGAGCCAGCAAGTTAGACCAGATTGATTATATATTATGGTCCTGTGACTGTGTGAAGGAGAGGTTATTGCTTTGGGTTGAGCTTGAAACCATACAGCCCTCTGTCCTGGAACTCAAGAGATCCTCCTGTCTCTGCTGCCTGAGTGCTGGGATTAAAGGCAAGAGCCACCATGACCAGCTAAGGGGTTGTTAGTCTTTTTTTGAGAATTGGGGCATAGAGAGACTTCATGTGTGAAGGCACCTGGCATGGTGCCTCAGCACATGTAATCCCTAGTGCTCCGGAAGCAGAGGCAGGAGGATTGTCATAGAGTTGAAGCCAATCTGGGCTACAGATTGAGTTTCATAGCAGCCTGGGTTCCAAAGTGAGACTGTCTCAGTTGGCCATGGGGGCGTACTTTTGTGATCCCAGCACTCGGGAGTCAGGAGGATCAGGAGTTCAAGGCCAATTTGAGATGCATACTTTAAAGGCTAGCCTGACTACATGAGAGCTTGCCTCAAAATGAACACACATACACACACCCACACGCACAACTCCCAAACCCAACCAGATTGTGTCAGGGCCCCAAACACTTTCTTGGAACTTTGCTTCAAAGCCTGCCTGGTTTACAGAGAGAGTTCCAGGACAGCCAAGGTGACACAGAGAAACCCTGTCTTGAAAAACCAAGAGGAGGAAGAAGAGGAGTTGGGGGGCGAGGAGGGGGAAGGAAGAGGAGTAAGGAGGAATGGGAGAAGGGAGAGGGAGGGATGAAGACGAGGAGGAGGAGAAGGAAGAAGATCATCACATGTACTCAATGAGACAACTAGTCAGGGGGAGGAGGAAAAAGTAGTGTAGGGCCAGTGACCCAACCCAGGAAATGTGACTAACCAGCTACAGCAGGGCCTGAGCAGACTCGTGCCTCTGCCTGGGCTAGTGAGTGGAATGGGGCTTTCCTTGCTGGTCTGACTCTTTAAATTGTTCAGAATCTGCCTTGCCTGAGGCCGCTGTGATGAGGTCTTTTCAGGCTTTTACCACTTAGTGGCCCAGTCTGAGAAACCGCAGCCTTCCATTAGCATGGCTCAGTCTTGGAGCTTGCTTTCCTGAATACTTAGACCTCTGAGTACCGCGAGCCTCCCCATGGGTGGGGCAGGTGGGCGGGACAGCCTAGTGGGGAAGAGGGAAGTAAGAAGCTAGTGTGGGGCAGGCTGAGACGAGTTTGAGAAGAAGAGGCCTGTGGAGAGGTAAAATTGGGAAGGGCTCTGTAGAGAAGGGCTAGCTAGGACTCTCATGGGTCGATAGGTGAGGGCTGGCTGCTAGGGTCCGGGAACAGGTGGGAATGGTGTCCCCAGGCACAACAGGCTCATTAGCTATAGTTTTGCAGCTGCAGAGTTCGAGTGGGCCTGGTGGGATGTGTTCCAGCTGCAGGAAGGAGCTAAAGGGTCTGGGCTCATCCAGGTCTGCAGGAGGTGGTCTCAGACTTGAAATATCCCCAGAGGCCATCAGGAAGTGAATTCAGATCCGGTGGTGTCTGTCCCCAAGATAGCACTGTCCTAGGCCCAGACAACTGGACTGGAGGGAGTTGAGAAGGAGCAAGGTAGGTTAGCTACTTGAGGGGCACTAGCTAGCCTCAGCAGAGGGTCAGCTGAGGACCAGTGTGGAGGAGATGAAGATAGGATCTGGGGTTGTGGGGAGCAGGATCTGCTTTGGCCTAGGGGAAAGAGGACTGTCCTGGGGTTCAGAGCCACTGCTGTTCGCACTTCTAAGGAACATGGGTCACAGTCTAGCAAGTCCTGGCCTTTCTTGTATTGACACCCATTTCCTCCCTAGGGCTACTGCTATTTCAGCTCACACTAACAGGGCAGATAGGGACTGTGAGGGGACTTGACCTGTTGAGAATCAGGTTCCAAGAGGGCAAAAATAGCCCGTTTTCCTCTGTACTGGGTCGCCAGTGCACAATTAGTCATTGCTAGGATCAAGCATTTTGTTGAAGGTAGGAGTGGTCCCCACTTCTAACCCCCAGTGTGTCCTTAAAAGATATTCTAGCCACAGTTAGCCAGCAGGGCACACATCCTCCCCCACTACAGTCTGACGGGCTTCTTTGCCCTCTAGCTTTCTGCTTCAAGGCTGCTCCAGGCTTTCCTGGATGTTGAGATCCTAGGCCATCCCGTTGGTTTCATCTAGTCCACTAATTGGAGCTCAGCAAATCAGGGCAATCAGACACATTCTTCGGGCACAATCAACCTCAACTATGGACCCAAAGATTCATAGGCAAACGCTGCTTCCTGCTCCCAAGGTGCTTCAGTGTCTCGGGGAGAAAGCCGGTCTCTAAAACTCATCACATTATAGCACGATGGGAAAAGGAGTCTTCCGCAGAGGTGGCCAGCTGTGATGTAGCTCAGTGGTATAGCATTTTCCAGCTATGCCTCATGGCCCTGGGTCTGGTTCCCAGCCGGCTTCCCATCCCCTGAGAAAGACATAGAAGAGGCTGCCTGTGAGGTGGTGAGTTTCAAGCATTTAAGAGGAGGAGGATGAAGATGAAGCTGCCACAGAAGAGGGCTCACACCCTCCCCCACTCCAGGACTATCTAAGCACTAAAGCTTCTTCTAATGCTGGTCTGTGATTATGTGACAGTCTGACGGAGAGGAAGTTGGTCTGTGGTTTCATTGGGTGTGATGGCTCCTCACTTCCTGAACCTTCTAGGTAGGCCATAAGACATAGGCTGTTCTTCATGCTGAGCCCCCAGAACAGATCGTGAAGGAATGGAAGTGAGTAGACTCTGTCATGGATACTTGTGATAGAGTAGTAGGTATGCCCGGCTGTTGTTAGCACAAGAAAGTGGCGAGATGTGCTCTAAGCCTGCAAGCAGAGGCTGATGTGACAGGACTGGGAAAGCTCCCACAGGAGCTGAGCCTACTGAGTGGATGATTATCCAGCAGGCAGCTAGGGATTGATGTGTGTCCACAGGGATGGAGGGGCCCTGACACCCACAGGGATGGAGGGGTCGTGACACCACACACGTGGGAGCTTGAGGAGCCGTAGGACCGGTCAAAGGGCTGAAACGAGGAGACAGGGATGGAAGACGCTTTCCCAGGAAAGTCTGACCAAGGCAGAACCTTGAGCTGATGGGAGGGCAGCCAGAGCCTCAGTCAGAATCGGGAGCTTGTCTCACGCTCTGCTACCCAGTTTCTGTCTGTGCAGCCTGGTTTTAGTTAGCTGGAATTGAACTTGGAGCTCATGCGTCCTAAGCAAGCACTGTGCCACTGAGCTCTGTCCCGGGCCCTCTTTCTGCTTTTTGTCTTGAGATTGACCACATTATGGTGCACAGGCCTTGAACACACTCAGCATCCCAGGCTGGCCTTGAGCTTCTGAGACATATCAATTAATAGAGATTTTAGGTTTATACCAGCCTGTCTAGCTTGTCAGGAGTTTTAAAGCCTCCCCCTCCCCTCAGTTCCATGCACCAGACTAAGCTGATCTCATAGACCTCCATGCACTAAGATGATCACTTTAAACATCTATTCAAAACACTTGTGGCCTCTGTGTGCACTAATACTGTTGAAGAAAAACTTAGGGGCTGAGGCTATAGCTGATGGTAGAGTTCTACCTAGCACTCACACCGACCTGGATTTGATCTCTAGCTCTTTGGAAACCAGACCTGTTGGTGATCCAACATGGGGGAGGGGAGTGAAGGCAGGAGGATCCTTGGCTATCTTAGTGACTTAAGGCAATTAAGGCTACAAGAGACCTTGTGCCAAAAGGAAAAAGAAATAAAAGGAAAAAATTTACTCCCTGATCCTTGATACCATAAGGAAGGCATTAACAGGACCGTCACTAAGTATAGGAACCTCAGTACCAGGGCTTTGCAGTGTGGAGAGAAGACTAGTCTTAAGACCCAAAGTAGTGTGAGCAAAGAAGACTTACAACGTCTAGAGCTAAGGGTCAGTGCATGGAAAATTACTAAAAGGAAGTGCCAGGGGGGTGGGAGGTTCCATCGAACTAACCTGACAGGATTCTTGCTGAAGATAGTCTGGATGAGCAGACTTCATGTGGGGGGTGGTGCAGGTTGAGGAACCAGATCTGAATAAAGGATGATGGGTTAGGGATTATGGGGACTTGCAGATGAACTGATTTTTCAAGGATCTTTGGCAGAAACTGGATTTGACAAGGGAGTACATAGAAAGGTCTAGAAGGTTCAGAGATGGAGCTTAACCAGAGTCTTTGCACCTTTGTAAGGTGCCAGGCAATCTTTTTTTTTTTTTTAAACATTTTTATTTGTGTGTATATGTGTGGTGTGCACGTGTCATGGCGTGTATGTGTCTGTGTGTGCATGTGCCATGGCGTGTATGTGTGTGGTGTGTACGTGCATGGTTTAGTGTGTGTATGTGTTATTGCCACGATGTGTGTGTGTGTGTGTGTGCACATGCCATGGTGTGTATGTGTGTGTGTGTGCAGTGCCATGGTTTGTATATGTGTATGTGCGTGTGCCATGTTGTGTATGTGTGCATGTGTGCATCTGCCAGTTGTGTGTGTGAGTGTGCATCTGCCATGGTGTGTGTGTGTGTGCACATGCCATGGTGTGCATACAGTTAACATCAGAGCCTGCGGTGACTTGGATGGAGGAGGACTCATGGTTTTGAGTTCCAGCCTAATTCTCATTTGGTAACACAGAACTGAAAACAGTGAAGCTGTGGTCAGTCTGTCTCTGTATCGTTCTTGAGCTTGGGTTTGGGGCAGACTATTCCTTTGAGTCATAGCTGGGCTGCACATAGCGGGGTGGGGCGGGGTTGGGGGGGAGGATGTGGACACACCCCATGGAGTTCCCTCCCTGCTGGAAGTGTCTTGCTGGAAAAAATGCCTTCCTCTGCTTGGGAGGTTGGTCATGAAAAGGAAAGGGGTGATTTTCCTGGTCTTTTCCCAGGGCTCTGCCGCCTGCTGTTCCCGTCTCAGACTCCACCCTCAGCGCTGAATCCCCACCCCCCACTGAGAATCTCTTCCGGTCCTCCTGACCTCCTGAGCCGTCTGTAGGATCTGCTTTGTACTTGTGTGGAAAGCATGCACACTGAATTATAAGCTGATGACGTGTGCTCTCTACCCTTTAAGCCTTAAACAAAACAACAATAGGCCTGAGACTGGCTCAGTGTATAGTAAGGGAGCCCTTGTAGCTAATTAAGGGGGACTGCCTGGGTTTGAGCCCCAGAACTCACATGCTCGAAGGAAAAGCCAGCTCTTTTGTCACATTTATTTACGTATTTACTTATTTATTGCTCTAGTGTGTGTACGTGTACACTGAAGCACACATGTGCATGCACCACAGTACGTTCGTGGATGTCAAAAAGGAAGCCAGCTCCTGACGGAACCAGCAAAAGGGAGGGAAGTTGTTATGATTGTATTTTTCTGAAATTATAAAACAAGGCTGGTACATCTAACAGAACAACACAACAGCCTGCCTTTCGCATTCTCTCTTTTCTACAATTTCTTTACCTGAGAAATATTTTCCCTACTGATTTACAGAACAAAGGTGGCATTTGTCATTCTGGACCTGGACGGTGTTGGGAACATAGGTAATGCCAGAGTGAGTGCAGCCTTCTTGGGAGACGTGGCTAGGAAGGGTAGCATCCATGAAGGTTTTTTTTTTGTATCTTAGATTAAATTTTGTTAGGACATCCGTTTCTCTCTTTCCTGGCTAGCCTGGAAACACTTGAGACCAGGCTGGCCTTGAATTTCAGAATCCCCTGCCTCTGCTTCTGAGGACTGGGTGTTTAAAGACTCAGTTTTCTGTCTCAAGGGTCCCAGTCCCAGGCTCTCGTTTCTTGTGAAACCTTGAACCTGCGGTGGCCTTTCAAGTGCTGGTTACAGGATGGTAAGTCCCAGTTTTGCAGGACAGGGACTGACCCAGGCTCATGCACGCTAGAAACCTTGAACTGAGGGCACTCTTCAGTCTTTCCATGTAATTGCTAGTTTTAGTTTAATTTTATTTATTTATTTATTTATTTATTTTTTGGTTTTCTTTTCTTTTTTTTTGTTTTTTTTGTTTTTTTTTTTTTTTTTTTTTCCAGAAGGTTTCTCTGTGTGCCCGGCTGTCCTGGAACTCACTCTGTAGACCAGGCTGGCCTCGAACTCAGAAATCCCTGCCTCTGCCTCCCAAGTGCTGGGATTAAAGGCGTGCGCCACCACCACCTGGCTAATTGTTAAGATTTTAAAAAATGATTTATTTACTTATTTATGTACAGTGTCTTGCCTACGTGTATGTCTGTGTGAGGGTGTTGGATCCCCTGGAACTTAAGTTACAGACAGTGGTTACTGGGAATTGAACTCAAGTCCGATGGAAGAGCAGCCAGTGCTCTTAACCACTGAGCCATCTCTCCAGCCCGAAGATTATTTTAAAATATTAAATTAAACATACAATTTTTGTTAGTATGGGTGTGTATCTGGATGGTTCCGTATGTGGGTAAATGTGGGGGTGAGAGGACCACCTTGTGAAGTCTGTTTTCTCCCTTCACCTTTACTGGGTTCTGGGGATCGAACTCAGTTTTTCAGATTTGTGCCGCAAGCACCTTTGCCCACGGAGCTGGCCCCTTGTTTTTCTTCCTCTTTCCTTTCTTTTTCTTCTGAGACAGGGTGTCTTATAGCCCAGCATATCTTTGAATTCACTGTGTAGCCAAGGATAGCCTTGAGTTTCTGATCCTCCTGCTTCTGCTCCTGGAATGCGGGTAGGGCAGGCGTGCACTACTATGCCAGCATTTTTTCTTGTTTTAAGACAGGGTTTCAGGTAGCCCAGGCTAGCCTGGAGGCTGAATTCCTTGAGCTTCTGAACCTTGGCCTCCACCTCCCAGGTGCTGGGGTTACAGCTGTGCGTGCTGCCATTAGTGGCCTTTTCCGTTCCTTTATATGGATTCTGAGGATTCAGACTCTGGTCCTCACATTTGCCCTGCAATGTCTTTAACCACCTAATGTCGCCTCAGCCCCAGCTCATCCTTAGCTTCTTACAGAGTGAAAGGACAACCTAAGGCTACGTTAAAAACTTGACCACCTGGAAGTGTCCCCCAGGTCCCGGGAGAGCTGGTTGTTATGACCCCTGGGACAATCATGACTTCTCTTTCCAGGTCTGAAAACAGCATGTACACACCCATCCCTCAGAGGTAGGCAGTGTGCCCCACCCATCACCTTGACTCTCTTCCCATCTCTACTTTCCAGGACTGCTCCTTCCCCTCCCTGCTCTCACTATACCCAGACCTCCGTTTCCAGGCCTGCTCAAGTCTCTCTGCAGAGCCCACTCCTCATGGGGTCTGCTACCAACCGTTTCTTCCCACAGTGGCTCCCCGTTCTCAGCCTCAGTCCAAGACCCAGGCCTGCACATATGGCGTGTGGAGAAGCTAAAGCCGGTGCCCATTGCACGAGAGAACCATGGCGTCTTTTTCTCTGGGGACTCCTACCTCGTGCTTCACAATGGCCCAGAAGAGGCCTCCCATCTGCACCTGTGGATAGGTAAAGGGTGGGCATGGTGTCTGTGTGGGATTGATGAAGGCAGGGATGGGGGTGGCCGTGGATTTCAGGGACCTTACCTCTCACCTCCTATTCATCCTAGGCCAGCAGTCATCCCGAGATGAGCAGGGGGCCTGTGCTGTGCTGGCTGTGCACCTCAACACCCTGCTGGGCGAGCGGCCTGTGCAGCACCGAGAAGTTCAAGGGAATGAGTCCGACCTCTTCATGAGCTACTTCCCTCGAGGCCTCAAGTACCGGGTGAGATCCACCTCCGGGTCCTCATTCCCTGGGCTTCTCTCCCAACCAACTGGTGTTTCTGGCTGCATTTTGTCCTGCGGAAAGCCTGGGCACCCTTGGGGTTGGTCTCCACCTTCTTGCGTCTCCCAGAGCGATGAGCAGCAGAGGGCTCCGGGTTGCCTATGAGGCCACTCAGGCCAGTACTCTGGGCTGCAGGAAGGTGGTGTGGAGTCGGCATTTCACAAGACAACCTCAGGCGCCGCCCCGGCAGCCATCAAGAAGCTCTACCAGGTTAAGGGGAAGAGGAACATCCGAGCGACCGAGAGGGCTCTGAGCTGGGACAGCTTCAACACCGGGGACTGCTTCATCCTGGACCTGGGCCAGGTGGGTATGGCTGAGATCACAGGCTGAGATGCTAGGACCATGTTCTGGTGACCCAGCCCATCCACCATCCCCATCCAGTCGGCCCTTAGGGACCCATAGGGCTTCATTCCCAGCCACACACAGACAGTGCAGTCCTCAGATGCTCCAGCCTCATATACTGTGGTCTCATACCTGAGCATAACTTGTGCGCTTCCTCCTGTACAGTTTCAGGCATGTCCAACCTGTGGCCCTTGGCTGCATGTAGCCCAGGGCATATTTTATATAACTATGATTCAACAGAAAGCTTTAAACTTTATGTTTTTGGGTTTTTTTTTTTTTTTTTTTTGAGGCAGGGTTTCTCTGTGTCACCCTGGCTGTCCTGGAACTCACTCTGTAGACCAGGCTGGCCTCGAACTCAGAAATCCGCCGGCCTCTGCCTCCCAAGTGCTGGGATTAAAGGCGTGCGCCACCACGCCCGGCAGTTTTTTAAAAAAGATGTTTAGGTTTTTTTGTTTTTGTTTTTGTTTTTTTTGCAATTGATTATATTTTTAAAAATTATGTGTTTGTGTCTGGGGGTTGGGGCGTGTACATGTGGATGCAGATACCAGCAGAGGCCAGAAGAGGGCGCCAGTGTTGGAGTTACAAGCAATTGTGAACTGTCCATTGTGGGAACTCAGAACAGAACTCAGGTCCTCTTAGAAGAGCAGTGTATACTCTTGACCACTGAGCCACCTCTTCAGCCTCAGGAGATAATTTATAAACAAGATAAAAATGGTAAAATACATGGTGGTCAGCGATGTGGCGGAAAAACAATGTGATGCAGAGACGGCACTGGGTCAAGAAGCACTCTTAAGGATTTTTTTTTCCTATATGTGTATGAGTGTTTTGCTTGCATGTATATATGGGTACCACAAAATGCCCAGTTCCCTTGAAATTCCCTGAGAGTGGAGCTATAGGTGATTGTGGGCCACTTTGTGGGTACTGGGAATTGAACCTGGGTCCTTTGGAAGAGCTGAGAGTGCTCTTAACCTCTTATCCCCTGAGTCATCTCTCCAGCCCAGCAAGTGACTTCTTGGGATTTATTTTTGAGAAAGAGAGAGAAGAAAAAGAGAGAGAAATATACATAGAAGAGAGAAAGAGAGAGGAGAGAGAGAGACTCTGACTCAAGTCTATCATTGTGTAGCCCTGGCTGTCCTGGAACCCATTATGTAGACCAGGTCTCAAATACACAGACATCTACCTGCCTTTGCTTCTTGAGTACTGAGATCAAAGGCAAAGGCATGTGCGGCCACTCCCAGCTTGATTCTCCTGCCTGTGGGGACAGTTTCTCAGTGGGGCAGGACAATGGCACTGCCTGTGATGAGCCTGTCTGGCTTCTCGGCAGAACATCTTTGCCTGGTGTGGTGGAAAATCCAACATCCTGGAGCGCAACAAGGCGAGGGACCTGGCCCTGGCCATCAGGGACAGCGAGCGGCAGGGCAAGGCCCAGGTGGAAATCATCACTGATGGAGAGGAACCAGCAGAGATGATTCAGGTTGGGGACATTGGGGCGGGCAGCTGGGAGGTGCTGGGGTGTGGTCAGGAGAGATAGTGATACGCTGGGAGCAAGAAGATGATGGTTAGAAGATTGGTGGGGGTGGGGCATCTGGGTTCCTACTCAGCCCTGTGACTTCCTCATGGGCTACCTTTGTGTTCTGGGGATGGATAAAGGGTATGGCCTTGGGTCAAGAGGCTGTCGGGTGGGCGGGCTGGGCCCATCGCTTTCCCCTGTATAGTGCAGGACACAGGTGGCCCTGCATGTGGTGAACTGGAAAATTTGGAAGCCCTAGTAATCCCGCCTGGTTCTGCAGATTCTGGGCCCCAAGCCTGCTCTGAAGGAGGGCAACCCCGAGGAAGACATTACAGCTGACCAGACCAACGCCCAGGCGGCAGCCCTGTATAAGGTGGGCACTCGGGCTTGCTGGGGATTAGCATGAGATCCTGCAGAGCATCTGCAGGTGGCCAGGCGACAGAGCTGAAGGGGAGGGCTGTGGGAAGGCTGGGCCAGGAATCAGGTAGGTTTTAGGGGTTGGAGGAGAGGTGGGTGGGAAGGACGGCCCTCTGAGAAGGTAAGTGGTATTCCTCCAGCTCCTTGGTGAAGGTTGGAAGCTAATTCTGAGATTGCCTTGATTTGAACCTTGCAGTTACTTGTAAAGAGGAATTCACTTCTTCCTAGGGGGTTTGTGGCCTCTGAACTGCAGTGATAGAAAAGAGAGGGGCTGTCTGGAGCTTGCTTTTTTTTTTGGGGGGGGGGTTGCTCTTCCTGCCTGTTTCTCAGAACTGCTGGGAGAGACAACTGGGTAACCCATCCCTTCATTCCAGGTGAGGACTGAAGTATGTGTGTGTCACACTGGGAACTATCCTTCCTCTCCAGGTCTCTGATGCCACTGGACAGATGAATCTGACCAAGGTGGCTGACTCCAGCCCTTTTGCCTCTGAACTGCTCATTCCAGATGACTGCTTTGTTCTGGACAACGGGCTGTGTGGCAAAATCTACATCTGG
Organism: Mastomys natalensis; assembly: GCA_021653895.1. Taxonomy (NCBI): domain Eukaryota; kingdom Metazoa; phylum Chordata; class Mammalia; order Rodentia; family Muridae; genus Mastomys; species Mastomys natalensis. Next base: position 818,675 of record JAJTUV010001284.1, read on the forward strand.
AAGGGTACGTGTGTCTCCTCTGTGTGAGCCCGAGGGCACTGCAGCTGCTCTGAACCCAGCAGGCTCAGCCATTTTGAAAACCTCAGCCGATCTCTCCCTCAGAACTTCAAGGGCCTGTTCAGGACATTGCTGGACCCATCCCAGACATTCAGTGTCACCAGGTCTGGGTTGGAGCGTGAGCACCTGTGTTTAGCATGTTCCCAGGGCATGCCTATGGGTTCCAAGGACCACGGTTTTGAGAACTCTTGGCCCATTTCCAGGCCATCAGGGCTCTGGGTGCCTGATCTTCAGGTTCTTCTTTAACTGTAACAGAAGTAAATTTTAGATGGGCTTAGTAGGTGCTTTCTGCAGTGTGTGGTATACTTGCAGGCCGTGGTTTTTCAAGAGATTGTATATGCTGGAAGGGGAAAGGCTGCTGCATGCAGGAGCCTGGATGCTTGCTTTGACCATAGAGATCTGGGGACAGCGTGACCCCGGTGATCCTGCTTGCTTTTGCTGGCTCCCAGGAAGGTCTAGGCAGTCCATTCCTTCAGCTGAGGTTCTGGGTTTGGGTTTTTTGTTGTTTTGTTTAGATTTACTTTATTTTTTACTTTTGTGTGCATGCACACGTGCTCTTTCGTACACGTGTTTGTGGGTACCAAGGGTCAGAGGGCAGCAGATCCCTTGGAGCTGAAGTTAAAAGCAGTTTTGAGCCTCCTGATGCACGCTCTTGGAACTGAACTCTGGTTCTTCACAAGAGCAGCAAGTACTGTCAACCACTGAGCCACCTACCCCGCCTTTGCCCTTTGTTTTTTGAGACAAGGTCTCATGTAGCCCAGGCTGGCCTCTGACTTATGTAGCCAAGGATGACTTTGAACTCCTGATCGTCCTGCCTCCATCTGGGAAGGAGACATGCACTATAATACCTGCTTTTCTCTGGTGCTGGGGATAGATGGAACCTAGGGCATGCTATACCATGCTATATCCACTGGGGCTGCCTTTTCTTTCCTGCAGAGGTGTGCCATACACCACGGAGCTGATGCTGAGATTCCAGAGGCCTATGTTGAATGTCTGTAGTCCCCAAGAGAGGAATCATTATAGAAAGAAAGTGGGACAGGAAGCTGGGAGGCTGGCAGACAAGTGCCCGTGGATGCCAGGACAGTGGGTCAGTTACAGAGGAAGGACAGACACTTTGTCGTTCACAGGACTTTTAACACTGGCCAGAGAACCCATCACCATGCTTGGCTCTGTTTCCTTGTTAAAATGCGTCAGCTTGAAGCGTGGTTTGTGTCCCAGTGAATGCCAGCGTAACTGGGTGGGTTCTTTGTGGTCCTCAGTTTTATGAGCATTTTGTTAGCAAGCATGTTAGCTTTTGGCTTTGTGGAAGTCTTTTCACCTCTATAAGAAATTGCACTCTGCATTGTCTTTAGTTTCACAAAAAGGTCTGATAACAGGACAGTGTTTTCTGTTACACTGTTCACACACAAAGGCGAGGGGCTCCAGGGAAGGGAGGCCCTGGCCCTAGAGTTTCTTTTTTATTTTTATGTGTATTTTTCTTGCATGGATGTCTGAACCATATGCATGCAGTGTCCTCAGAAGCCAGCAGCAGCACTGGATCCTTTAGAACTGGAGTTGCACGTGTTTTTGAGTACCATGAGGGTGCTGGGAATCGAACTCAGGTCCTCTGCAAGAGAAGCAAGTGCTCCAGCCATTGCCCCAGCCCTCTGGTCTTCCAGTTTGATGTCTGGGAGAAAGCTTATCCTTCCTACAAGATGGCTTGACCAGCGCTAGAGGAGTCTGCTGATCCAGGGAGAAGAGACATTTTATTTTGTCTGTTTATTTGTTTATTATTTATCTACTTCATACTTAGAGCTGCCAGCTTTCTGGGGAGAGTATTAAGTGGCTGACTTCATACCCCAGGGACCCCCTCAGCATTCTGGTACATTTGTTTTAAAACCTGTCAGGTGTTCTGTGGAGCCTTTAAGTTTCCTCAAGGAAAATGGGATGGAGACTGGAGTATGCACCCACCCCAGATTCACTGCCTCATGCTGCCCAGGCTAAGAAGCATGAAAACGACCTTCAAGTTCTCATCCTCCTGCTCCACTTCCTGAGTGCGTGTGTGGAGCTTGCAGGTGGTTTTCTGGGGTGCTAGGGACAGAACACAGAGCTTCACGAATGCCGAATGCCAGGCAAGCCCTCTCCAGTCAGCCCACCCACTACTCTCTTCTCATTTTGAAATCTCGCTCCTCTGTCCCAGGGAGAAAGGCTAATGAGAAGGAGCGGCAGGCGGCCCTCCAAGTGGCTGATGGCTTCATATCTCGAATGAGCTATTCTCCAAACACTCAGGTGAGGACAGGACCCCACCTCTTCCTGGGACCCTTCCCATGGCTCTGTATTCCCAGACTGGACAGGAGCAGGACAGCTCAGGAGTTGGCAGCAAACCTGCCTGCCTTCAGACCTGTTAGGTGGAAAGACCTTTTCAATCCATCACCATTGAGAACAACACAACAACAACAACAACCCAAAACTTATTTCCAAAGAGAATCCTGGGAGCCTGAAAGACAGAGCATGATATTGGTGGCTGGCTGTCTTCAGTATGGTGGCTGCACAAGTCATTCTCAACCTGTCTATCTCTCCAGGGTCTCATGTAGCTCAGGCTTGGCCTCTCTATATAGCCAAGGATGACCTTGAACTTCTGACCTCTTGCCTGACTTCGCAGTTTCTAGGACTGTGAGTGGATGCCACCGCATCTGGTTTACCTGGTGCTGGAACTGAACCCAGGGCTTTACAAGTGCTACCAACTGAGCTGCGTCCTCAGCTCCTCCCTTTTTTGAGACAATGTCTCCCTCTGTTGCCCAGATTAACTTAGAATTCACTATGCCTACCCTGGCTGGCCTTGAACTCACAGCAGTTCTCTTGCTGAGATGACGGGAGTCACCATGCCCTGCTCAGCAGTCAGTTCTGGAAAGATGATGTCTACTTGGTGGCATCTGCCAAACCGAGTGCCCCATCCTCGAAGCAGTGTCTCCTGTCTGTCTTCTCGGAACAGGCCTACACTGCTTGCCTCCTCGTCGCCTCGTGTTGTTACAGGGCTCTTGTCTTCTTTTTTGTTTGTTGTTGTTGTTGGTTTTTTTTGTTTTTTTTCTAGACAGGGTTTCTCTGTGTAGCCCTGGCTGTCCTGGAACTCACTCTGTAGACAGGCTGGCCTTGAACTCAGAAATCCGCCTGCCTCTGCCTTCCAAGTGCTGGGATTAAAGGGTGCGCACCACCATCCCGCGGCTCTTGTCTTCTTGAATGAAAGAATTCAGTCAAGAGACAGACAGTCTGGGCAGAAGTTTATTTAGTAAATTCAAGCAAAGGAACACTCAGAGAGAGATTTAAGTGCATTGCCCCGTGGTGGGGAGCTCCTCCCTGTGTTCTGCATGTGGATATTGAAGACAATTTTATGAATATTTGTGAGGTGGGTGGTATATTTGTGGGGTAAAGTGGTCTTTTCCTCTCCTAGATCAAGACAGGCCAGATATCCCTTTAGAGGATTTTTCCCCATATTTCTCTAGGAAAACCTACAAAAGTGTTGTGTGTGTTATAAACACAGTGCAAGTGATATTAGTGACCACAGGTCACTTGAAGATGACCTCTTGGCTGATGGCATGCATAGGAAAATGGCCCAGCACCTTAGTCTCTCTGGTGTGGCAGTACAACAACAGGGCATGACAGGAATATTGAGTCACAAAGGAGCATTCTCTCAGGAGATAAAGCTGGCTGCACAGCTGCAGTTTCTTTAACTCCTTGCCTACCCCTGTTGCTGGTGTCCTTCCCCTCCTCCCCCAAGCAGAGGTGACAGCCTGTGAGCCGAGCTTTTTTCTCCCACTGCAGGTGGAGATTCTGCCCCAGGGCCGAGAGAGTCCCATCTTCAAGCAATTCTTCAAGGACTGGAAGTGAGAGTGCTGTCCCCATCCCTGCTCTCCTGACCCCCACCACCTTCCCCTCTGGCTGCTGAGTCAGCACTGAGGTGTCCTCTGGATGCTCAATAAAGGACACATTCCATTCCCAGCCCTCTTCTGCCCTAGCTCTCTTCCTGTGTCGCTTGCCCCCCCTCCCCCCCCGCTGATTTTAGTTCCACCTGTTCACTGGGGCTCACCCCCATGCTGAAGGGTGAGTAGAACATAAGCAGCAAGTTCATAGCTCCCAGAAGCCCAGCACTGGCTCTGCATGACCAGGACTCCCAGTCAAGCTGCTGGCCAACCCCCACCATGCCCAGAAGAACCTAACAGGGAGGCGGTACAGTGCCAGGCTCAGCATCGCTTTCAAGTCTCACATTCCCAGCTGAGAGAAGGCATTGGCCATGACTTGGGATAGATTTCTGTTCAAGCCAGTCTTTCCTCAGACAGCCCAACAAACACCCCCAAGGCAGTTTTAAATGATGACACTCACCCAGGAATGGGATGGAATGTAGAACAGGCTAGCTATTGTTCCTCACAAGTGAGTTTTGTGTTTGGCTTATCAGCCCAAGGCCTCTGTGTGTGTGTAAAGTACCTATCTAGAGGGGAGAGGCCCTGCATGTATGTGCATGCTGGAATGCGTGCATGCGTGTGCATGTGTGAAAAGTTCCAGTTTAGAGAAGAGCGGCCTTGGTTGCTCTCCCTGTTCTGTTTCTTGTTAATGGCATGATGTGGCCTTGTCAAAGAGGGCAGAGTGCGTGTGCTGGGGAGAAGAGATGTCTATAAATCTGACACTTCTGAGGCAGAGGCGAGAGGATTGTGAGTTCAGCCTTTGCTATATAGTGAGTCCAAGGTCTGCCTAGGCTATCTGGAACCCTATTTCAAAACAAACTAGCTAGAGAGGGGCGGGGAATGTGTCACAAAAAGCATCCCGCCACCTCCCCCCCACCACATACATATGCATGCACAGTGTCTAGGTGAGCTTGGACCAGAAGTCCTAACAGCAGCCACCCTGAGCCACCCCTTCTGTGTCCTAAGGGATACTGTGACTTCTGAGCTGTCACACACTGGATTCTTCCGCCCCCCCCCAAACCCACACAGCTAAGAAGCAAGGGGAGGTGAGCTCCTCTACTGACCCCCCTCTTCGTACACCCTGAGACTTTCCAGCCCTTGATTGGCCACACAGGCCAGGGAGAGAGGAAGGCATGTACCCACTCAGTAATTCTGACAGTTTTAGATTTACAGAATACTTTAAGGTCTCCCGTGGAGAGCTGTCTCCACTATGCCCAAGAATAGCACATAGTTTTTCAGCTGCTATCAGAGGCCTCCTATCTCCACCTCAATCCTCAAACCAACCTAGCAGTAGAGCTGCTTTCTGGGTTATTCTGGAGCTCTGTGCACCCTGATCTGGATGAAGGGCTCCTGCTGGAGATACTGGCCCCTTCCAGCAGATGCTCCTAGGGTCCATGTGGCTTGGGCCCTGATATGCTGGGATCCTGCTCTTTCAGCCTTGCAGACTCAAGCATGGGGATGGATGGCAGGCAAGGAAGGACCAAACTGACATGGGCCTGAGCTGCCTTCTTGACCTCTCTGCTGGTCGCTGAATATGAGAGCTGGAGGAAGTGGCATGGTAATAAAGCATTCTAATTGAGACCCTGTAAATATGATGCCAACTGTGGGGCATGTCACAAGCACCCTGGGAGGCCTGTTTGTCTCTGCACCAGATTTGGAGTGGCCCAAAATAGGTAGAGATGGACACAGGTGTCTATGGCTTCATTTGAGGGAAGGTGGGAGGAGCACAGGGGGCCTGAGGCTCTTGGGTGGTTGGGGGTGGGGACTGGGCTGAGGGAGCAACATCCAGGCCCAGAAGCAGATGCAGGAAGACTCTGGGGTGGACACCATACCAGTCAACCTTACCAAGAGCACCATGTTTATTGGCTAGAGCTTGCAAGAAGTCTCTGGGCCCGGATGTGAAGATGGCTGAGCAGCTAAGAAGCTTGCCACGGAAGTCTGATGACCTTGGTTTTAATCCATAGAACTTAAAGGTATTTGGAGAGAAGCAACTTCACAAAGCTGGCTCTTGACCTCCCCACACTTGCTTTGTATGTGTGTGCCCCATATGCCATGTCATACACACAAACAAATAATGACACGGAAAAAGAAAGACATCGTGCATACAGGTGCAGCCAGGGAACTCAGGTAGTGTGTAGCCATGGAGTAGGAAGCAACTCCAATCTGGAATCTGCAGCCCCTCTGAACCCTAGGCACTTTAATCTGCTTGGCTCAGTCTGGTGCCCAGACAACGGGGGTACAGGAAGGCCCTGAAGGGACTTCGTCTTGGAAGAAAGTACTGGAGGTTATAACAATTCCTTTATTCTAAAACTGCTGGTGGGAGAGTTTACTTTGCCTCTCAACCAGGCTAGATAACCAGTGGTCTCCATAGAAGTTCCAGCCTGTGGGCAGTGGGGCTGGGGTGCTTGATGATCAGTCTAGCCAGACGAGTGCCCATTTCTAGATTACAATGGTGGGCAAAGGAGAGGGAGGGGAGAGAGAAAGGAAGAGTGGAAACAAGTGTTCTTTGAAACCGGTAGCTGGAGGAAGAGGGGGGCCTCCCTACCAGTCACTTTCTCTGTATTGTGCTGCCCCCTGCTGGCTGAAGATATTGCTGTCTCTGTCTTTCTAATTCCAACCGAAGACTGGGGACAGAGTCAGACTCTTAGCTGTTGCTTCCAGGGTCTCTCCCTCTAGGTGCAGACGTGTAGACAATTCAGATAGGGTTGTGTGGCCACATGATCTGTTCACTTCCACTGAGATATCGGGAGGCCAACCCTGGGAACTGGAGCCCGCTGGGAAGGACAGAAGACTCCTTGCTTCGAAGATGGCATGGAGGGTAACTGTAGCTGCCTGAATGAGCTATGCTGGTGTAGACTCCTGGGTGTCGCTACCCACACCTGAGCTTCCTAACTCACCTGCAGAGGCATGGAGGCTTTGGCCCAGACACGGTTCTTTAGCTCGGAAAGCTCCAGCGACCCAGCCTGTCTTTCAAGGAATGGTCTCTGTGGTGGGTCAGATCAACACTGCACTCTCGAATGAATGAGACTGTAGGTCACACACGCCTGTGAACGTGAGATCCTTGGAGTGAGGTCCCTGTGATCCGGGGCACTTCTGTCCCTCCAACAAGGAGGCCTGTCCCTTTGACACCTGAGCTAGGTACTCATCCAGGGTCTTGAGCAGCCGTCTTGGACTCTTCTTGGCCAATGCTTCCAAGTCTGGAACAGAGGAGATCAGGGAACTGAAGGCTTAGGGGTCTTTGGATGGCACACAAATCCAGTAACAAGTCTCCAAACCCTGTCCCTGTTTTGTTTGTTTGTTTTGAGACAGGGTTTCTCTGTGTAGCCCAGACTGTGGAACTCACTCTGTAGACCATGCTGGCCTGGAACTCAAAAGAGATCTGCCTGCCTCTGTTTTCTGAATGCTGGAATTAAAGGCATGCACCACCCCATCCTGCTGCTACCCCTGTCCTTTAAACATGGCCATATGGCAAAACCAGACAGGGCCCAGGGACCACTTCTCTGCTGTGACACAGAACTCAACTCTGTGGAATCAGTCCAGCCGCTGGGCCTTGGTTCCTGCAGCCTTCAGTGTTTAAGGTTTTTATTTATTTTATATGAATTAGGTTTTGCTTGAGTGGATGTCTGTGTACCACAGGTGTGTCTGATGCCTGAGGTCAGAAGAGGGCACCAGATCTCCTGGAACTGGAGATGGCTGTGAGCTGCCATGTTAGTGCCAGGGTTAGAAGCCAGTCCTCTGGAAGAGCAGCCAGTGCTCTTAACTGCTAAGCCATCTTGCCAGCGCTGACTTCCATGGCTCTGCTTTTGTTTTCGAGACAGTTCTCCTGTAGACCTTTAACCTTTTACCTCTCTGTCTGCACCTACTGAGTGCTGAGATTATAGGCCTATGCTACCACACAGTTTAGGCACCACTGGGCATGGAGCCCAGGGACTCCCGAATGCCAGGCAGGGCCCTCACAGTGGAGCCACATCCCTAGCCTGAGCTTTTATTGATGGTATGTTATCAAGATTTATTTTTATTATTTCTTAAAGTGGATGCCTGCTGAGGCCAGAGATGTAGTAGAATCTCCCTGGAGTTGGAGTTACAGGCAGGTGTGAGCTGCTGGCCATGGGTGCTGGGAACCCAATGGGGTCCTCTGCAAGAGCAGTGGGCTATCTTAACCACTGAGCCATCTTTCAGTTCTGTTCTGTTGTTTTATGAGACAGGGTCTCACTATGTAGCCTTGGTTTGTCTGAAACTCATGTAGTCCAGGCTGGCCTTGAACTCACAGAGATCTGCTTGCACTGTGCTGAACAGGCTAAATTTTTGGTTCAGAAGATGTGAGTTTTTTGTTGTTTGATGTGATTGTTGACAGCCATGCATGATGGCTCAGACTGTCATCCCAACACAAGGAAGGCAGATGTAGGACTGTCACCTGGTTACAGTGAGAGACTGCATCTCAAAAATCTAAACAAAAGTGACAGTGAAAACAAGTAAGTATCAGACGTGGCCACAGCTTGGACAGTGGTGCATGCCTGTAATCTTTGTACTCAGGAAGCAGAGGCAGATGGACTGTCTTAGGTTTGTAGGACAGGTTTCACTGAGTAGCCCGGGCTGTCCTGGAACTCACTATGTAGACCAGGTGGTCTGAACTCAAAAGCTCAATCTAATAAAGGCATGCGACGGGAACAGAGATGCGTTGGGTAGGTTTGCAGAGAAGGAGCCAGCCCCAGGGTGTCTGAAGGACAGCAAGGAGGGAAAGACGGGAGGGAAATAGGCGCCCAGGGTGTTCTGGCAGCAGGGGAAAGAAGGGAAATACGGCCTCGGGCGACACAGAAGAAAGTGCCAACCTTTGAGGACAAAGCCTGAGTCTAAAATCGTCTTTTGCTGGGTCCTCCACATCCGTGCCAAGTGAAGGAAAGTAGCTGCGTAGAAGCTGTTCACCACTGGGATGACCTTCTGCCGACGGTTGCATTCCCTACAGGACAGAGGCAGTGACCTGCTTAGCCATAGATGAACCCAACACACCAGGAATCCCTGGCCTACCGGGTCACCTCAGGAAGCCTCCACCCCACCACACCCGCCCCACTGGCATTTGGCAGCCTGGCATTTGGGTAGGTCCGTGAGGAGAGGTGGCATGGAGATGTGGTCCAGCTCTGAGAACCAGCAGGTAACAGAGCTGTGGACAAGGCAGAGGCATGGAGGGGACTGGACCAGGTTCTACCGGGTCACTGATCCACTAGGGACTCACCTGGAGAGGCACTCTTCCCTCAAGGCCTGGATGGCAATTCGAGTGATGTTCACAGACATCAGACAGAAGGGGAATTGCTGGAATGGAGTATCATAAGTCAGTGGTCAGCCATCTCTGCCCTTAGACATTTCCTCCGCCTCATGTGACTGGCAGGAGCTAAACCCACAGAGGTGGCTGCTGCTGTTACTGTCTCTGTGTCCGCCTCACAAAAGGCCAGGAATCTATGAGTCCACAGGAGGTTGCTCCAAGGCAGTCCCGCATCCAACTCCCTCTTTTTTCCTTGTTTTTTTTTTTTTTTTTAAAGACAGGGTTTTACAGATCATATGCTTGATTCAAACTCTCTTTGCAACCAAGATTGATCTTGAACTATATATTGATTGATTGACTGTGTATGGTCTGAGTGCTTGCCTGCATATATGTCTGTGTACCACATGTGTAACTAGCTAGTGTCAGGGGAGGCCAGGAGAGGATGTCGGATCCCCTGGGAGTGGAGTTACAGACAGTTGTGAACTGACATGTGGGTGCTGGGACTAGGACCCGGGTCCTCTTGAAGAGCAGTCAGTGCTCTTAACTGTTGAGCCATCTCACCAGCTCTTGACTTTGAACTCTGACCTCCTTCCTCCTCCTGCCAAATACTGGCATTAAGTCAGTGCCACCATGCCCAGTTTACGTGGTGTTGGGGACCAAACCTTGGGTGACATGAGTGCTAAGCAAGCACTGTACCATCTCAACTGTACCCCAGCGCAGGCCTTTTGACACAGGGTCTCACTTGCAGCCCTGGCTGGGTTGAAGCTTGCTATGTAGACCAAGCTGGCTCACACTCCTGTTCCTCTTGGCCACTTTTGCGTTTTCATTTGCCTTCATGGCTTTCCTTTGGGCTTAACTATTTTTGAATACCAAAGCAGGATGATCCAAGCATCTCTTGAGGCTTGGCTGGCCTCTCTCTAGGTTCTGGCTGTGACATATGTAACACATTCCAGGTGACTCTGGAGTGGAGCTGGCAGGTGTGGACTCACTCTAATACTTCTGAGCACCTGCTCTGTGCTGGGAGAGAGACTCCAAGGACAGAACACCATGCTGCACAGACGCCTCCTGGAAAGCTAGCTTGTCTGCGGTGCAGCAAGGGGCCTCATAAAGGAGACTGAGGAGTCCCATTTCTCTCAGAGCTACTTTTCAGGAAAAAGCCCTTCTGCAGTCTGGGGTACACAGAAGATGGAGTCTCTGAGCACTTGGAAATTTGAGTCAATTCTCTTTCAGCAGGGAGCACCACAATAACTGAAAGTTAAGCTCTCGCTTACGTTTTTTTTCTTTTTGAAAAAATTATTTTTAATTTTATACGTAATTTATTACGCTGCCTGTATGTATGTCTGTGTACAATATGTATGCCTGGTAGGTCGAAATAAGGTGCCAATCTCCTGGGACTGGAGTTATAGACACTTGTCAGGTACCATTTGGGTGATGGAAATCAACCTGGGTCCTGGGAAGAGTAGCTAGTGTTCTCCATTGCCAAGTCATTTCTCTAGTCCTAAACATTTTTTTCTTAATTATATTCATCTATGTACGTGTGTGTGTGTGTACATGTGCACATGCCATGGCACATGTGTGAAGGTCAGAGGACAGTTTGTAGTAGTCAATTCTCTCTTTTTACTATGTGGAGACTGGGGTTCGAACTCAAGTCCCTGGGCTTGGCAGAAAGGGCCTTTATCTGTTGAGCCGTCTCAGTGGCCTCTGGCCAGCTTTGTAGGAGTAATTAGAAGCGGCTACAGTTACATGTCCCAAACACTGCATCTGGAAGACTCCATCTTTCGGAGGATCATAGGGCCGGAGGTCAAAGTTCACATTTGTTTTTTTGTTGTTGTTGTTTTGTTTGTGTTTTAAGAACCAAGTGGTCTCAAACTCAGCAGGCCTCCCACCTGATCAGGTATCACATTGGAACCCTGGGAGTACTAGTTAGGTGTGGTGCTACGTATACACATGTTAACTGCTTCAAAGGCCGAGGCTAGAGGGTCACTGAAGGCTACGGGTTTGCAGCTAGCCTGGGCTCACAACCACCTGTAACTTTAGTTCCCCAGGATCTGAGGCCTCCAGCTCTGCAGGCACTTGCACTCACATGCACATACACATCTATATATGCATAATTTTAAAAATAAATCTTTTTTTTTTTTTTTTTTGGTTTTATGAGACAGGGTTTCTCTGTGTAACCCGGGCTGTCCTGGAACTCACTTGGTAGACCAGACTGGCCTTGAACTCAGAAATCAACCTGCCTCTGCCTCCCAAGTGCTGGGATTAAAGGCGTGCACCACCACTGCCCGGCCAAAATAAATCTTTTTTAAAGAAGTTGCTGGGTGAAAATTTGAGGATAAACAAGAAATTTGCATAATCTTAAGGTATTTTTCTGTAAAATTGTTATTAATCATAAGGGGAAAACAAATTTTATATAAATAGAAGACCAAAGGATAGCATCTTAATCAAAGCTAACTTTCTAGGAATAAGACACAGATGTGTGCACCTCGGTACCGGGTGCCTGGAAAAGCACATCACTTTTGGGTTCTAGTTTGCCCAAATGCATACCCAAAATCATTTTTAAAAAAATGTGAGACAAACCGAAATTGAGGGATAGCCTACAAAATAACTGACCTGGGGACCTCAACTGCGTCAAAGTTGTAAAGCCAGAGTCAGGGCAAAATAAACCTTCCTACAGGCTGAAGTGCTATATGAGACACAGTGACAGGACACAGTGGGGCCCAGATGCAAGAGCCTGACATAGAAAACCAATGAGAGCAGAATGGAGGATGCTGCAGATGCGCACTGGAGGATGCTGCAGATGTGCACTGCAGGATGCTGCAGATGTGCACTGGAGGATGCTGCAGATGTGCACTGGAGGATGCTGCAGATGTGCACTGCAGGATGCTGCAGATGTGCACTGGCCAATCATTCTTTGTTTTCATGAAGGCAATATGACTATAGAAGATTATTGGGGAAGTGAATATATGGCTGTTCTGTCTAAGCTACTTTTATCATTTTACAGGGCTAAGGGGATCTGAGTGAGCAGTAGCTGGCTTTCTGCAGGCCAGCCACAGGGGTGGATAGCTTGGGAGGACTGCAGTGGCTTGGCAGCAGGCTGGTCGAAGGAACCAGGACAGACGGCTGCTTGGGGCTGGCCATGGGAGTGGGCAAGACCGCCGATGCCAGTGCTTAGCTGGATTTAGTGTGGACTGTTTTTTAAAACTACACACTACAGTTAATTTTAACTTTTATTTAACCTTTCACAATTTCACACACACACACATGCACATATGGGTGTATAACTTAGAGCATATCCCCTCAATACCCCACCTAACCCCTTTCTCCCATGGAACCCTGCCGATCGCCCTCCCACCTCCACATCTCCCGTGTATTTAATTAGGAGTGCGTGCAGGAATGAGCACAGGTGAGGGGTGCTGACGGTTTCTCTTGACTGTCAACCTGGCAGTGTCCAGAGTCACCAGAGACAAGCTTCTGGTCCTCGCTTCGAGGGGTTATCTAGATTAGGTTAACTGAGGGGGACCCACCCTAAACGCTGGTAGCACCATCCATGGCCTAGTGTCCCGGACTGAAAGAAAGGGAGAAATGTTGCCAAGCAGCAGCGTTCACTGTCCTCTGCTCCTGAGTGTGGATACCACATGACCATGTGAGTCAAAGGAAGTCCTCCCTGCAGCTGCATTGGTCAGGTAACTTATCCCAGCAACAGAGAAGTAACTAACACATACACTTCCACTTATTTATCTTGAAAATACCGGGGCTGATCTTATTTTTGAAACCAGGTCTCACGTAGCCCAGTCTGGCATGGATTGTACCACCTGGATTGTACCTGGATTGTAATTGAGGGTGGCCTTGAACTCCTACCTCCTCGGTTACCTCATTTAGCTTCATTTGGCTCTTTGCACTTCATCAGGTGGTTACTATACACCCCTCTCCCCGACTCCAGGGTCACGACTGGTTTCCTGTGTTCCAAGCCTAATAAAGCTCCGTGCAACCCTTGGTCTGTCCCTATCTTTTACCTTTCCCCTACTTCCCAAATGTGCCACTGTGTTCCTGGCACAAGTGTTGTGCTCAATGTGTGACGCCCACGGCTTGACAATAAGCTTCCGATTACCAGCAGATGTTCCTATGAATAAATATTCACTCTATTTGTGGAGCTGGCGCTCTGCTGGGGACATAGTTTCCAGGCGTGCTGTGAGGCATTAATGGTCCTTTCTCACAGTGCTCCTCTCCTGGGGCTAGAGCGTGTGCATATGTGGAGGGATGCTGGGTCCCTGTTGTAAACCATCCTCCTCATTCCTCCCCGAAAGCTTCCAGCGTTTTTTTTTTTTTCAACTAAGACAGGGTCTCGGCTATTCAAGGCTGGCTTCTAAGTCCCTGTGTAGCTGAGGATGACCTGGAGTTGTGACCTGACCGCTACCTCCTGAGTGCTAGAACTGCAGGTGTGCAGCCAGTGTTCAGTTTTCGCTAAGGACTGAACACAGGGCCTTATGGATACTAGGCAGGTGCTTTAGCAACTGAGCCACATTCCAGCCTCCAACCCCCTTTGAGACAGGGTTCTACTATGTCACCTGAATTTCTCTATGTAGACCCACCCGATTGGCCTTGAACTCACAATAGATCTTTCTGCCTCTGCCACCCAGAGTGTAGACTACCGTACTTAGTTACCCCCTCCCCTTTCTTCTTAAAAAAGGGTCTCCTGGGCAGGAGAGATGGCTCAGTGGTTAAGAGCACTGTCCGCTCTTCCAGAGGTTCTGACTTCAATCCCCAGGAATCACATGGGATCTGATGACCTCTTCTGGCATGCTGGTGTGCATGCAGCTAGAGTACTCATACACATAAAATTAAAAAAGTCTTTTAAAAAGTAGTTATACGGGCTGGAGAGATGGCTTAGTGGTTAAGAGTGCTGACTGCTCTTCCAGAGGTCCTGAGTTCAATTCCCAGCAACCACATGGTGGCTCACAACCATCTGTAATGGAATCTGATGCCCTCTTCTGGTGTATCTGAAGACAGCTACAGTGTACTCATATACATAAAATAAATAAATCTTTAAAAAAAAAAAAAGTAGTTATACAAATCAAATGTTTACTGTTGATAGATAGATAGAGAGATAGATAAATAAATAAATAAATAAATAAATAAATAAATGAGTCTCCTGTATCCCAGGGTGGCTTTGAGCTTGCTGTGAAGCTTAGGATGACCTTGAATTTATAAGTATGTCCTGACATGTCAGGTCCTGGGGACCTCTAATATAAATTATATTAGTAAACTGTCATGGGCTGTTTGGGCTGTTGACAGCTGACTCTTGAGAACAAGAGTTCCCTGACTTAGATTCCAGCCTGTTTATCTCAGGTGTCCTGGGCCAGGCTGGCCCCCTAGACTTGTAAGAGGGAGGAAGGAGAACAGCTAATAACTGAGACCATTAAAGACACTGTGCCATTGAGACCAGCTAGCAGGAAAACCATTTTCAACAGAGGTCACTCTTGTTTCCTCACAAAACCGCCTGCAGTGGGAAGGAGAGGCTGGAGAAACTGCCCTGCTTGGCCCAGGACTCTCTCAGTCAAACCCCAAGGCTCTAATCTTGATTTCTGTTATCACACAAGACTTCCCACTTACAACTTTTCTGTACATTTGAAATTTCATAAAAATAGCTACTTGGCCGGGCGGTGGTGGCGCACGCCTTTAATCCCAGCACTTGGGAGGCAGAGGCAGGCGGATTTCTGAGTTCGAGGCCAGCCTGGTCTACAGAGTGAGTTCCAGGACAGCAAGGGCTACACAGAGAAACCCTGTCTCGAAAAACCTAAAAAAAAAAAAAAAAAATAGCTACTTGTCATATATGGGGCAACTCACACATGTGATTTTACCACTGGGGAAGCTGAAGCAGGAGGATCACTATGTATTTGAGACAATCTGAGCTACCCAGTGAGTTCCAAGATAGCCTGGACAACAGAGGGAAATGCTGACTCAAAAATTAAGAACAAAACAAAGCAAAATAGGGGAATAGGGGCTGGAGAAGTGGCTTGGTGGTTAAGAGCACTGGCTGCTCTTACAAAGGATTGGAGTCTGGTTCTAGCACCCACGTCAGGCAGCTCACAACCACCTCCAGGGGGTCACAACCACCTCCAGGAGGTCCTATGCCTTCTCCTGGGCTCCACAGGTACCTGCACGCATGTGCACATACATACATATACACACAAGTAAAAATAAAAATCTTTTAATGATTTGTATGTGCTTTGGTGTTTTGAATGCATGTATGTCTATGTGAGGGTGTCAAATCTTGGAAGTGGATTACAGACAGTTACAAGCTGCCAGTGGGTGCTGGGAATCAAACCCAGGTCCTCTGGAAGAGCAGTCAGTGCTCTTAACTTCTGAGCCATCTCTCCAGCCCCAAATAAAAATGAAATCTTAAAAACAAAAAAGCAAAATAAAAACAAGAAAAAACCCCCCTCCCCCCCCCCCCCACACACACTTGACATGACGAAATCTCTTAAGTCCAGTCATCTTTCCTGGCTCTTATTTGCCATGAACTCCTCTGAAAAACGTGTCTTTCTTTACTGTCTCAATTTATTCCCCTCACTCTACTCCCTTTTAAACTTAAGTCAAGGTTCTTTGTCTCTAACATCCACTGAAAATGTCCCAGTTGCAATCCCCAGTGACAGCCCAGCATCCATAGGTCTGACCCTCTTACCAGCCAGCCCCATCTGACCCAGGTCAAGCCAATGCTATATCTGCCTCCCTGTGGCTTCTGGTATTTCTGTCTCCTGGACTCGTGCCTTTCCTCCCTCTCCTCTCACTTCTTCCAGGCTATCTCACCCCACCTTCAAGACTGAGAGCATGGTTTCCACCTCTGACCAGTTCTTGGAATCGCCTGCAGGGATCCTTACAACACAGGCTTTCGGGACCCACATAGGGTTTTCGAGGATCATCCTGTTCTTCTCCCCTTCTGTCTCTTTCTCATTCCCTCCTCCATCTCCTCTCTTTTTTCCTCTTTCTAGCTATATAGCCTAGGCTTGCCTTGAACCTGATACATAGCCCAGGCTGGTGTGCACCTCACTAGAGGTATTTATTCTATGGTAGTCCTAGGGAATGAACGCAGTACCCCAAGCCTGATGGGTAAGTGTACTTTCACAGTCACCATGTGAGGCCTTGCAGGGACTATGGTCACGTGCCACTATACCAAGCTCAGAATGGGCACTTATTTTTATTTAACTTTTTCTGTGTATGGTGGTTTGCTTGCATGCATGTCTGTGTACCACATGGATACCTGGTTCTTGAGGAGAGTGGAAGAGAGTGTCAGATGCCCTGGAATTGGAGGCACGTAACATTGTGAACCATCATGTAGGTTCTAGGAATTAAACCTGGCTCTCTAGAAGAGCAGTCAGTGTTCTTAACCAGGTAGCTACCTCTCTAGTCCCTAGTTTTTCTTTATGGTACCTCTTTTATTTTTTGTGACAGAGCCTTACTATATAGTCTTAGCTGATCTATACGTAGTCCATGCTGCCTCAGAGTCACAGATATCCTCTTGCCTCTGTCTTCTGAGTGCTGGGATTAAAGGTATAAACCACCCCACCTCTTTTTTTTTTCCCCTAGTTGTCTATAGTTTTTTAAAAAAAAAAAACACTGACTTCCCCTTGCCCTAAATCCTAACCCTATGCCCATCAAACCCAGGCTGCTCCTGTCTACCCTATGCCCACTGTATCAAACCCAGGCTGCACCTGTCTACCCTATGCCCACTGTATCAAACCCAGGCTGCACCTGTCTACCCTATGCCCACTGTATCAAACCCAGGCTGCACCTGTCTACCCTATGCCCATCAAACCCAGGCTGCTCCTGTCTACCCTATGCCCATCAAACCCAGGCTGCTCCTGTCTACCCTATGCCCATCAAACCCAGGCAGCTCCCACTCTCTTAGACCCACTCACGAGTCTATTTTATTTCATCTCTCTGTTCCAACCTTCTGCACCAACCCCCACAGCTTGGATGATCACAAGGGACTTCCTTAGAAATTGTTCTTCACCTAGCGGCTGGTCAGAGCCCTGTGACGCAGCAGGTCACTGTGCTGTTCCAAGCTTTGAGCAGTTGCACCTGATACAATACAGGACAAACCTGGAACCCTGCTCTCTGGCCTGCTTCCTTGGTGACCTTTTCTAACAGCTGGTGCCATGTTCCTTCTATTCATTCCCAGCGTGCCCCCTTTCTTGTGACCTTTGCTCTGCTGCACCCTCTGGAACACCTGGCACCCCAGATATACCCAGTGAGCTAACAGTCATAATGGTTAATGTTGACAAATGGCCAGTGTCTGGAATCGCCTGGGATATGGGCCTTTGGGCATGGTAACAACAGATTATCTTGATTATGTTGTTGATAAGGAGACACACATCTTAACTGTGGGCAGGAGCATTCGCTGGGCAGGGAATCTAGAACCATATGAAATGGACAAAGCAGCTATACACTTAACACTCCTGCAGTTACTGCTTTGCTTCTTGACGGTGGTACGGTGTGACCAGATGCCTCCCATGCCCCAGCTGCTGTGACCCTCTGGCACACATGTCCTATAGCCTCACACTGTGAGCAAAACCACTCTTCTTTCCTCACTAGCTTTACCACAGCAACAGAAAATAAGACTGAAGTGAAAATAAGACTGTATGGTTTCCATCTGACAGGTAAGGAAATCAAAGTTCTGAGAGATTCGTGAATTTGCTAAAGACCAGCAGCTAGTGAATGGCAGAGTCCAGATTCCAAGGCATCTGACGGAGAAGCCATTCCTAGCTCGTCTCCACCTTTCAGACTCGGAACTGTGCAGTCCTGGCTGCTCAGGTCCTCAGTCCACAGTCTTTCCCTTTATCTTCCCCGCCAGAACCCTACCTGGATATGGTGATGAGACAGGCGGAAGATCTCCTGGGCCATCAGCAAAGTCTTTGAGTCCATGACCAGGTACAGTAGATGCAGGAGGGCCAGGAAGCCTGCCCCCTGAGGTCAGTGGCTGGGTTTGCTCCTGTGGCAGAAAGCAGGGTGTGACAGTGAGTGAGAAAGCTGTCCTGATCCCTTGAGCTCCCAGGACATAGCTGGAACACTGCTCTGACACTGGCTCTGCTGGGTTAGAGGGGGATGTGAACCCTACACATGTCCACTTCTGGACACAGCCCCAAGGGGCTCTACGGGACCAAACATGTCCATGCCGCACTCAGGAGTGCTCTGGCAGCAGTTTTCTCCTGTCCCCATGGCCTTCTGTAGTCATTTCCCCACGCAATACCAGCACAATCTTCACAAAGACAGGGGCTGGGGTGTAGCTTAGCAGGTAGCGTGCTTGTCCACCATACACGAGGCCCTATTATAAACTGGGCATCTTTGTCAACATGCAGGTATAACTAGCACTTGGAGGCAGAGGCAGGAGGATGAGACATTTAAGGTCATTGTTGTCTCATAGCCAAGTTCAAGGATGGCAGACAGATAAAAGAGGAAAGTCTCCAACTGACACAGGCCTGCCCTTTCCCCTGTATCTCCACCATGTTATGACACTGTAAGAAGGCCCTCAACTCATGTTGAAGAGATTTTAGAGCCATGCTCTTAGACTTCACAGCCACCAAATACGCTGCTATTTTCTAGATATTACCCAGTTGAAGTATTTTGTGATAGCAGTGGCAAACAGACCACAAAGGTTCCAGAAAAGCTGGCTCTTTAGCCAAACAGCAGTTAGGAGAAGGGCAGCCCAGTGAGACATACCCAACTTAGATAATATCCAACCTATTCCAACCCAACACCACAGAGATGCACATGGTCCCACTCCTCCTCCTCCTCCTCCTCCTCCTCCTCCTCCTCCTCTCCTCCTCTCCTCCTCCTCCTCCTTTTCCTCTTCCTCCTTTTCCTCTTCCTCTTTCTCCTCTTCCTCCTCTTCCTCCTCCTCCTCCTCTTCCTTCTCAGTGAAAGTTCTGATGGTCAGAATAATCCCTACTTCCAAAGATGACCACACTCTGAACCTCAGAATCTAGGAACACAGCACATAGCAAGGGAGATGAAGATTAGGTAAAATCTGGGCTGCCACCAGCAGAGAGGGGTGTGTTTTGGGGTATCTGGTGGGCTCGGTGCAGAAGAGAGGAAAGAAGAAGGAGGTAGAAACACGCAGCTAGAGAAAGATGTGAGGATGGAGCAAGCTTGGGGATTCGACTGCTGGCCATGGCGATAGAGGTCTGCAGGAAGTTTCTAGAAGCTCAAAAGTTGAGGACATAGATTTTCTCCTAGATCCTCCACAAGTGAGATCAGCACTGCTGGCACCCTGGTCCTCTCTCTCCGAGCCCTGTGTCAGACTTGGCTACAAACTAGAGGATAACAGTGGGCCTGCTTATTCTATGTCACTCTTTTGTCTGCACAGGGTTGCATGGAGTCCAGGCTGGCCTCTAACCTGCTATGCAACTGAGTTTGACTGTTCGAGTGCTTGAAGTGCATGTGTATGAGACTATGCCATTTTATGGGATGCTGGGGTTAGGATGCAGGGCTTCATGCATGCTAGGTGAGTGCTCTAACAACTAAGCTACATCCCCTAGTCAAATTCGTGGAAATCTGTTACAACTGTAGAAAACTATGACAGCCCTGGCTGACCTGGAACTTGCTCTGTAGACCAGGCTGGCCTCAAACTCACAAAGATCTGTCTGCTTCTGCCTCCTGAGTGCTGGGGTTAAAGGTATGTACAGCTGTGTCCTGTAATACAGTTATTATTTACAAATGTAGTGATGGGATTTGGAGGAAACAGCATAGGCTGACGATGCAGCTCAGTGGGCAGGCTGCTTATCAGGCATGTAGCAAAGGCCTGGGCTACAGGTCCACTACTACACACATTGGGTATAGTCGGACTACCAGCTAGGGAGGTGGAAGGAAGAGGATTAGAAATTCAAGGTCATGATCAGTTACATAGTGAGTCTGAGGCCAGCCTGGGCCAGCCTGGGCTATCTGAAACCCTGCCCCCCTGCACCCTCCCTCCCCTGGCCAAAAAAGTATAATCCTAAAACAAGTAAAATAACTATTTCAATATAAGATAACTATATTTTTTCATTTTAAAAGAAGAAAGAACACAAGCAAACCAGATTCAAATGACATCACTCCCATGTGTGCCACTAAAGTGCTTCCTGACAGATGACAGAGCTCCCAGTGGCAAGTTCTCCATCCCTCTCTTCTTCCCCTCAGCCAACTTTGGCACACTTCCGTGTGCTGCTCCTGAGGCCCTTGAGCTTTCTGTACCCTCCTAGATGTCCCTCCTCACCCAAGATGGCCTCTCCCTCTGGAACCAATCAGACAAGGAAAGCAACATGGGTGCTTTTCTCTCACCCTGGAAGCCCAGGTCTTCCCAATGGTCTCCGTGAAGGGCACAGTCGAACTTGGAGCCAGTCAGCTTCTTGTAGATGGTCTGGAGCACTCGGCCATGCGTTGGGTTTTGGCTGTCCAGGCCACCTGCCCCAAAACACATGCACACTTTCTACCAGGCTGTTCCCAGGGAGAAACCAACGCTTCCTGGAGGATGGGACACTGAATGCTGTCAAGACATGCTACTATCCTTCCTGTTCTCACGGCAACTGGAACGGACAAGAGCCTGAGCATGTGCCCTGGGCTGCCCCTAGCACTCACACTGAGCAATGGTGAGAACCAAGTCTCTTTCTTCCCGAAGATCCTGGTGCAGCTTTGGAGGCCCGAAGAGGCAATGCCGGAGGGCAGCGAGCCCAGTCCTTTGAATGGTTGGCTGGATTCTTTTCTGAGAAGGAAATAATAGACAATCTACTCAAACTTTTATCAACCAGTGACTGTCTATCAGCTAGTGTTTGGACCTGGAGGAGGAGCCAGGAGGAGCACTGAGACTCTGGAGACAGGCACTCCCAGCTCCCAGATCCATTCTTTGCAGGATGTCCTTCGGGGGGAGGCATTCCCAGCATGTGGTCTCCTGGACTTTGCCAGAACTAGCTATTGACTGACCAGTGAGGCTCCGCTGTGTCTGCATGACCATGTCATGTCTGATATGGCCAGGGAAAAGCCAGGTGTCTACCCTTCATATGGCTTTCTCTTTCTCTGAGGATATGGATTCTACAACTCAGCTCCTCCCCACTTCCACTGATGCTCGGACCACTGGGCACTCATGGTCCACTGGGTCAGATGTCCCTCCTAAACTACATCATGCTGGTTCCCCAAAGCCAGAGTCACTGCTGCCTGCCTTACAAGGTTCTGGGTGTCGGCGTCTTCTGGCCTTCTGTATCAGTTTCTGTCTCTTTAGCCTCTCTGATGATCTAGGCTTTAGGTGAATACCTGAAACCACATTCTGCTAAACTTACTATTGGTCGCTCAAGACACCCCACAAAAGCCCTCAGTCTGCTTACTTCAGTTCTTTGGCTGAGATCCTGTACCTCAAGATTTCTTAGGTGAGAAAGGGTCCAGTGTCCACCGAGCTGAGGAAGTGTTCTTCCTGCAGCCATACCTTGAAAGAGGAAAGATCCACGGTCCGGAAGTGCTCCAGGGCCTCGCTGAAGGAGATGAGCTGGCCGGGCGGCTGGGGGCTGACCCCACTCTCTAGGTAAAAGAGAAGACACCCAAGGATTTGGGACAGCAAACACTGTCCTATTAGCAAACATCCACTGTCACCTCTAAACAAAGCACTGGCTACTAACTTGTCACCAACAATATGGGTGGTGGCTGGTATCAGTCACTGTGACATCTCCCGTTAGCTTGGTGAAGTTTTCGTGAGAACCAGATAGTCTCTAGTCTCCCTCTAAATTTGTCAGAAATGGACCTGAAACAATTGTCCCCAGCCTTCAGAGACTGCCAGTAGGTGTCTTCTATAGGGGCCCTCACTGCCCCCATGGGGCCTCCATCCTTGTCCCCCTTCAGGGACTAACCCTGACAATGCTCTCTTGTCCTCTCTTGGCACTGGGTGGAGGGTGGACAACAATGGCAACCTTGCCCTGTGGTGTTCCTTCTCTACTTCACGTAGTAGGATGTCCTTTTAGGATTTGTGGATAAGATTCTATTTGATGTCAAATATCTAGAATGAGAACATTCAAGGACTCGTATCCTAGTCCCAGTCAGAGGTGCGCTGGCTGGTCTGGCTTCTGCTGGTAGCTGTGCAGGACAGCACCATCTCCACACTTACCTATGTCTGGATGGATGGTGTCCACCACTTCCCACTCTTCCTGGGCTCTCAGCATCTCTGCACTAACAACTGCGATGAGAAAAAGAGCCTCTGTGAGCTCTGGGTCTGAGGTCCTGTCACCCAGTCCCTCCGCCCACCGTAGCTGTCCTTCCAGGTCCAATGGCCTTCAGGAGGCAGCAAGGATTAATTACATCAGGTTATCATGTCTGAATCCTGTTGGCTTCTTTGGAGAAGCCAGGAAGGACACAGGAAGCACTCTGATAAAACCAGAGAAAAAGTGTACAAGGAGTCCATAGGACTCCCCTAGGCAGCCTTAGCCCAGAGACAGACAGTAATGGAAAATCGAGTGATCCAGAGGAGGCTGAAGACGCACTCTTTAAAGTTAGGTTTCTGAGTTTGGGATGTGGCTCAGCTGGTAAAGTGCTTGTCTAACATACATAAATCCCTTGGTTCAACTCGATACTGTATACACCAGGCATGGTCTGTATGCCTGGGATCCTAGCATTTGAGAGGTAGACAATCAGAAGGCTGCAGGGGACATAGGAGACCCTGTCTTTAAAATACTAATAAGATAAAAATAATCATTTATTTATTATTTATGTGTATGCCTACGTGTGTGCATGCACACATGCATGTAGGTATCGGTAGTGGACAAAATCGAGTGTTGGAATCCCTGAAGCTGCAGTAATAGGTATGAACCACCTCAACTCTAGTTCTCAGAAACAGCAACAATCACCATTAACCATTGAGCCATCACTGCAGTCTCCAAATTAAAAAAAAAAAAAAAAATTAAGTAATGTGTCTTCATTTTAAACAAAAGTCTGATGTGTCAGGTTTTTCCAGGAAATAGTTGCAGAAAGGTAAAAGTATTTTAATTTTGGGGATTGTAACATGGCTGAAGAAAAGGTGAGCCAGCCATAGTAGCTCAAACCATTAATCCTGGCACTGGGAGGCAGAGGCAGGCGAATCTCTGTGAGTTCACGCATGACCAGCCTCATTTACAAGGCGAGTTTCAGGTCAGCCTGAGCTACACCTTGTTTCAAAAGGAAGGAAGGAAGGAAGGAAGGAAGGAAGGAAGGAAGGAAGGAAGGAAGGAAAGACCCACTCTACAAAAAATAAAGGAAAAACAAGGAAGCATCTTCTCATGTTGCCTGTGCAGAGCATGGGACACTGCAGTGTCATCTCCACTGCACTGAATCTTTCCCAACAGAAACCACCGCTGTGACCAGAAAGCTGGCAAGCCCTTCATAAGGTTTTGTTTAGATGGTTGGTTTTTATTGTTGCGACAGAATATCCGTCTGTAGTCCAGACTAGCCTCGAACTCAAGAGCTTCTCCTGCCTCAGCCTGCAGCAGCAGGAGCCACGCCCACCACAGCCAGCTGCAGGGGCACTTATCATCTCTCCCCTAACCATAGCTTTCAACTACTCCCTGGTCTTCTCTTAGTCACTAAATCCCTGAAACAGCTTTGCGGGAAGCCTGGGTGCTGCTGTCACAGGGAAAGCGCTGGGTCAGAGATCTGCTTAGAGTACATGCAAGGCCGTGCACAGTGGGCCCTTAGTCCCAGCACGCTGGAGGCACAAGTAGGGGGAATCTGAGTTCAAACCCACCCTTGTCTACAGAGCACTACCAGGGGAGCTACATCTGTAGCCCACTTCATCCATGCCTGTTACACGTGTTTATTTATTCATTGATATGGTCTCTCCTATGTAGTCCTGGCTGGTCTGGAACTTTCTATATAAAACAGGCTATCTTCAAACTTGTGCAATCTTCCTACCTTGCCTCCCGAGCTCTGGTACGCTCGAGGTGTGGCTATCTCGCCAGGCGCACTACTTTCATTTAATATGACCTCCGTTAGCCTGCTTCTTTTGTATTATCCTTTTCAATTTTACATACCAAACGCTTCAGACCGTAAGTTAGAAGACAAGCCACAAAACTGAAGAATAAGTACATGGAGTGCCAAAGTATTTAATAACTATAATCAAACTTGCTTTGGTTTTCATAAAAGAACTTTACTTGGGTAAAATGTGCCCATTCTGCTATGTCGTAGGTAACTGCGGAACCTAAGAGTAGTGTTTGAGAGTTCTTTTAAATTATTTATCTATTATTATAGGATGTGCGTCTGTGTTTGTGTAGCACATGTGTACAATGGCACACATCTAGAGGTCAAAAGACAACTTTTGGAAGTCAGCTCTCTCCTGCTTTTATGTGGGTTCTGGGACTTGAACTCTGGTCACTGGCTTACACAGCAAGTCCTTTCTCCTGCCAGCCCAGAGCCCGTACTCGGCTCTAGAGTACTAGGATACCTTGAACCACTAGATGTGAGTGAAATCTGCATGTGTACAGACTGCTGGTTTCATGTTTGTGTCACCTTTGTAAATGTATCACTATTGAATGCCCTTCGACAAATGGCTAAGTAGTCCCATATTACCAAGTGGACACCGTGCCAACCAGAAGCACAAGAGTCCTGACACAACCGGGCAGTGGTGGCTTTAATCCCAGCACTTGGGAGGCAGAGGCAGGCGGATTTCTGAGTTTGAGGCCAGCCTGGTCTACATAGTAAGACTGTGCCTCAAAATAAAACAGGAAGGAGGAGTCAGAAAGGACACTTCTAATGTTCCCTGTCTTCTGTCGTGTGACACCCTGCACCAGTCTAGGACGCCAACTCCAGGCAGGACCCCACACACAGCCTCTTGGCCTTGAGACAGACTGAACTTCGGTGAACCTCAGGGTGTCTGTTTCTTTCTTTCTTTTTTTTTTTTTTTTTGTTTTTCGAGACAGGGTTTCTCTGTATAGCCCTGGCTGTCCTGGAACTCACTCTGTAGACCAGGCTGGCCTCGAACTCAGAAATCCGCCTGCCTCTGCCTCCCAAGTGCTGGGATTAAAGGTGTGTGCCACCACCGCCTGGCTGTCTGTGTCTTAGGTAGGGTTTCATGCTGGGTGGTCTTGAACTCACTATCTAGTCAATAATAACCTTGAACTCCTGATCTTTCTACCTCTATCTCCCCAGTGCTGGAAACACAGGCATGTGCCACCATGCTTGCTCACACCTCTGTTCCACATAAGATTACCCAGCCTCTGGTACTCTGTTGCAGTAATGAAAACTGCATTGATAGGACAGACTTGCAGGTTAAATAAAGCACTATCAAATGCTGATGACAACTGGGCAAAAATTGGCTGGAAGAGGAGGGCAGGGTTCATCTCTGCTGCTTGCTAGCTCTATTTTTGGCCAAATTAATCATCTCCGAGTTCTCATGGGATCGCTGTAAGTGTGAGGCAATCCTGTAACTTCTAAGATGGGTAAGTGGCCCAGGGTAAGAGTTCAACAAGTGTTCACTATATTGACAAAACATGGTCCCAGACCAGCAAGTCAGAGGGATGGCGGGGAACTGATTCAGGCCCCAACATGATCTAGCTGCTCCAGAGTTCTACCTCGCTACCTGCCGTCCCAAGGCTGGCAGACACCGAGACTCAGCTGTCTAATGTCAACAGAACTTGGTCTTGCATGAGTAGAGAAACAAAGTCCACACAAGACTGTAGGAGATAAAAATGAGGGACAGAGTGGCTGAACAAAAAGAGAAGAATGAGGGGTTGTGGGTTTGGCTCAGAGTATC
Source organism: Mastomys natalensis (assembly GCA_021653895.1). Taxonomy (NCBI): domain Eukaryota; kingdom Metazoa; phylum Chordata; class Mammalia; order Rodentia; family Muridae; genus Mastomys; species Mastomys natalensis. Next base: position 844,656 of record JAJTUV010001284.1, read on the forward strand.
TGCATAGCAAGAGCCAGACTGTGGGTTTGGTCCTCAGCTCCCCCCCAAGAAAGGAAAGCCTGGAGAGAAGGCTTAGCAGCTAAAAGCACCTGCTGCTCTTCCAAAGGATCTGTGTTTGGTTCCCAGCACCCGTATGGCAGCACAAAGCCACTCGTAACTCCAGCTTCAAAGCATCCAACATCCTCTTCTGGCCTTGACAGGCACTCGGTGGCATTCACTGATGTGGACACACACATATGCATAACAAATAATTCTTTAAAAAAGAGAGAGAGTGAGCCGTATGGCTCACTCCTGTAATCCCAGCATTAAGGAGGCAGAGGCAGGAGGATCATGGCAAGTTCAAGGCCAACCTGATCTACAGAGTGAGCTCCAGGACAGCCAGGGCTACACAAAAACCAGAAAACAAAACCAAGTGAGAAGTGTAGACCAACAGCAGGAAGGTGGTGGGCTGAGCACATCCACCTTTCTCCTTTTGACTCTGGTCTCCCAGAAGCCTTATCATCAATAGAACTATCTCTAATCCTGTGACCTTTCACCTACAAGCAATTTGACCATGTCTGTGAGGCAGGAGCAGAAACCCTGGCCACAGGGAGAGGGCCATTACAACAGTTGAGCAACAGAAAGTTCAAAGGTCTGAGTTAGCCTTATCCAGCTGGTGTCTAAGAAAGGACTAAATTGTATGCACTGTCCCTGTCCTCTTGGAGCCAGGCTGACCTTCCTGGCTAGATCTGAAGACAATCCTAAAATGGGACCCACAGGAAGGTGAGAGAGAGTATAAAAAGCAAATTATCTCTAGAATAACTAATGCAGCTCACATTTTTATTTTTCTTTCTTTTATTATTTAGTTGACTTGTTTTTTTTTTTGTTTGTTTGGGTTTTTTTTTGCCTCTCCCATTTATCCATCAAACAGCACTTATTCAGTCATTCTGTAAACAGAAATTAGAAATTAGCTAAAAGCATTAGTGTTTGTTTGTTTGTTTGTTTGAGACAGCACTTGGAAGGCAGAAGTAGGTGGGTCTCTGAGTTCCAGGCCAGCCTGGTCTACAGAGCTACTTCTAGGACAGCCAGCTACACAGGGAAACCTTGTCTCAAAACAAAACAAAAGGTTTAAAGTTCCATTTATTTATTATGTGTGAGTGCTCATCCCACAGTGCACATGTGGAGATCAAAGAACAAATTAATATTTTATTTAATATATATATATTCTTTTATTTACTTGTGTGTGTGAATGTGTGTGTTTCAAAACACCAAACAACACAGGGCCCTGGGCAAACTGGGCCTAAGTGCTTCTACTACCAAGCTACATTCCCAGTATTGTGTAGCATTTAAAGATAAAAACTATATACTGTTGAGGGGCTAGAGGGATGGCTCAGTTAAGAGCACTGGCTGTTTTTCTAGAGGACCTGGGTTTGACTTGCAGAACCCATGGAGCAGCTCACCACTGTCTGTAACTCCAGTCCCAGGGATCTGATGTCTACTTCTTGCCTCTGCAGGCACTGAATGAAAGTGGTGCACAGACGCACGCAGTCGAAACACCCACACATAAAATAAAAACAAATACATCTTAAGAAACATACAAAAAGGTGTATGTGATTGGGTGCTCACTACAGAGTATACTATTGTGTGAGCCGTGCTATTTCATTTAATCCTTACTGGGTTTGTTGGCCCAGGTCTACTGTGAGCAATTACTACTCCCGCTGTGGCGCCCCTTCACGGTGCTTGGGCTGGGATCCAGAGCAAACACAGGCCAGGCCAGCACTGTCCCCAGCCCCTGCCTATCTTTGTTTTCTAGCAGAAGAGAGGATGACTAAAAAGGTTAAGCCACGTGTTCAAGCCACATACGTAAGGGAGCCAGAGTTTAAGCCAGAGGCTATATCTCCAAGATCCTTCTGAATATGAGAATATCTTTCTTTAAAATATACTAGCAAGCACATGACCTGAGTTGAAAGTATGGCGCTGGAAAACACCTTGCAAACAGCAGAGTGGAGATTCCTGGAGCCTCTCACTTGTATTGCTTCATTTTCTATTGTTTGTTTTGTTTTTGTTTTTGAAGACAGGGATTCTCTGTGTAATGGCCCTGGAACTAGATTTGTAGACCAGGCTGGTCTTCAACTCACAGAGATCCACCTGCCTCTGCTTCCCAAGTGTTGGGGCTAAAGGCATGTACCACCACTCCCAGCCTGTGCGGCCTCATTTTCACACTGTCCATGATGATGAGACATGTTCATATTTCCACTGCTGGGTCAGTGGAATGGCTCAGTGCCTCCAAGGCAGATGACCTGAGTTCATCTCTGGGATCTGCGTGGTAGAAGGGGGCTGACGCCAATAAGTCATCCCCTGTCTGGCCCATACACCTACCCATAAATAAAAGATAGATAGATAGATAGATAGATAGATAGATAGATAGATAGACAGATATAATTTTGAGATTTTCACTGTAATCAGACATTATTACATGGCTTGCCCAGAAGCACACAGCAAACCACCAACAGATAACCTAGCTCCTAACCCAGGGTTGCTTCTAATTTTTGATGGGGAATGATAAACCTACAAAATTCTGAAAGAGAGAGTGAGAGCAAGGCTGATTCCCATCACGGAAAGTGGATTCTTGGAGGCTTTGACCTGGGTCTCACCCAAACCCTAAGGGCCTCAGGGGTAGTTACCGCCTGGCTGCCATCCATTAGTTTCTGCAGTCAGCGCCTGGAGAATGCCATGGTTCTTCAGCTCTGAGATCTGTAAGGGCAGACGGCCTTTAGTGAGGGTAGGATCCATGTCTCCCCATGCACAGCTCTTCCCACCCACTGTGTAGGAAACATCTGGAAATTTTGAGGCTGGAAGACTATATTCTGATGGACTGATAAAAAAAAAAAAAAAAAAGTACGTGTAGGAACGCACACTCATGTAGGCCAGAGGTCAACCTTGGGTGTTCTCAGGAGATTTCCACTTTGCATTTTGCAACAGGGGCTCTCACTGGGACCTGGGGCTCCCTGATCTGCCTAGACTAGCTGCCCAGTGAGTCCCAAGACTCATCTGCTTCTGCCTCCTCAGCACTAGGATTAGCACACACCACCACGCCTAGCTGTATGTGCATTCTAGAGATCAAAGCCTCATGCTGACTGAGCTAGTTCCTCAGTCCCTGTGTGTGTGTGTGTGTGTGTGTGTGTGTGTGCAGCATACATGCACACATGCTGGGGACTGACTCAGAGCCCAGTGCATACCGAGCACACATACTACACGGAGGTACACCCCAGCTCTAAATTCAATCCTGTTTTGTTCTTGCTATGGAGTGCAGGCAGGCCTTCAACTCTATCTTCTTGCCTCAGATTCTCTTTTTTATTTCTTTTTTTTTTTTGTTTTGTTTTTTTTTTTTGTTTTTTCAAGACAGAGTTTCTCTGTGTCGCCCTGGCTGTCCTGGAACTCACTCTATAGACCAGGCTGGCCTCGAACTCAGAAATCTGCCTGCCTCTGCCTCCCAAGTGCTGGGATTAAAGGTGTGCGCCACCACTGCTTAAAGTGGGGATCCTGGCAAACTTTGACTGTTGCAGTTGGGTAATGTGGGGGATAAGCGTCTGCCTTGTTGAATGGTACATAAGCACAAAGCATGACCCCTTTGAGGCTGTGGTGTGCTGCAGGCATCCCCCGTGCATTCTATGTTCATCCCCTGGGTGGTGTGATCTCATCAGACGACTCTGGGTGGCAGGTTTTTGCTTTCCCAGAGTGTGAGCTCCTGGAGTCTATGCCCTCCTGTGCCCCAGCACAGGAAAGCTCATGGGTGATACGTACAGGAATTCCTCTGAAAGCCATGAGTGCACCGTTGTCCTTGTATGATGAAGAGAGCCCAACAGAGACACTTTCTGTCTGCAAGACAAACAGGCAGACCAGGGTCAATTTCCTGCAGTAACAATCTCCCTCAGACCATAGTTTAAATTTCTCACCTTATTCCTAGAATCACAAAGCAATGAATTTTGGAGAAATTAGCTACAATATTATAAAGGCAAACCACTAGGCATGGCGGTGCACTTGGGAGGTGAGAGGCGGGGTCAAGCATCTGAGGCCACTGTAGGCTGCAGAAGAGTCTAATTCAGCCCTCGCCTCCTATGATGGTGGTGGTGCAGGCAGGCTTTTGCTTCAGGCATTGGGTTCATATAATCTTAAGATGAGTATGTAGCTGGTACAGCACTGTGTAGTATGAATGTGGTCAGGGGACTCACCATAAGAGAAGAAAAGGGAGAAGAGAGAGAAAGAGGGGAGGAAAAACTATGAAAGAATTACTTAATGCAATACTGTATGTATGTATGTATGTATGCATGCATGTATGTGTGTGTGTGTGATGTATGTGCAGGTCTGAGTGCAACTTGTAGGAGCTGGGTGTCTCCCATGTGAGTCTGGGGACTTGAAGTTAGCTCAGCAGGCTTGGCAGCAAGCAGGTTTGCTGCTGAGCCATCTCACTAGGCACTAAAGAATCTTATGTAGGTTGTTCTGGTAATAGCAAGTCTTGAGACTTGTGTCAGTGAGGCTTTGCCCAGCCCCTTCACTCAGCAAACCTTGCCCTTAGTAGTGTGTAAAAAAGCAAAACAATGACAAACCACCGTGACAAAAGAAGCAAAACCACACAGCAGTGGCAAAGCCCTTGAACATCACAGGCACAGGTGTGACCGTCCCTACTCACATCACACCATAGATGTGGGCTAATCCTCCTAACATCGTAGGGAAAAAATCATATAAACCAGTAAGTTAAAAACAACAATAAACCAAAAGCCCACATGACAGAGAAGGAGAGAGAGTTTTCTCTACTGTGTGTGGGCCTAGCAGAGCCGAATGCCCTATCTGCTCCTGCACACCTGCAAACGCTGGAGCAGCACACAGTGAACTTGCTGGGTGATTATTTTTTAAATGAAGGGAGGTCATGAGTTTAAGAGGGGCCAGGGGAGTTTCTGGAAAGAGTTAGGGGCACAAGCAGGGGGCAAATATGATCAAATATATTGTATACATGTATACATTCTTGAAGGATTAATAAAAATAAATGTGAAAAACACACATAAGAGATTTTTGTCTCAAAAAATCAACCAACCATATCCACAAACCAACAACCAGACAAGCTGGGATTGGTAAGCCACCTTGCAATCTGAGCACTCAGGAGGCTGAGATGGGAGGATGCTGTTTTGGGGGACCAGCCTAGGCTACAAAGCAAGACTGGCTCAACATACATACACACACACAACACACACACACACTCTCACTCACCAACCAACAATAACAACAACAAACCCCCACAAAAAGTAAGTCCAGAGGCAATGCCTGATTTACACAAAAGGAAGCATCATTTTAAATAATTTCAAGTGTGAGGTATATGTAGGTACATGTGTGCCCGTCAGAATCCAACTTCAAGTACCTTTCCTCACTCCCCATCTGGCTTTTGGCTTTAAGGCAGGGTCTCTAGCCAGGTTAGCGGGGTACTTCAGGGCATTCTCATCTCCACCTCCCATTTCACTATAGGGATTGCAGGCACAGACCACCACATCTGGCTTTACATGGGTTCTGGGGATCCAAACTCATGTCCTCTTGTTGCACGGCTCTTAACCCTGCTCCCTAGCTCAAAAGCACATTAATATCTTTAAAATTTCCCTTACTTTTGTGTGTGTGTGTGTGTGTGTGTGTGTGTCTGTGTGTCTGTGTATCCGAGTCTGTCATGTGTGTGCAGGCGCTCAAGGAGAGGGAAGAGATCTTTTGGTCATAGTCTTCTGACTCGGGTTCTGGGAAGTGAAGTCAGTTCCTCTGGAAGTGCAGCAAGTTCTCTTAACTGCTGAGCAATATTTCTAGCCTCAAGTATTTTTAAAAAACGCGCTATGATGACTATTTTTGGTTGTCGACTTGATTACATCTAGAATTAACTAGAAGCTGAGCGGCTGACGCACACACCTGTGTGGGCTTTTCCTGACTGGATCATTTGAAATGGGAAGATCATTTTAAACCTGGCCCACACCTCTGCTGGCAGCCTAAAGAAAAATCGTGAGGAAGGAAGCTTTAGCCCTGCCTGCTTGTCCTCGATCCCACTGGCAAATCCACCTTTTTCATGGGATTAGAGCCTGTTTCCTTGGGATTCTGGTGTAAACTGAAGACCAGCAGAGACTCTAGCCTCATGGACTGAACAACTACTGCATTCTTGGACTTTCAGATGGACTAGCTGGACCACACCCTGTAAGCCACTCTAATAAATCTGTGTGTGTGTGTGTGTGTGTGTGGTATTCATTCTATCAGTTCTGTTCTCTAGAGAAACCTGATTAATACATATAAATAAATGGCATATGAACTATTCTGAGGTAATGTTTTAATAGTCAGGTTATCAAAGGTCAAAAACCAGGATAAAAAACTATTTTTGAATAGAGGGGTCAAAGGATACAAGTCACCAGATGCTGATGCTTCTAACCTTTGACCTTGCAACAGACATTGTCACCTACAAAACTCATACTCAAGAACCACACATTCAAGTAATAAAAGGAACAAGGTGACCACACAGACAGAAGACAACTTTTTTCCTACTATTATTTTTCTTACTTTCAGATTTTTTTTTTAGAATATGTAAGTATATTATCTTTTCTAAAATACATAAATAAAAATAGCACAGTTTGGCCCAGTGGTACAAGCTTGGGGTCCAGCACTTGGGAGACTAGGGGAAGACAATGTGTGCTCAAGGCCAGCCTGGGCTACATAGCAAGACCCTGTTTCAATAAATAAATAAATAAATAAATAAATAAATAAATAAATAAAAGGAGAAAAAAGAAGTGAAGAAAGAACAGGAGGAGGAAGAATGATAGTTAGCCAGGGGCAGCGTGGCACACCTTAGAGCCCAGCCTGGAGGTTTAGGGGATGGCTGCTGTAAAGTGACCAACCAGCCACAAAACATAGGATTTGACTCAGTGCTGTGTCAGCGCCCTAGAAATCCAGATTATCCTGATACTCTATCGTTTACTTCCATGAAACTTCTTACATACAGCCTTAACTTCTGTGTTCTCTCCACTCCCCCGCCTGCCATGCGTGTGCGTGTGCGTGTGTGCGGTTATGCGTGCCCATGTGCATGAGGAAGGCCAGGGTGGGGCAACTGGATAATCTCTTCCATTCTAATCCATCTTAATCCCCAAAGACAGACTCTTTCCGTGGATCTGGAGCTAGCCTGGCAGCGACCCCGTTCTGCTCTTGACTGCACTGGTGCTATAGGCAGCTGTGTGGCTAAGTCTGGCTTTTTATGTGCAGCTGAGGATTTAAGCTCACATCCCCGTGCTCTCATGGCAAGTGGTCTTACCCGTTTAGTTATTTTCCTGACCCCAGTTTTGACCTCTTTACACACTGTAAGAACGGAAGCCCAACACACCACAGGAAAGCAGACTCTTCTATTTCTGACCTTAAAGTCTAAGCAGGATCATCCCCCACTGTGATGCAATGCCAACACCCGCTACAGATTCTCACCTCACCTCTGACCTCTGATGTTACATGGACTTCCTGCACAAGAGCCTGTGTCCTCTACTCCTTCCAATACCAGTCCCACCTTCTCTACCAGCCTGGCCTGTCTTAGCATCTAACTAGAGCTGGCCTCATCTCTGTAAGTCTTGATTGATTGATTTGATTTTTAAAGAAAGGAGTCCTTTAAAAAAAAAAAAAACCTTATTTTTTATAAGACTTATGTGTATGTGTGTGTGTATGTGAGTGCTTTGCCTGCATGTACAGCTATGAGCATCATGAATCCCTGGTACTGTCAGAGGCAGAGGGCATCAGATGCCTGGATACTGGAACTACAGGTGGTTGTGACCCACCATGTGGTGCAGGGACTGAACCTGGATTCCCCTACAAAAGAAGCTTGTGCCCTTAGCCACTGAACCACTTCTCCAGCTCCATATTTTATTTTGAGGCAGGGTCTAACTATAGACTGCCTGGCTGGCAGGGAACTTGTTAAGTTAATCCGGTTAGCTTCTGACTAACTCACAGAGATCCACCTGTCTCTGCCTTCCAAGTACTGGGATTAAAGGGGTATGCCACCACACCCACTTCTATTTTGATTTTTAAAAATTCAATGTGTATATCTGTGTGAGTTTATGGCATCTGTGTGCAGCCTGCAGAGGCCAGAAAGGGCGTCGGATCCCCTGGAGCTGCAGTTATAGGTGCTTATGAGCCGCCTGCCACGGGTCCTCTGGAAGAAAAGCCAGTGTTGTCATCTCTCTAGCTCCCTCTCTAAGTCTCCTAAAGCCCTTGCATGCAATCCAAGTTTCCCTGAGAAAGGCAACACAGGGACATGCCTTTGATGTTTTCCATAGGCAATAGGATATATAGTACAAGATACAAAATATAGCAGGTTGGTGGTGGCGCACGCCTTTAATCCCAGCACTTGGGAGGCAGAGGCAGGTGGATTTCTGAGTTCGAGGCCAGCCTGGTCTAGAAAGTGAGTTCCAGGACAGCCTGGGCTACACAGAGAAACCCTGACTCGAAAAACCAAAAAAAAAAAAAAAAAAAAAAAAAAAAAGATACAAAATATAGCTATAATTTTTATTGAAATTCTCTCAGTAATATTTGGTAATTCCTGATGTTATATATATAAAGAACGCTACATTCTTCTCTCTCTACATTTCGGTCTCCTTCCAGAGACTTCCTTTTAGGAGAAAGAACAGTTTGTTCTTTCCTGAGCATGATCTCCCTGGAGACCCCAGAAATGCTTTGTCTGAATTCTGGCTCTGGAATCCCATTTCTGGCCAGCGAGACGAAGGTCCAGACTGTAGGGCTGACGTGGACATACACTGTGACTGTGCAGAACACGAGTCCTCAGGGTGGTGGCCAGTATGCTGCCTAGTTGTTAGTCACCGTGACATAAAATAGAGCCATCTGTGAAGAGGGACCCTAAAATGAGAAGATGCCTCTGTCATACTGACTTTTAGACAAGGCTGTTGTTTTTGTTGTTGTTTTGAGACAGGATCTCACTTTGTATCCCTAGCTGGACTAGAATTCACTATGTAGACCCAGGTGGTCTTGAACTCACGGAGCTCTCTGCCTGTCTCTGGCTTCTGATAAGGGGAGTCCCAGCCACCGTGGGCAGTGCCTGGTCAGGGGCTACGGGGAGGTATAAGGAAGCAGGTGAATGCAAGCCTGAGGAGCAGATCAGTAAGCAGTGGCCCCCATGGTTCTGTTTCAGCTCCTGCCTCCAGATTCCTTCTCTAAGTTCCCCCAGTAATGGGCTGTAAGCTGTGAGTGAAATAAACCCTTTCCTTCCCAAGCTGCTGTTAGTCACAGTGTTTATCACAGCAACAGACAGCTAAGTGAGACAATCTGCCAAAGCCAGAGGTAGCCGGGGAAGAGGACAGGGAGTTGATTGATGAGTCCATGCCACACTGACTTCTTAAGGAATTTCAGATGCTCTCTCCCTCCCCAGCCCCAGCAAAAGGAATCAAGGTTCTGGGAGCTATTCCGAAAACAAGGTACCACCTGCAGGGGGACAGCTGCTTCTGTTCTGAGCAGGGTCTCTGTAGCTCAGGCTGACTTAGAATTCATCAAGTAGCTGAGGGTGAGCTTGAAGTCCTTACCCTGTTGTCTCTACCTCCCAAGTGTTAGGCTCACAGGTGTCCCACCATAATGGCCTAGACCCTCCTGTCTCTGTTCTCTGTCTGTCTATCTGTCTGTCTGTCTGTCTCATCCTAGAGATGGAACCTGCAGCCAATGGTTTACTGCTCAACTATACCTTCAGCCCAGAATCGCCTACAACAAAGATATACGATCGTTTCCCATCAATATTGCTAAAACTCCACAGTCTCTCTCTCATTAACAGTACATCCTCAAGCAAGAACCTTCTTTCCCAAGTAGGAGCACTCACCTGTCCATCTTGAAATTCTTTCTCAGTAAGGAAAGAGCAAGATGTTTCACTCATGACTCAAGATCACTAGTTCAGGTCAGTCTTGTCCTCGGGCTCTGAAAGCGGTTCGAGACAACAGTCTGAGGCTCGAAGCCACCAGGAGAAACAAGCAGTCTACTTTCACCTTCCTTCTTGGCAGTCATTAAGTAAGAAAACAGTCCCTTTGTGCCATCACCAAGGTGCAGAAGGTTTCTGTGAGTCCTGAAAGGAGCCCCTGGGAGCCGTAGAGCCTCACTCTGGAGAAACAGAAACAGGGTAGGGGGGACTGGCTTCATCATTCAGTCATGCCTCTCTCTGTTCAAGAGGGAAAAGACTTTTAAAATCTTTAAGCAACTGTGAATTAATTCTAAATAAACAAGATACTTAGCCAGATTTCTACTGTTTCCTGCACACACTATGGGACTGGAGGGACCATACAGAGGATTGGGGGTGGAGTGGCTTGTGTCTAGAAAACAGTGGCACTGTTTTAAGAAGTGGGGTCTGTTTCTGGCCATGACATCACTATGACCTAGCTGGCTTATTGGGGGGGTAAGACTGACTGGTGGTTGCAATGGTTTTTTTTTTTCAGATCCTAGACACAGGTGGAGCTGTGGGCCTACAATATTGGACCTGTTTCCTAGAATGATAGAAAAAACTCAAAATGCAAGACGATGTCCTAACCTTGCCAAGCCGAACTGGTCAGCTCTCTCTGTGTGTGAGAAACTGTGGGCGTATGTGCGTGCAATTATGGTGCAGTGCTGGTGTTGGGGATCCAATTCAGGTCTTCATGGATGCCAGGTGAATATTCTACCACTGAGCTACCCCTCCAGATCAGCTCTGGTGTGTGTATACGGATGCATGTATGTTCAAGGTTCATGTGTATGCAGGTGTACACGTGTGTGAGAACCGGCAAAGAGGACAGCCTTAACTGTAGTTCCTCAGGCTCTGTTAACCTAAATTTTTTGAGACAGGATCTTTCTTATTTGCCTAGAACCAAATGAGCATTCTAGGATGGCCAGCCAATGAGCAGTCTAGGACGGCCAGCCAATGAGCAAGCAGTCTGGGATGGCCAGCCAATGAGCTTTAGAGAGCTGCTTGTATCCACTTTCCTGATGCTGGGATTACAAGTGTTACTACACCCAATTTTTTTTTTTTTTTTTTTTTGGTTTTTTCAAGACAGGGTTTCTCTGTGTAGCCCTGGCTGTCCTGGAACTCACTCTGTAGACCAGGCTGGCCTCGAACTCAGAAATCCGCCTGCCTCTGCCTCCCAAGTGCTGGGATCAAAGGCGTGCGCCACCACCACCTGGCTCCAATATTTTTTAAATGTATTCTTTTATTCATGTATTCATGTGTATGTGTGTGTCTGCCATGTATGTGCAGATGTCCATAAGGTATTGGAACCCCTGAAGCTGGAGCTTACAGATGGTTGTGAGCTGCCATGTAGGGTGCTGAGAGCCAATCCTGGTCTTCTGCAAGGCAACAAATTGTTCTTAACGACAATCTCTTTCCCCTCCCCCCCCCCGCCCAGATATCCAGCAAATGTATTGTAGACGTTGTTCAGTGTGGCCCCATACTTTGCCATGGAGCTGAGGCTTGCTTCTACTTCTCAAGGGTGGAGACAAAAGCTAGACACTCTAGCCCTGCTCTTTCATCTCATGACGCCTGCCTCAGGAAAAGAGCCGGACCAAGATCCGATCCACATCAAAAGTCTGTGTCACGAGGAGACAGCCTTCTCATGAACACTCGTCTCTAGATCTTAGGGGGAAGATTGATGTGTGAGAGTCAAAACTAAACCAGGGCCGTGATACAGATCAGAGGTAAAGCTATTGCTTACCACATGTGTCGTCCGGGTTCAATCCCCAGAACTAGAAAAAAAAAACAAAAACCAGAGATCATCCTCACCATGGTAACCCCATGAGTGTATGCCCATGCCCAGATTTCTAGAAATCTGGAAGCAGAGGCAGGAGAATCACTGTATATTTGAGGGCAGCCTGATCTACATAAAGTTCCAGGCTAGTTGAGACTACATAGCATGACTCTGTCTCAATTTAAAAAAAAAAAACAAAAAGGCTAGGTGAAATGGCTCAGTGGGTCAAGGTGCTTGCTGGCAAGCTTGACGACCTGAGTTCAGTCCCTAGGGGGAACCTAGGAGACCGGCAGAAGGAAAGAAGCAATTGTCTTCTGACCTCCACACATGCACCATGGCGCACACTGCTCCATTCATCCTACCCCAACAAATAAAATAAAAGAACAAAACCACAAGGGGCTGGGAAGATGACACAGTGGACATGAGAGCTTGCTTCCGGGTAAAGACCTGGGTTTGGCTCCCTAGCATTCTGGTCGATGAAGATAAAAGGATTGCTGGTCACTAGGCCTAGTTCCATGTTCAGTCAGAGACCCAACGTCAAAGGTATAAGGCACAGAGGAACAGAACAGGGCAATTTACAGTCCCCCTGGTCTTTCTGTTCCTATATGAGCATGCATACACCCATACACCAAGAGTCAGTGTGGAAAGGCTAGGATTGTAGCTTAGTGGCAGGAAACGAGGCTCAGTCCCTAATACTGAGGGGAAAATGTGAGTGGCTGGTTCTCACACACTGACAATCATACTTCACAGACTCAGAGGACTAAGTCAGCCTTCCACAGAGTCAGTCCTCCACTAAGGGAATATTACATTCCCCAAGGACTGACTGGCAGTAACAAACAAGCTTTCGGGCTAGACACCTGGCTGGCTGTGATCTAGGAAGGATGGTGGTAATATCTTTTTTTTTTTTTTTTTTGGTTTTTCGAGACAGGGTTTCCTCTGTGTAGCCCGGGCTGTCCTGGAACTCACTCTGTAGACCAGGCTGGCCTCGAACTCAGAAATCCGCCTGCCTCTTGGTGGTAATATCTTAACCGCAGCACCCCAGGAACTAGCTCCCACTGGAACCTCAGCATCTACCTTTCTTTTCCTTTCCTTCCTTTTGGCCTGAATGACAGCATAGGATAAGACACTCACACATCAGCTAACCTGGCAGGGTAACAGGTAGGTAGGACAAAGTCTCGGAAGGCCTTCCTGTTACTGTGTGGAAAACGAACCGAGTGTCACAGAAGCATGACCTGTTTTACACACCAGACTGGAGCACTGCTGGGGCCTGTAATAAGGACAAAATACTCAAAAGTTATGAAGTCATTCCTCCTGATAGTGGGTACTTGAGGAAATGGGCCACCTATACAAACAAATCCCACTTAACTCAAGTCTGTATTTCAGATCTACTTTCCTAAAAGGGCAACATTAAGACGGTTGGATATCTAGACCGTCTGCTGGAGCTTAAACCCTCTGAAGAGCTGATTTAGAAGCTGCTGCGTCCTTAAATGCAAATGCACACATAGTTAAGATGGTCCTTGACTTAGTCTTTCTTGAGGCTTGTTCTTAGGTGGCTCTGTACTTTGAGACACCGATAGAATGGTTAAGATTAGGGAATCCAGCTAGGAGTAACGTCGGGGACCCGTGTGCGGCTGCCAGTTCTGAGGCAGTGAGTGACACAGGTTCAGGGGAGCTCCTGCGCAGGTCTCAACAGGGTCTCAACTCATCGAGAAACCCAGACAGAGGCTGTGTGGGGACAGAAACTTTCTCACTGCTTGGAAGGGGAGAGGGAAGGAAAGCAATGAATTGCCTCCGAGGTTTCAGCGAATCCATCGCAGAGCAGGCACCAGAGACCCAGGTCTTCTCTGCCTCTCAGACGAGATCTCCCTCAGACCTGCAACTTTCAGCCTTGTGTGGCCCCGCGGTGACCATTTCCACCCCACATCGTCCCCCTCACCCTCACCTCCCTCACCCCCCACCCCCACCCTGGGCTCACCGGACGCGTCCCCAGCGTTCCGGGGGGGTGGGAGGGTGTCACACATCCCTCATCGCGCAGGCGTGTAGTGTCGCGTCTGCGCTAGAACTACATCTCCCACTAGGCAATTGAAACCCTGCACCGCAAAGGTCATACGGAGATCCAGGGTGGACAATCTTCATCAGTTTTGCGCAGGCTTGAGTCAAAATGCCTCGACCCTTCCTTGTCTGGTATTCCTCTGAGGACAAACTAAGGGGCGGAGCCTCAGCTATAAAAGCGGAGCTCAGAGGGAAAGGACGCGGTCTTCTGAGCCCTGGCGGCAAGATGTGGATCACTGCTCTGCTGCTGGCCGTGCTGCTACTGGTGGTCCTCCACAGGGTTTATGTGAGCCTTTTCGCTCGAAGTTCCCGGAACCCCTTCGCGGAGGATGTCAAGCGGCCCCCTGAACCCCTGGTGACCGACAAGGAGGCTAGGAAGAAAGTTCTCAAACAAGGTCAGCTGGAGGGACTGTGGGTTTCAGGACTGCTCTCGGGCCTTCTGCTCATGCAGTGCATGGGCCTCTGTCTCCCCAATTAGTAAAGTGGTGGAAAACTTACTTGCACACGAGGGTCCATGTTTTAGTGTTCTTTGGTTCTGAAGGTTTGGGTGAGGGCATTACCCTTGGCACCCAAGATATTGGCACAGCCTAGTTCCAGCCCTGCCAGTTGGAATCTGTTCAGCTCACGGCTTACCAGAATAAGAGCCCTTTCCCCTACTTGGTTCTGGAGCCAACTTTTTCCTATACTTCTGTGCATGCTTGGGGACGTAGGGAAGCAGCACGAAAGTTTTCCCAACAAGCAGTTTGACAGGCAAAATGTAGTCCCAGTTCATAGGATTGAAGCTTGATTCTAAAACTTCGTAATTTCACTACTGGTTAGAGAGAAGAATTCCACTCTCCAGTTACCCGTACATCTTTAAAACGTGTAGAGCACTTCCACGGTTTGTGTTTTTGAGACAGGTCTCACTTTTGTACTGGAGCTGGCTTCTAACTCATTTTGCAGCCCAGGCTGAAAGCTGATGCAGTCCTCTTCTTTAGTCAGCTCCAGAATGATGAGCTTACAAGCATACACCAACGTGCCTGGCTTTCAAAGTTTTAAGGAAGTGTTGGAGCTGGGCATAGTGGTGTAACAATTTAATTCCAGTCTGGACCAATGAGACCCTGTCTGAACACACACAACAAACACCCAAACAACCAAAACCCCCAAATGTAAAACTTTCAAAAATCAAAGATCACCTCTTTGACCTCCAGGAGCCTATGACTTGTAAATTTTAGTCTAGCCTAGGCTAGCCTCAACTGCACTATTTATTGGTGACTGACTTTGAACTCCTGATCCTTGCACCTCTACTTCCTAAGGGTAACACACCCAGTTATTTTATTATTGTTATTATTTGTGGATTGGGGGAGAGGCAGGTCTCATACTTGTAGCCCAGGCTAGTTTATAACTTGCTATGTAGGCCAAGTGTGCCTCAAATTCACTCCAACCACCATCAGCAAGAGATTACAGATGGAGGGATTACAGATGGCTTGGTTGGTGATTTTTTTTTAATTTATTTTTTTGGTTGTTTGAGACAGTGTCTCTCTCTACAGTTCTGGATGTCCTGGAACTTGCTCTTGCTGATGTAGACCAGGCTGGTCTGGAACTCACTGAGATCTTCCCACCTCTGCCTCCTGAGTGCTGAGGATAAAGCTGTGAACCCCTACACTCTGCCTTGGGCAGTGATTTTTTTGTTTTGTTTTGTTTGTTTGTTTGTTTGTTTGTTTGTTTTTCGAGACAGGGTTTCTCTGTATAGCTCTGGCTGTCCTGGAATTCACTCTGTAGACCAGGCTGGCCTTGAACTCAGAAATCCACCTGCCTCTGCCTCCCAAGTGCTGGGATTAAAGGCGTGTGCCACCACTGCCCAGCTGGGCAATGAATTTTAATGAGAAGGTTTACTGGACATAGTGGCACATTCCTATGATCCCAGTGTTGGGGAGGAAAAGGCAGGTGGATCTCTACATAGGGAGTTCCAGCCCAGTTAGGGCTACATATATAGTGAAACCATGTCTCTAAAAAACTCAAGTCAATAAATCAATGAAAATAAGTAAATAAAGGAGGAAAGGAAAAAAGAGACTGGGAGAAAACAACAAAAATCAGGTCTTGTGTTGACCATGCATTCCAGTTTGGTTCTGCTAGGTGTCCTGGCACACCAGCCTTCTTCCTTTTCTGGGGCTGCTGCTGTGACTTCTCAGAGCTTCTGAGCAGCTCTGCCTGCCCCACCTCCGTTGGCATTCATAGACCTTTGCTTCTTCCAAAGAAACCCAGTTCCCTGAAGCACCAGCACTCCCAGCCCCAACCCTGTGCCTTATTGCCATCTTTTCTTTGCTTGCTAGTATTCACAAGTGTCTGGACTGAGGTTACAGACCTGTACTGTCGCCATCTTTCTGGTTTTGTTCTACCATAGTAAGCTGATTCCTACTTCCTTTGAAAGGTATCAGATCCCTCAAGTACATAGTAGGAGTTAAGACTCATTGCTGTTTAATCTGCCTGCCTGGTCCGAGGTATTCCCTGGTAGAATGTTTTGAGATATCTTAGTCAAGAGTAAACTACACTAGAGGGGAGGTCTGTCTCTTTTCCCTCCATTTTGAGACTAGGTCTAATGAGCCAGGTTGGCCTCCTGGGGGAGGATCTTGGACTCCTAGTCCACCTTTGAAGTGCTGGAATCACAGGAGTACACTGCTATGCCCAGCTGCCTTAGAGACATCTGACAGAGTACAAGCTAGAGAAGTGCCCTTGGCGGGCTTCTCTGACTTCACTTTCCTGCCCTTGTCTGAGAAGCCCACCCTCCGTCTTCTCCCTTCTACAGCTTTCTCAGTCAACAGAGTACCGGAGAAGCTGGATGCAGTGGTGATTGGCAGCGGCATTGGGGACTGGCCTCAGCTGTGATTCTAGCTAAAGCTGGCAAGAGAGTCCTTGTGCTGGAACAACATACCAAGGCGGGCGGCTGTTGTCATACCTTTGGGGAAAATGGCCTTGAATTTGACACTGGTAAGGCTTGTGTGGAAAGGGGTTGGGAGCGAGGGTTGTCTTTAGGTGGCTAAGAACACGCACTGTGTTGAGTGTTATGGGGGCATTTCATTGTTTTGGAGGTCCCAACTTCCTCTGGACACCTCCATTTCTGTCTGATGGCCTAGTTATTGGGAAGCATTGGGTGGTATGTGTTCTGGTTTGTTTCCTATAGAAAGGGTGGGCAGCCCTCTTTGGCCATGAACATAGCCAAACAGGGCAACCTCTTCCTTACTTGACCCAATTCCCCTTATCTCTGTATCTCCTTTTCTTTGCACCTCCCAACAGGAATTCATTATATCGGACGCATGCGGGAGGGCAACATTGGCCGTTTTATCTTGGACCAGATCACTGAAGGGCAACTGGACTGGGCCCCCATGGCCTCCCCTTTTGACTTGATGATACTAGAAGGGCCTAATGGCCGAAAGGAGTTCCCCATGTACAGTGGGAGGAAAGAATACATCCAGGGCCTTAAGGAGAAGTTCCCCAAGGAAGAAGCTGTCATTGACAAGTACATGGAGTTGGTTAAGGTAGCATGCATCATGATCAGCATCTGTAGTTTATTTCCAAAAGACTGGCCTTTTCATTAGTGAAGTAACTGGTGGTGTTGGGGAAGAGGGTTGAGTTGGAGTGGCAAGAAGGACTAGATAGTCATGTCTGTCCTGGTTCCAGTGTACACTTGTATATGCCTGTGCCCTGCCGGGCTCCCCAGCTGCTACCTTCACTCTGGCCTCTAGATGGTACCCTTGGTAAGTCAGGCTTTGAGGAAGTTAGATATCCTCTGAGATGACCCAGACTTGTTTTGTGTATTTGAAGTAGAGTATCACAATGCTGCTCTGGCTGGTCTGGAACTCTACAGAAATCACACCTGGTTTCTGAACTGGGATGTTTGAAAGGAATCTGAATGCTGGGGATGTGGCTCAGGCCTTGCACATACAACTCTGAATTTAATGCCAAGCACCCTATAAACTGGATATGATGGTGTAGCTTATAATCCCAGCATTGGGGAGGTAGAAGCAGGAGGATCAGGAGTTCCTGAATATTCGGAACTCTCTTTCTCTCTCTCTCTCTCTATATATATATATAAACAATACTTTTTGGAGCAGGAAATTGAAGAGCAAAAAGTCTCATTTGAGTGTGAAGAATGAGAAAAACTCAAGGCCCATTTTGTTGTTATTGTTTTGTGGTGAGGGAGACAGTCTTGCTATATAATCCTGGCTTGTATGTCAGTGTATAGCTCTGGTTGCCCTTGAACTCATGGCAATCCTCCTGCTGTAGCATCTCAACTGTTGGGGTCACAGGCCTGAGCCACCATACCTGCCTGGATTAAATTTTTTCAAGTCTAAAACTTCTGAGTAAGTGTTGCGGGCTGTGTCAGTGCTGGCTGCAGTGGTGACTAGGCTCCAGCGCTCCAGAGCTGAGACTCACGCTACCTTTTTTTCCCCAGGTGGTGGCCCGTGGAGCCTCTCATGCCATCCTACTCAAGTTCCTCCCATTGCCCTTGACTCAGCTCCTCAACAAGTTTGGGCTGCTGACTCGTTTTTCTCCATTCTGCCGAGCGTCTACTCAGAGCCTGGCTGAAGTCCTGCAGCAGCTTGGGGCTTCCCGTGAGCTCCAGGCTGTGCTCAGCTACATCTTCCCCACTTACGGTGGGTGGTTGTCAGCCCAGGCTTTCCTAAGCCGCTGCTCTCCCAGCTTTGGTCTTTTCCAACTGCCTAGCAGAAACAAACCAGAATAGATCCCAGGTCTGCAGGAGTTTGTGGATAAATTTGTGTAATAATTTCTACCAAATTATTTTTTATTTACTTTCTGGAATATATCTTTTTTTCTTCTCCCTTTTATCTTTTCTTCTTCTCCCCCTCAAATTTTGTTTTTCCTCCTCCTTTTTGAAAACAAGGTCTTCCAGGCAAGCTTTGAACTCTTGTAGTTGAGGATGCCCTTAAATTCCTGGTCCTTCTGCCACCCCCTTCCTAGTGCTAAGATTACAGGTATGTGCCACCATGTCTAGTATATGTGGTGCTGGAGATCAAATCCAGGTTTTCATGCATGTTAGGAAAGCATTGGCTGAGGCCACCCAAGTGCATTTTCTCCCTTACCCCCACACCTTCAGGACAAGTTCTGACTTTGTCCAGGCTGGTCTGGATCTCTCTGTAGCCTAGTATGGCTTTGAATCAATGATCCTTCTGGCTTAGCTTTTGAGTGTTGAGATTGTAGGCAGGTAACTATCACACTGCTTAAGGTCGATTTTAGCCAACAGTGTCAGTGACTTCCTTGGTTTTCAGGGAGTATATTTATATTCCACTAAGCTCACTAGCTACCCTGGGCCTTCAGGAGCATTTGGATCCTAGGATGGACCCATGTGGTCCTTCACAGGAAGCACAGTTTTTTCCGGAATGGTGCCAAGTGACCACTCTTGCTCATCTTTTTTTTCCGTCTTCATTCTGTAGGAGTAACCCCTAGCCATACCACCTTTTCCTTGCACGCTCTGCTGGTTGACCACTACATACAAGGGGCATATTACCCTCGAGGGGGTTCCAGTGAGATCGCCTTCCATACCATCCCTTTGATCCAGCGGGCAGGGGGCGCTGTCCTCACCAGGGCCACTGTACAGAGTGTGCTGCTGGACTCAGCCGGGAGAGCGTGTGGTAAGAGCTCTGCACTGAGCTGTGGGGTCAGTGGGCTGGGGTGGAAGCCGGCCTGTTTATGCAAGGTAAGAGGCTGGAATCTGAGCTGGCGAGATAGCTCAGTGGATAAATGTTCTAGTCACTAAACCTGATGACCATAGCCTACATGGTGGAAGGAGAGAACTAACTCTGTCAAGTTGTCCTCTGACCTTCATACATGGGCTGTAGCACTCCTACCCCCACACAAAATTAAAGAATCAAACTACAATTCTTACAAAAGGTCAGGTTTGACATAATGGTTTTGTGAGTGGCCAGGGATGAGGTTGGACACACAGGCTACAGTACGTCGTAGAACCTTTGGTGTTTCATGAAGGTCGAGTCACCTGAGGAGTACTGTGGATGTAGACCTTGGCAGCAGTGACGGAGGGGCTGGCACTCCGTAGAACCAGTGTTCTTGGGCTGGCAGGGCATGGCTAAAGATAAGCAAGTCCATATGGGTGGGTAGGAAGAGCTAGAGAAGGTAAGCACAGAAGCGTCTGAGGCAAGGGCTACGTGACTTTGCAGTGTGCCTGAGGTCTGCTTTGGCTGGAGGAGCTTCTAGGTTTGAGAAAATAGGGCCTCTCCTAGGAGACATCTTGATAGTGTGGCTACAGACAGAACTAATATTTTGAGGCAGGATTTCATGTGGTCCAAGCTAGCCTCAAACTCTAGCTGAGGCTAGTGAATTTGAATTCCTGATTATCCTGCTTCTACCTCCTAAATGCTAGGATTACAGGAATATGTCATCATGGCGTGACTACAGCTAATGCTCTGAGAGATGTATTTCACACTTTCCTGGATTTTGTTTATGGTGGGTAGGAGTGCACGGAACCTAGGGCATGAAACATGTTAGACAAGCGCTATACAACTGAGCTATAGTCCTAGTCCTTAAGAGAGATAGGGAGAAGGGTATAGGCCTTTTTTGTCTCCACAGAGCTCAGAGAAGCTCAGCCAAATTCTTGTGCCTGCAGGTGTCAGTGTGAAGAAGGGACAAGAGCTGGTGAACATCTATTGCCCAGTTGTCATCTCCAATGCAGGAATGTTCAATACCTATCAGCACTTGTTGCCAGAGACTGTCCGCTCTCTGCCAGGTAAAAGGCTGGTCTTCTGAACTAATATTTCATCTGTGGAGCTTATAAGCCGAGCCTGGGTGAGCTCCCCTCTTCTTGGGTACCCCTCTAGCTGTCTATCTCTGGTCTGTGTTACTAGGAACATAACATTTATATCTGGGGAACCTAGGACTAGAGGAGAAGGGGAGCCCTTCACCAAGGCAGTGGCAAAGCTCTGAGGACTGTTTTGTCAGATGCAAATGTCTCCTTTGTACTTCTGGGCTGAGAAACAAAAGCCTGTATATTTGCTTTCCTTTGCCAGAGAAACCAGGGCTTTAATAGAAAAGACTCAGTTAAAGGGCAGACAAAGGCTGGGGATGAAGTTCAGTTGGTTAGAGTGCTTACATCAGCCCTGGGTTTACCTAGAACCAGGTAAGACAACTGTAGTGGATTTGGCTGTAATCCTAGCACTCTGGAGGTGGCAGCAGAAAAACAAGAAATTCAAGGTCACCCTTGGTTACAGGAGACCCTGCCTCAACAAACAAACAAGGGCCACTGAGATGGTTCAGAGTGTAAAAAGTCCTTGCTGCTAAATCCCCAGAGTGGAAGAAGACAGTTGTCTTCTGGCTTCTTGCACATCCTGACATGCCTTTATCCATATATAATTAAAGAAAAATCTAAAGGTATAAAGAAGAGGGTTGAAACGGCCTGATTGTCCAGAGTTAGCTCTGCTCTGAATCAGCAGGAAACCAGCACCTATGACGAAGGGGACACGGAACAGAGGTGGTAGAGTTGGAAGGAATCTGAGGCTACATCTCACATAGCCAGGAAGAGCAGGTCCCTGTCAGGATCCTATGAAAATAGTTATAAAAATGGCCAGGTCTCTGTCCTAGCTGGCGGCTTAGGATCAAGCTGCAGATCAGAAAAGGGAACATCCTGAGGCTATTCTGGGTGGGAGTGACTGATCATAACTCCTGCAAAGCAATCCTCACTGGCTCTCTGCAGATGTGAAGAAGCAGCTGGCAATGGTAAGGCCTGGATTGAGCATGCTCTCCATTTTCATCTGTCTGAAAGGCACCAAGGAGGACCTGAAGCTTCAATCCACCAACTACTATGTTTATTTTGACACAGACATGGACAAAGCGTAAGATGTGAGGGGGTAGGGAAGACTGATAACATTGGGCCTCCACCCTTGACACGGTTCTAAGAATAAGGATGTGTGTTGAGAGAGGAGGTGCAGTCTCCAATGGACTTCCAGAAAGGCTTTCTACACCAAAGCCATGCCAGTTTCTCCCCTGTGGGAAGTCTCTGGAGATGAACCATTGTTTGGGTAGTGCTGGTGGCTTTGAGGAAAAAGGCCCAGAGATTGACAGTCACGCCCCCTCCCTCATCCACAGGATGGAGCGCTATGTCTCTATGCCCAGGGAAAAGGCTCCAGAACACATTCCCCTTCTCTTCATTGCCTTCCCATCAAGCAAGGATCCAACCTGGGAAGACCGATTCCCAGGTAGGGCTTCAGGTCCAGGGAAGCTGGGTGTATGGCAAGGCAGGGCCAAGTAGCAATAACATGGCCTTATACCTGCAGACCGATCCACAATGACTGTGCTGGTACCCACGGCCTTTGAATGGTTCGAGGAGTGGCAGGAGGAGCCAAAGGGCAAGCGGGGTGTTGACTATGAAACCCTCAAAAATGCCTTCCTGGAAGCCTCTATGTCGGTGATCATGAAACTGTTCCCACAGCTGGAGGGCAAGGTAGGAGCTGACATACACAGTGCTGGAGGTGACAATACATCCCTTAACTATCTTTTCTTCGGTACAGGAATAAATCCCAAAGTACCAAGAGTCCTAAGGAAGGATCGGGCCTTTTGCAAATTCCCTTGTTCACCCTTGCCTTGCCCCTTTGCCTCCTCAGGTGGAGAGTGTGACTGGAGGATCCCCACTGACCAACCAGTACTATCTGGCTGCACCCCGAGGAGCTACCTATGGGGCTGACCATGACCTGGCTCGTCTGCATCCTCATGCGATGGCTTCCATGAGAGCCCAAACCCCCATCCCCAACCTCTACCTGACAGGTACACTGCCTCACTTTGCCAGAATCTGGGCTTCCCTGGCATAGTCTTTTGTCCTCATCCACAAGTCTATACCAGGAGCTGGGCTGCCTTGGCTGGCTATCATTCTGGGTTCTATCTGAAGCTGTCTCTCTTAGGGTGGCCTTGATATGGAGAGATGAACACAAGAACCCGTGTTACTCCCATCCTCATGGGGATAGACATTCATGGGTCATTGCTTTTTGCTTCCTAGGCCAAGACATCTTCACCTGTGGGCTGATCGGGGCCCTGCAAGGGGCCTTGCTGTGCAGCAGTGCCATCCTGAAACGGAACTTGTACTCAGATCTGCAGGCTCTTGGCTCAAAGGTCAGGGCACAAAAGAAGAAGATGTAGTCGGTTCAGAGATGAGCCAGAGGAATGGCACCTCCCTGGCTTCTCCTGGTGTCCTCCTACAGCAATTCCTTGCACATATAAACAAAAGCCATTGTGTTTCTGACAACTGTTGTAAGTCAAGAGTTCTTTACGTTGCATTTCTACTCAAGGCCTAGTGTGGGCTACGTAGCCTTGATGTCTCATGAAGAGTGCTCCCATGCTTTTCCTACATCCAACTCCGAGCTAGGGTCAGGCACACAGAACCCCTGAGAGTGTTGGTTACTGGAATAGGTTGGTCCAGTCCTACCCTGAAGCTTTTTGCTCCTCCCCACTCTAGTTGTGCTGCTCTGTACTGTTAAGGGGAAAGGATGACTAGTATGGGCTTGGAGTAGCAACTCTCTCAAAATGCCAGATCTAAGAAACCCTCAGCTGTAAGTTTTATCCTGATAGAAGCTGGCTAAAGGAACATTCCAAGTCAAGGACACATCAAAAGATACCACTGCCAATGAAATGTCCCATACCCCAGCCAGCTGAGATCTTGACTAGAGAATGGCCAGGCTGGCGGTGAGGGAATGGGAGTGGAGACACTGGGCCCCAAACAGGAAGTCTAATGTGCACAAGGCCTAGAGATGGCATTTGTAGTTGCTGGCACATATTAAAACTGAGTTATTAGGCTAGGCGGTGGTGGCACAAGCCCTTAATCCAGACAGATTAAACTCAGAAGGCAGAGGCAGACAGATATGAATTTGAAGCCAGCCTGGTCTATGAAGTAAGTCCAGGGCAGCCAGGGCACTGTTACACAGAGAAAATCTGTCTGGAAAAACAAAACAAAAACCAAATCAAACCAAAACCTGAGTATTGTTTTCTAAAATGCTTGGAGTCAGAATTATTTCAGATTTTATAGTTATTTGCATACACATGAGATAACTTGGGGAATGAGACCTAGAACTAAAACTAAACCACAAATTCATTTGTTTCATATGTATAGATCAGGCACAACATCTTAAATAATATTTGAAAAACTGAGCATTCTGACCTGTCACATGAGTTCATGCTATAGTTTAAAAAGCTTGCTTTGATTTCAGAATAGAGATGCTCAACCTATATGAATAAATGGGAAGGTGGATAAAAGTTAAAAACCTTTCACTTATGTTAAACAGGTACCAATATTAATCTGTTTAAATATAGTATTAATACATTTCAATGCTTTGATATCTGAAATTTATTGATTTCTGTTCAACAATAACACGAAATTATGCTGTGATGCCATTTACAGAAGCTCAGTAAAATATACTGAAAAATACTTATTATACCACAGTAAGCTTTAAAAAAATAAAATTAAGCTATTACAGTTAAGTTACAAAAAAGGTGAAAATACAAAACATGGCTAACAGTGGCAATCTAACTGGGTAAACAAGACAAGGAAAATAATTTCAACATTCAGTTGTTTACTTAACATGGTAGTCTGAATTAAATTCCTAACAGTGTGAGGAGGCCAGCTTCATGGGTAGTTTGCTATGCTATGCAAGCTGAGGTTCAAACTACAGTTTCTAAGATAAAATACTTAAGAGTCACATCTGAGCAGGGAACTAAACAAACTGAGTCATCATGATGTATTTAAATTTCAAAATCTCTTTACAGCTTTCTCGTTTTTGTTTTGTTTTGAGACAAGCTATCACTGTGTAACTTTGACTGCCTGAACTTGGTATTCTAGACTAGGCTGGCCTCATACTCATAGAGATCCTTCTGCCTCTGCCTCCAGAGTACTGGGATTAAAGGCATGCATCACCACGCCTGACTCTTTACAGCTTTCTTAAGGTAATGCCAAACAGAATTTTCCTAGTAAGCAGTTTTGAGAAACTATCTCACGGGGCACAGGGCCTGGCACATCCTTCTCTGCATTCAAATGGCTCAAGATATGTGCAAAGCATACCATGCCCTGAAGAAAGAAGAGCGAGCATCACTACCAGGGGAATTCTGAAGGGTACAGAGCTCTAGGGTAAAACATGGTAGCACATTTTGTTAGTTGTTGTCCAGAACTGGCTTCTATAATCCATAGCAGGAAAATAAACTATTAACAGTTATACCTCATGCAGGTTCCCCTTAAGAAATTGCCCTTTAGCCAAACACTGAGCAGGAGAGCAAGCTCAGAAAAGTCTACAGGAGTGCTACTTGAGGCTTCATGCACTTCTTACATGGCAGCTCAGTCTGTGGTATAGGTACCTCAGCTGGACTATTACCATCCACACACACTCTAGGAAATAGGCTTCAAGTAGTCTACCTTCAAAAAACAAAACAACAACAAAAAGTCCTAGAGATAACTTTTCTTTGGTGGGAGCCATTTCCTTCAGTACAACTTCTCAAGTGAAAACAAATTCTACTGTACTCTATCAGCACAAGAAACATCTGTCAGCAGCTCAAAGAGGGTGAGGCTTTGTAGACTCTGGCAATCCTTCACGTGTCTGTCCATTCACTGTCAATCTTTGTTACTAAAATCAACCTTCCTTCCTGTCCTTCAAGAGCAAGAGTCAACAAGTGTAAGGTCATAGCAAGCAGCAGCCAGGAAGAGCTATGTGAGCCCTGGTTTCGGCTACACCTCCAACAGGAAATTTGACGCCTACGGTCCCTGGCTGATATAACAATGCCAATGGCTATCTCTCAGAGCTTTGTTTTCATGGGGGAGATCACGGGACATCAGAACTATGTCACGCTGAAGTTCCAAGATGAGGGTAACAGTAAGAGCTATCAGTGTGGAATGGAAAAAGCCAATCAAGTGTATTGAATCTAGGAAGAAACACTATGCATATTCCAAACACAAGGACCTGGGTAAGCTGAAAGGAGGGCAACAGCCTAACCATAGAGCAACCTCGAAAATCTGGACTACAAAGGACATGATGAGGGCAGAGGCAGGGACAGAGTGCCGGGCAGTGAAGCCAAGTAGGAATCTGTAGTCAAGAATACAACTTCAGACAGAAGCTTCAGACAAGGGCACATTCTGGAATGATCACTATTTCCAAAACTGGTAAGGTCAATTCACCTGGTTCCTGAACATTAATGGAGAGTATACCTAGATATAATTTCTTAAAAAAAGAAAAAACAAATTGGACTTCTGTGATGATAAAAATGTTATTCGTTTATAGTATACAGTTTTCAGATGATTAAAGAAACTGAAGGATAGATAGAGGAATATAATAGGTCCAAGAGAGAAACTCTGGTTGTGTTACCTGACAATGTGGCTGACTCATTTAGCATATAGCAGAACTAGGTTCTTGGGAAGGAGGCCACACAAAATAGAGTCACAGAGAGGATAAAGAATGGATGGATTTATTGAGAGAGACAAAGCAATAAAGACCTGGGCACCCTCCCTGAACCCCTGTTAGATAAGGCAAAGGACAATGTGCAAGAGACACCAGAATGTCAACATCATAAACCCCAGCATCCATCATTACCAAGTGTTATAAGCTGTGAAAATGAACTGCTGAATTTGGTGATGTTAACTGAGTAACCTTGAGAAACAGGAAGAAAACAGATCAAGGCAAACCTGCAAATGTCAGGAAGAGGACCACAGGTAATCGAAGCAACACTAACTAAAACAGGACAGGTATGGGCATGCATACAGGCAAGAAGGGAAGGTGTTCATTCAGAGGTGTACAAACAAGTCTAAAGAGGAAGAGAAAATGGAAGTGGAGAACTAAAGAGGTGCTAGGGAGAGCTGAAGGAGACTGAAAAAGGCTTCTCGGCTTGGAAAATAGTAATAATAGAAGGCTTGTGGACAGTTGAGAAAATAGTAGCAATGATCTTATTTCTAGAATGCTAAGAATACGAACTTCAGCTTCAAGCACATGCTGCAGTCAGCATGCGGAAAGAACTCCAAGACCATCTCTTCTTTAGACTGATTTCTCCAACAGCATAGGACTCTGTTTTTCTTCTTATTCCTTCTATATCCCTGAGATTAGCTGAGACTTTTCTCTCTTTAGGTGTAACCATATAGACTGGAATAAAACTTAAAACACAGCATAATCCAAGACATCTTCAGTTATCTCAGGGAACCTACTTGGTTTCTTACAGTTCATGACCAGATATGACAGGACAGGAAAGATTTTACTCATTCCCTGGGCATCTTCAACAGTAAGGAGGAGTGTGAAGAATGCAGTTAGTTTCTAAATATCTATCTTCTGCAAGCGATAAGGGCAAAATTGAATTTGTAGAAAACCTCCCTTCCTATGTGTTTTCTTCCACAAAGCATGAACCTGCCCCTTTCCAGGAAGTTCCTACTGGGGTGACTGTATGCAAGAGCACACTGGTTCAATGATCATCACATATTTTAAAAAAGACTTTACTTTCAGAAGCCTCAAGTCTCTTTTATGCTAGTATAACTAGAGTGCAAACTTTCAGAGAAATATACCGACTATCAGATGGATCAGACTTTAACACTCTAACTTGCTAGTCTGGTTTGCAGCTGAGATCTCTGTAGAGAATATTCAACCCTGTCTCTGCCCATCAGCATTCCACATAACCATCTTCTACATCTTGTCTAGCAAGCACCTCTCTATACAGTTTGCTCCTAGAGTTGCAAAGATAAAGAGGCTACGGGAGGATGGTCCATTGTGTGGCCTGCCTAAGGTGGGGTCTTCCTTTGGTTACAGCCATGTTTCCACATGCTCCCTCCACTTGCACTCCAAGGAAGAAAGGATGATGGAATACATCAGCATAAAGGGAACACAAAAGTAAATAAAACATCACCAGAGGACAATGTCATCAAAGTGCAGGTGCAAAACCTGAAGCGATCCCATCTCTGCCAGCCCAGACTTGCCACCAAACCCCAGAGGAGGGCAGAGTCTTTTCATTTCTCTTGATTCGGAAACAAATCAGCAGGGAGGACAAGGTTCTTGCAGACAAAATAAAAATCAAAGCTGAAATGAGAACAACACATTTGGTTGATAACACACATCTTTTTCAGGGAAATATGTTAATAAGACAAACTCATCCATCACCATGAAACAGTTAATAAAAAATAAAAGTTAATAAGAGTGCATGAGTCACATTAGTGAGTTTTAAAGTAAATTAGAAATAAAATATGTACCTGAAAGTCATATATTTAGCTAATATGGTGGCTCATATCTATAATCCCAGCACTCAGGCAGAGGCAGAAAGATTATGAATTTTAAGCTAGCAAATATCATGAGTCTTAAGTTACAATGAGAGATTATCTCTAATTAATTAATTGCTGATAGGAGAGTAAGAGGTATTTTCTTCAGTGGGTAGCCACTGCTAAGGTGCCCATGCTTCTGTGAACAACCCCTAATGAAACTCATTGGGTGATTTTTTTAAAAAAAGTAAGCTGGAGAAATGGCTAAGCACTTAAGAACACATATTGCTCTTGCAAAAGAGTGGAGTTTGTTTCCCAGCACCCACACAGTGGTTCACAACTGTCCTTAACTTCAGTTCTAGGGACCCAACTACCTCTCTGGCCTCTACTGGCACCAGGCACACATGTGGTAAACCACATTTGATGGTGGGCAGATAGAATTACTGGCTTCTACTTATACTCTATTATTCTGATTAATTTTCATGTGTATTGCTTTCTTCCCACTAAAAAAAAAATTAAGGAGGAAAAATCGTTTAAGTCAAGGAAAGTAGCAGAGCTAGAACTAACTGTGCGGTTGACCTATTCGTGACACATGTTCTGAGCTGGGTGGGTTATTCTATACTGCTGTGAACTGTTCCCTGTAGGAAGTCTGGGAACCATTCCCATCTTAGTCAACAATTGTTCTTTGTCACTGTTCTTCCTGTTGCTTAACAGAACAGAGCAGGTGCCTGTTGTAGCCACCTAGTATGACTGACTATATAGTTACCTGTGGGGAGAATCTTCTTCGGCTCCTGCTACTGTTGGATGGAAAAAAGGCTCCTCTCCCGGCAGAGGCAGACTGGCCACAATCAGGAGGACCAGGCCGCGGTGGGTTTACTTGAGGCCTATGTGGTTCTGTGCTCACCTGCTTTGAGGGAGTTGTGATCTAGGGTTTTGCTGCCCAAAGTGTGGCCTGGCAGCCTTTGGTGATCCCCCCAAAATGAGGATGGATAGGTTCTATCCCATACTCAGTGAATCAGATTTAGCTTTTATCACAGTGTTCAGTGTTTATCACAATATTTGTGTGTCAAGAGCTGAAATAGTGAAAAAAGTATTTAAAAGCTTATAGAGTTACTATCAGGTGCTAGTGTTGCCTCTGAGTGGAAACGTGGGGAGAAAACAAACAAAAGCACATTTCCAGGCAGATCTGTTTATCTGTCAAATACGAAAGTACTAAAAGGCCTCTTTATCTCTACCTTTGTAGATACATATGCAGTGTATGCATGGTCCTATTTGCAGTCTCCAAGGGCTAGGGACAATGGCTGCAGCATCCCCAGAATTGGCCCACCTGAGGCTGCATATCCCTACTTAGACCTGGCTTCTACCTCCTTACCTTTAGGTTCAAACGCTGGTAGTCACTGGCCTTTGGCCTCCGAGTGACTTTGGATCTTTTTCCTTCCAGGGCAAAAGCAATAATCTGAGAGAAAGACAAGGAAAACAGATTAACATTTGACCCTGTAATGATGTACTTCAGTTCCTGAAAATCGGAAGCAGTTACCTAGATCTGCAAAGAAGCCTAATTAAATTTTACACACACACACCACACACCCCACACACTTTCTTTTCAGTGCTGGAGTGCAAACATGGCCTTGTGCATAACAGGGAAATGCTGTATCAAGCATGTGATAAAGCACTATAGTAGAATAACTGTCTAGCATGCAGGTAACGGAATTCAACCTCCAGCACCACAAAAGTAATAAATTGTAAAGGTTTTAAAAGGGGCTTGGTTACACAAAATCCTTTGTACTACCTTAATACGGACTAAGGCTGAAGCCTGTGAAATCTGTATAATTTAATTGTGAGGATAGAGTTAAAGGTCTGCCAGTCCTTTTGCCAGAGAGTTCTAGGTCAGGTATTTAAGGGAAGAAATATTTACTGATTGTTTCCTATCTACAAACACATGCTTTGCTCCTGCACATTGTTTTAACAACTTTTCTCTAATTTACTGCTCTCATCATGGACATTTAGATGTAAAATGAAGAATGTACACTCTTCCCATATTCTTTATAGCCATATGCCCAATGGCTATCACAAATTGAACTCTTCAGTAAGTCAACTTACTGAAATTGTCTTCTAAATCTCATGGCTCATTAGGAAATACAATAATTTGGTCATTAGAGTTGTTTCTAAAGTTTTTTCATGGGTAGCACTTTAACCCCAAAGATGAGTACATTTATACAATTTCTAGGTTTGCTTTTAATTCTTGTTGGTTGCAGAAGAGCCATCCTTGGGCTTTATACTTCTGGTGTTAGAGACTATGTAACTGAAAATATTCTTCCTGCCTCCAGATGGAAGACAGCTGGAATAGAAGCTAGAAATGGTAAACTATCTCAAGAATAGAAAAAGGGAAGAGGTCTACATGTCGAGAACTCAGGTTCACAGAGGCTGTGAATGATCTACGTTCCAAGTTATGGGAGGGGAATCACAATTAGGTCAGGTCACATCCAACTTGGCACTTCACAAGCAGAACTCAGAGGAAACAGGTCACATGATGAAAACACATGATTAGCAAAACGTACAGTTTTGTAAGCCCTAGCAAAGTCTAAGGAAAAATGAAGATGATCTTAAAATCCTCAGAGGCCACAGGCAGATGAGTGACAGATAGCTGCCCATGCACAAAGAACTCAGGGTTCGGGAAATTCCAGTCCCCTCTTACCTACCTTTCGTTTGTTGTGGTAAGCAATATAGAGGACAGCAACAAGAACAGCAGCAGTCACCAGATATGCAAAGAAGTGGCTGCTCTCTGCACTGGTGTTTCCAGAATTGTCCTTATAAAGGTCATCCTTCTCATCCTTCATAGAATCTGTAAGTGTCCCCTCTTGGTTCTCACTGGAGGAAGGGCCCAACACCTTTTCATTCTCTTCTTCAAGGGTGAGCCTTCTTCTGGCTCTGTATCACCCTCTTCAATCTCCTTGGTTTCCACATCTTCTGTAGGCTCTGAAGACTTATCTCCTCTCTCTGGCTTTAAAGAGAAGTCAGAGTCCCCTGCCAGTCTTTCCCCAGATTCAGTTTTGGAAATAAGTGTTGGTTTCTGTCCTTTTTCAGTTAGCTGGACTTTGTCAATCTTTGGAGTCTCCTTATCTGAGGAGATTTTGGAGGTGGCCTTGTCAGAATCCTCTTTTGGGGCCTGGTCAGAACCCTCTTTTGGGGCCTGGTCAGAACCCTCTTTTGGGGCCTGGTCAGAACCCTCTTTTGGGGGCTGGTCAGAACCCTCTTTTGGGGCCTGGTCAGAATCCTCTTTTGGGGCCTGGTCAGAACCCTCTTTTGGGGCCTGGTCAGAACCCTCTTTTGGGCCTGGTCAGAGCCCTCTTTTGGGGGCTGGTCAGAACCCTCTTTTGGGGGCTTTTCAGAATCCTCTTTCAGGGGCTTCTCAGAACCACCTTCTGTGGACTTGCCTGAATCTTTTGTGGGATTCTGACCAAGCTTTTCCGGTTTGGGGTCGACTGGTGAGGGCTGCTGCACAGTTTCCTCCGACTTGGCACCTGCTCTCTCAGGCTGCTTTTTGGAATCACCCAAACTGAGATCAGTCTGCTGACCAGATTCCGTCTTACTGGAAACTGCTGCCTTAGTCCGCTCCAACGTCGTGTCCTGGCCTTCTTTATCCGACTTCTGGCTCTGATCAGTCGGCCTGTTAGTCTTTACCTCAGGAGGCAGGGGCGTGGAGCCGTTAGCTGTGGAAGATTGAATCGGAGGATTCTCTTCACCTGAGGCGGTGTCTCGCTGAAGAGCGGGCGGCAGAATTTCTGAAACAGAAAAAGCAGTAAGTCCTCGGAAGAAAAGGCCGGGAGAAGAGAAGGGGGCTTGACTTCTAAAAGCCTAGCGGTGACGGCCGAATGGAAGGGAGGAGATGGCTAGAGGAAGGTCGGGTAGGCAAGAAAGACGCCAGCTCCCGAGGCGACCCACCAAGGTGAAGGATGGGGAAGCTAAGGGAGACAGTGAGACGGGCTGGGCTGGGGGCCCTTACCCGCCACCGCGACACTCAGCAGGAGCAACGCAACCAGGAACCGCATCCTGCAGTCTGCGCTTCCGCCCTCTACTGACGTGAGAGCGGCGCAAGGGGTTTTCCAGAGCGCGGCCCCGCCCTTTCCGGCGGACTGTTTCTCTTCCGGCGCAGCCCCGCCTTGGGGGTGGGGCTCTCGGCCATGGCTGCCAGTGGCTGTGTATTCCCGTAGTGTGCCGGAAATCAAGTCCCGCTCTTTATTCTCCCCAACCCCCCCTCTCTTTCTCAGCAGTCGGGGGAGCTCAACAATCTCATTCTTGTTTAGTTGGCCTCGTACTTCGGAAACTGTTCCGACCGGCAGGTGCTGCGTCGCCTCTCGCTGCTTATGATGTGGGGTCTTGGGGCCGGGCGCTTCTTTGTCGCTTCCTCTGCTCGTATTTCTAAGCTCTCCGTTGCAGATGGTGCTTTCTCACTTCACACAAAAATGTACTCTGTTCAGCTCTTTCCCATCTAGAAGCAAACACATTTCATCCTGATCCTGATCCCTTTCTTGGCAGTACCCAGGGCACTCTGAATTTACCAAGTTTTTGGTTTTTTGTTTGTTTTTCTGAATTTCTATGTGTTTGAAACCATATTGCTATGTGGGCAGCTCCTGCCTCCTGAGTGTTTGGGATTACAGGTGCCTCACCACGCCCCCTATTGGGCTATTTAATTAAGAAATAAGATATCGCCGGGCTGTGGTGGCGCACGCCTTTGATCCCAGCACTTGGGAGGCAGAGGAGGCTGATTTCTGAGTTCGAGGCCAGCCTGGTCTACAGAGTGATTTCCAGGACAGCCCAGGCTATACAGAGAAACCCTGTCTGGAAAAACTAAAAAAAAAAAAAGATATCAAAGATTATTTTATTTGTGTTTATGTGTCTGCCACCTGTGTGTAGGTGCTCTTGAATGCCAGATGAGGACATCGGATCCCCTAAGGCTAGAGCTTCAAGCGTTTCGAACTGTCTATGTGGGTGTTGGAAACTGAACTCCACTCCTGTGGGACAGCAGCAAGTCCCGAGCTATCTCCAGTCCAGGACATAAGGCACTATGTTGCCCATACAGAAAGACCTTGAGTTTCTGATCTTCCTACTGGATTACTGGCTTGTATCTCCAATTTATGTGATACTAGCGATCAAAATTGTGGCTCTGTGCACACTAGACAAGCACTCTGCATCTCTCACCACATGCTATATATTTTTTTTTCTTTTTGAGACAGGGTTCTTTTGTTTAACAGCCCTGCTGTCCTAAAACTCACTTTGTAGACCAGGCTGGCCTTGCACTCACAGAGAACCACCTACCTCTGCCTCCTGAGTGCTGAGATTAAAGACGTGCACCACCACACATGGCTCAAGCCACACATTCTTTTTTGTTTGTTTGTTTGTTTGTTTGTTTTTCGAGACAGGGTTTCTCTGTATAGCTCTGGCTGTCCTGGAATTCACTCTGTAGACCAGGCTGGCCTCGAACTTAGAAATCCGCCTGCCTCTGCCTCCCAAGTGCTGGGATTAAAGGCATGCACCACCACTGCCCGCTAAGCCACACATTTAATGATTCAAACAACAAAGCAGAATTTTAAAAGAAATATAATTAAAAAATTTTTAGAGAGCCGGGTGATGGTGGGACACACACACCGTTAATTCAAGCACTCCGGAAGCAGAGGCAGGCAGATCTCTGAATTCCAGGCTAGCCTGATCTACAGAGTGAGTTCCAGGACAGCCAGGGTTACACAGAGAAACTTTGTCTTGAAAAACAATAGCAACAGACATCTTTAGGGTCTAGAGGGATGGTTCAGTGGTTAAGAACACTGACTACTCTTCCAGAGGACCCAAGTTCCGTTCTCAGAGCTCATAAGATACCTAACAACAGTCTATAATTCCAGTTTCAGGAGATTGTCATCCTCTTTCAGCCCCCTCAGTCACTGCATACATGTGGTGTACAGACAAACGTGTAGGTAAAACATGTACACACTTTTAAAAATGCTTGCTCTCTGCTCAACTGAGGATTACTATTGCATTCGTTTTTTGTGTCTCCATCTATGGTAGTGCTGGATTGTTTAAACAAGTTGCTTAAAGTCATTTATGAACATTTGCCAGGCTAGATATTTCATAAATAGTGATTCAACAAATAGTCCCAACAACTATGTTCATTTTGTTTTCTTTGTCGTTTTTGAGACAGGCTCTCATTCTGTAGCTGTAACAGACCTGGAACTCACTCCAAAGTACAGCAGACCTTGAACAGGCATCAGTCTTCCTGCTTCTGCCTTGGAAACTCTGAGATTTACCGTTGTGTGCCACCATGCTAGGTTCTATGATCCTCAATACTCTGGAGGTTTAAAGTAGAGGCGCTTTTAAATAAGATGTATTGTTATTTTATGTGTGTGTGGCTGTTTTGCTTCCCTTTATGCCTGTGCATTATGTGCCTGCCTGGGGCCAAGGGAAGCCAGAGAGAGCTCCTGGAACTGGATTAGAGATGGTCCTGAGTCAGTATATGAGTGCTAGAGATTGCACCTAGGTCAGAAGAGCAGCCAGAGCTCTTAACTTCTGAGCAATCTCTCCAGCCTCAGAGGCAAAGGATCTTTTGAGCAACCAAAATTTGGAGGCTAGTCTGAAGAACAAAGTAAGACTTGGTCTCAAACATACCTAAATAAAGCCAACTTTAATCTGATAAAGCATGCAATCCGGTGAGGTAGATAACTATCAGATAGATATTTGTCCATATTTTGCTGTAATGGTTAATTTTGATTGTCCCCTTGATGGGATTTAGAATCATCATGGAGAGAAATCCCTGTAAGGGATCATCTCGATTAGCTTAATTGAAGTGAGAAGACCCAATCTCTATGGGGACATTAGTATTTCATGGGCTGGAGTCCTGGACAGAATAAAATGGAAAGCAAGCTTAGCACAATATACAATCTCCATGCCTCTCTGTTTCCTGATGACGGAGTCAGCGTAACCAGCTCCCTCCTGCTGTTGCTGCCCCGATTTCCCTACCACGATGCACTGTGTATTCTAGTCCTGGATGGCTGAAAGTTTTCAAATTTCAGGAAATAGTACGTGGCACAAACAGTTTCACAAACAAGTGCTTTTCCTGTTACTTGAATAAAAATCTCCATAATGTGCTCCTCATAGCTTCTCCTCCTCCCCCTTCCTCCTCTCCCCTCTTCTTACATTGCTGAGGAGAGACTACAAATCACAAAGATGTGAAGTCTACCAGATTATTTCAGGAACTGGACTATAGCTCGGGTAGAGTGCTGCTTGCCTGACATATGAGAGGTCAATCTCCAGAACTA
Source organism: Mastomys natalensis (assembly GCA_021653895.1). Classification (NCBI taxonomy): domain Eukaryota; kingdom Metazoa; phylum Chordata; class Mammalia; order Rodentia; family Muridae; genus Mastomys; species Mastomys natalensis. The sequence goes on from JAJTUV010001284.1 coordinate 879,953, forward strand.
AAAAAAAAGGAAAAAAAAGGCCTCCTTTAGAATATTGACTCTGCCTTGGCTTCAGGAAGTGAACTGGTAAATGAATCTGTTTTTAAAAGAAAATTCTGTCTGCCTGCTTTAAGACAAATGTTTGATTAACATTTAAGGATATTGGCTTAGTGTGGGTGTGGGTGGGTGGGGAGGGCTGTGGCAAATAATTAAACCTGACCTGGTGTCCACATTACCAGGCAGGGGAGAAGTCCTGGTCACATAAAACTCCTGGGCATTTGTATTTTATCTATAAACAGTAAAAGAAACCACTGAAGAGGTTTAAGTAGGGGCAAGGTTTAATCAGATTGGAGAATGTTTGGACATTACTCTGGTTGTTTCAGAAAGAATTGACTTGGGTAGTAAGGGAAAGGATCTGGGTGTTAATCATTTAGGAGATTGTTGCAATATCTCAAGTAGTGGACATGCCCAGGAGAATGACGGGAAGTATTCAGAGTGGAGAGGGAACTGGGAAATGGTACTAACATGCTTCTGAGATAGATTGGAAAGGAAGCAGAGGAAAGGTGGGGAAGGAGAAAGAGTGCTTTTTCACTGAGCTAGGGACACCGGTGGAGAGCCAGCTGTGATGGACTGACAGATAGGAAATGAATTTGCTTCTGGCCACTTGCTTCTTACTTTGGTTTATCTTCACTTACAATGACTGTGATAGCCAAGAGGAGTGATGCCAGGATGGAAATGTGAGTGTGCAGCACCAAATATAGGAGCCATTTTCCTCAGCATTGTTTATTTGATGATTGTTAATTGTCCCAGTAAAAAGTAACATACATGCTTATTATAATTGTGGCAGTTTTCTTATTATTGGACATCCAGATTCCTCTCACCGTCTCACTGCTATGACAATCTTGGATGTCATTCCTCAGTAACTTTATTATTGGGTAGTGGTTAGATTACATGCTTCTAAGGTGACACAGACACTCAAAAAGATTGAGCAATTTGCTCAGGGTCGTGATATTTTTTTATCAAACTTCTGATTAGGAGCTTTTCTGTTTCCTTCCATTCTTTCCATCCCACTGTTCCTCTCATCTCACCATGCTGCTCACACTTCTCTCCAACTGCTGGACTTGAGGTCCTCCAGCCTCAGTACCTAGCTCAGGGATACGGTGAACTGCTAGCAGGGTGATTATTTTCTTTTTCACATTTGTAGAGCGTACAAGAATTAGGCAGTGTTTATGGCACCTTTTCAAGCAGAATTGTCTTAGTTGTTCTCTTTTTTCATCCATTGTCCCTCAGCCCTGAGATTCAAATTAATAACATGAGTTCCTCCATGTGTATGCAGAATCTTATTTCCCTGTGTGTGTGTGTGCGATTGGCTGTGTGTTGTGTTGTGAGTGTTGTGTGTGTGTGCGTGCCACAGGACAACCTTGGATGTCATTCCTCAGACACTATCTGCCTTTTACAAGGTCTTGCACTGGCTTAGGCCTGGCTGAGCATGCTAGAGACTGGTTGGTCAGTAAGCCTCAGGATCCACCTATCAGCACTTGTCCAGCAGTGGGAATTCAAACATTCCCTGCTTTTTAACATGGGTCCTGAGGGGTGAAACCCAGTCTCCCTGCTTGTAAGACAGGCACTTTACTGACTGAGCCATCTCCATCTTGATTTATTTACTAACTTTTATGTGTCTGGCTGTTTTGCCCGTATATCTGTCTGTGTACAATGTGCTGTGGAGTCATCAGATCCCTTGGGACTGGAGTAACAGACTGTTGGGAGCTTCTCTGTGGATGTTGGCAATTGCAGGTGGGTTTTTGGAAGGGTAATAAGTACTTTCCTGCTCAGCCATCTCTTCGGGCTCTGTTTGTTTGTTGAGACTAGGTCTCACTAAATTATTCATGGCCTCATGATTATATATGAGGCCTCATATTATTATTGGCCTCATGATCCTCCTGCCTCAGCCTCCTGAGTGCTGGGATTCCATAAATCAATGTACCTGGCTCCTCACTGTTATTCTTTAATACTTAATTCCTGCATAAAGAGTTCACATGAATGTGGGCTATTACTTTAAGTGTTAAATTATGAATTAGAAATAAAAGTAAAAACCCAGCAAGTACTCTCAGCGGCTGAGCTATCTCCCCAGCCTCAATGTTCCAACTACTATAATCCTTCAGTCAGTAGGAAATCTGGTCCTGGGATAAGGACATGGAGATAAACAACAGAAATGAGAGTTTAAAAACAAACTTGGTCATTTGCCATTACTTCATTTTGATCAGGGTTCAGGATAGCTCACTGAGAGGATAGTCTTTGGAACAACACCAGGGTAGCTAGCTCACAAGTACACGAAAGGATACTATATATCATTAGTATTAGGGAAATAGCAATCAAAATCAATGAAATACTATTTAAGAAAAATTAGGGCCGGGCGGTGGTGGCGCACGCCTTTAATCCCAGCACTTGGGAGGCAGAGTCAGGTGGATTTCTGAGTTTGAGGCTAGCCTGGTCTACAGAGTGAGTTCCAGGACAGCCCGGGCTACATAGAGAAACCCTGTCTCGAAAAAAAAAAACAAAAAAAACAAAAAAAAAAAAAAGAGAGAGAGAGAGAGAGAGAGAGAGAGAGAGAGAGAGAGAAAGAAACTAGGAAATATTGATGAGGTTTCGGAGGGTCAGTGTGTTGTAAGAGCCTGGTGACCCGCCAACCAAAAATAATGACACTGAAATCTTTTAATATGTTTAAAGCTCGAGCCTTAGCTGGGTATGCTTTCACTAGCTCATCTGCTTCCGGCTCACCGTCATATCTCTCTCCTCACAAGTGTTCTGGTGAAAAGACCCTTTTTTTTAATTCCCTGAGTTCCTTTTCCCTCTTTACCCCCTAAGTCCATTCAGCCCTAGCTATTGGCTGTCAGCTCTTTATAACAACCAATCAGCAGTGAGATACATCTGATACAACTCTTTAACAGTTTAGGGATAGAAGATAGTGTGACCTTATTTTTAGAATTTACAAAACAGGAGGCTGGTGATGGGTCATAGTGATTACAACACCAGAATCTGTTAGCATTAATCTCACTGCCATCAGCAATAACAATGGAATATATGGAGACACGCCTTAATACAATGTGAATGAAGGTCACCTCTACATCAGTGCCCTCAAGTAGGAATGTAACATGGCACAGCTGCTAGGAGAAAGTTCATGGCTTCCTTAAGAAGTCAAAATAGTGCCAGGCAGTGGTGGTGCATGCCTTTGATCCCAGCACTTGGGAGCAGAGGCAGGTGGATTTCTGAGTTCGAGGCCAGCCTGGTCTACAGAGTGAGTTCCAGGACAGCCAAGGCTATACAGAGAAACCCTGTCTCAAAAAAAAACCTAAAAAAAAAAAAAAAAAAAAAAGAAAGAAAAAGAAATCAAAATAGTTACTTATGTGACATAGCAGTCTAGTTGTGTATCCCCAAAGAATTAAAAAAAAAAAAAACAACCCTCCAATATTTACTTATATATGAATGTACATAGTAATATTATTCGTAAAAGCAAGATGGTTCTGGGAATCGAACCCAGGTCCTCTGCAACATGGTTGCACTAGATGTTTGATATTAAATGAATAAGCATAAGGTGGTTTATACTTACATAGTGGACAGGAAAGGAGGGTACTTTAGTGGTAGAATGTTTGCTTACTTGGACAAAGCCAGGGTTTGATTCCCAGCACTATCAAAATAGATACACAAGTTATAATGGTTATAATTCTATGTTAGCAACTTTTTTTTTTTTTCTAAACATGGTCTCATTATGTAGCCCTGGCTAACCTGGAACTTGCTGACCTAGAACTCAGAGTTCTTTCTGCCTCTGCCTTCACAATACTGAGATTAAAGACTTGCACCATCTTGCCTTGCTATTTTGTTTTTGAAATAGTTCTCACGTATCCCAGGCTGCCTCCAACTCCACAGGTAGCTGAGGATGACCTTGAACTTCTGATCCTCCTGCCTGCACCTCCCAAGGGCTCGATTATAGACGTGGGCACCATGCCCAGTTTCTGCTGTGCTGGGGATTGAGCCTTGCACCTTGTGCACGCTAGGCCAGCACTGGACTGAGCTACATGCCTTCGCTATTCAGCTACTCTTCTGAATTAGGGCTTAGTCACTCTTTACAGTTTCCAGTTCTCCATCTTGTCCTGGTTCCCCACACCTTGTCCTGTAGCTGCCAAATATGACCATCTCCTGGTAACCACTTCCTTATGAGGCAAAAAGCAAACAGATTGAAGTCTAGGCAGTAGAAACCATTTGAAAGTGTTGGCACCTGACTGGCCGTGGCCATTGCACAGAGCACAAATTATAACAAGAAAAGCACCCCACCACACACACAGTTTTTGCTGTTTTTCACAGCACACCTTTAGTTCTAGCATTGAAGAGGCAGAGGCAGGCCTATGTCTAGCTCAAGGCCAGCCTGGTCTAGCTAATGAGTTCCAGGCCAAGCAAGGCTACATAGTGAGACTCTGTGACAAACAAGCAAACAAGTAAAAAGATTTTATTATTTATTTGTATTTGTATGTGTCTTTTTAAAAAATTGGATATTTTACTTACATTTCAGATGGTTATCTCCTTACCCCATTTCCCTCCCGCCCAGGAAACCCCTATCCCATCCCCCCTCCTCTATGAAGATGTGCCCGCACTCACGCCCACCCTTGAATTCCCCCACACTGGGCGTCCAGCCTTCATGGGACCAAAGCCATCCTCTCTTACATATACAGCTGGAGCCATGGGTCCCTCCCTATGTGCTCCCAGGTGGTGGTTTAGACCCTGGGAGGTCTGGTTGGTTGGTATTGTTGCTCTCCCCATGAGGTTACAAACCCCTTCAGCTCCTTCAGTCTTCTAACTCCTATATTAGGAACCCATGATCAGTTCAATGGTTAGCTGTGATCATCCACTCTGTATATGTCAGACTCTGGCAGACCTCTAAAGGAGACAGCTATATCAGGCTCCTGTCAGCATGCACTTTTGTATGTGTCTATGTGTATGACTGTATGTGCACCTGTGTGGGTATGTCAGTATGTGCCAGGCATCCTTCACAATCATTTTCTGCTTAACTCTTCAAAACAATGTCTCTCCCTAAACTTGAGGCTTGAGTTTTTCTAAGCTAGGCTGAAAAGCCAGCAAGACACGGTGATCCTGTCTGCTTCTCTTGGAGCTGGGGTAATAAGATGTGTGAAGGTCAGTTGTCATTGATTCATATACATACATACATACATACATGTAGTATATGTGTGTGTGTGTGTAGGAGTACACTGTGCTGTCTTTAGACACACCAGAAGAGAGCATTCAGATCCCATTACAGATGGTTGTGAGCAACCATGTAGTTGCTGGGAATTGAACTCAGGACCTCTGGACGGGCAGTCAGTGCTCTTAACCGCTGAGCCGTCTCTCCACCCTGTCAGTTGTCTTCTTAATGTGGGTACTGGGATCCAAACTCTGGTCCCGATGATTGTACAGAAAGTGTTCTTGAGTACTGAGCCATCTTGCAGCCCAGCTGTAGAAAGGTAGTGGTCCTGATTGCAGTGCTGTACATATACTGAATACTGCTTAACAATGTTAAAATGTTTTTTGTTTTGTTTTAAAAAGCAGGAGCTCATGTAACCTAAGCTGGCATAACTCAATATATAGCCAACGAGGACAATAAACTTGTGGTCCTCTTGCCTCTGCTTTCCAAGAGCTGGGATATCTGGACCACACCCCTGGTTTTATGTACTGCTAGGGACTGAAGCTTGGGTGTTGTGCATGCTAGCCAAGTGTGCTGGCAATTGGGCTATATGTCTCCAGCCTTAAAACGTCAAACTGATGTCAAATGCATTTTTCTACTGTTAAAAAAAAAAATATGGCCTGGTGGTGGTGGTACATGCCTTTAGTCCCAGCACTTGGGAAGCAGAGAAAGGCAGATCTCTGTGAGTTTTAGGCCAAACCGGTCTAAAGAGCCAAATAACAGGACAGCCAGAGCTGCACAGAGAAACTCTGCTCAAAAATCCAAGAAAAAAACAAAACAGGAATGCTCAGTGGGTAAAGGCAATTGTCATACAAGTCTCGAGGACTGAGCGTCGTCCCTGGAAGGTAGAACTGGCTCCAACAAGTCCTCTGACCACCATAATAGTTCGTTTCCCTACGTATACACAACAGCAATAACGTATCATTTTAAATTGGCAGTGTTGGGATGAAACTTGAGGCCTCTTACAGCCAAGTCATTGAGATATGCCCCCAGCCCTGCCCAAGATTTGGAATGGGCAAAATGTAAGTCTAAATTACTAAATTATATCTCAAGAAAGCCATTATGAATAACACTAACCACAAGGCCAGAAACCATGCTCCTTTGCAATCCTAGTAAATGGGTGTCAGAATCATAAACAGAATACTTCCACATTAGAAATCTCTTTTAAATCAATTGAAATTATACTTAAAAAGATTCACACTTTGGGGCTTCAGTGATCAACATCAACTGGGATATGTATCTTTAAGATGGAAGTTGGGGGTTAGAGATGACTCCGTGGGTAAGAGCATTTGTTTTTGCAAAGGACCAAGTTTGGTTCCTAACACTCACAGAGTGGTTTATAGTCTTCTATAACTGCAGTTCCAGGGTAATTCCAGGCACACACATGGTACACATACATACATACATACATACATACATACATAGAGCAAGATGCTCATACACATAAAGTAAAATAAAACAACCAGGGTTGGGGGGTGAGATTAGAAGTGGCTTGGGTTTCTCTACACTCAGTTGGTAAGCTTTATATGACTCTATGATAAGTAGCCTGCAAAAATTTAACCGAGGGCTTGGCAGGAAGGCGGTGGCTTGATTCAACAGAAGGTCTAAAGAAACATCCAGAAACGGTCTTGCAACTGTAATTTTATTTTCTCTTGTGAAAATAAACTGGGAGTTTAAATTGTTCCAAAAACCATAAAAACAAAATGAAATACACACAGAAAAAGCTTGTGAGGTGGTAGTGGGGGGAAAGGGGCAGAGGGTCTTGGAGCTTCTGCAGATTGTACTAGCACAGACAGAGGTGACAGGAGCCAGACAGTGGGGACTGGGGCCTGCCTGCCACTCTGAGACTGCAAGGCGGGAAAGAAAACTTGACTGGGCAGTGGAGAGGAACACAGACTTCTTGAAGGCAGTGGTAGGCACCTTGAGTCCCTTTAAATGCAGGGGTGGGGGGGACCATTTCAGAAGGACCTCTTTCCCCACCCCAAACTGGAAGCTAGGCCGTTGAGGCCTGAAGAGGGAGAGGGGGATGCTGGTGGGAAGCCATGATCACACATGGCCACGGCAGAGGACAAAGGGGCATGGACTGGCATTGAACACATGACAAAAACTTGGGCGAGGGAACAGGACTGACCCGGAGGAAAGGGTGCCGTCTAGAACTCCAGGCCAGGTCATGTTGCAGATATGGTCGGGAAGCTAGGGCAGGTGGGGGCTGCCGGCGACGAAAAGGAGGGCAGAGAGTCAGGAAGAGAAGAGGTAGAGAGGCCTCTCCTGCCCAGGTATACCCACCACAGCGCAAGGGGAGAGAGCGACACACTGCTTTTCAGTGCTTTCTTGTGAAGATTTTTTGGGGGGAGGGGCAGGTTTTGTTTGTTTTTTTTTTTTTGTTTCTCCTTTAAAAAAAAAAAAAATGCCTGAAGATCAGCTACTGGTTACATCTACACTGGTAAAGCACTGCTGTTACCAGTCACTTTACAGAACAGTTCAGAGTGGTCAAATATTGACCAATAATGTTTCCTTTGTGTGCGTCCCCCTTCCTCTTCTGAATCATTACTACTTGGAGTCCCGAGACAGCCTGCATAGAACCGGGGCAGCTTAGTGGGCAGACTTGGTGACCAAGGAAAGAGGCTGGGCCTGTAGCACGGGGAGAGCCTGGTGGGCATGGAGAGTGGCTGGGAAAGAAGGGGGAGAGGTCAGCAGAGCAGCGGGCATAGAGCCCAAGGGCAAGGGCCTGGACAGGAGTGGGGGCTGGCTGGCCATCTGGCTGGAGTTGCTGACTGCGGCCTTAGCTGACAGGAAGGCAGCAGAGTGGAGAGCCAGCTGGGCCCGGGTCTCCGGTTTGGTGGTGAGTGACAGGGGCTGGGCTTGCTCGGAGTGGGTAGCCGCAGGGGCAGCTGGTGATGCCAAGGCTGCGGAGGGAGTCGCAGGGGAGTCCAGCGTGCTGCCATGGGAAGACGCAGGGCTATCACAAGGCTTCTCAGGGGGCAGGTACTGAATGCATGGCTTCTTGCTCTTAGAGGCCAGAGCACCTAAGGGTACAAACACACGGAAATAGGATTGGCTGATAGCGGTGGAAGGGGCAAAGGAACAGCAGCAGCTTAGACACAGGAACATAGCCTTGTGGATTTGTGGCTCAGTCTGTGGATTCAATCCAGAGCCCATGAGAAATAGCCAGGGAAAACACCTTGTTGGTACTAAACACATGCATTTCTTTTCTTTGCTATTTTTCGCTAAGCAAACAGAACCTAACAGCTATTTCTACAACATTCACTGTGATGGGGATTATATGGCATCTAGAGTTGGTATAGGATAGGTGGAAGATTTGCATAAGTTTTATGCAAATATAAGGCCACTCAGTCAAGGGGCTTAAGCACCTGGGGTTCAGCTATTTGAGAAGTGGAGTATGGTGGGGCCTTGAAACCAATCCAAAGGATATTCAGGTGTGACTGCACATTGGAAATGTAATTAAAAAAAAAAAAACTTGGATAAAAATTAAATGGTGGTGGTGTGTCTGTGTGTAGGGCAGAGGTTAAATCTGGGTGTCTTCTATTGCTTTACTCCTTACTTAAAAAAATGTTTTATGTGTATGGGTATTTTGCCTACATGTATGTATGTCCGTGTACTAGGTGCATGCCTGGTACCTGTGGGGTAAGAAGAGGGCATTAGATTCCCTGTAACTGGAATTACAGACGGGTGTGTGCAAGTACTTTTAACTGCTGAGCCAATTTTCCAGACTCTCCCCCTTATGTTTTGAGACAGATTTTCTCACTGGATATAAGCCTGTTGTTTTTAGTAGATTAGTGACGAACAGGTTGTCATGTGGCTTTTACATGGGCTCTGGCCATCTGAATAAAATCCTTATGGTTGCACAGACTTTACCCACTGCATTATTGCCAGTCCTTGATTTATTTTATGTTTGAGACAGGCTCTTGTGTATCCCAGTCAGGCCTCTCACAGTACTGCCCGTTTTATGTGCTGGGTATCAGGCTCAGGGCTTCATGCATGCTTAGGCAAGCATTCCTCCAACTGAGCTGTATCTCCAGGCTTTTCAAAGGTTCAGAGATTAGGAAACTACACTTAAGAACACCTAGTGCCCAGAGAAGGCACAATTGCCAAATTCAAAGACCAAATGCCCAAAGTGACAAAGACCCACTCAGAATCTGATCAGAGAGCTCATCACCTCATTATCTCTTCCTTAACCCCTTAATAGCTGAGCTGAATCTCTACTGTTGACGGACAATGTTCTTCTGGTGTCCAACCAAAGAAAACCTGACTCCACCAAACTCACTGATAACTGGTGCGATGGTCAATCTATGTCATCATCACCATGGAAACACACCTCTGAGTGTGACCATAAAAAGGTTTCATAAAGTTTTAACAGAGCAGGAAGGAGCCAGCCTGAATATAGACGGAGGCCCTAGACTAAATGGAAAGAGGAAAAGCGAGTAAGGAAACATTCATCTCTTTGTCTGCTGGCCACGAACACACTGTGGTCAGCTGTCATGCCTTCCCACCATAACGGATGATGTGCTCCAAGCTTCGAGACAAAACAAATGCTTTCTTAAGTCACCTTTTGTCAGGTATTTTGTCAAGGCAACAAGAAAGTAACTAATCCTGGTGATATGTCTATCTCTAGCATGCCACCTTTGGAAGGGAACTTCAGAGATGATTCCAGCTAGCTCCTGTTTTTACCTTATGCATCGACTTTGGGACATAACTCTAAAGGGACAATTCAGCTGCACTGAGACATGTCTGAGCTTTGAAGATTGTTCCCCCAACCCCTTTAAAATACTTGCTGTCTTAAAGAGAGGAACTGGGAAATCCTCCAAACTCTTTAAAGCTTTATATGAGGGTTCTGGGGGCAAACCCAAGGTTGACTGGCAGTGTTCTTGGCCTCATACTTGGCCTACTCTGAAAGAAAGTGCTGCCATCCTGCTGTGATTGCTCAAGTCTCTCTTCAGAGACTCAGGTAACATAACCAAGAGTGTCTGGGACAGTGGGAGAGGAAGCGAGGGGCTCCCAGGACTCACCCTCTGCCTCTTGGATTTGCTGCTGAGACTGTGTCTGTGACAGCTGCTTTCTCTCTTCCTCTTCTTCTTCTTACCCTGAAAAACATGGCCATGGGACTGATGAATAGGGACAGAATAATACTGCTTGTCAAGAGGACCCCAGACTACCTCAGAATACAGATGGCAGTCCCTCTTCTGATTGCTCCTGGGTCCAAGGTACTGGAGAACTGGCCTGGGAGAGAAGCAAAAGCAGCTCTGCCCTGATTCCTCATAGAGTCCCTCTGGTAGGGCAACCAAGCTTCTTGATCCTGATGGCCTTCAAGCTAGTCTGTCTCTTGCATCCTTTACTCCCAGAAGAGTGGCTACTATTCTTTTAAAAAGCTTCTGTCCCTCCTACCCACAATGTGTGTGTGCATGAATGTGCACATGTATATGTGTGTGCGTACACACAAGCATGCGAGTACATGCAATGCACACGGGAACCAGAGGACAACCCTGGATGGCATTTCTCAGGTACTGTCCACCTTTTTTGGAGACATGGTCTCTTCATGGGCCTGGAACTTGCCAAACAGGCTAGGCTGGCTGCTGGCTGGCTGGCTGGCTGGCTGGCTGGCTAGTGAACCCCTAGGATTGTTCTGTCCAGGACTGAGAGTCTAGGTACACACCACCATGCCCCAGTTCTGCATGTAGGTGTTGAAGATTAACACTTGACCTCTTGCCAAGCAGGCATTTCATCTGCTGAGCCATCGCCCTGGCCTGGCTGTTGATCTTTTCTGAGCAGCCCCAGATCCCTCTGGAAACTTGATGCAGCTACTACAAACCCTCTCACCAAGTTAAAAAAAAAAAAAAAAGAGAAGAAAGAAAGAAAGAAAGAAAGAAGAAAGAAAGAAAGAAAGGAAAAGAGAATGAAAGCATATATACAAAAATCCAATAAGTTTCTCGGAGTTTCTAGACACAGCCCCCCAAAATTCAAACTTGGCTTCCTTATTTATAGGAAACAAGTCTCCTCCTCTAGAATCAAGCCCATGTAGCTTGCTCTGTCTTCTCTGCATCCGAAGATGCTGCTCCCAAGGTCTGTGTTCCGCACGCACAGCGTGAACACTTACGTAGTTGTCCCGGGCTGACCAGGTCGGGTAGAGCTGTGCGTGAAGCTGCCGTTCTTTCCGGGCGAGCTCATAGTATTTGGCCTGTTCTTCTCTTGATAGGTTGTGCCACTAAGGGAGAGAGGGTGAAGACAGAGCAATCAGGGTTGGGGGAGACACTGAAGCCTGCGGCCAGGAAGAGTTAACAGGAGCAGGCATTACCTTTCTTCCCAGGATTTGGTTAATGGCTGCACTTTCCTTCAGGGTACACTCGGCCACCACCTTGGCCCTCATCTCCTTCATATACAACATGAAGGCATTCAGAGGCTTTTTCACATGAGGCTTCTTCTCCTCTTCCTTTTTCACGGTAACGGGGGATTTCCTGGGGAGACACGTGGCTAGCAGTTAGGCATCACCATCATCCGGCTTCCCTCATGCCTGCCTTCGCTGAGGCAGCTGGCCAATGCCTCTGGGAGGAGAGGCTTGTTTGGGGAACCATGTGTGACTGCTTTCAGGATTTGGGCAGAGAGAGGTGGGAAGGAGGACAGGAGGGGATAGAGGGAGGAAGGGAAGAGAGGAGAAGAGAGAAGAGGAGAGAGACGAGAAGGGAGGCAGAGCATGGCCCTCTGGGCTGAGAAAAAAGGCCCCCCTCAGCCCTGGTGCTGGTGGTGTGGGCTCTTCTGCTCTCTTTCCAGCAGAGAGGAGAGTGCCAGGATCTCTACTCTGGTACCAGCTGTCACGAGTCCTTGAGAGAATTATTTTCTCCCATCCTGGCCTTACATTTTATTGGGATGACAGGGTAGGGAGGGAAGCCAAAAGCTTTTTTAGCTCCTCACAGCCACAAGAACCTGACTATGAGGACAGATGCATTAGGTCTAAAAGGAAGGGCCATAGAAAATCCAAGAGAACAGCCTCCACGGGAGAAGCCAGGGCTTGTCCTGCAAGCTGACAGCAGGAGAGAAAACCAAATGGCACATGCTGTGCAGAGTGGCCAGCTGCTGACACCCCTCCACCCAGATGGATCTTACTTACGCACTCACGGCAGGGCTCAGGCTGGGGGGCGCTGGCTCCTGCTTCACAATGGGGGAGACGATGGCAGGGTGGGGGATTCCTGAGGTGGGCAGACCAGGATGGGCAGGAGCCACCATGTGTGGGGAGAACCGACTTGAGACCAGGCTGCATAACAAGTAGAAACAAATGAGAAGAGAGAGGCGAGGGCTGTGAGCCACTGAGATGGTTGTCACCTGCAGAATTAGGTGGTCAGTTTTGGGGGATGCCCAATGACGCTATCCCTTCCCCTAACACACAAAAGGACCCTGGTGCTGGATGCAGGCCGAATAAAAAACACAGAAGGTATGAAGTCAGAAGGCATGCATGGGCTACATCAGGATTACAGGTTGTCTGTCATTGGTGGTTCCATTGTCAGGTAGAGCCACCCCTGTGAGAAATCCCTGTACACTGTTTCCTTTCCTGGCATTACCATGGAAGATACACATTTCCTCCTAGTCTCTGGCTTCAGTGTGTCATGTTCAAAATGACTCTATTCCACAGAGCCTGGTGTGTGGGGATGCGGAGGGAGGGTAACAGGCATGGTTCTGAGGTTTTAGCTATGTGTGAGTGTGTGTGGTGGGTCCATGGAGTTGTGGTATAAGGAGTATGGGGTAAGAGGTAACCCCTCATCAAAGAGAAGCAAGGATCAAGGAACCCCATGCCTGCTCACTAACCTATAGGTGACAGACTGGTTATGGCCAGAAGTGGCAGTCACTAATATCCCTGGACTGTGACATCATGTTGGCAGCCCCAGCCCTACGACTCACCTGGACATTGAAGCATTCATGGCGAGGGCAGGGTAAGGATGCCGGAAACCACCAGGAGGGAGGGAGTACATGGGCTGTCCTTGCCTGTGAGGGTGAGGAGGGAGGAGGAGGATCTGGTCAGCCAAGGCGGAGGGGGCCGGAGAGAAATGATAAGAAATCGTCAAGAAGACAGAGGAGTTGGGAGAAAGCTGAAAGTGGAAGTGAGGATGTCTAAATCCTGGAGTCCAGAAGGACAGAGCTCAGCAGAGGAAGGACTAAGGATAAGAAAGGTTTTGGGTTTCCTTACTGTGGGACGAGCCAGCCGAGGGGATGGGGGATTTGCCCGACAGCTCCTGGAGACAGTGGATAATATGGCGACAGCTCAGATGGGTGAGGGGGCCGGGGGATTCCTGCTTCCAAAGAGAGATATGTCAAACGTTTCCCTCACCCAACCTTCATAACACCCAACAGGAGCTGCTCGCCCTGCATGCCCAGGAGGACCACACCCTGGGAAGCCCTTGTCTCTTCCTTACCTTTCACCTTCTAGCAGGTCTGGGCGGTCACCTCAAGGGCATCCAAGGAGGGAGGACCCAGATACCGTCTCTCTAGCTACCCAGAAGCCATCTCTGTGGATGTAACTTTCTTTTGTTGACTGGACAGGGATTCATGCAAGGTCCAGGAAATACCCAATTATCCTAAGTCCTCATTTATTTAACTTTCTAGAAAAATAGCTTCATTCCCAATACAATAAACTTACTCTGTCGATAAACCACCTGTCTCTAAACTGTGGGTTTCCCCTCTATGTTCAGTCCCCCATCCCCAAATCATCATTATTTCTCTAAACAAGGGCTCTGAAAATTCTTAGTGTTACAGTGACTCAGTAGGAATGTTACAGAGACCTTGGCTTCCAGGTACGGACAGGTGTGGTGGGCAGTTAATTATCACCAACCACACCTAAAGCCAGCTCTGCCCCCACTGTTTTAAAGTCATTTTAAAGTCTGTCCAGAAGGCTCTATGTGAAACGTGTGGTGTAGTGGGCACACATTCTGGTTGTAGAGGCCCAGCCTTTGATAACTAGACAACACTCTGAATTTACAGTGGTTCCAGTGGTACTTAACTTGTTTCATTACTTTTGATCCTTAATCATGTCCTTTTAGTGTGGAGAGGCAGGAGGCACCGGTTAAAAACCAACCAACCAACCAACCAACCAACTAATGAATCAAACAAATAAACAATAGCAGACCAAACAATAACAGCATAAACAAACAAAACTAGAGAGCAAACTGGCAAGGCAATCAACCTTTTAAGAGTTGTGGTAATATTTGAACCCAGACCTTATTCATCCAAGTTCCCGTACCCCCACCCCATAGAAAAATCTCCCATCCTTTGGGAGCACGGCCTGTAGCAGAGGCCACTCACCTGTCTTTGGGTCGATCTCTGGGGACAGATGCGTGGGAGGGGACGCAGGGGAGAAGTGGTCGTTGCTGTAGGTGATGAGAGGTGTCAGCGGGTGCATGTGATGAGGGTGCTGAACAACGGGAACTTTGTTGGACTGCAAGAGACAGAGGACATGGACTAGGCACAGAAGCCAGGAAGATGGTGCGTACAACCAGCTGCCACTCACTGGTGGGATGTGTGCTGGCTCCTTTCTGTGCAACACCCTCTCCAGCCCTCACAACTGGCCTAGAGAGAAGGAAACGAGCAGAGGACGAGAGAGGGCCTCGAACCCCCTCTCTAGCTCCCATACTGTCCCCCTTCACGGGTATAGTGGGGCGCTCATGGGCTGTGCAGTTCTAATGGGCGAGGTGGTCTCTGTGGATGGGGGAGACTGCCTTCCCGGAGACAGGAGCTCTCCGGTTTATGTGGCCAAGTTCTGACTTTACAGATGAGGAGGACTTTGACCTCTCAGTTACTTCCTGTAGCCCCTCTTTTCATCCGATGTTCATACCACAAACTCTGGTTCTCAGTTCGAGGCTTCCTGGGCTCACAAGTCTTACAGCAGGCAAGTGGCAGAGCAGAGACAAGAGGAGGAAAGCCCATCCTGATTATGAGGTGTGCTGCTGGCCTTGGTGGTGCAAAAGGGCCTCAAACTGAGTAACTTCCTGTTCCTCTGTACTTGTTAGATGTAGCAGCAAAGGAATGTTAAGACTTGAATACTGTCTTCACTTTTAAAAAAAAAATAATGTTTTTAAAAAAATTTTTTCAAGACAGGGTTTCTTTGTGTAGCCCTGGTTGTCCAGGAACTCACTCTGTTGGTTCTCAAACTCAGAGATTAGCCTTCCTGTCTCCCAAGTGCTGGGATTAAAGGCGTGTGCCGCCATGCCTGGCTGTTTTCACTATTTCCTGGCCATCACCAACGGTGCTGCATCCATGAATGTACAGCACAACTAAGAACACGAGCAGTAACTAACTCTGACATCAGATTTCTAGGAACTCAATGATGTATGTGGGTTTGTGGGGACAGCCTGTCGAAGGGTGATTTTTGGCACTATAAGCGTAATAGGGCTATTGAGTTACAGAGAACGTTCAATGGGTCAAGGTGTATATGCCTGATAACCTGAGTTCTATACCTAGATCCCACATGGTAGATCCTCTGACCTCCACAAGAACAGCACGGGTCAAGTATGCCCACACACATACACACAAAGAAATATAATGAAAAAAAAAAAGAGAGAGAGAGAATGGCACAAAATCATCTCAACTGATAGAATGCATAAACTATGATTCTAAAACTGACTGCTACATAATCACACATCTAAGCCAGCCCCTGCAATCAACTTCCCATGACATTTGTTTGTATTTGACATCATCTCATTACATAAACAGGCTAGTTTCAAACCCATGATCATCCGCTCTAGTCTTCATGCCTCAGTTTTTAATTTATATTTATTTGTATCATTTCGTCATTTTATAGTTTGAAGTCTTAGGCTGGGTGTGTAGCTCAGTTGTTTAGCATGCTTGAAGCCCCATGTTTGATTCCCAGCTCCGTAAACTGGGTATAGTGGCATAAACCTAACCCAGGCGCTTGCACTCAGGAAGTAGAAAGATTAGAGGCCAAAGGTCATTCTTTGTTACATAGTGATAAAAGCCAGCCTGGACTGCAGGACCCCTCCCCCCTGCCCATAAAGTAAAAACTCTCAGTTGCCTGCCTACTGTTCAGTCAAAGAACACATAACTGAGTTTAATTTGCAAATCTAGGTATAAATCTAAAACACCTGTGAGTTACCACGTACCACTAGGGGGCATCATTGTCCAGAAAATGAACTGCGAGGGACTGGACAGGAAGTGAATGTTGCTGAGCAAGAGTTGTCCTAGAGGCTGGCCTGTTCTTTTAGGAGGCTACCTCCCATTCTGTTCTCACCCACTTCTCTCTCCAGCTGTCCCCAGCAGCTTGATGACCACAGTGTAAGCTGAGGCCATGGGTCAGGAATGCACAGCTTAGTGGACAACCTTGGTACAAGACTTAGAAGCCACAGGGGCTTGCCTCAGCAAGGAATGCACTGTCCGAAACAGCCAAATCCTTCCAGCAAGCTACGTAGGTCGAGCACCTTCTCGGCTCAGGTATCTTGTCAACTCCTCTTCCCCATGCATTTTTAAAGTTTTGTGTGTATGTGTACACAGATGGAGGCCCAAGGTCATACTGATCTCCTTCAGACTTACTGAGGTCTTCTGCTAAACCCAGAGCTTGCTGATTTGGGCTCACCTCTTTGCCCTAGAGATCCCCGTCTTTATAATCTGCTAAGCCTACACAGGGCTGCCACACCTGCCTGGGTTTACGTGAGTTCTGAGGATCCCATCTCCCTCTGGTCCCCTCACTTTATCTGCCGAACCATCTTCTTGGGCCCACTTCTTCACCTTCTGAGGTTGGCTTTAGCTGTGTAACATAGGCTGGTCTGTGATCCACCACAACCTGCTTCAGTCCTTTCCAATTTGAAGCTCTTCAAACTCGCAGCTCTTAGGAAAGCAGAGGGGTCCCTGGGGTGTATTTTAAGCCCAATGTAAAAGTAACCTCCAAGGGCTCACACAAGGGAGTCCCCATCTCTGTTGTTGTGCTCCTTCTTTTATAGATTGATTTATTCCATGTTGCTCCGTTCTCATGCTTACCAGAAGAGTGAATCAGATTCCATTCTGGGTGGTTGTGAGCCACCATGTGGCTGCTGAGAAGTGAACTCAGGAGGAGCAGCCAGTGCTCTTAACCTCAGAGCCATCTCCCCAGCCCCTGCTTTTTTCTTAACTGATCAGAAGTCAGCGGCATGGGATTTACCGCTCAGGAGAGTAGAGCCTTCCTTTTTTTTGTTTTCTTGTGGTTATGGACTTCATGTGTGCCCAGGCGTCCTGAACCATCTAGTAGACAGACTACACTCATCAGAACACGAGTTCTCCTGTCAGCACCACGTGATCCTTTGTTATCATGATGATATGGACTGCAGGGCCCAGGGAAATTGGAAAACATTTAAACAATGTTTGCAGTGAGGCAAAAACAAAATTCTTCAGTTCAGGTAGCAGTCAGCAGAAGCTCCAGCAGAGGTCGTTCCTCCGGGTACTGGTGTCTGCCGGAGCTGGTAAACTGTGGGGCTGGGAGGAGATCTTGGAGGACTGAGGCTCCATGGCAGCACTCTGCCACCCTCTGACGCTCCAATCTGCCCCAGATCAGCTAAGCCAGAGGTCACTCCATTTCTTCTCTCGTCCAACCCAGGAAAAAGACAGTACCAAGCTTTATCATGTCTCTTGACTTTTGACCTCAGGTTTGTTGGAGGAATATTCCCCAAGGTACTCGTGTATTTCCTAAGTGTGTTCCTAAGATCTGAACGGGTACTTTGTTGGGCTCAGCTAAGGTGAGATGTCTACAAGAGGAAGGACCAACAAATAAGCATTGCGTCAATCATAAGACAATTCCAAGTTCCGATTTTCTTGCAGCAGATCTCCCATTGCACATGGCAAAGAGTCATTTCTTGTTGTTTGTTTGTTTGTTTATTTGAGTTTTCAAGACAGGGTTACTCTGTGTAGACCTGGCTGTGTGGGAACTCACTTTGTAGACCAGGCTGGCTTCAAAGTCATAGATCCTCTTGCTTCTGCCTCTCAAGTGAGGGGATTAAAGGTGTGCAGCACCAAGATGGGCTATTCTTTCCTAATTTTAAAACGTTTAAACATTTATTTGTGTGTGTGTTGATGCATGTGCAAATGCACACACACACACACACACACACACACACACACACACACACACACGACAGGGTGTGCTTGTAGAGATCAGGGGACAATCCCTGAGAACGGGTTCTCTCCTTCTATCTTGTGGCTTTCAGGGCTAGAATCTCAGATCATCAGGCTTACAGGTAAGCGTCTTTAACCACAGAGCCATTTCACTATGCCCTATGCATAGATTTTAAGAGTAAATGTGTTCATGACAGTGAGGAAGCTCTACTGACCACTACCTGGTTTTGTTTTATTTTGTTTAATTTACTGTTTAAAGCTTTAAGACAGAGAGCAAGCTTCTTTGCATGTACCCCATCACAGATAACCACAAAACTCTTCCTTAAGTAAATTCCTGATATATCTCCTTTTTAATTATGCATATTTGCCTCTCTATGTCTCTCTCTCTCCCCACTTTTCCCTATCTCCTTCTTCCTCTCCTTTCCAGTATCTACCTGCCTCTACCTCTCTAGTCCTGGGATTAATGCCTGCCTTTATTTTTCTTTTATAAATGAGTTTATTTTAGATTTATTTATTTTCTGTGTATCGGGGTTTGCCTGTGTGTATGAATGTGTAAGCCTACTAAGTTTGATGCCCACAGAGGTCAAAAGAGGGCACTGGATTTCCTGGACTGGAAGTAGGATGGTTATAAGCACATGGAGGTGCTGTGATCCAAACCTGACCCCTGTGCAGGAGCATCCAGTGCTTTTGACTGCCAGCCTCTCCCTCCGGCCCTGGCGATTTCTTGAGCGTCCTCTTTGCTTACCGAGAACTTGACATCCAGTCAGAAGCTACTCTGCGCTGCTGTCTCTTACTTTCCCCAGATGCCAGTTTGTGGATTCCTCACTAATTTCTGGCCCCTTATTTCTAATCACGTCCAAGTCTATCTTAAATTTAGCAAAAAAAAAAAAAAAAAAATTCTAGAAGAAGCCAGCTGGTGCAGACAACAAGGGAGAAAGATTTATATGCAACAAGAGCCAAGGCAAAGAAGAAGTTAATTAAAATTTGGACAAGAGGGACTTGTGAGACGGCTCAGCTAGGAAAGGTTCATGTCACCAAGCATGGCAACACGAGTTTAATCACAGGAATGCACAAGGTGGAAGAACAAAATGACTGCTAGAAGTTATCCTCCGATCTCCACAAACACACCATGAGGCGTCACAAGGCACGTCCAGGGCTGATGGCGCATACCTTTAATCCCAGGTGGATCTCTGAGACCAGCCTGGTCTACAGAGTGAGTCCCAGGATGACTGGGAGAACAGTGGGAAAACCTGTCTTACAAAACAAAACAACAACAACAAGAAAGAAGAGGATTTCATAATGACTGAAGGCGGAGCAAGTTAGGTGTGAAGTGAGGGACGGGGTTCTGGCCCAGGAACACTCCTGCAGCAGCTCGAGGTAGGCAGTAAATGTATGTCTGGGGAACTAACAGAGGCCGTGAATGGGCAAGAGGAGGAAGGGGTGAAGTCTCTCAAAGGAGCAAAACATCGGGAAAGGCCTGGATTCCAGCTCTATTGCCTCGGGCAAAAAACGCTCCAAATAAGCTCACCTGATGACTCACCCTGTAACCCCAGCTTCCCAAGGATTAATAAGTAGAGGTTAGGGCAGTGAGCTAGCTCAATAGGCAAAGGATTTTGAATTCTAGGACACACATGATGGAAGGAGAGAACTGACTTCCATGAGTTGTCCTTTGAGCATTACATATGTGCTACACACACACACACACACACACACACACACACACACACACACAGTAATTTTAAAAAATTAAAAAGAAATGAAGTTGAGGCCAATCTGGGTTATAGAAGGAGACCATGTCTTTAAATCACAGCACAATGCCAGAATCCAAAATGAAACATTCCAACTGGTAAGACACAGCAAGGACCATGCTGCAGGCCAGGAAAGATGTAAAGATAAGGCAAGAACCTGCAGGTCAGTGAGGGAAAATGCTCTGGGACTTGGAATGTGCCTTTGGGTCCTTTTGTGCAATGGTCTATCTTGAAGGCTTTGCAAGTTGGACTTTAACTATAATTCTTTGGCTAAGTCCTTCCTAATCAGAGGTCCCGCCTCCCCGTTCTTGTTAGTAGGGATAACACAGGGAACCAAGGAGTATTTTATCTTTTTGCAGTTGGTACTACTATTCTGTCCTCTGTGTCCAGACTGGCTTCAAACTCTTGGCACTCCTCTCTGGTGACAGGCCACTGTGACCAGGCCTAGCAAAGGAGAACATTTAAAACCCTTGCAATCCAAACGGTTGTGAGAATATATCTTATTTCACTCAGTTTAACAGAACTGACAGTTGTTTTTTGATCACCAAGCTCAACATTTTTAATTAAAGCCCATTTTAGCTGGCACAATAGATCTCTGGGCTACTGAGTGAGATCCTGTCTCAAAATAAATCAACAACAAAATCATAAAACCAGTGTGTGTGTGTGTGTGTAGCACACGCACACACCTTGGTATGGATGTGGGAGAGGGGTGTCAGAAGACAGTTCGCATAAGTAGATTATTCAGTCCTTCCATCATATGGGTTCTGAGGGCAGAATCAGGTCACCAGGCTTGGCGACAAGTACCTTTACTTGCTGAGGTAAAGGCCATCACCACCAGTTTATGTAAGCATGTTATCAGTGGCACAAATTTGGTTTATTACATTGTTGATTCTATCTATATGAGGTTGGAGAGTGGGAGGTGAAAGAATTTCAGAGAAACTAAAGTATCATCACAGAAAGAAATAGATGCAGGCCCTCCCCTCACATCTTGGCTGCCTTCTAAACCCAGTGGGTAAATACTTGATGAGAACGCAGCATATGCACACCTTCAAATCCTCTCCCCACAAAGCACTCACTAACGACCAAGGGGAAAACAGCAGCACTTACATACAATGCAAACACCTGGCGGCAGCTAATCCCAAAGCCAACATCTCTAACACGGGCCATATTGACACAGTGAGCCTGCTCCTGATAGGACGAGGAGACAGTATGGAAAGCTGGGCTAGCTCACATGAAGTCCTGGGCTCCATCCTGCCCACTAAATAAGCTGAGCCTGGTGGCCCAGGCTTGTAATGCCAGCATTCGAGGAAGAAGGGTCAGAAGTTCATGGCAATCCTGGAGAACATACCAAATCTGAGGCCAGCCTGAGCTACGTGAAGCCATTTATTCAACAAAACAAGAACAACAGAAAAACCCGAGAAGGAAATGGCTGGCTTATATGTGAAAGTCAGGGAAAGGAGAGCTGGGCTGAGGCCCTGAGCTGACTGGAAGCTGAAGTCACACCAACAACACCCAGGAGTGCAGACGGAAGACGTGGCCAGCACAGCCGTTCTTACTGTGTGCTAGAGAACTTTGTGAGGGGTGTCCTGATGCATCACTTTCCACCTTATTCCCACTTATTCTCACTGAAGACTGAGCTAGGCTGCTGGCTGTAACCTGGAGTTACAGGGACATGTGCGTGGGCACAACCTTCCGCCTTTTTAATGTGGGGGCCGGGGATTTGAACTCAGGTCCTTATGCTAACACTACACACTCTTACCTACTGAATCAACTATCTCCCCATGCCCTGCTGTTCCTTTCTTGATTTTTTTTTTTTTTTTTGATACCTCTATTCTGGTTATTTAAGCAAACATTTCTGTTCTTAAGAAACCTACAGTGTTCAAGTCACATTTCTAAGTTACTATCAATGTAATTAAAAATGGAAAAGAGAAAAATATACGGAGGGAGAGAGAGTGAAAAACCACAGAAGCTAGCTAGATTTGTAGATCTGGATAAAAAGCATGTGGGAGTTTCAGGTAGGAACGTTTGAAGCTATATTCAAATAAAAATATCAATTAAAAAGTATAGTCAGTATTATGAATTTCAGAGACTTCACAGGTGTCCTGATGAGATGGGGAAGTAACACAAATTTCATTTATTCACTTTTTATTTATAAATAGGACTTCACATAGCTATGTACAAATTTCATAGATAGATAGATAGATAGATAGATAGATAGATTGCAGATAGATCGACAGACAGACAGGGCCCAGGCTGTCCTTGGACTCACCATGTAGATAAGAATAACCTTAAAGTCTTCTTGGCCATCCTCCCCCTACTCTCTAAGCGCTAGGATTACAGATGTGAACCACCATATGCCCCTGCAATGTATAATACTAAGAGGGAAATTCCAGCAAGCGATGCTGACAGCATTCACATGCTAAGCAGCATCAGGCTTCTCAGCTTGGGGCTGGGGTGATGAGACAGTCATCCTTAGAAGGAGAGCATCTAGGCTCTGACTCAGCCACCCATTCTTTGGCAAGAAGCTCTCCAATATGCTTCTGAGGACGAGTCGATGAATAATAACAAAATAGGGTATTCACTGTTAAAATATTAGTGTAAGTGGCCATGGCCTGCAAGCTTTGTTTTGCTTTTTACTCATGAGCCCTTTTTTCCCCATGCTCCAGGAAAGTCTTGCTCTTTTAAAAATGTTATTGCAGTGTTATTTATTTACTTATTTCTGAGTGTGTGCACGTGTGTGGAAGGCAGAGGCCAACTTGCAGGAGGCTGTTCTGTCCCTCCGCCATGTGGATTTTGGAGATTGAACACGAGTTGTCAGGCTTGGTGACTGGCACCTTTACTGACTGAACATGCAATCCTCTGACCCCCAAACCAACTATGGTGGTGAGTGCCTGTAAAGACAGACGGACAGACCAGTGACATGCTATGTAGCAACACATATATGTCAGCTCTCTTCCCTTATGCCCTTTGGCACTTTCTCAAGTGAACAGTGAACATAATACTTTTTTTTTTGCTTGTTTGTGTTTTTGAATCCTTGTTATGTAGCCCAGGTTGGCTTGAACTTCTAAGTCTCAGCCTCAGCCTCCCAAGTACTGGAATTACAGGCATATGCCCACAAACCTGACTCATACATGACATTTATCATTCCTGAATGAGAAGAAGGAAAGGAACCTGGGGTGAGGAGATGTATACAAGGGCTGTCTGCCTTTCTCACAGACCACTCCCCACTCACTTAACAAATTCTGCTTGTGTATATGGAAGACGAAGGGTAAATACTTGTGAACAATGAAAATCCATCCCCTGCCCTTCCTCCACACTCCAGGGAGAAAGTGGTGAAAGATAGGGAGGACCCGTAGGGTATGGTCATTGGAGGGGGGGGTGTCAGCATAATCGTCCCCAAGCAGTGACATTACGGTGATCAAATGTCACAGATAGTTCCACAGGGGACTAGAGAGATGGTTAAGAGCACAGAGTACTTTGGTAGGAAACCTGGGTGCGGGTCCAAGCATCCAGATGGTGATTCACAGCCATCTATAACTCACGTTCTAGAGCATTGGTCCTCAACCTTCCTAACGCTGCGACCCTTTAATACAGTTCTTCATGCTGTGGTGACCCCCAACCACAAATTTATCTTCATTGCTACTTCATAACTATAATTTTGCTACTATTATGAATTGTAATGTAAATATCTGTGTTTTCTGATGGTCTTAGGTGACCCCTATATAAAGGTCATTTGATCCCAAGGGTTTTTTACCCAGGGGTTGAGAACCACTGTTCTAGGGGCTCTGATGCCCTCTTCTGGTTTCCTTAGGCACCAGGCATGCACATGGTGCGCATGTACAGACAGGCAGGCAAGCACACTCAAACCAGGAAAACCAAATAGTAACACAGGCGATGTTTTCTGTTTTTCACCCTAGCTTGCTTTAGAGGTGTAAATGGAAATAATAGTAACACCCAGCCCTGCCCCTGTCATGCTGGGTTGCAACTCACTTAAGACTTCCTTGGCAGACTCCACATGACTCGCCAAATCTCTGCAAGTATGTAGCTTAGTTTCTTGATTGGCCCTACTCCCTGGGCAAGCTTCTTCAAATATTTTACTTCTGATCTAAGCTAAGTTTTCATAATCTAGAGTGTTTTCATTTCTCTAATTAAAAAAGCAAAGAAAAACCAATGCCCCAACTTCTGTGATCTTGTCCTAAGACACTTCAGGTCCAGCTCACACCCCCTGGCTTGGACCAGGAGTCAGGTTCAGAAATGAGGGATGTAGGGAGCACCACTCTCCCCTGCCTCCTGTCTTTGATTTGCAATTACGGGAATGATTCTCAACTCTGGCTGCCCCTTAAAGTCGCTGTGGGGAGCTTAAAAACCTAAGACACTGGCCCCACCCCAGCCCAATTAAACCACATCCTTGGGGGATTAAGATGTTAAATTCTAGGCTCATTATCTCTATCACCTTCGCAATCTGTCCATTTGTTTTGGCAGCTAATTCGGGTCCTCATTACCTCTTAGTTCTGCTAATTAAATGCGATGTTAATTGTTCATTCCCTCTCTTAATTTCTTAACAATGGCGACCGTGGCAGTAGTGGTGGCAGTGAGTAGTGGTGGCAGTGCCGGTGCGGTGACGGTTTGGAAAGCTAACCCTCAGTGAAGAGTTACTTTGTGTTGGGCACAATGCTGAACTCATTAAGGCACAGTGGCTCATTTCTGTACAACTCTATGACGTCAGTGTCCTCTAATCCCCATTTAATAGATGAGGAGACTGAGGCAGAGAGATGACGTCATTCACCTGAAGCTTCGAGAAGAGAAGGAAGCAGAGCCAGGATCGGAACCTGCAGTGTTCCACAGCACCCACAACCAGCATCTTCTCACGCCAACTCCCTCCCTCTCTGTTCTTGGGAGTTTGGATAAGGTGCTGGGCTCTAAGTTTATATTAAGGATTTCCCTTGGGTGTTATTTAAAATTTTTTTAAACATTAGGGGTTAAATTTTTGCTTTCTATTTAATTTAATTTATTTTAAAATACAGGTTCTCCGAATATAGCTCCGTATGTATCTGGCTTGCCTGGAATTTGCTATGTAGACCAGGCTGGCATATATATCTTCTCTCTCTCTCTCTCTCTTGTGTGTGTGTGTTACCAAGTAGGTCCTAGGGATTATACTCAAGTCATTGGCACGGAAGCAAGCACCTTTATCTGCCGAGTTGTCTCTCTGGTCTGTTTATGCCTTTCAGTATTAGAATAGAGAGAACGATGATATAGAATTTACTGGAAAACTATTTGATTCACTATCTTGTAAAGCAATATGTACCATCAGTTCGTGTTTTTCTGTGCTCAGACAAAATAAGGCCTCTCTGTTCCCCTGCTGTGCTGGGATCTGATATTCAGACCACTCATCTGCAATGTCTAGATGATAGACAACTGCAACTGCAAGAGGCTTCTTGGGAGTTTAGGAATTTCAGATACTTTTCTGTTACCCAGAGAAAGCCATGAGCAGCCGTTTACATAGGAAAAAGGCTAAGAGCCAATAGTGTCCCGGAGCAAAGGAGGTAGGCGTCCTCAACACTATCAGCTGTCACCTAGATGGTGCCTAGGGAGTGAGTGGATGAGCGAACGTGGCAGTTAGAGTCCGGCAGGGAAAAAGATGTGACAGTGGAATCATGGGAAGTTGGGTTGAGAATGTTGGTGGATGTATAGGGTGATACTCACAGGGAGGATGGGACATTCAGAAATATATGTTAGATTTAAAAGGGAAATTGTGTCCTCTAAAAAAGGAACCAGCCAGGCAGTGGTGACACACGCCTTTAATCCCAGCACTTGGAAGGCAGAGGCAGGCAGATTTCTGAGTTCGAGGCCAGCCTGGTCTACAGAGTGAGTTCTAGGACAGCCCGGGCTACACAGAGAAACCCTGTCTCAAAAAACCAAAAAAAAGAAAAAGAAAAAAAAAAGGAACCTGTGAGAAGATAGCCTCTGGACATTAGAGAGGGCAGCGAGTCCTGACATCTTGGGGTTTGCTGTGAGAGGTTCTGGAGTGCCACAGAATGGGTGGGGGTCAGCAAAGATGGTAGGCTCTAAAGAAGATAACTGAATCAGGGCTAACCATCCTTCCCTGTGTTTGATTCAAGCCACTAGAGGGCACCTGTACCCCATACTTACCATTCAAAATAGAACCTCCGGGATTAGAACCACAGCCATGGCACAACTGTTGTGGTGACAAGATACAGACCCTACCAGTAGTACCTTGCAGGTCTTGGGACAGCCTACCCTGGGTGGCTGGCTCTGCCCCACATGGTTATGCCTGTCTACCTCCTGGCAGACGGCTGTGACAGTCACCCAAGAGCCGCACGCACATGACATTAAGTAGTAGACAAAGAAGACTAGGGCTCTCTCACTCTGAGCTGGTCCTGTGATTGCTGGAAACCACACAAGTTGATCGCACCTCTATTTATACTCTGTGTATCTTCTCCCTCACAGCCGCCCTTTAATGAGCAAGGATTATCAGTATATCTTAAAATGTCCTGTGTGAGAAAATAATATGTCTGGGATTTGCTGTAAAGTAAGAGAAGCAGGAGAGGACTGTGAGAGGCAGCAGCATGGGAGTTTGTTTTCTATAATATATTCTACTTCCATAGACCTTTAAATTTACTTCTAATAAAGTTTCAAAAATCGCCACAGAACCCCAAGGCGGTGAGGAAGCCCTCATCTCCTGTCTATAAAGTGGACAGGTTGAGACAGGTGAAGATTCTCTATGACTCTGAGACTCGCTAGCAAGATAGTCGCCAGATAGCCTGGCAGGCATCCACTGAGCCTCGCTTTACTTCCTGGAAGATGGAATGACAGGGTTAGATTCCAGCATCATCTTTTATACACTTTGTGCTTCAGTGCTCCGTCATGAGGCGAGGAGCCCTGCTGGGACCCCACTGCTCCTGTCTCCCTTCTCCTCCAAAAGCCCAGTGTTGCCACAGCTGTGCCGAGCAGCCATCGTCCACATTTAAATGGACGCTTCCCAGAAACAGCTGGTAAAGAGGAGCCTCCTTAACTGCGGTCTTGCAGCTACAGGGAGAAGAGGAGGTGTTGTGAATGAGCACCAACTGGACAGAAAGGACCTCTTGTTCATAGGAAGTGGAGAAGGATTTGAAGCAGGTGTCCAGGAAGAACCGGGGTTAATGGTCAGGGCCACGGGCCTTCAATCAAGCATTCCAGGTGGTGTGTGCTTTTGTGCTGAGGTGGACGGGAAGGTGAGGAGGGTGTCTAAGACGGAACCTCTGTTAACCCCTAACTGTACCCACACCGGGGGTGAGGGTTAATCTTCATTGTCAAGTTGACTGAATTTACAGTCGCCATGGAAACACCCTCCAGGTGTGTCTATAAGAGTGTTTCCAGAAAGATTTAACCGAGGAGGGGGAGACTCACCCTGAATGTGGGCGGCACCATCCAACGGGCAGGATCCCCATACTGAACAAAAAGGAGAAAATGAGCTGAGCGCCAGCATCCATGACTCTCTGCTTCCTGACAGTGGCTGCAGCTGTACCAGCCGCCTCACACTCCTGCAACCGTGACTTCCCCACCAGATAGCCGGTCCCGCCAAACCGTGAGCCAAAACAAACCCTTCCTCCGTTAAGTCAGATATTTTAGCACAACCATGAGAAAAGTAAGACACCACCAAGGAGACAGACACAGAAAGCTTCTGGAAGGGGGAAAGGAGTCACAGACAGGGCCCAGGAAGCTAAGACAGACTCACCAAGTGTGCTGGAGATGGCGATCTTGTGTCCTTGACTGTGGCACTGGAGGGGACATCGAGGAGGGGCCATTTCATCTGCAGGTACTGCACGGGGGAAAGAAAACATGAAGTGGGGAGATGAACTCTCTCAAGCACCAAGATGAGTATAGAAAGGACTCTCGGGAGGTCACCAGCTATAGGGAGGCCTACAGCTGTAAGCCCACAGACCTGGGCAGGGCCAATTACATCCACTGTCACATGTGCTAATATGGCCCAGCATACATTTATAGTTACTCCAGTACCGCCATCCATCACCATGGGCAGGGACAAGACATTAAACAACTCAGGAAAAGTTTTAAGTGGGTAGGAAATGGATACACTCCCATGTGACCATCATCTCCAAAGAACCTGTTGTCCAGGCTCAGGTCTTCTTTACTCTCCCTATGTAGCAAGGCAGATCATCAGAGAACAGATTCCTGAATCTGGTCTGCTTGGTCCCTCTCCGTATCCTGTAGCATCACGATGGCAGTCCCCAAGAAATGTACTTGAGGGCCGGGCGGTGGTGGCGCACGCCTTTAATCCCAGCACTTGGGAGGCAGAGGCAGGTGGATTTCTGAGTTCGAGGCCAGCCTGGTCTACAGAGTGAGTTCCAGGACAGCCCGGGCTACACAGAGAAACCCTGTCTAGAAAAAAGAAATGTACTTGAGGGAGTGGAAACAAATGGGTAAAGCACGGAAATGGACAAAACCTTGGTCCAAGGGGTGGAATACTCAGCCAACATGCACGATGCCCTCCGTCATAACCCTCAACTCCAAATATATAGGTTGTGGTGGTGGCCTGCCTGAAATCCCAGCTCTTGGGAGGTAGAAGTAGGAGGATCAGTAGTTCAAGGTCACCATCAGCTACATAACAAGTTCGAGACCAATCTAGGATATATATGAGGTCTGTCTAAAAGCAAACAACCCAACAACAACAAAACTCCCACCTACCCTACAACCAAGTGTCATGGGTAAGTATCACTTTGTTTCTTTGTTTGAGATAGGGTCTTGTTACACAGTCTTGGTTGGCTTGGAACTTCTTATTTAGACCAGGCTGGCCTCGAATTTTCATCGATCTTGTAGCTTCTAAACCTGGAGTACTCGAATTATAGGTGTGTGTGTTACCACACCCAGCATCCATTCATACTGATGGATGCTGGGCTTTCATTAGTGTCTCTCAACCTTGGAACAATTACCCAGCACCCCACCTTCTGCCATGCATCACTGGAGGGGAAAAAAAGGAATCCTTTCCATACCCATGTGCATACAAATTCATGCACTCATGCTCTTTAGAGAAAAACATTTCCTTAACATGGGTATGGCACAGCCTGACAGGAGGGAGTCTAGAGGAAGTGAAGGACCCTGGGCTTTGAGCGCAGCCGAGGGTACAGATCTCACTCAACCCATGGAGGTTGTGACCCAAGATAAATGACTTAACAATTTGGAGTCTGTTTTATCACCTGTGGGGCAAGCTATTATGACTAACTTTACAGGTTGTTAGCAGGAACCGGACCACGCCAGGCACTGAACACTGTCTTACACATGGGAGATATTTGATAAATGGCAGCTCTTATGTTCATAAGCAAACCATTAGTCTTTGCCAGGAGCAAAAGCAAGCATGTTGTCCTAGAGTCAACATTGACAGGGTGCTTCTGGGCAGCCGACCAGCGAGGCAGCGTGTGCAGAAGTCTTGAGACTACTTTGAGAACCACATACAATTCTTTGAGAAGTGGAAGCTCAGAACGACTTTCAGAGACTAAAGGAAGCCTTTGAATCATCCTTTGCTCTGCTCTTGGATTTCATGGTGATGGTGGGGGGTAGGGTTACAACTGGTAGAAGAGCAGCATGGGCAGGACAGGGGTGGAGTTTGTAGAAAGGTATTCCAAGGCTTGTGGGTATAACTCAGCTGGCAGAGTGCTTTCCCAGCATGCATGAGGCCCTGGGTTTGATCCATAAACTGAAGATAGTGATGCATGCCTGCAATCCCACCTTAGGGGAAGTAGAGGCAGAAGGAGCAGATGCTCAGAGTTGTCCACCTGCTGCATAGAACGTATGGGACCAATCCTGGCTACATGTAATCTTGTCTGAAAAAAGGGGACGGGGAGGGGGTAAGGAGATGGCTCAGGAGATAAAGGCATTGAGAACCCTGAAGTCCACAGAAATTGGGATGTAAGAGTGTGCATCTATAATTCCAGCAGTCCCACTGCGAGATGGGAGACAGAATCGCCAGGAGCTTCTAGAGGCAGCTAGCATGCGGGACTCTGCAGCAGCAGTGACAAGAAAGCTCTTGCCTCAACAAGTGGGAGGTGAGAACCAAAGCCCATCTCGAGACCCTCTCCACAGTCCCAGCCTCCAACACTTCCTTTGTTTTGATGAAGCTTCCCATTCCTTTTCTATCTGCCCTGCCCCCATGGAATGGAAATACGGCCCTCAGCTTTCTCATACAGTGGTGGCTTGAAGTAGCCAGTACTAGCAACTGAGTATCGAATATCGGCTAGAATTAACAACCATGTCTGGTGGTGGTGGCCTTTAATCCAGCTACTTTGTAATACACGGACCTTGTTTAAGGAAAAAAAGTGGGAGGAAGCAAAGTACAAAAGCAAAACAAAGTGGGGTGATAGTAGCACATGCCTTGAATCCCCCTAATCGGGAGGCAGAGGCAGGTGGATCTCAGAGTTTGAGGCCAGCCTGGTCTACAGATCATGTTCCAGGACAGCCAGGACTACACAGAGAAACCCTGTCTCAAAAAACAAAAACAAAACAGAAAAACACTAAATCACTGTGAAAACCATCTGATGTTAAAGGGAAATGTCTTAGATTATATCACCCAACAAGAGAAGAGTCTCTAAACCCACCAGTCTATCATGATCTGGCTTCCCTATGCATCATAAAAACACATGTGCTTATTGGTTGTCCCAGAGATATCTTTAGATAGTATCAGGGTAGGCCAAAATTATCTGAATTTTAGTTTGGAACAATGTTTGGGGTTTAAACATGGTCTCTCTCTCTCTCTCTCTCTCTCTCTCTCTCTCTCTTTCTCTCTTTTGTTTGTTTTTTCGAGACAGGGTTTCTCTGTAGCCCTGGCTGTCCTGGAACTCACTCTGTAGACCACGCTGGCCTTGAACTCAGAAATCCACCTGCCTCTGCCTCCCAAGTGCTGGGATTAAAGGTGTGCACCACCACTGCCCAACTAGAAATGTTTCAAAGTCAGGGTTGAAGAGATGTCTGAGCCATTAAGAACATGTGCCAGATGCTCTTGCAGAAGACCCAGGTTTGGTTCCCTGCAACAATACCGCAGTTTAAAACTTGTAACTCAGATCTAGGGGATCTGATGCCCTTCCATGCCCTTAACAGGCACTGCACAAACACATCTAACAAGATGCCTTCCATGCACTTCCAGTAATAGAAAGAGACCTTTCTGCTTCAGTGCCCCACACAGGGGTCATAGGCAAGTGCTAGCATGCTCAGGTCCCGTACTAATTTTAACTGAGAATGGGAAGCTTAGATGGCAACAGTCTTTAAGCCCTGCCCACCACTCTAGTCTGACTTCTTTCAGATATGTCTGAGAGCAAGTGGATGTGAATAATGGTCCTGTCACTCAGGCCCCATCCGGCTCTATCCACTCCTGGAGGCCTGAGGAACCACTTTGGAAGGTAGTACTATGTTAATTCTCCTTCTGACAATTTTTGTCCCTTGTGTGTGGTGTACATGTGTATTTGTAGGCATGTTTGTGTGTAGGTGCACATGTGTATGGATGTGCATGCATGTGTGCCTAGCACTTTCTGCCTTGTTCTCTTAATACTGGGTGTCTTCGATTGCTCTTCACTTTCTCTATTGAAGTAGGGCTCCATGACTGAACCCAGAGCTTGCTGAATCCCACCTCTGCCTCCCAGACACTGAGATTACAGCTGGGCTACCCGGTGAGCGTGGTGTTTACAGGGATCTGAACTCTGGTTCTCACACTTCTGTGGCAAGTGTTTTAACCCCTGAGCCATGTCTCCAGGCTCCTTTTTTTAAGATTTTGAAGAGAGTCGTGGACAGCAGAGTTTTAAGGTTCACTGGATCACTTAGAAAGCCTCCGGGTTACAGTGCAAGCGGTGGGACCACAAATTAGGGCTGTAGGAGGCATCAGCACCAGGAACATGCAAGCATTGCAGAGTTCTGAACGCCTAGATCACATCGCGTAGAAAGAAACTGCTTTTCAAAAAGATTAATTTATTTATTTTTAGCGTTAATTCTGTCTGTGTGTGTTGTGCACATGTGTGTGGGTGCCCACGTAGGTCAGTGAGTTGGATCTCTTCGGGCTACAATTACATATGATTGTATAAGCCATGAACTATGGGTGTTGAAACTAAACTCGGGTCCTCTGCAAGAACAGTACCCACTCTTTAACACTGTAGCATCTCTCCAGTGCCAAGAGAGCTCTTTTTGGCAGTGGTTCTCATGAGAGGCCAGCCGCACAATCATCCTGGAGGTCACTGCACTTGGGTGGAGCATGTCTGCGGGAGATTAAGCTGAGCTAAGGCTCCGTACACAATAATGGTGTGTGGACAAATTAAAACAGGTTTAGCCAAGCCCTGTGTAAGCTCCGTTTAACAAGCTGCCTAAGGCTCGAGCTTCTGACCAGCATATCACAGCTGGGCATTGGTGCAACGGATGTGCTCACAACCTGGTCCAGCTACCCGTCTCTCCTGGGATCACCATTGCTACTCGTCTCTCCTGGGATGATCATTGAAAAGGCAAAGCTCTTTTTGTCTTCAAAGTATCAGTGCAACTGCTGGAGCTGTCTATGACCAAAGGACCTTTCAGTATTCAGAGATAAAATACTGCCATGCCACCAATCTTAAATATACCATCAAATGGTGCTGTCTCTTGTGACACGTACTATGGGCTGACAGACAGTTCTGATTTTGACAGAACCTGGAACCTGGTTGGGGACTTAGCCTTCTGCCATTCTGGCTTATAGTAAATACAGTGAGGCTGCCGTTTAGGCTGTATCTTTTTGTTTGGGCCACCAAGTTGGTCAGTAGGTAATGGTCCTTGCCAATGAGCCTGACAAGTAGAGTTTGATTCCTGGAACCTACATGGTGGAAGGAGAGAACAGACTCCTGAACGTTGTCCTCTCACCTCCACACATGTGTGCTGTGACAATCACCACCCCTCTACATAAAAAAAGAAATGCAATAAAAATCGTTCTTATTTAAATGTGTGCATGTGTGAGCACCGTTTGTAGAGGCCAGAGGAGGTTACAGGCGTCCTGTTCTATTATTCTCTGTCTTGGTCTCTTGAATCAGGCTTACTACACGGAGCTAGACTGGCAACCAGCAAGCCCCAGGGATCCTTGGGCCTCCGCCCACCATAGGACGAAAGGGCACAGAGGCCTGTGTGGCCACACCCAACTTAAACTTCTACAAATGTATTTATCATTGTTTTATATATGTGTGTGTAAGTGGCATGTATGTCACCTGTGGAGACAAGAGGTCACCTTTGTGGAGTTGGTTCCCTTCTTCCTCCTTTCTGTGGATTCTGGGGATCAAACACACTCCTCAGGTTTGCAAATTCCTTTATGTGCTGAGCCAACTCACCAGCCTCCAGGTTTCTATGTTTCATGGATGTTGCTAATGTGGGTGCTGGTGATTTGAACTCAGGTCTTCAGGATCGTGCAGTAAGCACTCTTACCTACGAGGCACTTCCCTGGCCCTAACATATATGTTCACCTTGTTAAGGAAGGGTGATTCTAGTCCTAATTGTTCTCATTGGAACAGTTGTAGAGTCTCTCAGCATCCACCAGAAAAACCAAAACAAACAAACAAACCAACCCCAGTCACATGGCTTCTCCTATTAGACTCATTCATGAGATGCATGCATAGTGACTGACTTTCTTCCCCATTCTTTTGCATTCCCAGGGTGAACCCTACTGGGCTATCCATGTTTCCAGTTTCTTGTACTTTACTGTGCTATGCTAATCAGAGTGCCACCTTTCCTACATAAGGCAGACAAAAGAAATGTTAGAAATGTCACCCAAGAGAAAACAAGTGTTGCTTTGGATGCTACTTTGACTTTATTAGAGGGGTACTGTACTTCTTTTCCTTAATGTTCTGCTCACTTTGGTTCTCAGCCTTTCTCAGAGTCCCCCTAGGGCTAAGTGCTTGGCCAGGTGGGCTGTTTCCGCTCGCCTTGAGCCTGGGGAAGGGTCCCTCTGAAGGATGCTCCCTAGGGGTTAGAACCCGCTTTCCTGCAGTGGGGCGGAGACCTGTCCTACACAATCCACACTCTGCTCTGGAGACCCAGCAGCAGATTAATTGCAGCTGTGCCCGGAATTTCCCCAACACACAAATCTTCATGATGTAAAACAGCTGGGAGGAAATCCCAGCATGCCCTGGACAGAGGCAGAGCTGCCAATGAGCTATGCAGATTAACCCTCAGGTTCCCGGAGAGCAGTGAAGGCCCCTGTGCCAGAGAGGCCTACCCTGTCTCACCCCTCCTCCGTGTGCACAGGACTCCCTGGCATCCCCACTGTCTCTGGATGCTCGACAAGAAAACCCTTTCAGCAGGACCTGAGCACCAGAGAAAAATCAAGGCTTCTTTTCACAGAATGCACCAGAGCAAGACTCCCAAAGGAGCGTACCCAAGTGTGGAGCCTGGGAAACCACTCACCCCCCAAACTCCAGCTCCCGGAAGCTCCTCACTTCTTCCATGGACACTGGCAGAGGACAGAGTCCTTTGCACCTTTTCAGGTTAGGAAAGCAGCCCCGCTTCTCTGGTCCCTATTGACCTCAAGCTAGGTCTCTTTTGAATAAAGTCCAAGGATTCCTAAGCCTTACTCAAAAGATGCTACAACTGCTGGCACCAAGAGACAAGACCGAGGTAACAAACACCTGTCATGTCCCCACCCCAAGAAGGCTTCAAATACAATGAAGACATGGCCCTCTCAAAAGAGTCGTCTCTATTTGTAACCCGGGTCTGTCTCCAACTCGAAATAACTCACCTCGCTCAGTCTTCTGAGTGCTGGTATTGTTATTACAGGTATGCTCTACCACACCCAGCCCTGCCCCCGGTCTCTGTCTCTGTGTGAGCATGCGTACACGAAGGCCAGTGGTCAACCTTGGGTGCTGTTCTTCAGGAGCAGTCCACCTTGAATTTTGAGATGGGCTCTCACTGAGACTGTAGTTGGTGTATTGGGCAAGGGTGTTGACCTTGACCCCAGAGATTTGCTGGTCTTCTCCAATGATTACAAGCACTAGCCACATGGCTTAGACTTTCCGTGGGTGCAGACTCAGGTCCTCATGTTAACTGCATGCATGGTAAATACGTTCCCCAGCCCCTCCTCTTCCCACGTTAGCAACATCCATGAAACACAGAAACCTGGAGGCTGGTGAGATGGCTCAGCACATAGAGGAATTTGTTGTTTGATCCCCAGAACCCACAGAAAGGAGGAAGAAGGGAACCAACTCCACAAAGGTGACCTCTTGCCTCCACAGGTGACAATAGACAATGTGGACCAATGGATAATTTCTCCACTGTGGATGAGCTAACTGCTTCTCATTAAATCACTGTACGTACCACTTACAAAACACCAGTTGGCGTCCTTCCCTAAGATCCTAACCCGGTTGTATTCAGTGGTTCAGGGAAAAACCCAACAAGCCAGGCCAACCAGTCCTCAGGCTTGCTGTCTCCCAACACCAGCTAGCTTTAACTTCTTGCTGGACTTTAGGATCTTACTTTGTTCTCCCGGCCACCATCTTTGTATCTTTTACTTGTGAGAAACTAACTTTACTCAGAGCCCAGACCCAAGGTGTTCTCATGGTGGAATGGTTATTGTTTATATACTTTGTCCTCTGGGCTCCTCAGGGGTCATGCCTGTTTAACTAAGATGCTCATGTCTGTAACATGGAAAGGATTTATTTGGGCTTACAGTAACAGGGGTGTTTCAGTTCATCACGGGTGGGGAAGGTATGGCAGAGTTCTGGGCAGCAGGTGGTACAGCTCCTAACATGTATCTCCCAGAGGCAGGAACCGGGTATTGACTGGAACAAAAGATGGGTTTACCCTTCAAGGGCCCCTTCAGTGATATGCGTCTACCTCATCTGCTCCAAACAGCACCACCAACAGAGCCCCACGCAGTCTGTAGGGGCCATTCCACATTCAAACCATGACAGCAATCACCGAGGACTGAAATCCTAACCCACTTTGTCCTGGCAAATGTGCTAGGCCCACTTCTACAATGGAGTTGGTTATTCTGTCACAGTACCCCTTGGAGATACGGTCTGTGTGGAAGGGAGCCTGTTTCATTTTCTTTTCTTTTTCTGAGGCAGTGTCCCACTGTGTTCCCCAAATGCTGGCATTAAAAGTGTGCGCCACCATTGTCCAATTCATTCACCTTGAGCAACTGGTCCGTACTGAATGGCTCCTCTAGTACTGCTAGGATTTGGAGGAACAGCACAGAGCATGTGTGGCCCAACCCTGCTGATTCCCAGAAGTGTGTTTAAGACCCTATATCTAGTTAGGGATGGTGGCTCACCTCTGTAATCCCATCACCTGGAGGCTGAATCAGTAAGATCCAGTAAGTTCCAGTCCCTCTCCCCACTGCGTGGGGGCGGGGGGCGGGGGGCGGGGGGTGGGGGAAAGCATGGTTCCTTATCTCCCCCAGAAACACACATAGATCGCTCTATATTTAAAAATGCACCTTGCCGGGCGGTGGTGGTGCACGCCTTTAATCCCAGCACTTGGGAGGCAGAGGCAGGCGGATTTCTGAATTCGAGGCCAGCCTGGTCTACAGAGTGAGTTCCAGGACAGCCAGGGCTACACAGAGAAACCCTGTCTCGGAAAAAAAAAAAAAAAAAAAAAAAAAAGTGTAAAAATGCACCAACTCTGGGAGCTGGAGAGATGCCTCAGTGGTTAAATGCACTTGCTGCTTGTGTAGAGGATCTGTCTTCAGTTCCTGGCACCCACACAGTGGCACACAACCACCTATAATTCCAGTTCTGACCGGTGCTCTGACGTCTGAGGACTCATGTATGCATCTAGTACACATGCATACACTCAGGCACACACATACACATAAAGCAGAATAAGTAAATATTTTACAGAAGAAAAACACGGGCTGGAGAGATGGCTCAGAGGTTAAGAGCAATGGCTACTCTTCCTGAGGTCCTGAGTTCCCAGCAACCACATGGTGGTTCACAACCATCTGTAATGAGATCTGGTGCCCTCTTCTGGCATGCTGGCATACATGCAGGCAGAATGCTATATAGATAATAAATAAATCTTTAAAAAAAAAGGGGGGGGGGGAATACACCAATTTTAAACAACCAGTCTCAGTAGCAGAAAGACAAAATACCTCCCCAGATGGGAAAAAAATACTTAATTTTCTGAAAGCACTGAAGAGGAGTAATGAAAGAAAAAGAAAACATTTTACTTTGACTCTTATGTCCCTTATTTTCTTTATAAATCAAGTGGCTCTAAGCGTTTGCATAAATGCACTGGACAGCACTAAAGCCCAAACACAACCTCTTTGTTCCACCTCACTGTTGAAGAAGGCCGTGTTCCTTCCTGAGGCTGCTGGATAGGCGAATCCTCCGAAATAAATTCAATTTGTAAGTCCATAGGGATCTATAATAAGCTACTTCTGGAGTTAATACAATAGATAATTTTCTGTGGAAAAGTTCTTTTTTTAAAAAAATCATACTTTGGGGGGCCAGAGAGATGGTTCAGAAGATAGAGAGCCTTCTGCTCTTCCAGAGGACCTGTGCTCAGATCTCACCATCAATTCAAGTAGCTCACAACCACATGTAACCCCAATGACAGGGCATCTGACCCTTTCTCCTGGAGACTGGAATAGACAGACAGACAGGCACGCGCGCACACACACACATTCACACACACACACACACACACACACACACACACCACACACACACACGGGGTAGGGAGGAAGGAAAGAGGCTGAATGAATAAAACATAAATCTTAAGAAAGCAATCAGACTTTTTTAACACCTTAAAAACCAACAAAATAAGCTGGACAGTGGTGGCACACACATCTTTAATCCCAGCACTTGGGAGACAGAGGCAGGTGGATCTCTGAGTTGGAGGCCAGCCTGGTCTATAAAGCAACAGGACAGCTAGAGATACATATAGAAACCCTGTCTTGAGAAACTAAGTTTTTCTCCTCCCTCTTTTGTTCATCCCAAGGTTCAGTCAACAAATATTTTCGAAGCTCTGGTGCACACTCCACCTTGTCCCAAGCGACTTCTAGCTGTTCGTGTCTCTGTTCCAGAGAATCTGGTTATTTCTCCTACCAGAGCTTGAGCTAAGGTTTGATTTAGAAAGCTAGCTCTCCAGTGGCTAAGCAGAGCACCAGGGTCAGGCTCCATCCAACCTCTCTATACTCAGTCACCTCACATATAAACCAGGAGTGCTTAGCTCTGTCAGTCTAAAGACAAGACCTGGCCCAGGTGGCCTGCTAGCGGAGGAAAAACAAACACAAAAACAAAGCAGAGGTAGATGTTCCTCTAAACACAAAGACCATATCAAAGTGCTTCGTAAAGCAGGAGTCCCAGCTGACACCACTTACAAGCTGTGTATCTGGGGGAACCTTACTTCTCAGGACCTGTCCTCACCAACAGAGATCGATCATCTTGATGGTATGGCAGTCACAACGGAGAGGACCAAGTGACCACTGGACACTCAAGAAAATTAGGAAGTAGATTTGTGAGACGGCCCAGCAGTTAAAACTATCTGCCTCCAAGCCCGGTGACTTTAGATCTTAGGAATCTGCCTGGTAGAGGGATGGAAATGACTCCCACAAGTTGTCCTTGGACCTCCATGTGCCCCTCTCCAGGAAATAAACATTAAAACATATATATACAGATAAAAAGTATCATCACTGTTTTCCCTCAATTACCGAGGAGTTGAAGCAGGTCACTTGAGCCGAGATGTTTAAGCACAGCCTGAGTGACATAGCAAGTTCCTGTCTGAATGGAGAAGGGACTGCACATTGACTCATCAATTTTAGTTATTTTTATTTGCAAGCAAGTCCAGGGCTGGAGTTAGCAGATCTTGGAAGCTCTAACAGCTCAAGTGTTTTGTGGGGGAGACGTCCCATTCGGTGGTGCCCTCATAAACCCTTACTACTGCTTTCTACGCACCGAAGTCGGCTGTGTAGCATTTGTGGTATCTGTGGTGTGACTATTCCCACCACAGTTGGTTTTGAGGTACTATGGTGAGTCACTGTAAGAGGTGGGAAGAGATACTCATAGTTGGCCTGGTACCAACTGGCTGGCCACACACCACTGATGCTAGGCAGGAGTGGGGGGGGGAGGGTCTTTGGCCTGTCCTGACTTGCTAGAATTATTGGCTCTATTCATAGATGGCTGGAAATCTGTGCACACAGTGTTTGGTTGATGTGGGCCTGAGGTCATAAGGGAGACCTGAACATACAACCTTGCAGCACATGCTCCTTTGAGAAGGAGCAGGGGAAACTGTCCTCTGCACATTGGGCAGGGACACTCTGATGGCCTAGACCATGGGAACACTTGGAGCAAAGGCCTAGGCTTAAGATGGAAAGGCCAGGCGGGTGTGGTGGCACACAGTGTGGAGGGCACAGAGAACTCAAGTTCAAAGGCAGATCCTGTTTCAAAACTGGATGAATAACCGAACCAACCGAAGCCTAAGCTGACCCTGCCTTCCTGTCCTCACCAAGTGTGCCTTCTGCCTGCCCCAGACAATCTTAGAGAGAACCTGCTTGGTTTTGGTTTTTTCTTAAAGGTTTCTTTTAAATTATGTGCATGCACGCATGTCTGTGTGCAGGTATGTGCCCATGGATGTGGTGCCTGCAGAGGTCAAAAGGGGACACGGGGCCTCTGCCACTAGAGCTACAGGACAGTGCAAGTGGTCCAGCATGGATTCTGGGAGCCGAGTTCTGCACACACAGTGCATTCTCTTAACCTGAGGGCCATCTCCTTCCTCTGTCTCTCTATCTCTCCTCTCCCCTCTGCCCCCAGCAGGATCTTGCACATTTCAGACTGACCTTATATTCCTGATCCTCTTGCCTCTGCCTCCCAGGGATTACAGATGTGTTCTACCAGGCTTGGCTTACGAGACGCTGGGTATCCGTAATCTCATCACTACAGGTGGATACAGGGCCTTCTTTTTGCTTTCAAGAAGTGTCAACCCAATCCTGCAGTCTTGGAGCTTTATCCACGGGGCACAGGTGTGGTATACCTCTTCCCATGCCCATGCTAGGCATTACTAATAGATTATCAAATCCTAACCAGTTCTGCTTGGTGCGGGCTCAGAGTGTTCAACAGAGTATACCAGGTGGCTTCTAACAGGGGGTGAAAATCACTGTGAGGTGCAGTCATACATATTTTCTCTGACTCAAGACTGATGGTAGATAACAGATATTCTATCTGGAAAGAAGCCGGGGCAGAATCCAGGCTCCAAAACCCTTTCTCTCCTGGCTGGCTCAATCAGGAACATTCTTGGAAGGCATCAGGGGTTCACAGAAAAGGCCACTGAGCGGCAAAAAACAGTCCTAACTTGCAGAGCCCAGTGACCGAAGCAGGTCTGGGAATTCTGAAGTTTATGGATTTTCCCTTGTGGGAAGAGGAGCTGGAAAATGTCCCAGGTATTGAGGAGAAAGGAAGCAGGGTCTGTGTAAAATCAATAGGGAACAGGAAGTGGTTATCTGGGACCAGTAAAACACATAACACAAAAGAACAGCCAGGCAGCAGAGGGCTGGCTCCCAGCAGAGCTTCTAGGGTTCCTCAGAGCTGCCTCCTCCATCCCTGACTGCAAAGCCTGTCCAAAGTCAGCAGCCCCTGGGTGCCAAGAGCATCTCTCCATAAGTGAGCAGTCCCAGTGAGCATAGGGTCTCTGATCCCATGGGTGGGACAAGACTATGACTTCTACACAGGGCCATTGAGCCATGTGTTCACGAATGGCTTCCACACTGTTAGGGAAGAACAAAATGATTCTGCATTCAGCCTGAAGGGAAAGCGCAGGAAATGAGGATGCCTAAGAAATGAACATCGATGGTGGCCATACTATAAGTCAGACTCTCTACGTGCATTCTGTCACAGCCTACACCACTGCCTTCTCATTGCATGAAATGAATGCTCATCTCAGTGAGAACCTGCAGTGTTTATTCTAATAGGTATCAAAGTGCCCAGCATGACCAAGGATCTGGAGTCTATCTCCAGTACTGTAATTAGCTAACAAAACATTAAAATAATTACTT
The DNA here is from genome assembly GCA_021653895.1 of Mastomys natalensis. Classification (NCBI taxonomy): domain Eukaryota; kingdom Metazoa; phylum Chordata; class Mammalia; order Rodentia; family Muridae; genus Mastomys; species Mastomys natalensis. The sequence continues at coordinate 920,997 of JAJTUV010001284.1, forward strand.
AAAAAATATACACATATTACTCTAAAATTTTAATTTCCTGGACTTTCAATTATAATGAAGTCACACACACACACGTTCAATAGATAAGGTTTCCATACTCATATAGTCTAACCTGGAACTCACTATTAGCCCAGGCTGGCCTTAAACCTGAAATCCTTCACCACTTGAAACCTGGGATTATAGTACAGGTATGTACCGCCAGGACACCCAGCTCCCCATCTTTGTTTTAAAGGAAAACATCGAGTAAATAGTATAGGGGGTAGGTAGAGAAGATCATACAAATAAGTGATATTTGGAGCCAGGAGCTGCAGCACATTCGATAAGGATAACATTAACCTTTGAAAGAAGCCTCACACGTGAGACCCATGAATGTACTTGCTTTTCGCCGAAAGCCCGAGCTGTCCTCTTGTGCATGCTAGGTCAAAGTAGCAGACACTTTACCCTCCACAGCCTCCTTGCTGTTTATCGTTTTGCTAGCCAGGAAGTCCTGTCCTTTGGCTGCTGAAGCATCTTTTCCATTTCTCGCCTTGACCTTGAGATGAGTGTCTAGTGTTCCTGCCTCAGTCCCTCCTAGATTTGCATTTCTTCTCTCTTCCCTCTGAGCTTCTTGGGGACAGGAAACTCATGTGTGCTCTGGTCACCACAGCCCTTGACATAGCACATTGTCTGTGATAAGTGCCTGGTGACCAGGAGGGCATTTCAGGAATACCTGAATGAGAGATCCTGCATAAGTGCCCCTTCCTGGAAAGGTTTCCGTCAGCCTAGGTGAAATGCATCCAGAAGCAATCAGTGGCTACTCCTGGGTTGTCAGTGAAGAAGGGAGAACTAATGACTTCACTTTCAATAGGCCACATACCAGCAGAGTTAAGAATCCTTTAAACATTTACTAAGTGTCTGGGTATGGTGGGACATACCTTTATTTGTTTTTGTTTGTTTGTTTGTTTTGATTTTTGTTTTTCGAGACAGGGTTTCTCTATGTAGCTCTGGCTGTCCTGGAACTCACTCTGTAGACCAGGCTGGCCTGGAACTCAGAAATCCAACTGCCTCTGCCTCCCAAGTGCTGGGATTAAAGGTGTGCACCACCACTGCCCGGTGGGACACACCTTTAATTGTAGCATTCATGCGGAGGCAAAAGGGGCTTTCTATGAATTTGAGGCTATCCTGGTTTATATAGTAACTTCAAGACTAGCCCCTGTCTTAAAGAAAACCAAACCAACCAAACAAACAAACAGCCAAACAACCCTCCAAACAACAAACACCATTTATTGAGCCAGAAACCTCAGTGCATACGTTCAGGCCCAGAATTTGTGTAAAGCCAGGAGACTCCTGCGTTTACTGACAGCGTGGGCTATGTGGGATATAAGTCAGCAGCAGATCTTCTGTCAGGCGCATGTAAGGCTCTGGTTCAAACCCCAGCAATCTACAGTTAATAGCATCATAATCTGTTTCTAGATATTTTTACTTCCCTACATAGTTTGTATATTGATTGTAAATTATAGATGAATTCTGTTAGCTCTCTGCAGCCATGGGCTCCATATCCTGGGATTTAGTATTTGTGGGTTTTATCAACCACAAGATTTCTGACCTTGGATTTAACTAAATGCAAACTGTAATACAGTCAGACCTTCAATGGTTGTGTCTATACTAAACACACGCCACTCTCCTTCCTGTTTCTTAACTGGTTACATAGCATCTCTGTTAAGCATTTAAAGTAATCTAGAAATAATTTAAAGTATAGGGAAGGATGTGCCTAGGTTACATACAAACACCGCATTATTAATTAATTGTGTGTTTGACTGTAGCCATACGTGTGCCATGGTGTGTATATGGAGGATGGGAGGCAGAATTTCTCTAACCGTTGTGTTCTCCAAGTTAATAGGCCTGCAAGCTTCTGGCTTTTTTTCTATCTCCCATCGTGAGGGGATGTACTGTGATTACAGATGCTTAGACTATTGCATCTGGCTTTTTTATGTGGGTTCTGGGGATCTAGACTCAGGTTGTCAGGCTTGTGTGAACAGCACTTTACCCACTGAGCCATCTGCCCAGTTCAGTGCTATACTATTTTAAATCAGGGATCTGGGCATCCACGGATTTTGTTACCAACAGTGGACCTGAAACCTGCACCCCCCTCCCTGAAATAGCAAGGGACAAATGTATATCTAACCCTCTGTAGCTGGAGGCTGTGATCCTGGAGCTGTACCAGGTGACCCTGATATGGACTACAGCATGTTTAAAATTCATATTCTAATATTAATATCATTCTAGGCAAGCAATAAGCATGCAAAAGCAAAGGGCAGGAGCAGGAGAGGTGGCTTAGTAGTTAAGAGTAGTTGCTTCTTGGCAGAGCTGTGGTGGCACATGCCTTTAATCTCAGCACTCAGGAGGCAGAGGCAGGTGGATCTGAGTTCAAGACCAGCCTGGTCTACAGAGTGAGTTCCAGGACAACCAGGGCTACAAAGAGAAATTCTGTCTCAAAATAAAAACAAAACAAAACAAAAAAATCCCACAAAACAACAACAACAAAACACTTGCTACTCTTACAGAGGACCCAGGTTCACTCCTAGCACACATCTGGAGTGTTTCACAACTGCCTGTACTTCCAGTTCCAGGGGAATCCAACACCACCTTCTGGTCTCTGAAGGCACCTGACAAGTATGTGGTACTCACACAAACAAGCTGGTGCACATGTATGTATGATGTGTATATATATATATATATATATATATATAAAATTAATATCATCATCAAGGGAAGTACATCACAGTGCCTGCATATATAGATTCATATTTCTTTAAAATAGACATCTGCAAACTCCCAAGCTATTTTCACATATCATTTCAGCCTCACCTATGGCACAGAAAGCTGAGTAACTAATCAAGCCTAAAGTCCTATCTCATCACAGACCATGCTTTTAACTCTTTAAGTATACCAGAGCTGGAAAAGAGCAACATAGACCATGATTCCTGCAGCCCATCCTGGCTATCCTTAGACAAAGACTCTCAGACAAAAGGGGTGAGCCATCCCACCATGGTCCCAGAGGTCACTCGCCTAAATGAAATTAGAAGGAACAACCCAGGTGTCCTGGGCTTGTGCCATAGCTGTGGGAGAGCTATGATGGACCATGATATTTGCCAGAACCCACAAGAGTGAACGTAAAAACAGTTGTAAGAGGATGAACTACTAATGCAGGCAAATCAATATTATGAGCGCCGATCTGCAGAAGTCATAAAACACTCAACAAAAGAATAATTGTGTCATTCAAATTTTTCTTATGGCTAAACCAGAAGGCATTCTCAGTATGCACAACAGCTCAACACTGCCCCTGGTGATCTCTGTCTAACCACTGGGACCATGCTAGCTAATTGACTGTGGGGAACAAAAGCCCCAGATCATCAAACCCGGCCTGTGAGACAGCAGAGAAGTCTGGACCAGGCACCAAGCCATCTGGAAAAATCTCTAGGCTCCACTCCCATTTGTTTGCAGAATCTGAGATAAAGAAGCTATGAATTCAGTAATGAGTTAACTACTTTTAGTCTGTCAAGCTGGCGACGGCCTTTTTTATTCCTCTTTAATTACCATGGGCACTTTTCTTGATGCCTGTTGGTGGGAGAATAAATTAGTAAGCCTTTTCTTGTGCAATTTGGAGGCATGTATCAAGTCTTCCAAAGGCGTACCACCTCAAGGAATGTATCCTAAGGAAATAATTAAAGGTGTGCACAAACTACAGCTGCAAGAATGCTCACTGGGGCCATCTATAAGAGCTGAAAGATATTAAATACCTCATGCTACAATGATATTTGAATTTATGGAGCAATCGAATATTTATAGGCATGCGAAGGTACTTACTAGACAATCTCAAGGGAAAAAGCAGGACACCAAGCAAAGAATCCACTTTTGTAAAGCAGACATCTTTATATTCGAATTGAAGATCTACGTGGACAGACAGGAAGACTTGGGTTCTACTGGGCCAGAGACTGGAGTCAGTTTGTTGGTCCTTAGTCCTCCCAACATCAGGGCTGCTTGGAGAAGCTAAGAACCCATAGACTTCCAACCTTCCGCCTCAATTAATTGCTCCCCAGGTGACATCAATGTGAGGTCAAGAGCTGTCCCCAAATGCTTATGGGAACCCCTCCACAACACTGAAGTTTCTACCTACTACTTGGGTTTCTAACTTTTAAAGGCAGCCTTCAGGGATCCAGTCCTTTAATGCTCTCCTTTGCCTTCTATTGGGCCGCGTGCACCCACCATGTGTTTCACCACTGAGCTACCAAGCTCCCGCCCCCTCCAATCCCATACTCAGCTTCTCATGCTGCTCTTTTATCCCTAGAGCAAGCATCCATCCAACCACCAGGCATTTTTCAGTGCCCCAGTATTACCAGCTTTACAGTATACAGTCTTTACCTGCCTAAGTCCTTGCAGCATATTTATCTGCAACAGATCGAGTAGAGGGCTCAGGGTGGGAGTTTCTGGTACATGGAAAAGCCATAGCCCCAGAGCAGCCCTCACAGGATCTTATAAATAAACTCTCAGAAGATTAGCAGTAGACGCCCACACTGGGATTCCTGGTGGCACACTAGAGAAGAGACATCAAAACCCATTATTTCTTGAACATTCCTAATGGTATCAACACATTCCTCTTTATTTCTGGGCTGTGAGAAGGGCTGCAGTGTCTCTTCTGAGCTCTCCAACCAAATCCAGGGCTAGGTCTTTATGGAATTCTCGGCATCCTGGCTCAGCTAGAAGGGTACATTTCTGAACACACTCTAAAAAGTACATCTCAGATTTCACTTCACTTCTTGAGTGACCCTGGGAGCCCATCAGTTCTAGGTGCAGCCTGTGTGCTTGAGACTGAGTATGGAGCTCAGTTTTATAAGCAGCTATTTGGGACCAAGAAGGAAATGTGACCATGCCTTGTTCAGGTACCATATCTGTTCATCCAAAGATGTTACATCTCTGCCACTCATGGGGCTACAGTTCCTAGCTACAGACTTTAAAATAAAGTGACTGCCTTGGATGACAGCTCTGTCAGCACTACACCAGAGGCTTGAAGCTCACTGTCCAAATTCTCCATTGATTCCCATTGATTTTTTCCATGTTCTGTGAAATGCCCCACACAGTCTTTGTCAAAGGTGTTCGCCAGGCGGTGGTGGCGCACGCCTTTAATCCCACACTGGGAGGCAGAGACAGGCGGATTTCTGAGTTCGAGGCCAGCCTGGTCTACCGAGTGAGTTCCGGGACAGCCCGGGCTACACAGAGAAACCCTGTCTCGAAAAACCAAAAAAAAAAAAAAAGGTGTTCATTCAGTCCCACGAGTGCTTGCTGAATTAAATAAACTGGAAGCCATAGTCAAAGGACCGTTGATTTCTTCTTCCTTGATTTTCATTTTCCAGAAGTTTTAAGCTCAAGGTAAGTGGGTGCTGTAGGTCAGTCCTGCAGTGGGACAGGCTGCTGCGGGGCTGTCATGTCTCCTGCTGAAACTCTTTATAACCCAAACACTGAGATGGCTCAGTCTATAAAGCCATTTACCACCAACCCTGATAACCTGAGTTTGATCCCTAGAACCCACATAGTAGAAGGCGAGAACCAAATGCAAGTTGTCTTCTGACTTTCTCATGTTTGTGGTGTGTTACCCATACAAATAATTAATTAGTTAATTAATAAATAATGATAATAGTAACAATAATATAATCCCTATCCTTTCTCTCTCTCTCTCTCTCTTCTCTCTCTCCTCTCTCTCTCTCCTCTCTTTCTTTCATATCGTTCTCACTAAAGCCACTGCTGACCACCTACCTACCGAAGTCTTTTCTAAGGCTCTGCTCTAAAAATTCATAGCCTCACCTTCTGAGCCCCCTTTCTGTGGCTTTCAGTAACCTTTCTGGCAGTCCATGGCCTTTGCATACTCTGGAAATATGGCTTTGAGAATCCTCTTCTCTGCATAACTTCATCTGGCTGGTATACCTGCACCCACTGATCCTGATCTCTGTGTATAGAGCTTAAGGTCCAGAAAGATAAACTAATTTAGCTAATTCACAAGAATCAGGAAGTTCACAAAAATACAAGATACATGAGGCCCCACATCAAGGGTTATATGAGAAGGAAACAATTGCTGGAGACTGGGAGACTCTTTGGTGGAACTGCCTGCAAGCTGGGCAGAGAAATCCCGAGAGAACGTTGTAAGGAGCACCTGTAAGGAGCACTGCTCATGCTGGGATGAGCTTTTTTCAGTGATATGACTGCCTTAGAGTGAGCTACACCAGCTTTTAAGAAATCCACTGGCCGGGCGGTGGTGGCGCAAGCCTTTAATCCCAGCACTTGGGAGGCAGAGGCAGGCGGATTTCTGAGTTCGAGGCCAGCCTGGTCTACAGAGTGAGCTCCAGGACAGCACGGGCTACACAGAGAAACCCTGTCTCAAAACAAACCAAAAAAAAAAAAAAAAAGAAATCCACTGGCTCACCACACTACACCTCCATTGGATCATTCATTGGTTTGCTGTGTCCTCTCTGGGACGAACAGCTGCCTGTTCATGCCTCTCAAGGAAGAGTCATGGAACAGTAGACGATCTTGATGTCTCTCCTCCATTCCAGTTGCTTCCTGTGCTCCTGGCTACAAGCGGCTCAATCCCAGAGTCATCAAAAGCCAGCATCGAACCAGTGTCTTAATGTCCACTAAACCAAGACTTGTCTGAAGGGGAAGGGAGCACTGACATGAGCCAGGATTCAGACCACTCTGACCACTGCACAACCATTGGGGACAATGTTGGCTCCTTTCCTTCACATGATAGAGGACCAAGTCCTATCACTCTAACTCTGGATGGTCAGTTGAGCCATCTCCTCTATTCTCTTTAGGGTTACCCTGATACTCTTGATAAGATTCCTTGCTAGCCATCTCCTGGAGTTCTTGTCCAAGTCACCCTCTCCTTTGTACTACTGACTGTGCCACCTCCCTGCCAGAAGCTCTCTTCAATTTCATGATGCTGCAGAAAAGTACTCACCTACCCCATGGGCATTAAAATCCCCGCCTACTCATCCTATCTCCAGCTTACCAGCAGCATCCTTAGACCTTGTTCTGGCCATCCCAATGTCTCACTGCGTGCATTTTCCAGGGGTTGGACCATGACTCTCCTCTGTTGCATTGGGAAGGTATTTAGTCATTGTAACACACACTACACACACACCCCTCTACCTTCTTATATTCAGGCAGGAACATGTTTGTTATTTCTAGAGTTCCAGCCACTGGTCTTGGGGGAGGGCAGGGCACATGAAGCCCAGCAGAGTTGATATCTAGTGCTACTCTGTCGCGTTCATTTTAGCTGGCAAGTAAGACACGACACGCCTGGATTCTTCTCTGACAGCTCTTTTATTCCAGGCACGATTTCATCCAACGAAGGGAACCCCAGCAGCAAAATGTATTGCTTATATACTCTTCCAAGGGGGCGGGCCAGGCGGCCTCTGGTTGGTTAGGCTCATGCCTCATTAGCATAAGCCCTGTGAGCTCATGTCTCATTAGCATAGCCCGTGATTGGTTGGGCTCATGCCTCATTTGCATAAGCCCTCTCGGAGGGTTTGAGGCTGACGCATGCGCAGTAGGCTTATACAGGACGCTGCGCTGGCCATGTTGGAAAACGGCGCTGTCTCTTCTGCCGCCTACACTACTCTACATCCATACCTTGGCATAGTTGCTCCTATAGTCTCTGCTTAGTATCCCGCAGCAAATATGACTTACTCAGAGATGGCACTAGGCATCAACCACAGCCCATACTTCTGTTCTCCAATGACTTCCAGGTTTCACAATAGATCCTGTAGTTCTCAGGAGTCCCTAATTAGATCATGGTTCATTCTTCCATGTGGCTGGATCCCTTTCTTTTTGGCAATATCCTGATCACAAGTCTTCCTGGGAGACTTCAAACCTAGATCTTTAACAGGTCCTTAAGAAGACTCTGGGAACCACCTCTTCCTTTACCTTGGTCCAGAAGCTCTTTCTTCCAAGTGGCAGCCTCTGCACCCAGCAATTGCTTTCCCCCTTATTCCACTTGGCTTGTCAGAACCCCAGGGAGTACAGGGAATTCCTCAGGAGAGGAAGCCCTAAAGCCTACATCCTGTTCTTTTTGGCTGTGACAATATCCACTTCCACTACTCTTGTAGCTTAGGCTGGCTTTGGTTATAGTTAAAGCATGCCTTCCTGTCCTGACAACTCTGTCAAGACATAAGAGTGCTGGCAGAACTGTCCACAGCATCCACTTCACGGAGTACTCCCCCACTTCAGCATCCAGGAACTGCTGACAGCAGATCTTCAGCAAGTTGGCTCCCAGAGCTCACGTGGTGATAACCACAACTCCACCCAAATGCCCTTTCTTTTCTCTTTTGGGGAGTGGGGTGGAGGGAGCTTTCTATATAGCCCTGGAATTCAGAATGTAGACAAGTGTTGGCTTTTAACTCAGAGGTCCTCCTGTCTCTACGTCCCAAGTGCTGGCATTAAATATATGTGCCACCATGTCCCTAGAGGTACGGAGTCAGAAGTTTACCCAGATACAGACCTGAAGCATTGTTACAGTTTATTTGTATGATGGGCTGTAGCAACTTAAAATATTTTATTAACATCATTGGAAATACTTTTGATAGCTTGGGTTCTGACATACCACATAATCACATATGAGCAACCATTCTGGAAGCAGTAAATAACTACACTAATGCTTTTTGCATCTGTTCTGATATCCCAAAGAGATTACTAACTAGAAATGGCACAAAGGTTACTGACAGGTAAGGCAGGGTCTCATGAGCAGACACAGTATTTCAGAAGAGCGAATGCTTAGCACTGTAGGAAGATTCTGGAGGCTCCTTGGAACTCATCCTTGTAGGAGAGTTGAGCATCGCTTTGGGGTTGCAGGTCACCTGTCTGATACAGAAGGGACTGAGCTCCCTGAAGGGAAGGGAAATTTGGAGCTTCAGAAATCTTTATCACATGTTCATTAAGATCACCGAAACATTTCACATGGGTGTCAATAAATGGCCAGGTCTCATCTCATGCCTACCCACACCAAGAGTGTGTTATTTAGAGACAGGTTCACTATTAGCCTAGACTGGCATAGAACACTGTAAAGACAGGTGGCCCCAAATTCACAGAGATTAGCTGCTCCTATTTCTGTTATTAAGACTAAAGAGACCACAGGGTCTCTTTAGATGATGAATTAAAACATCAGATTCTTTTGTTTAAAG